>CM051620.1:59244351-60451851 GCA_028020825.1 Podargus strigoides
TACTTTATTCCTAGATACATCCTAGCTTGATATTACAAAACAATTGTACTGTCTCTTAAGAGGAAAGAGAAGCTCTTGAATCCATTATTGCATTATTTCTAGAAGAAGCAAAATAGTTCTAAAAAAAAAGTGAACAGCTGTGCTACCCCATCATCATTAGTACAAAGAAGAGATTGCCCAGTTTAGCGTATCGGTACAGAAAGATATCTCGTGGTGTAGTACTGAATTACCAGTCAGTGACCCAAATGGCTCTCTACTTTTTACCTAACTCATTGAGCCCCCTTTTTCTCCCCTGCCTTCTTCTTGGCAGTGTAGTTCAAGCCAAGGCCACCAGTCCACCTCTGAGCCTATGGTCCAAACCAATTAGCACACTCCTCCTAGCTGATCTCCCTCCTTGATTTCCAGAGATTTCAACATGCCAGTCTGAAACTGTCATTTCTGTGCATCTGTGCCTCTAACACCTCTTTAGAGTAACAAAGTGGAATCATTTTTTTCTTATCACACCATCTAACTCTGTCCTGTATTCCCTTATCAAGGGTTATGGTTTGCATTTTCTCCACTGTCATTCCTCTGTTTATTCCAAAGCACTGATCATTAGGTTTTTTTTTCAAAGATGTGCAGAAAACATTATTCCATCGTCTGTTTGAATTTGTAGCAACTGATTTCAAACATCAGATATAAAATGACCAAACAGGATTTTGTATTAATTTATATGGTCAGAAAGGACTAATATAGTCTTAAAAAGAAAATGTAGCTCAGATTTTGAATCAGTAGAGAATTATCTTTCTTTGTAAGCATAAGTTTTGTAGCTAAAACAGGTTTGGGGGAGGAAAAAATCTTCCTCTTAAAAGCTACCTTAAGATACCAGAGGGAGATTTTGATGAGAAGATTAACAAGTAGAAACATTATTTCTATCGGGATTTCAGAATTATTTATTTATTTGCTTTTAAAAGCTTCAAACTAAAATAAAATAACAACCACAATGGCTTCATGCTAGGAAAAAGGATATTTTTATAGCCTGGTAAGTTGTAGTGGAGATATTTTTTAAATTAATGTGAGTCAAGCTAATCAGTAGGGAAGTTAAATTCTTATAAAGGCAATTTGGGAAAGAGTTTACAGCTCTGGCAATAGGGGAAAGAAAAAGCAATCTTTTATCTGCTGCTTAATTGTCTTGAGTTACAGTCTGAGTAGAGCTGTCATTTATTGTTTTGCAGACTGGAAATGTGCAATATTTATCATTATTGTTAAGATTTAAACCTGCAGCTAACAGCAAGGACGCTACCTGAGAGACCATGGAAGCAGATAATATCATAAAACATTCAAAGAAGGTATTCATGTTAAAACATGTTAGACATAATTATGAAAAGATTTTTTGAGATTTCAGTGTACGACATTCTCAAATATAGCAGATTTAGGGCTTTGTCCTGTGCAGATATACTCTTGTGTCTTACTTCTTCAATTGCCCAGTTTTGTCTAGTCTTTGTAGAGGGTCTGAAACCTTAGAGTTAAGATGTGCACTGCAGCTCCCAGACTTTCAGAAGTCATGCTGTGTCAGGTGAGCAACAGTATTTTTCCTTTGCCCCACAGGTTGTTCAGCTCCGCCCACAGTGAGTGAGACCTAAGTAAAATCAAACTACCTTATGTCCTTGGTGGATCAGTGAAGTGGATTGTAATCTGCTTATATATATATATGTCTTAATACATGTATCAGCACTGCTGTGGCTCAGAGGGTACATGTGTACAGAAAAAATGTGGGTTATAAAGAAGGGACGGTGACCTCTCTGAGGCTATATGGAGCCTCACACACAGCAAGACAAGCCTTGCCCAGAATGCCAAATGGCTGTGAACTGCTCATCTATAGACCTTTTATTTGGCACAATACTCCTCTGCTTTTCCTTAAGACTGCCCTGGCCATGTACAAGACAGGTGGTTGTGTAGCTGTCAGAGTTTATGGCACAAATATTAGCAGCTATTGACAAATGGTTCAGAAAACCTTAGTAGATACCACCCCCACCTCCAAGTGGTAGGGTCGAAACAGAGGGAAGAGATGTCATTCCCTGTCTGGGGTGGGAGTTGCATGGATTGCTTCTATTTTACGCTGAACAAGGATGACCAAGCTGCAACAGGAGAGTGAAAACACACTGGTTATTGGATCAATGTACTCTGGAAATTAAATGGTGATGTTTCTTTTTCTGGTTTTGGTAGCTTTTGAATAGTGGAGAGGTATGTAACAGTTACAGCAAGGGACATTTCACAGACTGGTATATTTGGGTTTTATTTCTCTTCTCAAGAAGAGCCAGTATGTATCCCTCAAATCTCTTTACAGGTAACAACGTTAATTTGTGCTACAAACCACAGTCAACAGGTTTCATTTTCCACATCTGTGTAATCAGAGTACAGAACCATTGATATATGTTGATTAATTGAACACTACTTATGGTGATGGTGGCCTGTGAATCACCTTCTAAGTCTTCTTTGGTGACTTAGGGGAAAAAAACAGAACAAGAATGGCAGCAAGAATTATAAAGTATGATTTTCATAATACAGATCTTTGCTTTTTAAGCCTGAAAATCTTTCTGAGGTAAACAACAAATTGCTTGGTTTCATGAAGCAAAAGGTAAGAGGTCAAAATTCTTTTTCATGCTTCATCAGTAATTTTAGAAGGTAAGGCTACATGGCAGGGATGTTTTCATTTGATTAACTGGGTTGTATTAGGCTATTATGAACTTTACTTTTAATTAAACATACTATAACCCTATTGGGAAAGTTGAGCTGGTGATCACATATGAAAGTCACTGAAATAAAGTTCAGGCTTTCCCTCTTGATGAGGTAATACCAAAGTTTTCTGGCATTTGCATATTTTTGTCATTGACCTCCTTGAAAATTACAGTAGAAACAAGGAAAATCTATTCAGAATTATGCAAATAGAAGAGGTTAAGCAACTTCTACTTAAGGAAGACATATTTTAAATTCAACAGGAGTTGTGTTAGAAACTTTTGTTTTGGCATTCTCTGCTGCTCTTATCCAAGGACACTTTGTGAATCTTGTTAGAAATGAGCAAAAATGAACAAGCTTTGCAAATGAGTTCACTCACATTTTGGGGGCAGAGGAGGGTGAAAGCTAATACATCTGCAGTGCACTTTCTTCATTTACTTGTCAAATGAAATTTTAGCTTTAATTTTGATGTTAGCTCAAATTTTAGGGTGGTACATCGTAGAAAAGGCATGAAGTTTTAGCAATATGGGATCTCATTAAAACATGCTGGCCATAGTTTTATATGAGAAGTTGTGATATAATATCTTTTTGTCTGTGAACAGTGATGTTCCTGTACATGCATGTGCACCAAAAGTGAATTTCTTATTCTACTGTAACTTTAGTAGTTTTTGCTTGAAACAAAGAGATTATTTGAACAAATAAAATGAGGAAGATCTGGCTCCTGTTAAAAGCAAAATAAGTATCTCTTATTGTGTATTTCTATATTAAAAGGTTTTGCTCAGTTTTTCACAAATATTTAACCTTTTTAAACATTATTCATTTGAAACTCTGAAAGATTTATATTTCAAGAAAATTTCATGTATTTCACCAGAAATAATTCAGCCATATTAAGAACAAAGCAAGACGGAATGAAAAGGATATTATGCCTGCAATATTAACAAAATATTAATATAGGGGGATTTAAACACTTTTAGAATACTTATGCCATGAAACAGAGACTAAAAGAGAAAAGCTTTTTTTGTTAGATTAAAAAACACACCTGAATTTACAAACCTTTGAATAATATAAGTTACCACAAGTAGAACAGAGATCCACTAGATTTTGTAAACAATATCTTCAAGGCTCGCTGAAATCACAGCATATTTTACTATCCACACTTCTTAAATAGGGACTGGAAAAAATCAGGCACAGATGAAGACCTTAAGTCACATGAAAATAAAACAGAGCTGGAGAAGACATAACTCAAGGAAGATAGACCTCTTCCTGCATTGGTCATTCTCCAAATAAAATACAGATGTCATAAAAGACAAACTGATAGTGGTAGGGAGTTGGCACAGTGACTAGAAGTATGCTGAGTCTGAAAAGTTAAGAGTTAAGAGAATGAGAGTAGGGTTTATACAGGAACAGGGACAGAAAGAGTGAGCATCAGGGTATGGACATGAGAGGACAGCAGTGGTATCTACAGGCAGACACGTTTTTGCGGACAGGTGCAACTGAGTCCTGCTCATGCCCCAAGAAGATGTGAAATCCATCTGCCTATCCTTTGATGCACCTGGAAGCCATTTATTTGTATGGTAACGTACCTGACTTGGCAGCAGTGCTGAGGGGCAGGAAGTACAAGCTCAGATTTATCAGTGTGCACTTTTACACTTCCACACCTCTGCATGGCTGACCACTGGCCTGGAGCACAGGCAGAATTAACCTGATTTCCTCGACAAAGCTTTGTAAGTATAGTCTGCAAAACTCATTCTGAAAGATACCTTGCCATTTACCTCTCCTACACAAAAATAGGACACATATTTATAATAGCTTTGAAAGGGCTACAGAAAGTATTACTGTCCCATGGCCATTTGTCACAGTCCCATGACTGAGCCTTACATATGTCTGCTTCTGTGCACAAGTAACTGAAACTACAACTATAGTGGATAAAATTACTGTGATTGACTTCACACTGTTATGAATTTGAATCATGTCATACAATTGATATATAAAACTCAGCTGCAGACACACAAACCTTTGTAGATAGAAGGAACTAATCTGTGGGTACAGCAGCTGAAGTGCTGGGGTCTGAACCCCAAGCCCTGAATTAAGGTTGACATATAGGTGGGCCCCATGGCCCTTTAAGAGGAGGGGATGAGTTTGCCTTTTGGCTTTCCTCCAAGGTGCAGCCGGCCTTGTAAGGAAAGCCCTTGGGTAAACAAGTCCCAGGTGCCCTGCATTGGGTAAATGAGTGCCAGGTGTCCTGCTTTGGGCATAAAAGCTGGGACCACTTGCAGGAAGGGTGGAGTGTTTGTCTGTGAAGTGGATGCACTTTACAGAGTTTCCTGTTGGGGAAGGACCTCCTGACTCCTCATGCAACTGGATCCCAGTCAGGTCTGGCACATACAAATGCGGGCTTTGTGGGGAGGCAACATGGGGTTACTTCTATCATATGTGATCACCCTATTGTCTTGGTTGTCTCCCATTTTCTCCGTGGGTTACCTTGTGTCTTGGTTTGTTACATCTATTACGGGTCATGCTATGTCATTCCTGGGGTTGATATCTGTTATTTGTGATCTCTCTGACTTGTACCCCCAGTGATCCCCTATATACTGACTCCTTTACGTGCAATAGAATCTACTTACTAGATTGTTTTACTGCTGCTGGCTGTGTCCTTTGTACTGGGCCTAATAATTGGCAAAACAGCAGCTTCTTCAATTTCTACAGTTCTACCCACAAAGCCATAGTTATTTATAATGAAAAATCACATGACCTTAAGTTTATCTTGATTTCTGACAAACAACTTTATTCATACTATAAAGTCAAGAGCTTGAGTGAAAAAAATGTTTCATAACCTGCATAGTCTTTAAACACACAGTCGCAGACAAAAGAGGATGGAGGAGCTGCACATATAAAACAGTCTTAAAGATGGTAGCTAGAGTAGTGAAGCTCTAGCAAGTTCTAATAAGTTCAAGCAAGTTCAAGCAAACCTATTTTTTCCTAGAGGAACTGAGTCTCATTAAGTGTTCAAAGCAGGAGGATTATTGTATAATGAGGACTATTGCTCCCTGTAGAATCACCTGTTAATTTTTTGCAAAGACTGGAAGATATGAACCTAAGAAAAGATGAGGAATTTTCATAGTTAAAGCCACAAAATTCTGTTCTGGTAAACTGTCCTCTATATCAATTACAGAGTTTGTGACTGATGTTGTGGAATTTTAATGAGTTTTTCCTTCTTTGAGTGATGTACGAGATACAGGGGCACAATTTATATTCCTTATGTTGCGATAGAAAAACTACTAAAAAATGAAGACTGCGATCCTGTTGCGCTGCATTCTTGCACTTTCATATCTGCAAAAAGGGAAAAACTGTATAAACAAGCTCTGAATAAAAGTTAGTAACTATGATACACTATTACAGTAACAATATGCTATGATAAAACCAAATCAAACCAAACCAGTTCTGTAGAGATAAAGGCTAAGATTACCTCTTGAGCAAGGAGAGAAAAACGTGATCATGAATATTCTATGATTATGTGAGCATGTTCCCCATTAACTGATGCATCAAATAAAGGTCTCAGAAATCATGTATGACACTACAACCAGAGGCTATACAAGAATACTTTTGTATCTAATTTTTTTTTTTTTAATGAGAACTACTACAGATAATGTACGTTGAACTACTTTGAAATACTCATGGGGGCTAACAAGAAAAGATGCAAAATGCGGATAATTCATAATGCATCTGTGAACATATTTCTGTAGAAACATTATGGACAGAGTCGCACAGTTCTGAAATACTGCTAATCAGTAGAAATTAAGTATGGAATATTTTAGACCTGTTGAGAAATACTGATATAGTTAAGTGCATATCAAAGAATTGTCAGGTAACAGGTTACTTTTCCTGGAGCACTGAAGCCGTAACTCTGACCTTAAAAGCAATAGATTATCTGTGCATCCTTGGAAATTCCAATTACTTAGACAAACTGAGATGCTGATGGCTAATTTTTGATCATGCCTTATTCTGTGAAGCTTGAAGGATTTCACCCTATGTATGACATGTAACAGAGTTTTGCTCTCTTTTTTTGCTCTCTCTCTTTGGTTTTACAAACTCTTTTTTGGAAGCAACCTTGGAATTAACACTCAGTATTCATTCTGAAAGTTTAGTCTTTCTGTTTAACATGCATCTCACATGACCTATAACTCAAAAGTTTTTCACCTTGATGACAGAGTTCTTAGTATAATCAGGAATTTTTCTTTGACACGGGAGGCTGAGTAGATTTCTCTCTTGTTTATTAATTGTTAATCCTTTACCAGAATGAGTTCTTTGCACACTCCCCACTCTGAAAGTTCAAATAAGCACGAAAAGCCAGCAAAGTTTATTTTGAGTGAAATGGTTGTTAGGCACCTGTACAACAAACCCACTTGTATGTATTTTATTGCTTTTGCTTTTGGGGTTTTTTTTAGCTTTAGCAGTCTACTCATTGATTTTATGACCTGCAGTCATACAGTATAAAATTGGTGCACTGGTTTAGTCTTCGACCTTGTGCTGTATCTTTCTGTACATTGTAGAACTTAACTGCATGGCAACCAAGAGACCTTGTTTGGTTTTTTGTTTAATAACTTCAGTTATAAAAACATTGAGTAAATATTTTCTAGGTCAGTTTTCTCAGGTAAAATATTCATTTGTTTCTACTCAAGAAACAAACAAACCAACCAAGCCAGAATAAATAAACAAACAAACCAAACAAACCAAACCAACCAACCAAACAAAAAACCCAGAGATCTCAAATTCCTGCATCCTCTGACTGCCAAGGAGGGTGATCAATGCTTCAACATCTGGTATGGATATATGTAAACCCTGAATGGGGGGACTGGACTAGATGATCTTTTGAGGTCCCTTCCAATCCCTAACATTCTGTGATTCTGTGATTCAATTTGCATCAATAAATCACAAAAAGGAAGAAAAACTAGAAGCATAAAATTAGAGATCAGAGTTAGAAAACTAGTCTCATGCACTGTTGCTCATTAAATCCCATTGAAAAGCACTCAAGAGTTTGAAATGTTTCAAGAATACATTCTGATATAAGAGGTTATTCTTTAATATTGATGAAGTAATTTTAAATTAAGGTCCATCATTCAGTGAGAGTCTCTACCCTTCACATGGATAAAATAAATTCCTCCTAGTCTATTTTTCTTATAACTTCATGTCAAGAGAAAAGTTTTTCGTAACTGCCGTATCTCATAGCCGTGACTAACATAATTTTGGTGATCTGAATAGTTCAGGATAGAAACAAGCATATTGGTAAATACCTGTGGTATTTATTTTGTGTTCAGCTATCTATGGATACTTCTTTTTGAAATACCATAGTTTTTCAGTACCACTCTCTTCCTCCCTCACCAAAACAACAGAATTTAAAAAGTACTCACCTTCAAAATACCACACAGAGGAAACAACTAGATGTTAGTTTCACCTGTACTACATCCAGCTTAGTGTACTTGAATTTAGGTCTTCAACCTGTCTGTTTAGCAAACGAGTTTTAAAAAAAATTCTAACTGTAAGAAATGTTCATTTTGTATACATCTACAGTCACAGACACACACATATACACATATGTAAGTTTGTGCTTCAGAGGACCAGTTCATTATAATTCTTTTTGGCAACCACATGCAATGACTTAATTTCTTTCCTGAGTTTTGCTTCACACTTGAATGAACTCTCCATTTTTTCCTCCTTAATCAGGTGCATGACTTTTACCTTGTTGTAAAAATAAAAGAGCCTGGGTAAAACCACATGACAAGTTGTAGCACTTTTTTGATAACCTGGTATGAAGACAGAAACACAGCTGCTTATTAAATTGTTTTGGTTTATTTTTCCAGTTTTTATACTCTGAATTTCCAAGTCAAATAGAAGCTCAAAGATAATGTTATAAACTTGGGAAGAAATCCAAACTGCCTAACTCTCACTAAGTGGGGTAACAGTTAAAAGTTAATTGTTGTGAAGATCAGTCTAAAAGAGTATATCCCGATATACTTTTTCTAGAAGACTTAGGTAATAGCAACAGGCCTGCACCCAAAAGCCAGCACACCTCTAGAACTTAAGCATCTGCATCAGGCAAAAGAAGTAAACAAAACAACAAAAAAAAAAAACTTCTTAAGAAGTGTGTCCCCTAAACAGATGGACAGTTCTATCTTTAAAAAACAAACAAACAACAACAAAAAAACACCTCAGCAAAAACCCACTTGATATTGATTTTTCAAAAAGGAAGAAACCTGAATATCGCTCCCCAGCAAATCTCGTAAGATTTGTCTTTTTTGAGCTATCAGGGCCCAGTTCTCATTGAAATGCGATAACACAGATTATTTTTTAATGTTAGGTTTTAAACAAAATCTTCAGTAGCAACTTGGTAGAATGTAAAGAGAAAAATGTTTATTTTCATGGAAATGCTTTAAAAAGTACTCGTATTCAATTTTGACCCCAACCTTAAGTAGTTCTATATATAATTTATATTACAAATTCTACTAATCAAAACTTGCATCATTCTACTTTTGAACAATTGAGAAAAGGTGAAAAGACAGGAAACCTTATCTAGCTCAGTGACTGGAGAAGTGTGTCATACTGAGAACGCATGACGATACATATATCTGCTTTCCCACTATACTTAAAAAACACTGAGAGTCGGTCACATTTCCTGTGGACATGAAATGCTGAACCTCAAACAGCCAGGCCTCTGCAGAATTGGTGAGCTCTCTATCAGGATGAATATCCCAGTTAGAGGTCAGTACAGCTGTTTCTATGGTTACAGATTAATTCAGTGGTTAGAAAGGCAACCTTCGGTATATATTTTCTTGAACCAAGAACATAGGTGAAAGCTGGATATCTTGAGGGACAGCTATGTTTGTAAGTATGGATTGACTATCATGTAACAGTTTTCAAAATCTATGATTTCTTAAGTGATGCCAATAAGCAACTATCTCATTGAAAAAAACCATAAATAATTTTTCAACTCATGTATCTGTTCAGGAAAAAGGTTCATGTAGAAGTAAACATCCCAACCCCTGCAGTTCAGGGAATTATTTCTAAACCAATTCTTAAAGCCTGAAGAAAACAATTACAGATAATGACAGGATCGTGGCTTCTACATGATGTATAACAACATAATGTGTGTTATTTGATTAAATCTCAAAGGGATTAGAATTTCAATAGTATTCTTTATTAAAGTCTATTTCTGGGTAAACTCATACTAATTTTAAACTTTGCTTTATGCATGACATTAAAGAAATCAAAGGTCTGACTCTTTATAAATACGCTTTCCAAAACATGACTTGAAAAGCGGAGATTTATACCATCCCTCCCAAAATCTTTAAGTTAAAACCTTACATCATTTCTGTGAATATGGTGTTGCCTATGGTGACTATGCTACGGAAATACTGAAGAAAAAACACTAGTTAACAGCTAGTGAAAACAAAATACAAATTATCTTAGTTCTAATGATACTTTTTCCATCACCTAAACATCCTGTAAGCAAGAACCTTATATTGTCTACCAGAACTAAACATGCAAATGTGTCTGCTGTTATGGTCCACTGCAGCAACACAGTTCATGCCCTTTGGGATATACATTAGTAGGAACAGATAATAGATTTAACAACATTAGAATATATAATCCTTTCTCAATGCAGCCTAGAGAGAAAAAACTTCACACAGGGAGTATTCCTGCTCATTAACAGTTCGGTCAAGAGTTCATGTTACATCTACTGGATGGCAGCTGCTGATGCTCTACCTATAGAATCTGAGGATATACTGAGAAAAATCATGCAGAAAAGAGCAGAATTAAGAGATAGAATGGTATTCTGAGCAAATATACCTAAATATACAAAGGAAATATTGAATCAAATAGAGATAATGTCACCTTTCACTTTTGTTAAACATGTATTAAAGTTATCTGCTTATCTTTATGACCAAGATTATGTGGAAAATACCTGCATAAAGGCTGCTGTAGGGCCCAGGATGTTAGACAACAGGAAATGGTCTAGGAAACTTGAGTACTCTACTTCAGGGCAGCTTGGTAACTGATGCACAAAGTCTGAATTAGTAGAGCAGAAACTCCTCTCGTTCATCCAGTTGTAAGATAAAAGAGGGACCAGAGAGACTAAAAATCAGGGAATTACTGGCTCTGTATTTTTTTTAAAAAATATATCGATAAAAGTTTGATTAAGATATCGCATCTTGTATGTAAAGTAAAACATTTAATTTTAAAAAAGGACATGTACAAACAATCATATATGTTTCTAAAATAAATGCTGTATCCATGTTTAATACAAAATGTGGTACATGATAGAGATCTGATACTTTCTGCAACCTTATAGAAACTGTCTACCATGAGCCGAACTGATCTTCATATTCTGTAAGGCAGATGAAAAGAGTGACAGAAAGGTGCGACTTGAAAAGGCACTTAGGAGTTACAGTATGACTGCTAGAGTGCATTAAGGTAATAAGTTTTGAGCCAGAGAAGCACTGTGTAAGAGTGAAGTAAATAGGTTGTTTCTTATCTCATATAGAAGTGACGGTGATTAAGAGTCACCATAAAGAAACAGAATGATACGCTGCATCTTTCCCATGTAACTTCCCATGGCAAATGTGTATGTCTTCATGAGCTTTCTTAGAGAGTGAGATTCAGTCTGCACAAACCTTGCCTGTACTTATGTGCCTTACACTCTCCACATCCCAGATGGTTAATCCAGCCTGCTCATTTTCCAGATTTTCCAAGCCGTGTGCTCAAATTTAGTACAAGAAGTGATACAAGGCAGAAATACAATACATTTCACAACTGTATCAAAGTACGTGCAATGGCAACATGTCCAGAGCATTCTTCAGAAATGTGCTTTAAACTGTAGCACAGCTGGAAACAGAGGGGCTAACATTTCTTGCATCCTTAGTGGAAAAGAGAGACCTTCATCTTAAGCAAGGTTGAATAAAGTCCCTACAAGATTTCTATGGCTCTCGCTTGTCTCTATGGAGAAGAAAGAGAATGCAAGTAGCCAGGTGACTAAATTTATGCAAGGCAAAACCTGAATTACATATCAGTGTTATGCAATCAGGTTTCCATCAGTAACTTATTGCAGCATAGAATTCACTTTTTAAAATTTATTTTCATGATAAGCTATTTTTTAAATCTTAACAAAGTAGTTAATTGACTTTACTGCAGCACACATAGAGGCAGTAACATATATTCATGTAATACAAAGCATTTCAAAATTTAGAAGGACCATAACTGTTCAGTCTAACCAGGACTTTGTAACAGGAACTCGACTTCCTAAATCCAAAAGCCAGACTCCAACACTGTAGTCAAGCCATGGCTCAAGTCTTTAAAAAACAATGAGAAATCTGTATTACTCTCTTACAAAGACAATTGCCCACTTATTCTACTGTAGTCAGAGTAGGTCTCACACTAGAGCAATAATATAATGTAGAAGTTTTCACAGACAGAGATCCCAGTGAGCAGAACCGGTATGGCAGAAGGAAATAATATTATTGATTCATTGTTCCATTGATTATCAGTAGTTTGATTGGGAATAAAGCCCACAAAAAAGGTGCTTTCATTGAGAGTAATTTGCAAAATGCAGTTAGGCAATTAGAAGAAATCTCTCACTGAAGGTACTTACACCTAGAAGAAGAATGAAGTATTAAAAAAGGACAAAGGAAAAGACTCTAAAAATCCATTCACCATGTTCATTTCTAAGTAGCTAAAATACACTCAGAGAGATGTAAACAGTATCAGAATTTTAACTGTTCAAGATTCCGTAGCACTGAAAGCAATGATTATTAAGGTTCATGAGCTGCATGAAACTGCAACATGTTGCAAAATGAATGATTTTTACAAGCCAAATTTTACCTGCCAGAAAGATCAAACATAAACTATAATGCTCTAAGGTAATTCTAGTTTTTCATGAAACAACTACTCACAAAAAAAGTTATCACTTACTCTGATGACTGTGGTGATCACTATGATTTCTAGAACTTGATTTTTTTTTTCCTGAAGATCCTAGATATTATTATTTCTGCTATTTTTTTAATATTTCTTATCTTCTCCCTCAAAACTTGACAGAAAGTGAAGATCGTCAGAAATCCTGCAGGTGAAAAACTAAGTACCTTATGGCAAGCAATGTAAATTTTTGGAAAAAAATATTTTCAAGCATACAGTTGTGGCTTACTAAATGATACCTGAGCAAACTGTAAATTGACAGCTGAAGTACTTTCGTTACAGGTTTAATAGTAATATCGTTTATACTCTAGCCTTTCTATTTCCACCTTCAAAATAGGGCTCATTGTTTGGAGGAAAATATTAATTAATTAAGAGAATATATTTTAATTTATGGACTTAAAAATTGTATTAACATATTCTGTCTCTCTTTTGCCCTTAATATATACAGCTGGGGGGCACTGCTTAGTAGTGTCCACATAGTATTTGGAAAAGTTAGGCTCCCGAATACTAGTACATTCAGGTTCCAACAATACGGAATCAACATTTCATATCATAACAGATACATTGAAAAATGAGCCACTTACAAACTATATGATACCGATGTTCCTATTGACATGGGTTTTAGATGTATTCCCTTGCAAGTCATTCTTCCAAAAAGAGGGTGATACTGTTGTGAGCAATTGTTATAACATGGGCTGAAGAAGGATTACACTGTATAACACTCACATTTCAATCTCCCCTTCCACCTTGCTTGTAAAGGTTTCAGGCTATTACATACTGAAGTCCAGAGAAAGACTTGCATTGACTTTAATGGGTGCACAGAACTGAAAGTACTTCATGTGTCACTGAGTCTATGGGAAGCATGACAGTTTACTGGTCTCTGCCTTTAAAAAAAAAAAAAAAACAAAAAACAAGACACAAAACCAAACCAGACCAAACAAACAAAAACCACCAACTTTGGCTGTTGTGCCACTATGTAAGATGAGGCAGTGGAATTGGTTTAATTTAGTCTGACCATTTGTGACAGATTTCACCTTCTCTGTTCAATGATGGTATAACATCCAGGCAGGATCCACAGCCACATACACTTTCCTGAAGTTCTTAGGACACTTCTTTCTGAACACAAAGGCTTGATCTACCTTGTAGCTGGAGCCACTGATATTCCTTTTTAGGTCAATAGAACAGAATAGTGAGGTGTGTGATGTTCAGATTCAGTGCCTCTACCAAAGAAATCTAAGATTATTCTTTCACTTTGCATGGTGAAGCATCATTAATCCTTAGAGGATAGCTTATTTCTGGTTTTCTCCTCTCAGATGAAGAGGAAGAACAAGAATGAACATGATTTCATAGCTAATTTTGATCTTTCTGCCCTTGGTGGTTGAATAGGATCCCTGTCCATTTCATAAGTTTCAACCAATGTTTATTTGATACAAAATGTCATTTATAGGGAGGTGAAAACCAGTTTATCACACCAAAGACACATATTTCTTGCCACCACATTTTGTACACTACTACATCTGAGAGTTTACTTTATAGAACAGCTGCTTTACCAAGATCTACAGTCACTGCGTGAAGTCTGATGATAATGAGGGAAAGATGGCTAATGGGATACTCTGTGCAACTGAATTTATCCTGGACACATCTGGAATCAGAGTTTTAGGAGCCTGAAATGGGAGTGCTTTAGGACTAAGGCTCCAAATCAAGTTCCAGAGTCTCCTTTTATGTAGAGCTTTGATGGACTACTTCATACAGTGTGTAGAACCTTGCAGTCTCTTTGGCAATAGCATCAAGTTAAGGCCATCACTCATCTCTGTGTTATCACTTTAAGAACTGTTGGAACTGATCACTCTATTAATTTCTTACAGGGACTCCCAAAGTTCCTTTTAGTGTAGCTTGGCATTGTTTATTATTGATTCTCATTCTTATCTGATAATGAATTTATTAGTGATACATTCATTTTAAATTATCTTTATTATCTGTCATGCGTTCAATTTGATGGTGAACAGCTAGCCAATCCATAAAACAGACAAGTCTATTTTATAGATTGTAAGGATAGGCCAGAAATACCGATGAGCCCTTTTGTACACTTGTAATTGAGTCTTTCTGAATTGTCCCATCTGTTCTTTTTTAGGTGAATGATTGATTAACTGAGCAATATATGATTAGTGGCTTGCCTTGCTACTGTACTGTACAAGTTGTTCCAGAGTGTGCTCTTGACAGCCACCATCTGCGTGCCTAACAAATCAAGCAGGGCAACATTCTGCTCCATGACATCCATGTAATCCTTGGGGCTTCAGTCAGGTTATTGACCTCTTTGGTCTATGGAGCAGCAGTTGAACAAATCTGGGTAAAAGATTTTTTTCTTCTGTCTAATTTCATATTATTAATATTGTGTCCTTCCTTACTTCCTCCCTTCTTCTCTCCCTCTCTCCCTCTTTCTCTCACAGAATCAAAGAATGTTAGGGATTGGAAGGGACCTCAAAAGATCATCTAGTCCAATCCCCCTGCCAGAGCAGGAATACCTAGATCAGGTCACACAGGAACATGTCCAGGCGGGTTTTGAATGTCTCCAGAGAAGGAGACTCCACAACCTCTCTGGGCAGCCTGTGCCAGTGTTCTGTTACCCTCACTGTGAAGAAGTTCTTCCTCACATTTATGCGGAACCTCCTATGTTCCAGCTTATACCCATTGCCCCTTGTCCTATTATTGGATGTCACTGAGAAGAGCCTGGCTCCATCCTCATGACACTCAACCTCTACATATTTATAAACATTAATAAGGTCACCCCTCAGTCTCCTCCAAGCTAAAGAGACACAGCTCCCTCGGCCTTTCCTCATAAGGGAGATGTTCCACTCCCTTCATCATCTCTGTGGCTCTGCGCTGGACTCTCTCCAGCAGTTCCCTGTCCTTCTTGAACTGGGGGGCCCAGAACTGGACACAATACTCCAGATGTGGCCTCACCAGGACAGAGTAGAGGGGGAGGAGAACCTCTCTCGACCTGCCATCCACACCCCTTCTGATACACCCCAGGATGCCATTGGCCTTCTTGGCCACAAGGGCACATTGCTGGCTCATGGTCATCCTGCTGTCCACCAGGACCCCCAGGTCCCTTTCCCCTACGCTGCTCTCCAGCAGGTAAGTTTAGACTGGCACATGGAGTTGATGCAAGACTCTACACATGCCCTTGTTATATTTCATTAAATTTCTCCCTGCCCAACTCTCCAGCCTGTCTAGATCTCTCTGAATGGCAGCACAGCCTTCTGGTGTGTCAGCCACTCCTCCCAGTTTTGTCACCAATCCTGCGTGATCTCATCTAGGTGTTCCTGCTCTGGCAGGGCATTGGACTAGATGATCTTTTGAGGTCCCTTCCAATCCCTAACATTCTGTGATTCTGTGAGCTCAGAACTGGACACAACATTCCCCGTGTGGCCTCACTGGTGGTTAATAAACAATATTAATAAACAATTAATAAACAATTCTAGAACATGTCACAACCACATAAACAATCCTTGAGCTATGACGTGAAAATGTGCAATGCTATTCTCACCATGTGCTCCTTTTCTTTGAGAAAAGCAAGGCTGTAGACATGTTAATAAAATATGGATTCTTAACCTGGCTAAACAAAGTATGATCAAATGCCTAACAGATACAAGTGATTAAGTGAAATTTCTAGATTGGATTTGATAATGATTCACAAATGAGCTTCTCATTAAAGCTTTTCTGTTTAGTTATTAAGTATGTGAAAACTAATACCATCATCTCTATTACCAGTAATGCAAACTTCACGATATTACTTCAATCAGTATTTTTGTTAAAAGTTTAGAGAGCTACCGTTACTATTTTATCAGAGAAAAAAATATCCGTTAAAGAGGCAATTTTTTTTTTCTGTAGCTATGCTTCTTTTTTAAATATAATTTGAGAAAAAATAAAATGTTTCAAATTCATTAAAATTTAAACTTCCCTCCCTTCTCTTTGTCTCATTACTTTTTTTTTGCTGTATAATCAAAAGCCTGTGCTTAATGTAAGACCTATGGACCAGTCGAAGCTGAAACATGTCTGTTATTTGGAGAAGACTGGAGTATATTTAATTAGGTGTACTTGTATTTAGACAGAAAGGGAATTATATCACTGGGTCAGATAGTTCCCAAACGTTGTTTGATTACAGCTATAAAACATTATATTTTTTATGTTGGCAATGTACCAATTAAAATATGGCCAGTAAAAAGCTATGAGCTAGAAAAGAAACTCTAAAAATAACATCTTGTAAGTGCACGTCTGCTTCCTGTGTAGTTTCTGCTTCAGGGTTTTACTGCTGTCAATACTGCTGACAAAAAGCTGTAAAACCACAAGCTGTGCTCTATTCTGCCTTGTGCATCATCAACAAATTGGCAGTTAACACCGATTTTTAAATCTGCATTGCTGATGGGTAAAAATGTATATCAACGAATATTCAATTGCATGACGGTTTGCAGTCCTATGCTGAAAGCAAAAGGAATGGGAAGAAAACAAAAAAGATAATCAGAGAATGGAAACCACTGTTGGATAATGTCTTGAAAACAGAACTAAGGTTTTGCACAATGACTTTTTTAAAGATCTTCTCTGTCTGATACCTTACAGTTCTGTCTTCTTACAAGCCAGCTTGATTAATGTAATGAGTTGAGGAAATGACCCTGCTTTTCCCTTAGCCATATTTCTTTCCTTAGCACACTGATACATGACAAACCACAGATGCAGCTCAAAGCATAGCAGTATGGCATTAAGTTTACATATTAATTCCCCCAAAAGACAGCTGCTAGTTCATGTACTTTCTTTTGCAACTATAAAAATGTCTGTCAGAGTTAGGCAGCTTGTATTCTCTCATAGACAATTTCATGGATAAATGTCAGGAGGTGGGAACCAAACATCATGCAGAACAAATGTTTACGATGTCATTTGTTCATTGTCCTTCAGCTTTACTTCTTAATCAGATTCTGGTGAGGCCACATCTGCAGTACTGTGTCCAGTTCTGGACTCTCCAATACAAAAGAGACATGGATATACTGGAGAATTCCCATGGAACCTTACTAACTACTTCCTTGAGCAACCAGTTCACAGAATCACAGAATCACAGAATGTTAGGGATTGGAAGGGACCTTAAAAGATCATCTAGTCCAACCCCCCTGCCAGAGCAGGAATACCTAGATCAGGTCACACAGGAACATGTCCAGGCGCGTTTTGAATGTCTCCAGAGAAGGAGACTCCACAACCTCTCTGGGCAGCCTGTTCCAGTGTTCTGTCACCCTCACTGTGAAGAAATTCTTCCTCACGTTTATGTGGAACCTCCTATGTTCCAGCTTACACCCATAAACACTTACACTCATAGTTCCTTGACCTGCCCTCTGAAAATCCAGTGTAGTAGCTCTTTGTGTTTAATATATTTACTTATTTTTTAAAGTCTTACTAAGACAGTAGTTATCAAAGTCTAAAGAGATTAAATCCATTGATTCTAAAAACAGTCGAACAAATTCAGGATGAGTAAACTTTGTCAGTGTAACATAGATATATTATTCCATCCTAGAATAGTGAGAATAAAGACATAAGCATGCTTTTTCTCTAACATTTCATAAACATTACCTTGCTGGTCTCTACCACAGGTGTTCACACATTAAGCCAAATGAGGATTGATGCAGTATTTCATAAATACATCTATGAAATTAGTTTCTGGTGTTTCTCATCCTAGTCAGTTGTTGACTTCTCAGCATGTCTTACCCAGCTTTCCAAAGCATATCTATATTTTATTAATTTTCCAGTGATGATTAGCAGTGTACATTTTCTAAACCTAGGAATGGACTATTTTCTTATTTCTACATAGTCATAGGGAAAGTGCAGATAATTGCATTGTTCTCTGTTCACATTGAATCACAGAATCACAGAATGTTGCACATTAGACAAGATGTATCTGTGGACTAACTCGAAAAGACTGCAGAAATGGTAAGGGAACTGCAAAGCTAGGGGTATGCTTCAGAAACTGACATAAGCAGATCTGTCAGTGCTTCCAAGTAAGAATTTCTAATTTGATAAAACAATTAACAAGAATAAAAATTTATAAGATTTCTGTAGTTCAAAGTCAGGTTTTAGACCCAAAGAAGATATCTAAAAGGAAGATAATAGTTGTGGACAAAAGAAGAGGAATAACCTGTTAAAAAGGAGAATTTTTTCTGCTGTATATAGATCAACATGTCTGATGAGTAGCATTTTGAATTGCTGCTGGAACCAGCAATGAATGTCCATCACAGCTGGTGAGTGAAAATTAAATAGTGATTGATCCTTTATTTTGTTAATACATTAAACACTGTTACTGAACAAAGTATATTTTCTTCCTAAGTAGAAAGGAAAGTTTTCAGCTGGTATATAGAGGATATAAATCCACCATTATTAAAAACATGCATTTTATAACTTTTAAAATACTTCTGTCAAATTATGACCCCCAAAAAAGGACAGATGAAAGGAGACAAATTATTTCCTTAATATTAACTGGCTTTTTAAAACTGTGACATGAACTCTAAACCTTGGCCAACTTTTAGCTATCATAGATCAAAAAAAAAAATTCTTTAAATTGTACAGTAAGTCCTTAAAAGTTTCTTTTGTAGTCATGATTTACTCAACTATAACTTCCAATCTACCATCAACACAACATAAAACCTTGAGATGGAAAAAAAGAGAAATCATTCAGCATTACTATGAAAAAAGGCCCTTTCTGAAGTAACTATTTCAATTTATTATGCAAAGTCAAGAAGTAAGTTTATGTCAAGTTCATTTTGAAGTCAACAGAATGAGTAAAGAGCATGTAAACTAATCTTGAACAGTTAGTCAAAATTAAAGTTGTTCTGTCTACATATTTTATGATTCAAGTTTTGCCAGCATTTGGATAATCTAGCTATATTCCTATCAGTATGGAAGCAAGATTAACAAGCGTATGTTTCACTTACAGAAGTTGCAATGCAGAAGCAATACAGTTACCATATAGTACAAAACCCTGTAAGGCAATTGGAGAATAACACATTCTGAGACAGGAAACTGATGCCACAAGAAACTTACAGATGTTCCATGTTATAATTATTATTTGGACACATTTTTATACAATAAAGTGGCACCAACAGTGAAAGCCACAGTCTGCATGTTATCACTCATTGAGAAAAAAACACATGGTATCAAGTTAAGATGAAGATGTCCTTTATCTTCAATGGACTGTGAACCAAAACAAAATCGAGTCAGGTACACCACTGTCAGCTATATTATTCCTAGGTGATACAGATGTTAAAAATATATTTTCCTGTATTTGCCAGAGCATTCACAAAGGATCAGTAAACCAGAAATGAACCATTTACTCTAATGCACTTAGCAGATCTCTCTATTCTAATGAACCCGAAGTCTGAGTCTTCACTTTTCTGAGTTTTGGTCACTATGTCTAAAATTTGAGAAATATTTGAACCATTAAAAATTGTTGAGCATTAATTATGAAACATAGCACTAGTTTACATGAAAACAAAATACTTCCTTATCTTCAATAAAGAAGAAACAGACATCTTTTTTGGATGTGGATTATACATTATATCATCATTACAATGAATGTAAAAGTGTCTTCTTATTTTACAGGATTATTTCACTGCTTCTTATTACATACAGTGTAATGTTGCAAAGACTATAGAAATTGCCACTAAAGTCAGCAGAACTTCAAAAGGTATGTAGCGGTTTCTGTAGTACTAGCAATGTGGCATAAGGCATTATTTCTGAATCCCACTCTTTTCCTCTTACCTTTGGTTTCAGACAATCCTTTTAAAAGGTACTTCTCAGAGCTCATCATGAAAAACATCCACAGAGGTAAACATTTTTTTTTTTTAAAAGGATAGTAAGTTTTTAAAACTTTAAGAGACATCCTAGATATTGTCACTATACTTTCTGAAGGAAGCCAGCCTCCTACCATGCTTTTGCCTAATTGTTCATATTTCTATAGATTTCTGTATATCTATTTCTATAGATTTACTGTGTTTTTCAAATTGAGACTTTTACAACACCTACAACCTTGGATCCCCAGATACAACAATACTTTCACTCTCTTGATTTGAATACGTTTCTAGTTTTAACAGAATAAAGGAACTGAGTTGATGTGTGGTGCTGAAGGACATGGTTTAGTGGTGACTGGGCAGTGTTAGGTTAATGGTTGGACTTGATGATCTTAGAGGTCTTTTCCAATGAAGGCTATTCTATGATTCTATGAAAGCTCTAAATCCTTTCACTGGTGCTGGTCTGTTGAAGGTCCTCTTTGACAAGCTACTGCAGAATCTAAGCTTTAATTTTCCCATTTGAAGAAGGGAAATAATGTTGCTTGCATCACAAGTGTGCCACAGAATGCTTTTCCATGTGAATAAAACCAGTAAGCTACCTAGATGGTGTTAATTTTATTACGTTCTAAGAAGAGCTCATTAACACGTTCTGGCAAACACTAGCTGAATTAACTATTGGGTAATTCTTAGGAGAGATTTATTTAGATAGAAAGGGGTTTAATAATGGGTGAATTGTTATGTCTTTGTATGGTGCAAAGCAGAGTGAATATTTCACTTTGCATGGTACAGTGCAAGAAAATTCTTTCGTCTATAAGTGCTTTCGGTCAAATGCTCCAATTAGGATGTTTGAGGAAGATAACGATATCCGATGAAGAAATACCAACTCTGACAGAATCTGTTAAGCAAAGTGATTTTATCTGTGGTGTTAACAAAATGGTAGAGAAAATAATCTCTTTGTCAGTGGTTACAGTATCAGTCACTAAGAACTAGGAAAGGGGCAGATATAGAGTGTATATCTTTCAAAAGACAGGAGGGAAGGAGAATGACAAGGAATTATCAAGCAATTACTCCTCGCCTGTAACGAGACAGAGAATGAGAACCAAATATCAAACATTCATTTCAAAGTAGAGGGAATAGTAAGGACGATTAAAAACCAACCAAACAAACAAACAAAAACCCAAAACCAACAACAAAAAAAACCTCCCCCCCAAAAAAACCCCAGAAAATCAAAAGGAAAAAAACCAACACCACAAACAAACGAAAAAAACCTAGCAAAATCCAATGTACTCCTTTCATAGGGTAGCTAGTGTTATAGGACAACAGGCAACAGAAGTGAAAATGCCATATAAAGCTTTTGACACTCCAACCTTCCACAGAAATGTTAAAAACAACCCCCATTCACATTCATTCACTAAAAAGTAGACGTATAATAGGTTAAAATATTTCTACAGAAGTAGCTGCTATAATTTATATTCAAAGAGGATATTCAGCTCAATCCTTTGAAACATTTTTGTTAGCAACCTGAATGGTAGCCCACAGACCATTTATAGATGGTAAACAGATAGGTAGAGTTGCAAAGACTCTTCAGGACAGGATGAAAATCATTTTGATAGAGTGGAGAAAGGTCTGAGATCAACAAGATGGTATCCAATAAAAACAAGTGCAAAGTACTACACTTGAGAAGTGAACAAATATAAAATTAAGAACATCTAGCAGATACTGAAGGAAATGGATGCCATGGTCTAGAGCAGACTGCAGGCTTGATAGGAGTCAACAACTTCTGGGTTGTGCTAGTAAGACTGCCAGATGGAAAATACAGTATAATAATTCTGCTAACTGTGCTTATAGTTCAAAAAAGATTTAATAACTTTGGGTTTCAGGAGAAGGAAGATAGTAGTTATAAACCATCTCAAAAGCAATATTGTTTGGGCAAGGGTGTTTATCTAGAATAAAAGAAAGTGGGATAGAAGAGTAATAGTACACTATGCTAAAAGGGGTGCTAAAAAGTAACAGTGATATGTTATTTTCCCGAGTCCACCAAGTTCGAGACAAACAGTAATCTGTAGTCTTCAATAACGCAAAACTTACACCCAAGACTGAGAAAAGCTGTCTAAGTATGAGAAAAAAATACATTAGTATGTCTGAGGAGATGTAATCTCCACCAGATTTCAAAGACTAGGTGTATATATAGCCTCAATTTTTAGCAAAAGAAGAGTAGCTGAGCTATATTCCAAGATCTGCTTTATTAAATACTTCTCTATTACTACATACAGCATTAAAAGAAAAAAATAAATGTTGCTTCACTTGCATGTTTTCCTAGAATCAAAATATATTCCCTTATGTTAAATATGCACAAGATAGTGAACCGATAGTATAGTTGGTCATACACTGAGTTATACAACATACACCCATGTAGAAATAGATGTTTAAGCAAAAGGTACTGTCAGAATCAAATAGAGATTGTAATTATTTTTATGCAGATTCAAATTTACACTTTCCTTTCTCCAATTTTAAAACACTGAATTTTGTTACTCAGCATGTTTTCTTAAGGAACCAGTAATAGATTATTAATACTTCGAAACTTATTTAATGTTCACTATCATTTTCTTTTATGTGGAACAAAGCAAAAAAATGAAAACATCATGATAATGTCATACTAGAAAATTAGATTTCAAATTGAAACAAATGATATGCAAATAAGTGATCAAAACTCAAACAAAAAGAGCAATTATCAATTTAGTATGATTTTTTTAAATGGAGATAGAAAAGGGGGAAAAAAGAGATAATAAATAGAACAACTGTACTTTGATGGATGGTAAAAATGGATTAGTTCTTAAAGTGTCAAGCTTCTTGCAGAAACAGCATTATTAGTTCTGTGTTTTAATATTAATAAGTCAGGCTGTAATATCTATAACTATGATTTTTAGAAACAAGTTAATTTGCAATCAACATTGACTGCGATTATAACTAGTAACTGCTATAATGCGCCAAAGGCATAATTTGATACTAGGAATGTTAATCATTGCTAGTACTGTGAGGAGGAGGGGGAACCCCTAGGTATATGCATAATTAAACAACAACCATGCAGATTTATATAGTGTGTGTCAGGCAAAACAATTTCTCTAAGTTCTACAGAATAGCTGCGTACCTGCCTGTTCTCTATTTCTCTTTTATAGTAAGAAGCATTAGAAGACACAGCAAATACTTTAAGTCATGAGCTAATTTCCCCATTCATAGACTTTTCAGAAAGCCAGTGGTTGGTCTTTAGTATCCACATGTCCCTAGAAGCCATAATAAAAGCATATCCCAGATCTACAAGAAATATAAGTATGAAGCTTTTCCTATAGCTCTTCTTTCATACAAACTTTGCTGAATGAAAGAAAAGGCCAGTACCGAAGTATTTTTTAGAACAGTACTTCCATGAGTTCCCAGAAGTGGGAATAAGGAAAGGAACAGTGGGTCGCCCATATGTGCATTTACTGTGAATGTTCGGGGTTTTTTTAACATAGATTCTAGTGAACAATCAAATTAGAAATGGTGCACTTTGGGCATAACATAAAGTACACATATGACCAAAAGGATGTCTGGGAACCCATAGATGGAAGGATATTTTATTTACCTATAAAATTCCATTAAATTGAGAAAATCCTTTACAGAAAAATAGAATCATCTAGTTATACTGCCTGATACATAAATAATTCACACTGTACAT
Source organism: Podargus strigoides (assembly GCA_028020825.1). NCBI lineage: Eukaryota > Metazoa > Chordata > Aves > Caprimulgiformes > Podargidae > Podargus > Podargus strigoides. Next base: position 59,268,565 of record CM051620.1, read on the forward strand.
TTAAATTTATTGCAAGAGAATCTCATCTTTTAACAAGACAAATGGTCCTTTGAGCTTACATAGAATATTAAAATGATGCTTGTAGTGATGATGGGAATAGTTTATTTGATTCAATGCCTAAAATTCTAATATATTTTTAGGACAATGAAGAGTAGTGTGTAATGGTGTTTTTCATATTTTTTGCTAAGACTTTTTCTTATACTGCATGCAAACTCACCTGTATCAGGATATTTAGTGAGTTAAACAAGCTACAGTTTATATCTTAAATAAAGTAATCATTATTTAGTATTTGCGGTGTGTAACAAAGTTCATGGATACTTTTGATGTTTTTATAGGTAAGCACTAAAGAAAAAGGACTCAATGACCTAAGCAGAATAATTCAGTACCCATAGTTTCAATTGCTTTAAAATGTTACAATTTTCATTATGTTAATATTATTGTATGACTTGTAGTCATAACAACCAGAGAAAAGCATTTTTTAAAAGTATAAAGATGTTAAAATGGAACATCTTTGGCTCTATAAGAGATATTGCAAAGAACAAGAAGCGATGTTCAGTTTGGCACACAACTTTCCACCTTACAGTTTAGTCTTTTCATAAAAAGGGTAAAATTTTTTCAAGGTCTATAAGGTATTGCAACTGTTTTGGTGAGTTCTGAATCCATTTTATTCTGTCAGCACTTCTGAAAAGAACAAGTTTATTGTTGTAAAGTACATTCCATACAGCTGTATAGCGCTTCACATTTGATGATTTCTATTTATAAAAGAATTTGATTTAATTGGTAAAATAATGCTTTACGTTCACCTTGACTCAGTTTTGTTCTGTTTGATCCAGAGTAGTACAAAGCAATAAAGCTGACAGTTGATCATCTGCAATATGTTAGAAATTCTTCAGAAAGCTTACTATCAGAGAATACAAAGGACTCACAAGGTAGAAAAACAAAGGTATCAGTGGTTTGAAGAGAAATTTGGACTTTTTTTACAAAAACATATATAAACATAAGAGGTTTTTTAATATTTAGGACTTCTGAGTTAAAAAAAAACAACACTTGATACATCAATATAGACTACCACTTGTTGAAATTTATTTAAATAAATTTAATAACTAATAATCGATATTATTGATTTTAAACTTTATTAGTGTTTTGGAGCAAAAAGGTCTTTAAGAAATTATAGATATATCTTATGAAATTACCAGTACAAGACAGTAATATGATATTGTATTGTAAAGACAAATTAAGAGAACTTAGAATAGAATTGGTGTAATTCAAAACAACATACTGAACATTTTACAAAAATTTCTGAGACTCAAGTAAAAGAACTAATAGAAAGTTCACCATGACTAAAATTTCAGATAAGTATTAAGCCTAATTCTGACAGGAAACATGGTATCTGTTTTGTAGGAAATGTTATGCAAATTTTGATTGCATAGAATCATAGAAAGGTTTGGGTAGGAAGGGACCTGAAAGGTCATCTAGTTCCAACCCCCCTGCCATGGGCAGGGACACCTCCCACTAGACCAGGTTGCTCAAAGCAAACCCTGGCAACCTGTTCCAGTGTATCATCACCCTCACAGTAAAGAATTTCTTCCTTATATGTAGTCGAAATCCACCCTCTTCTAGTTTAAAGCCATTGCCCCTTGTCCTATCACTCCATGCCCTCTGCAGCTTTCTTGCAAGCCCCTTCAGGTACTGGAAGGCCACTATAAGGTCTCCCCCGAGCCTTCTCTTCTCCAGGCTGAACAACACCAACACCCTCAGCCAGCATGCTTTAATATATTCTTTTACATGTAACTGAAGTATTAAGAACATAAGAACCGAACCTTGATGCAAGGAAGTGCAGTGAAGCTGTTAGTTCTGAGTCTGGTGTATGACCTTTGGAACAGTTTCCAGGCCCTTGCTTGTTTTTCCTCTATGCATTTGGAAAATAATAAATAAATAACTAGATAAATAAATAAATAAATAAATGTCATTTCTTGTCATTGATGAGATCTACTGATAGAAAACAATGTTTCATACCTCTGACAAACTCTTTCATTAGCTGCTGTTACCAAAGTTTAAGTAGTGACCTAGCCAAAGGTCGAGATGCATCATCGAACAGAAATACTCTGTGGGAAAACAGAAAAACTAGACTCATAAATAAACAACCAATTTCTCATAAAGCACAAACTTAATGACAGGTTCATGTTTTTATTAAAACTAGTTTATTTTATACACAGACATATATATAGAGATAGAGATATAACTATAAAAAAGTCTAGAATGAGTGAGGTTAAGTATCAACATATGACTGGACTGGAAGAGCAACTATCTTTTTTCCCCATTTCCAGGGCTTCTCAATGTGAACTGCTTTAAAGTGGATTGAATAATCACCATTTTCTGAAGACCAGGCCCTATTAGTATGAGGGAGGTTAAAAATCCCAAATGAAAATTAAAGGTTAAAAATAAAACGTAGTAGAAAGCATCAGTTTCACCTACCAGTTATTAAATTTTTTCAATTAATTCCTGAAGATATTACAGAAAGCAAGAGTCTGAAGTATTCCATAACGTACTATTTTTAAAGTAAAAAAAGACTTTAAAGTAATGTTAGCATGACTAAGAAAAAGAAAAGGATTATAAAAATGTATATGTTGGGGGTGTGTGTGTGTGTGTGTGTTTGTTTTTTCTTTTTCATTTTTTTCCCCATCCGTATTAACTGTTTTCAGTTTGAGCCACTTACAAAATACATGGAAGTCTCTGCATGTGTCACTATGGTCATTGACACTTTTGGGCTGATCTGATAAAGAATTTCCTCTTCTGATTACAAAGAAATTATGCCAAAATATTTGATTACAAAATAGTCATTAGAGAAAAGCACAGGATAATAACTTTCATGTTTAATCTAAAACAATTAAGGTAAAATACATATGCAAATTTTAGAGAAAAATTCATGTGTTAGATCCATATAATTCATTAACAAACATAGCCAGAAAATGTTAAAATTCTTATAAAAAGGCCGAGCAAAAGACCCCCACATGGTAGATTATTAGGACAATTAAAAAATGTATGTTTATTATCAGTACAATTTATTTTCTTTGGGTCAATACAATCTATATAGGGAATTCTACTAACAGTATTTAACTTCACAAGTAGAGTCTGGCATCAGAAATTGCAGATTTTTATTTTTTCTTCTACAGGAAACTTGATATCACTTCAAATATCTGGTCTACCAATGGAGGATTGCATACATTAATGCAGTACAACAAATGTAAATTTATAAGTATTTTTCCCCTCTTGAAATCAATGATGTTATTTTGTATTCAAATAAATATTAAACAGTTGGTTTTTTTTAATATAATGCAAACGAAGAAGAATTAGTATAATGCGAGAGTATTTAAATTTATTTTGCTCATTTTAAATCATCATTTTAAAGTCTTTTTACAGAAACTGCCTGCCTTATGGCTCCTCCAATGATATGTCTGCTGTGCAGAAAAAAAGAAGATAATAAAAGTCTTCAAAACATAGACTAAAATCAAAACAAATCTTAAATTATAAAATCCAAATCACCATACTGACCTGGAGTATTTTTCTTAAGATAACATGTAAGGAGAAAATCCCACTGCCTTCAGCAGTTGTTACCAAACAAAACACCATCTATTTATTGTTAGAGAAAGACAGGAAAAAACCCAACCTACTATTTTACCACATAGTGGTGGTTCAGAAAGATTTGGAAAAAGCTATTTGACCCAAGAACAAAATTGAAAATATGTGATTTAATGAGTTTCACTGTTACTTTATGGAAACTGAACTTTGGAAACAAAACTTGTGTCATTTGGAAACCTTCTTAGTATTTAGGATTCCTTCTTAACATTTCCCCAGAGGTCTTTAAATCTTTTGAAAAATACCATCTCCCACACACAATCCGATTTTGAAGAAAAGCTTTATAAAGCATATGTTGTGCTTTAAAAATTAAACAGATAGGCAGCCCATTGGGACACTAACAGTCATCATCTTCTGTACACCTAGAACAGCTGCAGATACACTGCCAGTCACGGCTGACTAATAAATGTGCTGTAACTGGTCCTAATGCACTGCCTAGGAAAGAAACTGTGCACTAGTGAAAGCCCCAAAATCTGAGAGCATCATCCTTCCCTAGCATCACTATAATTAATAATTGCAGCGTACCATTGACCTTTAACAAGATCAAGTCAAAAGAAATAAGTGAAGGAAAAGAAATTCTCATGCAAAACACATGAATTCATTACATAAAAACAAAGCTTCACTCCCATGTCTCCACAAGTTAATGCCATATGAGGTTAAGAATTTGAAAGGTGGTTATTAAAAAAAAAAAAAAAAAAAAGGTTTAGCAGAGAAGGTAAAGGAATTAAAAACTTACATGCATCATGGAGACTTCTTAGGGAAGCATAGAACAAATCTACAGTACTCATAAAAGCCTGAGAAAAGAAGCAAATGTAGCTAAAAGGCTGGGATCACGTCCAGATGAAGAAAATAAAACAAAAGTAGCATCTGAAAGGTGAAAAAAATAAGGCAATGGAAACACCTTATTACATCCAAACCTAAGAAAGTTCTGATATTAATTTTTTGCAGAGGTTTGGGTTGTTTTTATCTAAGGGACTGACACTGAACTGCTCATTTCAGTTCAGGGCTCTTTATAGGCCAGTTTTTCCTTATTTGATTGGCAGCTGAAATCTCTTCAATTAACTGCAAATACTAGTGGTCTGATTCCTCATACCAGACAGATTCTACAAGATGATTACCTCAAACTATTTCAAAATAGCATTTCCAAGGAATTGCTCTCTTAAAAAAACGAGTAGGTTCTGTACCTCAATAAAAGGGACGAGAGCAACTTTCAAACAATATAAGAAACACACATATACATACATACATGTGTATTATATGTACATATGTTTCTACTAGTCAGGCTGGAAAGAAGTGTAATAAAATCTCCTGAGAGCCTGGAACCTGAAAAGTAAAGGATATATATTAAAAAATTAAGCAGTATAATCAAAGCATCTCACACAGTTCTTTCATTTCCTTTGACAATATTTGTACTTTGTGTATTTTCTAAACATAGGAACTCCTCCTGACCCTTTATACAGCATAAAGTCCAACATAATCTGAAAATTGACTGTGAACTTTGGTGACTTTTATGACACTGATAATAAAAAATAACTACAGTTTTGGCAGTATATATATTATAAAATCAACTCTAGCCTACATCTATATGCACACAGAAAGTTATTCCCTACTCCAGTTTGTAGTAACTACAGCAGGTCTGTATGTGTTACAGTTAGTTTTATGTCAGTGCCTCTTTTTTTTCGACTCACAGAGATTTTAGTAAAAGAAAAGAGAAGACTGTAGGAAAGATTTAGGGAAGTAAAGACCTAGAAATTCAATTTGTTTGGCAAAAAGTTTCAAGAGCATGAATACCCAGGCAAAATGTTCTCTGTGTGTTACCCTGTTGGGTAACAAAATGCAGCCTTAAATGTGCAAACCCAGATTGTTAATGTTCCTTGAGAGCAATTCTGAATCAGCCTTAGCCACATGTTTGTTTCACAGAATCACAGAACAGCCTTGGTTGGAAGAGACTCCTAGGATCATCAAGTCCAACCATTAACCTAACACTGCCAATTTCAATATACTCTTGAGGATCTTGCCTCCAGCATGAACCACATGCACAAGGCTCAGAATTCATACCCTATATCATAATAGAAATTGTCTTTGAGAATCTTTTTAGTCTGGTTTATTTATGCGTCAAACTTTGTGCTGCAAAGAGATTGCAGTCAGAATTACATTGGTAATCGTATTAGAAATTGTAATGTGTCACGCTTCACGATTACTCTTCATTTTCATCATTAGAAAGAAACAGATAATCATAATGAAGTTTTTATTCAATTAGAGTGTAGGCCAGTGTCAGATCTACACAGAGAGAAGGGAAGGACAAGATTTCATTACAAGTCCCGCTGTGGTTGGAATATGCCCTCAACTTTGGATCATGAGTGGGTCAGTATTAATCCATCTGACCTGTATCTTGGATAAATTACAAGAGCTGCAGACATTAGGAGCAGAGCAGGGTGTAGAACAGCTCACTAACCTACCTTTGCTAGAATATGTCTTCAGGAACAATAAATAGCTTAAAGACTGAAAATGTCTTTATTCACTAAGTGAAGACTTTGAGTGTTAATGTGGCATAATAGGGTCAAATCTCCATTGTACAAATGTATAACAAGAAATTAAAAAGGAATGTCCTAATCAGACAAACTCTCAGAGTAAAAGCTTGGGGCAGAAAAAATAGGCCTTGCTGCAATACACAGCTCTTTATTATTTAAGCCTCTTCTGAGCATTCTCCACTTCTCCAATTCCTTGATGAATGCAACAGTGAGAGCATCAGATGAAAGTCATTTCTCTGAGAGACAGCTTGTATCTAAAAACATTTTGCTTCTTGAGTATGATTAAGTGACAGAATGAACAAAAGGATGACTTGAAAATTGTTTATCAATATTTCTCTAAGAGAGACAGCTTGTATTTATAAATATTTGGCATATTAGTTGAAATATAAACATGAATGGAAAACAAATTAAGAGTTGGACATGCAGTATCTGGCAACAAACTAATTACCTTTATAATCAATTATATGACTGAAATACTCTGTGTTTTCAATACAACATTAGCTAAATGAGTTCTGAGAAGTGATTTGCTGAATTTGTTAATGGAAAACGTTTAGTTTACTATTTTCATCTGGACAAATGTAACAGCAGCTTTTTTTCTACAATGATTCCCTCAAATGTTGAAACACTTCAGTTCCCTTCAAAATGCAAACATACGCGTGCTTACATGAAAGAAGTACTAAGAAAGTTAACTGGAAATTTACAAGATTAATGTAAAATAAACCAGAGACAAGTTTTCTATAAGGGCTGTCAGCACTTTCCTCCAGGTGCAGAAATCTACCCGATCCTTGCAGCCATTATCCATTTGAACTTTAATGTATGCCTACTTAGGCTGCCATTCCAGTGCGGAAAAATGGTCATGTTTTCAGTCATGATGGTTCCTATAAGAAGATACTTGGTGGACAAGAAAGCAACAAATTCTAAACCAGAGGCTTCTGAAAGGCAAGTTCCATGCAGGTAAACGGAAGTACAGTACGTTTTGGGATTGCTGAGGGTCCACTCCTGGGAGACAGATGTAGTACACAATGTGCTATTAACCAGGTCAATGTGTAGCACAAAACCCTTAACACAAAACATTTGCTCTCCTCAGAAAGGGATTTTTAATATTTCATAAAAAAACCCAAAAAACCCCTAGAGGTTCTGGTTTTATATACCAACATAAAACCAGATGTTTGGGAATCTTGATTGGCATTCTGTAACTGAGATTAAAACGAGTGGTCTTTTCTAGCTTTAAATAAATCATCCAATGATCAAAGCAGCAGCAACATTCTACAAATGCACCTAAAATGTTCAATTGTGCTCTGCATGATACATGGATTGTGAGCTCATGTGAGTTCACAAGGCACAAATGCATGCAGACCCATGATTTTAGACCCAGACACACTACTAATACTGAGCAGGGATTTTTGTCAGTGGACCCAAGAATACTACTTTCAAATCCACACTGATTTCTCACCTTGGTTATTTGGTTGGCTTTTACAGTGTACAGGATAGTTCACAGACGCTATAAGGATGTTACCTGGGTGTCAAAGCATTTGTGACAGAGATTTTCATAAACCATGATTGAGACACTATAGCTGTTGCCATAGCTAGTCCGTCATCTCCATGGATTTCAGAATAACCTATGAAGGGCCCTGTGTGTAGTGATACACAGACACAACTTCAAATTAGAATTTACAAAACCAGATTAGGTGCTCAAATTCCCTCACAAGATGGATGAAGAGAGTTAAGTGCCCACCATTAAAATTTAGTTTCCTGATTGGATAAATTAGAGCAGATGGGATTTTTATGCCTCGTCTGCACCTATAGTACTTGCAGAAGCCTAAAGCAAAATGTTTGTGTAAGTGTGCAAAACGGAGTACGAAACCTCTTCCCAGAATAAAAATCTGCCTCTTTTCCTCTGAGCATAGATGGATACTCTTTTTCAGTGCAATTCAAAGAATCTTTTTTGTATGAAATTAATCAGCTCCAACTGGAAGGAAAGAAGAATCTGTCGCCCCTGCACAGCCCAGAGCCAGATATGCAGAGTACTCTTGGAAATGAATGTTGGGCTGGAGGTGGGTAGTGGGGGGAGTGAATTCATACAGGAATTCTACAGAATTTCTCAAGTGAATGAAACGCCTCTTCCTTTTCTCCTTTGAATTTCAGTGAAGGCTTTTATTTTTCCAAAACAGAACAAAAAGAGAAGGAAACATAAGGCTTGCTCAAAGTGTTTGTCAATATAGCAGAAAACTGCATTCCGTTCTCACCTTTTCTACCATCATAGGACGTACCATGCCTGACTCAACAGGGAAAAGACTAATCTGCAGATAAAAGGTAAATCCAAAACTCCTGTTGTGTTCTGTTAGGCTTGGAGAGAGCCCTATTTTTTAAACCATAAACTATTCAAAGGATTGATTTTTTTAAAATACTAACTGGTCCTAAAAGAGAGGAGATCCTGTAGTGTAGACCACAACTGGAAGTCAATACTTCTAGGATTCAAAGCCTATGTCAATAAATACTTAATATATAATAGCAGTGCATGTAGTACAAGGCCTGGAGTCTAATTCATCCATCTGTGAAGCATGCAGATTCACAAATACTCTTTTTCTATTACATTTCACACTGAATGGAACAGCTTCCAGGGAGGGGTTTAGGAAGATTTACCTAGTTGGCGTTTGGACCATTCATTCACCTGTAAGACAAGAGATACATATTCTATCCTACGCTATCCTATTTGATTAGACCAAACTAAAATATTTGAGGAAGCCAACTATATTTCCATCCCATTTTTCAGTTTACCCCCAAGGCTTTTGCTGGGCCTGATCTCGTAGCTAAGCTCTGAGACCACGATCAAGCAATGCAAATAATAGTTATCCTAAGAAGTCTGGTGAGATCAACACCTAGCTGCACAGGAATTACAGAATTTAAGAATTTCTTGTGTTCAAGAAGACTCCTTCAGGCAGAAAGAAAAAAAATCCGTGATTAAAATGGATAGATTCGAAACAACTTCAGAAAAGAACTGAATCCAGGAAGCAAATATCTTAAGTTTAGGGCCAGGTAGTTATTGGGAGACATCACAACCCCCGTATCACTCTGAGATCTAGTCTTGCATCCCTGGCAAAAACTTTTAATGAAGACCACTGTGTCTTCCACATCATTCATTTTTAAGTATTGTACATCTGATGGGAAGCTGGGTTTCCATCATCTAATTAAGAACCTGACAAAGAAACACATCAGGTATTTTGCTAAATAAGACTTAAATGCCGTCTCCAGGTGTAGAGCGTAACATTCTGTGAGTAAGGATGCAGTGATTCAATCACACTATTACAGAAGACATATTTAATGGGGCTGAAATAATTCTTTGTGAGTCTCAGTGTTGGGAGTTTTTATAGAGTGCTACAAAAAAGTTTAAATACAGGTACAATTTTAAGAATAATACTCCATTTCTTATTTGCATTACATATGAAGCAATCAGCTATGAATCATGAAGAGTTTGATCCTACATATGGATCAAGCTAGGTCAAAATTATGTATTTACACATCTGTTATTGAAATGAAAGTGGAGGGAAAAGGGAGAAAATCACAATCCCAATTTCTTCCATGTTATGGTATTACTATAAAAACCTTCCAACAGCTTAACACAATACCATTTAATTGATTTAAGACAACATAATTCTATTCACTTCAGAGAAATTAATTCAGAACAACAGACTGGAAAAATCAAAACAATCACAGAAGTTACTCCCATAAAAATCAAAACTAGAGGAATATTACCAACACTTAATATTTACATATCCTTCATATGAAACTTTCTGGAAATCTCATACAGATACTTCCTTTACAGAGACTCTGATTATATCATTTTGTATTATTTGTGTTGCTCAATAGTTGAACTGGAGTAGCAATGACATCTCCATTGCCTCATACAGAGACAGCTGGCCCTGAATAAAATTGGAATTTAAAAATAATACAATAATGCAGACTTTGGCCAAATTCTTTTGCCAGTTGAAACAAGCCTTAGGTCATTGTAAGAATTTGGTGAGGAATCTAGCAATTCTTTTCTTCCATAATCACCTAATGTACTTACTATGCTTTTAAAAAGTAATTCAAAGTCAACAGATTTTTTGCATTGAAGGGTATAATAGAATTTAGCCTAACTACTTAACTGATAGTGTAGAACTCTAGAGGAGAGAAATACTGATTTAGGATTTTTTCCCCTTCTGTACTTATTGGCTACAGTAATTCTGACCTTACCCTATGTATGTCTCTGTGCCCGTCACTATTTTAAACATATACTTTAAAACTGTGCAAATACACAGGAAGGCCTGAAGACTAAAAGGTAAGAGAAAATGTAGACTATAAGCTCAATAGTTAGTGATAATTATAAAACTGATGATTACTGACAGGTAGTCTCTCTAAGGTCAGAAGTTCCATGTTGAAACATTTGGCCCAGAAATTCCTTCCTTCCTAACACTCTTAGTATATAAAGGTATGTACGTAACTTTTTTCACTGCAGTCCTTGAGGTGCCAGCTGGAAATGTATAAAACAGGATAAACATTTCTTCCTTAGCACAGTAAATTCACAGGAGATGTGACTGCAAACAAAAACTTTGTAAATGTTATGATTTGCATTGACAAAAGCCAAGTGTATCTCACATAGAGGTCACAATAAAGGCAGTAAGCATTCTTCCACTCTTCACATTCACTTTTCTCTTTTCTTGCAATACTTTGTCAGAGAAATAGCTGCAGACCCAGTATGCCTTGCCATATTACTACCACACCTACACAAAAGATGTTCTACCTCAACAGTCAAGATTTGGTCTGACAGCAAAAAATGGACTGAATCACAGAGAGAATTGTAATTAAGAACTTTCTGATATATGGGGTAAAAATGGACCTGCATGACAGACACAACTAGCAACACAGGGTGATTGAAGTCTAGCGAATTATTTCTAATCATGTTTCTAAGCTAATATAGTGCCACTACATTAAAGGAATTTGCTTTCTATTTGCAATTGTGTTTGAACAGAATCTGGTCTAGAACATTCATCAGAATTCATCCTAAAAAAACAATATACATAAATGCCGCTTTAAAAGTAAAATGTGATAGGGTTTACATTTTTATTTTCCATTTTGTCAGCTGATAAAAACTGATGCAACATCACTAAGTCCAGCAGGGACACACTGACTTTCATCACCAAAGACACATTAGGACTTTTTATTTTATTATTTTCTCCTCCCAGTAAATAACATAAGAAGATCACTTGTTATCACGTATGATTACACCTATGTTAAAAAATTTGTTTGAGGAAAGGAAAAGGGAGAGGGATTTATGAATATTTTTTTCTAGAATATCTACAAACCTCCTTAGACCATTAATTTTTGATCCTTCTTGCACTGTATATCTGTCCCATGGTGCAGCTTTACTTAGTATTAGCTACTTTATCAGTCATTTTGCTATGTTGAAACTCTGAATATAAAAGTTTTACATTCTTTTGAAAGAGAACAATTGTGACTTCAAACAACAAAGGGGTTACTGCAGAGCCAGCCTTAGTATAATCTTTTTTCTGCTGGCCAATAACATTCCCATTTATTAAATGCCTGGAAATAACACTGTTCTCCTATTTCAATGTAGAAAAAAATACCTTTTTTTTTCCCCCCCAAACTGAAGAAAACTAAAATTAAGGTCAAGATCCAGTTTATTCATTCCAGACTAGAATAAGCAAGTGCTGCAGTCTTTTTCTTCATGAGCAGAGGTCACAGGAGTTTCATCTTTCCTTTTATTCTTTCGCAATTCTCTTCTGTAATTCCAGGGGCTACCTGCCCTTCACACAGCTCATTACACAGCCGCTGGGTCCCTGCCAGCCATTGGCAGGCCAAGAAAGGCTGTCGCAGAAGGCTGCTTTGGAGGTGATGGGCATGGATGCTCTGACTGTCACTACTGCCTTTCATCTAAAGATCTTAGAACACTTTGGGAACATAAAAAAAGCACCCTCCAAATTGCCATGAACTGTGTGAGAGAGAAAATGCTCTGCCACCTTCCAAAATGAGGCAAAGAACTGTTTAATAGTCATTATCCTACAGTCACGTGTATGCATGGTCCCACTGAAATAATTCATTTAAATTGGACTACTAATAAATGTAAAACTATACAATGACAAGTCTGAAAAAGCTGCCACTGCCAGTCCTGTGGTACACTTGTCAAACCTCTGGAACACACAGAAATGTGTAAAACAGTAGCTCAATGAAAACAAAATATACACACACAGAAATTTAAAAAAAAAAAAAAGCCAACAAAGAAAATCATAATCAAATAAAAAACCCACAAACAAAAAGCCTCTACCTTCAAACCAACAAAAAAAATATCCTAAAATAAATATCTCTATTAAACCATCATAGCTTTGTGAACTATTACATTTCTCTCCAGTATTGTAGTTACAGCTATGAGTACCTAACATGTACCGCAACTGGTAATATATTGCAGAAAAGATTAATTCATTTAACAGGATTTAATTAAACAAAATACAATTAAAGTTGAAATTGCTGATTCAGAGAGGCTGCAATGTTTAATTTAATATACTTTGTAATCAACGAACTACTGACAGTCTTGGGCAGGACTTGATGCAGCCGGAGAAGATCTTGAAAACATCGAGTTCCTGCCTCTCAGGGAAACTCTTCAACAAGTCACATTCAGAGCAACCAGCCACCTGTTTACCTGCGTGCCCAGGATCCTTTTGCCTCGTAAGTTCACAGAATCACAGAATGTTAGGGATTGGAAGGGACCTCAAAAGATCATCTAGTCCAATCCCCCTGCCAGAGCAGGAACACCTAGATCAGGTCACACAGGAACATGTCCAGGTGGGTTTTGAATGTCTCCAGAGAAGGAGACTCCACAACCTCTCTGGGCAGCCTGTGCCAGTGTTCTGTTACCCTCACTGTGAAGAAATTCTTCCTCACATTTATGCGGAACCTCCTATGTTCCAGCTTGTACCCATTGCCCCTTGTCCTATCATTGGATGTCACTGAGAAGAGCCTGGCTCCATCTTCATGACACTCACCTTTTACATATTTATAAACATTAATGAGGTCACCCCTCAGTCTTCTCTTCTCCAAGCTAAAGAGACCCAGCTCCCTCAGCCTTTCCTCATAAGGGAGATGTTCCACTCCCTTCATCATCTTTGTGACTCTAAGTTCGATTTGGAGCCAGAGCTCAGACAGACTGTTCCAGTTCTTTTTCTCAAAGCCACAGCCCCCAGAAGTTGGGTCACAAAGTGTTATTTAGTTCCACAGAAGGTAACATAAAAATCCTAATGCCACAAACTCTGACTGGAGTCTGGACTTCAATGGCTTCTGACTTTTTAGAGTTATTGGTGAGTCTGTGTCTACACTATTTAGTAAGCCTGACAAGCTCAGTCACAGAGCTGCCATCTGACTGTCCCACTGCATTGCTAGCATGCTTTCTGTCATGGTTTTGCACCAAAGTAACACCTGGCCACTGGAAGAGCACATACCACAGAGTACTCCTAGCAGGGCGTGAAACTCTATAATGATATATATGTGTGTGTGTGAACATATGCATGAGAGAAAGGGAGCCTGTATGTATTATTATAGGATTAAGAGTCTCAAACAGCCTAATTAAGACTCGGGATCAAATGTCGTCTATCATAGCATGTGGTCCCAGGACCAAAGAACAGACCTTGTTCCTGCTTTATTCAAAAGTACAGGTGCGGCCTCAAAGACAGTTCTGCAGTTCAGAAATGTCTATCACAGCAGAGCTTCCTATGGTGTCCTGGAACTGGTAAAATTCATAATCCATATAGATTTCACTGATAGTACCTATCAGCTGTTGTGAAACAGACAGAGAATCTAACGTCATCAACATCATAGAATAGTTTGGGTTGGAAGGGACCTTTAAAGATCATCTAGACGAATCCCCCTGCAATGAGCAGGGACATCTGCAACGAGATCAGCTTGCTCAGAGCCCCGTCCAACCTGAGGTTCACACAGGCCCACTTCTCAAGCTTGTCCAGGTCCCTCGGGATGGCATCCTGTCCCTCAGGCATATCAACCAACCACTCAGCTTGGTGTTGTCTGCAAACTTTCTGAGAGTCCATGTCATTGCTGAAGCTATTAAACAGTACTGGCCCCAATACAGATCCTTGAGGGACACTACATGTCACCAGCCTCCACCTGAACACTGACCACTACCCTCTGGATGTAACAATCCAGTTCCTCATCCACCACAAGCCTGCTCGTCAAATCCATACCTCTCCAATTTAGAGAGAAGGATGTTGTGAGGGACTGTGTCAAAGGCCTCACAGAATTGCAGATAGAAGCTCTTCCCATGTCCACTGATGTAATCACTCCATCATAGAAGGCCACTAGGCTGGTCAGGCAGGACTTGCCCTTGGTGAAGCCATGCTGGCTGTCTTTTGCCAAGGTCAGCTCCAGCTGCACTTTGGCCTTCCTGACCTCATCTGTACACAACCTGGCAGGGTCCCTATACTCTTCCCAGGATACCTAACACTGCTTCAACTTCTTATGCATCTCCTTCTTGCCCTTTAGTTTCACCAGCAGGTCTTGACCCAGCCATGCTGGTCTCTTGCCTTGATTTCTTACATCTGGGGATCAAGAGCTCTTGCTCTCTATGGAAAGTGTCCTTGAAGATCTATCAGCTCTGTTCTTCTCCCTTCATGCTGAGGTCAGTTTCCCGGGGGGGCTATTGACTAATTCCTTGAACAGCTGGAAGTTTGCTTTGTATGAGATACTTTGTACGGGAGCTATTTTGTTCAGAAAAACACTAGTTAGCCCCAAGATGGTATTCACTGGGAAGGGGAGCTGCAGGCTGGTCCTGACTGGGTCTGTGCCCATGAGAAAAATACTCCCAGAAATATCTCATAAAAGGAATTTGCTGTTCTGAAATGTGTTTGTTCTATTTGTTTTGAAATACTGTTCTGAAAATTGTTTTGCATTCATTCAGAAGAAACACACTGGACACCAGACTAGACACATGTACAGACAGTAGCTATCGTGATTCCAGATGGGAGTAATATTTTTCCCCTACAAAACTTCTAAGATAAACCATTTAAAACAGATGAAAGGAGAGGACAAAACCCGCAGTGGGAGATGTGAGTCACAGAGAGGAAACATTTGCATTTAAAAGAAACAGGTAGTGTAGTCTTTTACAATTATGGGCTAAAACAGGAAGATGCCAAGCAACCCTGAGTTCAGTGATGGGGGAAACACAAAAACTGAGTCATAATCTCTGCAAGGTTATCTAGGTCCTCAGAAACTGCATTCAGACTGAGGCACACTAGAGCAGCCAAGAAATCAGTTTGAGAGTAGCGCTGGCACAATTTACATTTTAGTTTCTCCAGCAAGCTTTCTGTTCCAAGTCATCCAGCTAGTACCTCAGTATCTTCAGTTTTCAAAAGCTTAATATTTGCTTTATTCAATTATTTAGCCTGCTCAGGATGACTGAATCAGCATGAAACTAGCAAATGAAAGGTCTACTGTGTCTATCAAGATCTCAGGTTAAAGTAAAACAAGGCTCCCAAGCAGCTCAGAAAGTCTTGCCTTCTGAGACAGGCTTAGAGAAATCCAGTAGCAGGGAATGAGTCTTGCCAGGCTGCAAAGGGTCAGCAAGGAAATTCAAATAAATGCTTTTGAGCAAAATCCCTTCATCTTCCAATGTCTTATCTCATTTTAAAACCAATAATAATTTTCCCCCAGAAACAAGAGTTTCCTGAAATTTTCATAGAATCATCGAATGGTTTGGGTTGGAAGGGACCTGAAAAGTCATCTAGTTCCAATGCCCCTGCCATGGGCAGGGACATCTCCCACTAGACCAGGTTGTTCAAAGCCCCATCCAACCTGTCTTTGAACACTTCCATGGAGGGGGCAGCCACAACTTCTCTGGGCAACCTATAGCTCCACAATGATTTTCTCTTTTCTCTAAATGACTGTTTCCCTAGTCATTAATAAAAAACAGTATACTTAAGCCTTGCTTAAAAGTTAATGTTCATGTAAGGAAAAAGGACAAGAACTTATCATTATTATCAATGCAGAAAGTCCATAAACAAAACATTAAGTCTAATGTTAAAAAAATTGGAAAGTTTCAGTTCTTGAAAACAGAAAAAAAAAACCCAAACCCTAACACAAAACTCAAACTCACATCAAGATATCTACAAGGGATGGAGTACTGAGATTAACTCTATTTGTTTCAATAAATGGAGATTATACAGTGACCTTTACTTCAGCTGCCTTGGTTTCTCCATTTTTAATCATTATTCAAGATTTGCTAGGATTTGTTGCTGACACTCTACCCCTCAGGGGGCAATTAGCAGCAAAGTGAATTCACTAGAAAGCCAGCAGATCACTTTACTACCTAAAATGACAGGAAGGAGCCCAGCTTTGTTGGACTGTCCTAATACTCATCTGTGGCTGGATCTGACAGAATCCAGACAATCCAATGCACCACACAATTACATAAATCTGTGTGAGTTAAACATCAGAAATAAAGAATGCTAATGATATAAAATGTGTTCTATGGTGCTGCAATTAAAAGTTTCACTGCATAATAAAGTAATAGCTTTACTGTTTTCATTCTGAAGGATTAACCCTGTAGTGAGTCCTCTTCACCTTGCTTTGAAACTTAACATCTTTTTATTTTCTTAAATTACTACTAATATAGAGAGTTTGCACAAAGGGGTAAGTTAAGGGGTTTTGTGGTTTTGAGCTTTATATTTAATTCCTGCCATGTTATCTTATGCAACCAAACACATTCATCTTCATGTCTATTGCAAATACCTCTGACTCATGCCTTATATATTGTTTTAGCTTTATGTGAGGCTTTGCACCTTGTTAGAAGAGCAACTCTAAATTCCTGGTGCATGTATACCTAATAGTGCTCTTACAGTATAGAGTCATCATTTCAATTTTGTTAATATTATTCTGTTTCTATCACTTTCTGTTACCTAATCTACACTTGGTGTCTGCTGCAGGCTAAGGTATGGTCAAGTTAACAAAAAACTCAGGTAATTGAGTATCTCAAAAGAAAATAAAAGCAGTATAAATAGCATGCTATTCAATAGAAAAAGTCAAGAAAGAAATCTGCTATAAAACTTGCTCCTCTCAGGGCTTTACACTTCCCTGTACTTGAGATTCGCAATCGCAGAAACTTTTTAGGAAGATAACCTTCCTTCCTGCCAAGAACCAAGCATGTCTCTGGAATTCTGTTAGAACTATGTTAGAATATTTGATCATGAAGAAGAGATAGATTGCACAGGGTGACCCAAAGAGTTACAAAAATGAGTGTGGTCTCCAAAAATAAGTGCACAGGAAAATGAAAGTATGTGCTTAATCTAGCACATACTGTTATGGAGAAGTGTATAAAACCAGTCCCCAAAAACTTGAGTTGTACTTAATAGCTGCAGTGATTCAGACTTATTTGTTTGCCATAGAATTTGTGTGAGGGTTTAAGTGATGCAGCGGAAGTATTAATGCTGAGTCTGAACAGAGGGAATAATAATATTTTTAAAAATGAAAACAGGGAAATGCTCATCTACATCTATATTTCTTATCAACTCTGTGTCTTTACCCCCAGAGGGATGTGTGACTTTTGGTTTTACTACCATTTGGATTTTACCTGTGAGAGCATACATTTGCTTCAGTCATTTTTGACATGAAAGTTAACATGAAAATTTTCAAATGCTTAGTAGGTGTTGCTGTTATAAAACAATATCTTCTGCTTGCAATTACAATATATGTTAAAAAGCACTGCCACATAATGAGATAGTATGCACAGTAGCTGCAAAGACAATAAAAGTTTTCCTAGCCTCTAGCTATACAAATCAAGAAATATCTTAAAACAGCCTTAGAGATTTAGTCTTGTGTTTTAGGACTACAGGAACTCATTCATAAACTAGCTGAAGACAAAGGAGAGCCTCATAAAATAAATGATAATTGGATTGGTAAATCTGATCTGCCAAAACACACCTCAACATGCATGTTATACCTGCACACACACTGGGATGCTATACAGAATTTTCACACCAATGTAGTATGCATTCTAAAGTAACTAAAGGGCAATTTATGTTCTGCAACATGAACAGTTTTTATATCAATGCTAGCATACACAGGAATATTCACCAGCAAGGACCTAATATTTTCCCATCTAATTATCAAACTAGAAGAATAACATATGGCTACTAAATGTTGCAGCATAACACGTTCTTAATTAAACAGTTCTAAATCCAGAACATTCACAGATATCTCAGTCTTCTCATTGTATAAGTAAGCTAGCTACTATTGCTAAGGAGTTTTCAGTCATGTGGTAAGAAATTCTTGTTCTGACCAATGACACCTTAACTTCAGGTGTAGCATACATTGTAACAACATAAATTAAGTGTACATACAAAACTTTTAAGCACAGGAGCAATAATGTTTGACAACAGCTAGAGTCTCTATGGTGAAATCAGTGAATATTTAATACTAACTCCTCCTGATGCTATTGCTCTTACTGACACATAATAGTTGTAAAGTCCAATTTAAGAAAGGTGCATACTGATTCTTACTTACAGTAGCAGATGTTTCTGTTTGGGGTTTTTTTTTCAGAAAACTTGAATGAGCTAATTTAATTGACAGCTTAGGCATTTTCACATAGCTAAAGAGGAAAAATGCTTTTGTGTAGAGATAAGTAATCAAATTATTTATGGGCATCATGAAACTCTCTCTTTTTAAATTTGTTAGCAGGAATCTCAGGGAGAAATAAGGCAGCTCTGGTAAAGATAAATACTCACTGCACTGTGTTGTCAAGAAATACATTACCCTGACAAAATTATATAAAAAAGTAACATCGGGAGACCTGGGTTTCTCCCCATTGGTCCTGTTTGGCCCCACTGATGAAAGATCAGTGCTATCACCTAAAGACTAGAGTAGGGTGAAAGGCAGTTTGAGCCCTGAATAGCCTCAAATTACAGTAGTATCAAAGGAGGGAAAGGCGATTATTATAGCTATTACATCTGAGCATGAACATTTTGGGGAAGAATGACTCATCATTTACCTCCCTGAACCACATAATTGAGATCCCAGTACAGTTAAGCACAGGTCTTTACTATCTAAACAGCAATTAGTTACTGTTTTCCCTACACAGTTCCAAAGCCCCAAGGTGCATTCTTCTTCTACTGCCCACCACTATCAAAATTCATACGTTTGATTTGTTTATTGCTTTAATTATACATTAAGATGATAATCACGCTTTCCATCCTTAGCATGGCTGCATCTAGTTGATTAAAAAGTTTATAGCTTTATAAATTAGTAAGAAGAAATCAGCCAAATACTAACACTTCATTTCAATAACACAACTGACTTCTTCCACAGCCTATCACGCCAAATTCAGTTGAATAAGTAAATTATATATAGTGAAAACAAAAACTAATTGTTTCAATAATGAGAAAAAAAGTGTCTGCAATCAAGAATTAACTCAATGGATTAATCAAGGTCCTAATGTAAAATGATTGTATGCAAAGTGAATGTGAATGTCCAATGTTGTATTAAGATAGGAAACAGTCTTCAAAATACTCTGTCTAAACATCAACTCCAAAGCTTTCTATCAACCTGCCATCTTGACACAATCTATATTTACAACTGATTGAAATTCTGCACTGATCAATTTAATTCATAAAACACTTCTTTTATTCCAGACTAATTCATCATCTTGATGATAACACCTGTATTTTTTTGGTAAATCACAATAAATTTAAACAGTTTTTGGTAGGCACAGTTCTCATAAGGATGCAAACACACTATTGCAAAGAAGATTCAGATAAGCAAAGAAATTCCACTGTGAAGAGTAATCTCTAGAAAATATACTGTGTACTGTTTTCTCAAGGACACAGTTGCTATCCTACAATTTGCATAAATCAACTCAACCATTTAAATCTAGTTTGGTTGAGCACATATATATTTTAGTAAACATTTCACACTGGACCTTGTTAAATAATACATGCAACTTATAATCCTTCGAGAGAGTGCTAACTTATGGTAAATTTACATAGAAATACATTAAATACCTTGCATATGAAATTAGCAAGCAGGTGTCCTATGATTCAGATGCAACTGCATAATTTAGAACATATCTGCATTTAAACAATAGCACAATTTTTTCTTATTTTATTGCATAATAATTTGCTTCACATCAAATGTCAGTAACACAACATTAGACATAGGAAGTATTATGTCCAGACAGATGTGTGCAAGAGTAGGGGAAGATTGTTTGTTTTCTGTGGATGCAACATTATTCTCCATTTTAAAAATATAGTGACTCAAATGCTTTTAAGGAAAATTAGAATGTTTGTTGACATAATATATGCTGATCACTACTTTCAAGACACATTTACAATATTAAAAATAGTTGTTCATTACACATGGTTTGAAGATGTCGTAAGCCATTATCTTGAAAAAGAAATCAATAGTAATACAAAATCATAAACCAGCTAGAAATAAACTGAATGTTCTTGCTATTATGGCTAGGTAAACAGTAGCGCATATATGTGATCAAATCAATCTCTGTCTACATTGTTTTAAGTTTTCCTTGAAATACTATTGGTTTTTTGAATGCAGACATAATAATACGCTTATTAAAACATTAGTTCAAAATAATTTTAAAATATTTGACCCGCCCATCACCAAACCCACTCAATTTCTTTTCCAGTACTTGTTCCCTCTCTGTTTCGCTGCAGACACAGGTCATCTCCAGTTCCCCAAATTTCCCTGTCAATGAATCACCTAGGACACAATTCCATTTCAGTGACCTCTTATGTTCCCACATGATGTCGGACATCCAAATATGGGGGAGAAAAGGACGCAGAGGTGTCACAATGCAGACACTAAAGAAAGAGTAGGGCCTCCTTATGCAGCAACCTCTCTCCCTGCCTACAGCCCAAATTCAGCTCAGGGGAAGGGCCTCTGCTCACCCAAGACAGAACTTTACTTTCTTAAAACTCAGCCCCACACTAATCTCCTTTATGATTGCTGCCTGGATGATTCATTCACCCTCCTTCCATTTTCTTGTCAACACTAACCAGGGCTCGTCTAACTCCCTATTCCCTCTCCTCACACTAAGTAAAATCTGCCAACACTGCCATTAACTGCTTTATCTTCTCACTCACACAACTATGACTCTCTCTTTCATGACAGTCAATTTTAGTGTATAGGTTCAAGTCATATATCAAAGTTGTGGTTAAATTAAATCAGGAATGAAGCTGTTAATAATGAGATTGATCTTTCTGCATTGTATGTATCCCTCAGCTAAGTATATTTACTTGCAACTAGAACAGTAGGTAAGACTAAGGCAAACTATAGCAAGGCATCTAAAGTATGCAGTTGATCTCAGTAATTGTCTTGCACAACTACAAATTATGCTCTAAATTATTTTCCTTGAGCAGAAAAACACTGTAACTTATTTTTCACTGATGTCTGAAATTTCTGAGGAAGTACGATATCTCTGGAAAAGTTTCACTCTAAAATAAATAAATAAATGATTCATTCATGATGATGATGATGATGATGATGATGATGATGATGATGATGATGATGATGATGATGATGATGATGCTCTTTCTTTCTTTCTTTTTTGGCCTCATGGCAACCAGGATCCTTGGCAGTGGCGCCAGCCTTTCTACAGGCTAGAAGTGTCTCACCTGTCAGTAGGCATTCACAGTATAAATCATAGAATCATAGAATGGTTTGGGTTGGAAGAGACCTTTAAAGGTCATCTAATTTCAATCCCCTACAATGGACAAGAACACCTGCAATTAGATCAGGTTGCTCAGAGCCTCATCCAACCTGACCATGAATGTTTCCAGGGATGGGGCATCTACTACCTCTCTGGGCAACCTGTTCCAGCGTTTTGCCAGCCTCATTGCCAAAATTTTCTTTCTTATATTTAACCTAAATCTATCCTTTTTTAATTTAAAACCATTACCCCTTGTTCTATCGCAGCAGGCCCTGCTAAAAATTTTGTCCCTATCTTTCTTATAAGCCCCCTTTAAGTACTGAAAGGCTGCAATAAAGTCTCCCCAGAGTCTTCTCTCTAGACTGAACAACTCCAACCCTCTTGGTCTTTCACCATAGGAGAGGTGTTCTACCCCTCTTATCATTAAGCTGCTCACCTAGATTTCTCTATAGTCAGTGCAGAGAATCAGGCATTTCTAGAACAATTTGTTAGATTTAGTTATCCATTTTAGGAAAACATGAAATGTCTTCTATGGAGACCTGTCTCTTTCCACTGACTGCAGACCATCAGCTGACGTAAACATTTATCCTTCGTCCACTTCTGCTCCATATCTGTATATGTAGCCACTGAGACACATACAGTATACAGGAAAAAGGAAACTCACAAGAAAAAAGAAACTCAAACTTTTCCACCCAGATATGCTCTTTAAAACCATAATTATACCTATTCAGGATCACACTTCACTTTTTCCCACACACCCCACCCCAAGCATAAGTCTTTGTATTCAGAGGTCAGTACTGGGGTCAAGATACTGAACATCTAGAGCACTGGATGAAAACCAGCTTTAATTTCTAGCTCTAGTAGCTCATAAAATCTTAGATCTTAATATTACAACATGCAAATTTATCTGAAAGTAATTTTAGCTCATTTTTAATGGATTTACAAATGCTATGCACACTTAAATGTATGCAAATCCATTTGCTCCACAAATTCATAAAAATTAGTGTTTGTAAAGTATATACAGTTAAGTTAGTAGTGTATTTTTAAAAATATAAATAGCTCCAATAAAAATTCCAGAGCAGGAAGAAAAAAACTGTAATCAGCCATTTATAGATTACCCTATAAGATGTACTCACAATAAACACTTCAGGACCAGGAATTATTTACTAATGGTAATATTAAAATATATATGATATGTTAAAAGGTAAACCTCTTTTCTCAGTTTCTTAAAATGCAGAAGAGAAATTCTAATGTAATTGCTGAAGTAAGTAGCCTGAAACACTGACTGAAACAAATACATGCATACACACACAAACCAAGCTAATTGAAGCTTAGAACACCAGTAATAGAAAAACTAGCTCATTAGGGTCATTTCAACAGCTTGAGTTCTTTGGAGGGGTTAGGAATAGGTAATAAGATTTGGATCAGAGAAAGAAATGCAGGACAATTGTGCAAAGACCAGAAAGAAAAACATGGAAAAGGGATGGGGGAGGAGGAAAAGCAGGCCCAAGAAAAAGCGTATATTTAAAATGAGGAGGAGTGGAAAAAATTTCATAGAGCAAAAAAATAGTCACCTGTATATTTAGTCATTGTCTTCTTTTTTGATTTCTCTGCAAGTTTATCAACAAAATTATCAGTCTGCTAAGCACAAAGGAATATCCCATCATAAGTACTGCAATTGCAAATTAATTTGGTTGTCTTCTCTGTACTGGGTCTGTCTGGAGTGGAGTTAATTTTCTTCATAGCATCCCATATAGTATTATGTTTTGGATTTTTGACTTAAACTGTGTTGATAACACATGAGTATTCTGACTATTGCTGAGCAGCACTGGCACAACATCAAGATTTTCTCTTTTTCCCACTTTGCCCCGGAAGCGAGTACTTTGAGGATGCATAATTTGAGAGGGGAACACAGCCAGGACAGCTGAACCAAAGTGACCAAAGGTATATTCCATACTATATAACATCATACTCAACAATAAACTTGAGGGATATGAGTAGTCTGGGTAGGTAGCCATTGCTTGGATACTGGCTGGGCATTGATCTGCTTGTGGGAGGTGGTGAAAGATTGCCTTTGCATCATTTGTTCTATTTTGCTTTTTTTCCTTCTTAATTTTTCTGTTGTTTATTCAACTATTCTTGAATCACAAATTTTTGTAGTTTTCATTTTTGTATTCACTCTCCCATTCTGCTGGCAGGGTGAATGAATGGTTGGCTGTGTGGTGCTTAGCTGCCAGCTGAGGTTAACACACATCAATCCTCTCTCTGCCTGCTGGTTAAGATTTTTTTGCCACTCAGTAAAGATCAACATCATCAGGAGTCCAGAATAACTTGACTGAAGTCAGTGTAACCAGTCTGCTTCAGAAAAAACTTGAAATGTAACTTATGCAGTTATCTTGACAAAATCAGTTCTATTGAGCTAGTAGTAATGAAGGCACATCTGTAATGGGCTAAACATACTGTTCATCAGTAGGGTGACATGAAATGCTCATTTCACCCATTTAGAGTAAAAGAAAACAGAAAAGAAAAGAAAATGTAGCAAAGTTATTCCTGGAATACCCTACAGATACACTTAGCTGAATGTTACTTGCTGTCCTTAGTACATCTTTCACTTCTGTTATCTGATGCACAGGGATGTCCATGGAGTGCAAGGTGAGTAAAAGAACAGGATTAGGAAGAAGGAATTTACAAGGCAATTTACAACAGATTATTTTACTCATTAGGTAGAATTATAGTTATGTGAAAAACGTACTTTCACAGTTTAAAGGTCTGTAAAATCAGTTAC
The DNA here is from genome assembly GCA_028020825.1 of Podargus strigoides. Taxonomy (NCBI): domain Eukaryota; kingdom Metazoa; phylum Chordata; class Aves; order Caprimulgiformes; family Podargidae; genus Podargus; species Podargus strigoides. The sequence goes on from CM051620.1 coordinate 59,293,232, forward strand.
CTGCTTCAAGTTTAGCTCAGTCCTCCCTATTAGTTATTAACTATTAACTAAATTAAAGAGGACTCACAACAAGTAAAATATGAACTATGAAACCAGAAAGTTAAGTGAAATATTAAATACAAGGAATAGTAAGGCAAATGCTTAAAACATCTGAGAAAAAGACAACAGTGTCAGACTTTAATTGCTTTTATACAACAGCCAACACATGCAGCTGCTGTAACGTGAAAACAGAGAATTTGTATATCCTTCTGTATTGTTTGAAAAAAAATCCTGCTTCCAGGTGAAGGCAGATGTACTGCTTGTGTGAAGAATCACACTTCAGTTGGATAACACTGCCTGCATGGGTTGCATGATAAGGATGATACTAGCACTAGATTGTTACATGTAGTCTTACAGAGACTGGGGGATGTACCCCGTCACCTTCCCAGGTAATGCTGTCTCGTGAGCTCTCTAAATTACATAAGTAGAAAAAAATATATCCTTTTTTTCAACAATTGAAACTACTGATTTTTTGATGAATAATGGTCCATTAATTTTCACATATGGAAAATATCCTGAGAGACACTGTGCTCCTGCAATTCCTTTCATTTTACTGAGATTGCCTCATTTTGATACCATTCATGGTGGAGTTTATCAACACCAAATCTGTGTTCTATTCTTATAGCACATAAACAGAGTGATCATGAAAAAGACTATTATTTTTCTTCTATTCTCCTTAATAATAGCTATGAATCCTTTCTTTTGAAACTTCGCCAACTCTAGGGATGTGCCCTCGTCCCAAGACCAATTATTTGCTATCTGCTTCTTTTCGAAAGTAGCAGGAAAAATTGCTCATTTGTGAGCAACCAGTGTTCATCATTAGCCAAAAACAGGAAGAAAAACAAGATATTCAAATCTGTTTGTCATAGGTGACAGCCATACTTTTGCATTTATGTATCTTTAAAGGGAGATTTCCTCCTCCTTTGACAACTGCTTGTCTTAACTTACTACATGATTAATTATATTGTGCAGTGTCACATTAAATCACAGTAATAAACCAGGGCATTACATGATATCAAGTCAGAATAGAGCTTCTAGTGCTTTTTCAATATTTTGCTTGCAAATAAAGCTGAAGTGTTAATTCATTAATCCTTCCTCACACACATATTCTGTACATCTTCCCTCAACCCAAAAATCTTCCTTCATTTCACAGCCAAAGCTCAGCCCTTTCTTAGGATTATTTTATTCATTTAAAGCTACTTAATAAATATTTCTGATGGCAAAAAAAACTCCACTATTCATTGCTGTTGACAATAGGTTCTCCACAAACTTCTCTGTGAAATTGTTTATGAGAGAAATAAATGTCTATAACTTTAGAGATATCATGAACAGAAGCTGATGGAATAACAAATAGCTGTTTAAAAAACAAAATTTGCTCTCCTCACAACGGCCTACAAATAGTAGATAGAAAGCAGATGGATCTGAAGAGAACAGCATGTAGCAAAATTGCCATTATTTGTACTTGCAGCATGGACTTGTGCTTTCAAGAACAAATTTTGTGAAGTACTGCACCTGATAAAAACATCTAGTTGGCTTCTGCATAAACCATTCTTAATTTCCCTCCAAAGGATTTTGAAAGACCTATGGACTTCAATGAATCCTTACAATACATATTGCAGATCTCTGCAGCATTTTCTATTTGCCTGTTTTTCCTTCTCACCAACTTAAAATGATGGATTTGGCCCAAGGTGGCAAACGCATGGAAATTTGGTTAAGTGAATCAGCCTAGGATGAAAAATATTCTTTATGGAAAATTTTGGTTTCGGGGGTTTGTTTTTTTTTTTTCCCATAGTGAGTCTGACATTGATTCATTATATTACCTTTGTGCTAGTTTGACTAATATTGAACCAATTTTTCTGTTCAGTGATTTTACTTTTCAGTTAAGTCTCTTCTAAGTGCGCTTTCTGAAGTTAACAACATGTTTTTTTCAGTGTCTGCTCCTAGAAATGATAACACTGCCTTGGGGTCCCAGTAAGTGTAAGGGTGTAGAAGAGTCACACCTGTGGGGAGAAGCAGACAGGACAGGTGACTCAAGCTGACCAATAAAGTATTCCATCCCATATACCCCAAACTCAGTATAAAACTGAGGGATCACAGAGGGCAAGCTCTTTTCTTCCACGGCTAGCATCCTAGGAGGACTCCATTCTTCTGTCTCTGATCCTGATCCATGCATTCCTGAATTCAGTTCCCATCTGCCACTGAGTCCAGGAGTCCAGCCAGGGATCTTTCCAGTGCTGCTCTGCAGTACCAGTGGTGACATGATTATCATGAGGGGGAGCATGCACCGTAGGGGGGAAGCTTGATATTGGTTTTGCATATATATGTATGTATATCATTATCATCATCACTATTATTAAAATTGTTTTTTCATTAAAACTGTTCTAGTTTTGTTTTTTTTTTTTCCAACCTGTAAGTCTCTCTCCCTTTTCTTCTTCCCCTCCTCTCTCTGGGAAGGGAGAGGGGTTAATAGAAAACATCTGTCATCTGTTTAGTGGCTGGCCCAGCCTCAAACATTGACAGCCTTGAATAACTGGATTAATGCTTTTTATCTTTAATATCCTATGTCTGAAACAGAGACAATATCACCTCAAAAAGTGTTTTAGTTCAGAGATGAAAAATGTGATGTTAACATAATAAAACTAGAAATAAAATTTAAGGACCTAATATAAAAGACACTCATGTTCCCACCAATAGTATAAAATGTTTAAGTTACTGATATTTTCTGTTGGTATGCAAGTTATAACAATGAAAATATTATTTAAAAAATATCATCTTATCAATATAGTCAGGGTGAATATTATCTAGACAGTACCCTTGCTTTATATGGCCCTTAACACAAATCTTTCATGTTGCTATTTCTGTTAAAGTATTTGTTTTGAGGACATTGCCATTCAGCTACCACTCTTATTTTCCCTTAGACTGATTCAAACATCCTCTGAAACCTTTCTTTCTTAAAGGCCCATATATTGCTATAATGAGTTAATGTTATAACCAATACTAAAATACTCTTCTTTACTGTCCTGTGACTCAACGAGTCAAATGAAAGGCTTACAATTTTAAAATCAATTGACATCTTAAAGAAGTCAAATAGCAATGTTAGAAGAAATATTTAATTGAAGCACAGTCAGGGAATTGCAGGTAGAAAGACTGAACTTTTTAATTTCAGCTCTGTCTCACCCAAAGATGTTTATTTAGTCCTAATTAATTTTGCTCTGAAAAGCTACATCTTGCTTATGTAAATGAAGTGTACCAACAACAGTGTGGCAAAACTGCAGACCTTATTCCATTCAAACTGTTACACTAAGGAGTGTACAGCATGTCAGGGAGGCTACCTGACATCAATTTGAGAAGTTGACACAAAGACTACAGGGTCTTCAGCAATTGCTTTCTGTCCCATGATCAACTGTGCATCACTTCCCTTAATGCTGGCAGTCTGAGAAACTGCATTATGGATGCTGTGCCTTGTACTGAAATATACGATGGCTATATAGGCAACTTTTTTCCTTGTACTGGCATTTTTTCCTTTCAATAAAATAACCTGCAGCATAACAAGACTACCGAGATGCAACTTTGCATGCTGTTTTGCCAGAATACTGCAGTATTACAACAATGAACACACAGGGTATGCAGAAAGAGCAAGCCAGAGTTATTTGGTGAACTAGAGACTGAGAGACTAACAATATAAATATCTTCATTACAACAACAGAGATGAGTGGAAAGATCAGTGAGATTAATAAGATCAAAGCAGCCAGTTCTTCAGTCTTTAACTGTACAGGATTAGACCTAGTCCAAGTGGTTTCAGAACACCTAACTGAGCATACCCTTTTCTCTCACATTGTCAGAGCACCAGAACAAATGACAATTAGTATTTAAAAAAATACCCTGAAACATAGGTCAAATCACAAACTCTCAGAAATGTGATTATTTTATTGATTACTTATGAATTACTCATATTTTCTATGAGGAAGAAGATCATCTAACAGCAGTGTCACATCTTCCTAAACACAGGGCATATTCCACACAGTTTAATCTACAAACTAAGCTGGTTTATCTGCAACATTTGAATAGTCATCTAGAAATTACTTTCTTGACGATAATGACAATACAACACTGGAACGTTAGACAGTCATCTCTTGATTATTACAGGAATCTTCCAACTTAATTAAAAAGATTTTGTGCTTGGCACAAGGAGAAAACTCCATAAAGTATCTCTGCTTTGACACTCAGACAACTAGTTCAGGTCACTTCAGGTGAGCATTTCTATTTTCATTCTTCATTTACTTAATAGAGAAGAGCAAATCCTTCCAGCTATAGTAAGGTTAGATAAGTGCTAGGAATAAAAAGCATTATACAATTAAACCTATTGAGAGTAAATTAAATTAACAGCAGAATAAACTTTGTGAATATACATTTGTTTATACTTTCTGACAACTCATTTGAAATCTTTGATGAGTTACCTTCTGTTCAGGAAATACTGCTTGTAAACTTTCCTGTCCTTCTTCAGATGGTATCAACAAAGCAATTGAAAATACCTTTAACTGGAACAGAGTTATGATTGGTTTCCTCTTGCTAAAAGTATTGCCAAAGTGTGAAAATAAAATATTGATCTTTTTTGGATTTGAGCCATTTTCTGACTGATGAGTTATTCATTTTTCAAATGTAGGGGTAAGTCCCTAGCTTGCTTATGCTTAGATGCAATTTTCATGCATTTTTTCTCTGTCTTGAAGAAAGATGTGAAAGTGTCAGATATGAAACACAAACATCCCATCATTATGCAGATGACTAGTGCAACTATTTTACGGTACACCACAAATTTTTTATTTCACTAATACTGATTTTGTCTTAATCGTGTCGAGATATCCTTTGAAGATGATGCAGTGCCACAAACACGATAGCTTTTTCCATCAGTCACAGCTTCCAGAAGTGAAATCACCTGTAAGCATTTCAGAGTAGATACTTTCTTCTATAGAGATCACAACAAACAGAATAGTTGTCCCTTCTTCAGTCTAAAGCTTTCAGGTTAACTGCCAGTTTAAAGTTTTCAAATCAATTATAGTCTGAACAGTAAGGATATAATGTTCAGGGCTGAGTGTTTCAACAGAACACAGGATGTGAGCGCCATTATGAATGAAGGTCAAGAGAAATGTAAAAACCTCAAACACCTCCCCCAGAGAAAAGGGCAGAGAAAAAACACACTGCAAGATGGTAGGTGTGAACATCTCCAGACTAGATCTGCATTAGCCTGGCCAAAGACAGAGGAGTGCCATAGAGGTGTGGAAACTGAAAAAAATAGAAAACACTAAAGGGCATGCAACCCAGAAGAGAGGGAAATAAAATAAAAAGCGGGCAATGAAATATAGTGAGAAAATACTAGTTAAAAGGCAGTGATGTAATGCACCCATTAAAATTACTCTGAACTAGCAAGTGGTTAAAGAAAATTTTTCTGCTCCCCCAAGTAGTGAAAATGTGATGAGGTAGTTAGGAAAAATAACAGAATTTAATAATAATTTACAATCTTTATGTGAATTTCAAACTTTGACCAACTTTAACCTTAATATCATCTGAATTCTGAGATCTCCAGCAGCGTTAGCAAACTTCAATAGTTTTTGAAGAGTCACAAAAATAGAGAAATTGGTCTTAAGGGATCATCCTTTGCACAGGATATTTCCATTATTATATTACATTAACAGGTGAATTTACAGTCCTCAAGATCTCTTCCAGACCTAGCTGGACAAGTGCAAAAGTTTTTGGCTCACCAGAAATTCACATGAAATCAAATATGTATGCAAATACACACACACGGAGTAAAAATTAAAAAACCTACTAGGAAAAAGGGAAAACAGAGAAGAAAAAAACCCAAGTTCTGCAAGCAATTGACTGTGGAAGATAATAATTAATGTCACACACACACACATGTTATTCTCTGAACACTTGAGAAAAAAAATCAATGTCTCCATATTGGTATTTTCCTAAAAAAAAAAAAAAAAAAAAGAAGAGGATTGTGTTTGGAGAAGCTTAGGCTTAGATTAGAATAAGTTACAGGTTAAAAATACAAAAAGGAAAGGGATAGTATATTTCTGTGACATTCTAAAATAAATAAGATAAATATGGACTTTTTTCCCCAACAACCAGAGTGTAACTAACAAACAGTTCAGCACAAGGAGTCCATCTGGTGCATTGCAGGTGCAGCTACAGAACTGTATTATCATAGGAAGTCCTTATATATTACATGATCAAAGCCTAAGTGAAGAAAGAAACAGAATGGTACTGAAGTAAACACTTCCCATCAGAAATAAAAGGATGTGTCCAAGTGCACACCAGAACAAAATAACCCAAGAAAAGATAGAAATAAGGATCATCTCTTGAAGGAGAGGGGAAACTTTTTGAGTATTAGGAAGAGTACAGATCCCATTGTCATACCTCAGCTGCACTCTCATTCTGCTCAGGTCAGCCTAAACATCAGCACAACAGGTCTAGGCAAAGAGCAGCCTGTGGGCTGTTTAGATAAAGTAAGATGGGTGTAGTCAGGTGAGCAGGGCAAAATACAGTAGCACAATTAAGGCAGGAAACCTGAGTTTAAGTGAAGTCATGAAAATCCAATAAGGAGTGAAAAGATGTTAATGTGGGCTGAGGTCCAAAAACTCTTAAAGAGTGCTGCTCCAATAGTCATTAAAGGTTTAATAAGGATCAAGTTCTTGCAAATGAGGATACCAACAAATTCCAGCTTCAATGTACTTTTTGTTCAGAGGGAACAGGATGGGTAGGAGAAACAACACAAGTAATCTGCATGTGAAGATTTGCTCATGGTGCTGCAAGTGATTTTGCTTCAGTAGGACATTTTCCAGTTCTCTCTGCTAATTTTTATTTTCATAAGCTGTTGGATAGTGTGAGTTATACAACTTTCCTAGCATGAAGCAACAATAAGTTAACCTCTTAAAGACAACTTTTTTTTTTTTCCTCTCTGCAAGAAAACTGGTTTTCCTCTATCATCAGGAAGATGAAAGAGATAAAATCCAAAAAACTTCTTCATCTAGATAGTTAAACTGACTATAATCAATTTTCTTTCCCTATTTCATAAAAGCTAAAGCCTATCTAGACTAAGAAAACCAAAAGTCAGCCAGAGAATCTTCTCTCTGAAGTTTTCCTAGCTCATAAAACCTGTGGTTGAAATAATCTTTCCGTTCTCCAAAATCCAGACATGGCCTCAAATATTCCTGAGCAAAGAAAGGAGAAATTTTTTTCAGAACTTCAACTCCAGTGTATTCTTACTGTCTTGTAAAGGAAAAGGATTCAGGCTCATACTGCAGTGCCAGCTGGTCTGATCCAACATCTATTTTCCATTAAAATGTTATCTACAGTGAGCCTGACCATCCTCTTTTTCTGACAGGTGCTACATGGAACTGTTTAGGATCTAAATTTTTTTTTTCTCTTGCTGCCAAATCCAGTAAAGCAGGGTTTAGTGATTTCTTAGAGTTGGTAGACAACGAGATCAAAACTGACAATGAACGTCGTCAGTTAAAACAAAAACAATCAATCACAAACAAACAACAAAAAAACACTCACACATATAAGCCATAGATCAAATCCAGTTCACATATCTCATTCCAGACAACAGCAGAACAATTTTGTGAAAAAATGTGAAAATCTTTATTCCATATAGGTTTTGCTGACTTATAACAGTGATCTGGATGGAATTCATTTAACTATACCCTCTGATTTCCTGCTGTGAATATACACCTTTATATGTAGTTCCTTGGACAGTTTAAACCAGAACATCCACTTTTTCCACTGATTTCAGAACCTGAGTTTAAAAAAAAAAATAAAATAAAAAGAAAAAACAGCAATCGATATTTTTCTGTAGTGTGAAATTCAATATACCAACCCAAAAAAAGGATCCACAGTGGGAAAATAAGTGGTTTCTTTTATCTGTTACATGGTGATACCACATAGCAGGTGATAAACTGTGCATTATTTCCAAGAAATATAGCTGAAAGCCCTGTAACTGGAGAAAGAGGCAGTTCACTGAAGTGTCTCGATGTGTGGATGCTAAGCATATTTTGCATAAATATTACGAGAAACTGATTTCTCTGTTTACAGAGAATACATAAACATAGGCTCATTACAAACACAATTGCCTGGGTAAATGAATCATGGTGAATCAAGCTAGTATGCTGAAAATTATTATAAAGTTCACAGGACCATAAAAAACATTTGTAAAGTTTAAAAATGAGAATGAAAAGCCTTTATCTGCTGCTCATGTGAAACTTAAAGATGCCTATTACTCACTATGCAACAATTTATTTATATTAGCAGTAAAAATGCGAGGTTCTACAAACCATACGCCCGGTCTCTGAATTCAATTCAGAAAACATCTTGCATTTGTCTGCTTAACTCACTAATGGCAAGCAAAAAGGATCAGCAGCATCAAATGGTTTAAGAATATATTTATTTCAAGTTCAACTTCTTTGCAAAGGACATGGCATAGCTTGAGAGTACATTAGCAGGAAGGAGGAAGAAAAAACAAAGGTGTTTAAGCTGCAAAGTCTGCTCTAGCCTTCTTTCTCCAGCATCTGTAGCTATGGCTTTTTGTAGCTATGTTAGTAAGACAAAGAAATTGCCAGGAAATGTATGTATTGGTTTGGAATCTAAACAGAGGTAAGTAGTGTTTCTTAAAGATGTAAAGAACAAGGGACTTTTTTTTTTTTTACAAGAAAGATTTCCACTAAAACTCACAATACATTATTTGTGCCATTACACACATACAGCAGAGTAAGAACATATTGGAGTCTTACTCTAATAACTTGGACACAAGGCCAGCCTTAAGCTACAACTATTTCGGGGGGGGCGGGGGGGGAAGAACACACTGAAGCGCAGTACGTTCATTTATTCATTCATGAGAAACAGAGCATCTTGTCTTCCTCAGGCATTAAAATGTTACAAAGAGTCTGTAAAAGTGAAGTGCAATATACATTTTCACTGAATACTTTCATTTTAAGTGAAAGAAACATGACCATATGGAAGAAGAGATATTTTACTTTCCCTTGTGACTGTGTTCAGTAGGTTGCTACTTGCACAATCCTATAGACATGGTAGATTATTACAGAGTCTTATGGCCTGCAGGTTTTGACCTGGGTTTGGAGAAATGCTTGAAGAATTAATGTCCACTGAAGTCATCGTCATCTTTAAAATCAGATTAAATTGATTGTCAGTAAAAAGAGTCACAGTAACTGCTGTGAGCACTCTATCATGAAGGAAGAGTTTTAGCTCTATTCTTGTTGGGAGCAACTGTTTGCATTGACTGACAATAAAAATTCTATAAGAGTTTTTCTATTTACATTACATTCCATTTATTGCTATGAAAACTCATCAATTAGACCTGTGTTTGGAAGAGTTTTGATATGCAAATAAAAAACAGATATTTAAGATAATACAAAAAGAAGTTTCACATTCACCTGAACTTTATCAAAACTTCACTGAACTTTAAGCTATGCTGCTCTCTGAACATAGATCAGAAAAGACTTAACTAGAAGAAACACACAAAACATACAGGCAGCTGCAGTAGTACAAACAGCACACAAGGTCCTACATAAGGATTTTTTCATTTTAAAATCTGATAGTTTTTCTAAAAAAGAGGAAAGTTCAAGGAAAGTAGATTTTCAGTGCAGAAAAAACATTGCCTTTTACTTCTACAGTTTTGAGACTATTGCACTGCAGACAGTAGATTTTAAAAACACTTCCTCTGAGTATCTGTAATACACTTAAAGAGAGAGACCAAGTAGGAGAAATGCATTGTTTATATCCAGTGCTGTTATAAAGTAAATACACTTACTGGTTGTTCTGCATCTTGGAGAGTGCATCACTGGAATTCAAGTTGTAATGGGTCCCTGAAGAAAGGCAGTCACAGATGCCAGATTACCTGAGCCAAAGGAAGGAAGGAATTTATTATCTTGAATATATTTACTGTTAGGTTCATGCTTTGTCTCATCTCACACCCCACAGGATCAGATTTATCTCCTCCAGGATTCATTCAATAAGCACTACTTGCAATTTATTGGAGAATGGCTACAAAAAAAAAAAAAAAAAAGCAGTGTGAAGAGTCAGTGCTTGTCTTTCATTTAATTTTGCACAGTGCTGCATTACAGACTTCTTTAAACTGTTCAGTTATTTAGTTATAGTTTAATAGAGAAAACAAGTTCAGTGTCTCATTTGCTAGATCCTATGTGAAAAAGTTATAATGTCCATGCACAGAACATGTGTTGCACAGAAACATGTAATAATTTCAAGGTAGGAAACATACAGTCTTACAGACCAGAAAGAAAGGAGAGCAGAATATAATGTTTCAGCAGTCTTCCTAGAACTTGTGCAATGCCTAACAGCAGGCTGAAGTCAAGATGATCGTCTCAAAGGCCTGAGCAACAGGAAAACATTAATTTGGTTTCCTGAAAACTTCAAATGTTGACAAAATTGATGTAATGCCCTTTCTTCCAGTACTAGCTAGTATTGAAACAAGACTGTAAATTAAACAGAGTTTGTAATTTCTTTAACTTGCTCTTATGTAACTTGGAACATTATGATATAACATTTCATAAGGGCTGTTTGATTAATGTTTATCTTGTGGCTATGCAATGAACATTTCTAACGATATAACATTTAAAATTTAAACCAAACTAAAACAAACAACCATGAAGATCATGAATATACAGACACAAACAATAGTAACACTGCTGCAAAGACTTAAATTATCATTCTCTAATGTCATATCACTACTTTGTGTTTCATTATATTATGACAGATCTTATCTGTGCTACCTACCACTGAGGGTCACAAGGCAGATAAGGACCTTTAAAGAGAAGACTGTTATCCCTACATTCCTAGCAATTCTGTGGTTTCTACAGGGTTGTGATAGATCTCTCCTACAACAACCTAAAAAGAGCATTAATATCTTCCTTTACCCCAAGACATTAGGTAACAATAACATTCAAACACTCCGCTTATTCTTTTTTCCTGTGGGCTATTTATTTATTTATTTGAAATACGTTAGGCATGACTGTACTGTAAGATTACTCTTAGGCATTATTTGCAGGGTAGACAGTAAAAACATGAATATTGTCTACTCTTAATGTCTACTGTTGAAAGGCTCCAAAATGCAGCTCTTCTATTGTGTGTAAGGATTTCTATGTCTATAGACAAAGTTGCAGAACTAATGGTACAGGAAGTTTTGAATGGATTTCAGTAATTTAAGATAAATATCATTGGTTAAACTCTGCTTCAGCAAATACAAGTGTTTTCATTTCACGACAAAAACTAACAGAGCCTGTACTTGTCTGTGGTAGAGGCAAATATTCGAAAAAGAAAGACTGAGAGATTGTATACGTGATGAGGGAAGTGGGTGGTTAAGAAAATATGAAAATATTCAGTACAAAATTATTATCAAACAGACTTTAAAGAAAGCAAGCTTTGGTGCTACTCAGACAATATTAATGTTCATAAATATATGTATTAAATGTCTGCATTAAGAAAATTTCGACTACATTTCAAGCTTTGCCCTAAAATATTTATAAAATTTTAATTTGAATGAGAACGAGCTTTAGAATTTATTAAGAGAGCATTGCTTAAAATATCTATCCTGCTGGCCATATTTCTGTTATTTTTTCATTCGAAGTTATGAAAAGCTACTCATTGGTCTGCAAAAGCAAATTTTAGTTATTTGGGGATTTCTGTGTTCAGCCAAATAGTGTTTCCTGACCACACATTTTCAGGGTCTTGACTTTGCATTTGAAGTCTGTTTGTATAACAGAACTTAATTTGAATTCCCAGACTGAATTTTCTCACTTTTTTTTTTAACCCCTACAGTAGTTTTCCAAGGCAGGTTACTTTCCCCACAAACCTTTCCTACATTTTTACAGTGACTTAGCAAACAGCCTTACTTTCTTATTAGGATTTAAATCAATTTGAAGTTCTTTGCAATTCCTTTTTTCATGATCATTTCTACTACTCAAGATGCTTCTAGTTAATAAATGTTTCCAACAACACCCATAAAAAGCAGAAAAATCATAATTAAGAATACTTATTTCATAAAAAAACAAGAGATGAAAACAAATTCAGCAATACTAAAGCAATATTGAACAACAAAATAACAAGCTTAGGAGACTGTTCAGTAGAGGAATCTTTGTGTCTGGGTCCCATTTGTTTCAAGTTTTCTAGAAAATTTTATCCACATGTATTTATGCTGAAATTCTGCTAACTGTTTAGAGTACTGGATACCAAGAGAATGAGGCCAAAATTGGACATATAATGGAATTTATTTGGACAGACGATTTGAGGGTATTCAGTGGCAGAATAATAAGGGACAGAAGGAAAAGAGGTAATTTTCCTGTTGGGAGCTGGGAAACTGGGGAAGATAGACAACATGTAATTTTTAGGAAGCCAAGCTTTATTAGTGTCACTGTTGATTTGAATTTAAGTATTAAAAACAAAGCTATAATATCATGAACCTTTTGAGTTCTAATAAATTTGATGAGCATTGTGAAATTAAGAGTGATTTCTAATGGGACTTGGCTTAGAATAGGAACGGTACCATCTAGTCAAATGGGAACTATGTCCCCACCAGCCACCCCAACAGTTAAACATGGCTTTCCCTGGTCAGGGTCCAAATGCTCCATTTCACATTAGAGACTAGGATCATCAGGACTAATCGCCGTCAGAGTAGTGCTCTACCACACATACGTAAGATACAAATCTAAAAGTTATTTCATCCAGAACTGATTTAGAGAATTAGGAGTGCCTTTAAACTCTGCCACTGTATGAGTCTCTGATTCGTTTGACATTTTTGGCAAGGGAAAGAGATGTTATAGTGTGATTTCAATGGTCTCATTTACTCTAAATTTTGAAATAAACTTTGATTATGTCACTCATCATGTACTGAAATTCTTGGGGTCTGTAGGAAGTGAAAAGGTGGGAAAGGTGGTATTAAAGCTTCAGGAAAAGAAGTATGTCAAGGATCATTTTGAAGTAAACAGATTTTAAAACTCAGTTATTTTTGATCAAGCTAAGAGGAAGCTTTACCAGAGTAACTAGAGCTTTGCAACCACCTCATGAATTATCTAAGAGATCAATCTGGAAGTCCCACTGATCTGGAAAATCACAAGACTAAGCAGAAAAAAATAAGACAAATTTTTCATGTTTGCATCTGAAATACAGCTGGGTTTTCCTGAGCAAATTCTGGGAAATGGTGAGGACTGACAGGGAACACTGCTCCCAGAGCTATAATACTTTGCATATCCACTACTTGTTGTGCATCCTAAGGAGAAACCATTTGTATTTAGAAAACGCCTTTGCAAAGAAAGCCTCTCTTTTTCCTTTGTGTTGATAGCTACTTTCGGGGGGGCGGGGGGGAGAATAAGGAAAACAGACAAACAAACAAAACCAAACAAAAATTCCACACAAACATAGGGGAAAAAAACAAAATGAAACAAAACAAAACAAAACCAAAACAAACAAACAAACAAAAACACAAACAAAAATACCCCCCCAAAACCAAACCAACCAAACATAAGGAAGTGCATGTAAAGGAAACTCCAGCATACTGGTTTTGGCTGAGATAGAGTTAATTTTCTTCACGGTGGCTTGTACGGACCATGTTTTTGATTTGTGATGAAAACAGTGTTGAAAACATGTGGATGTTTTCGTTATTGCTGAGCAGGGCTTACATGATGTCATGGCCTTTTCTGCTCTTCATACTGCCCCACCAGCAAGTGGACTGGGGGTGGACAAGAAGTTGGGGATGGGACACAGCTGGGACATCTGACCCCAACTGACCAAAGGGATATCCCATATGATATGACATCACACTCACCAATAAATCAGGGAGGCAGGTGGTGATGATTGACTGGGGCTGCCATTGCTCCAGGACTGGGTGTGTGGTGCTCAGCTGCCTATCAGGTTAAACCACAACACCTGGAAATAGCATGTGTTCACAACAACACCTACACGGCTCAGTTTCAGAGTGTCATTAGCAAGAGAAACCTGTATGTGGGAATGTTCTTGAGGGTTCATTTTTGCAGTGATTATTCAGTATTTCAGTACCAAATCTTTGTGGCCTTAAATAAATAAATAAACAAACAAACAAACAAATAAATAACTATGAATTCATCTGCAAGCAGTAAAAGAGCAAGCTACTGTAGTAACAAAATTTGCCTGTTTTGAAGCTCTATTAGAGATGAGGTTTCGTTGTATCACATTTAGTTATTTCAAGTATCACCAAATTTACTCTCAGAGTGCTATTCCTTTTATTTGTGTTTAAGTAAGTCCCAGATCCTTGGAAAAGTTTTCTGACATAGTATTGAAAATGGTGTATATCTCTCATTAAAGCTCTAACACACCTTTTCAGGTCTTTTAAAATCAGCTAGTGCACCTGGACATAATAAAGAGTTGTTAATTCCTGCACCTTTGACCCTTGAAACCTCAGTGGAGAAGAGCAGAGACGGCTGCGTAGCTCTGTGGGGTCTTGTGAGAATCAGAAATTCTGCACATAAGAGGAAGCGAAAAACATCTTAAAATGGGAACTGCCTTCCACCAAATAACAAAATCTGCATCTCATAGTTCTAGATAGGTCAGGTCAATATAGAATCCCTACCAAGGAGATAATATTCCTGCCAAAGCACATCTCTGACATCACTTTTTTATTGAAAGATTCTTTGTCACTGCACTTTATACCTCCCTCAAAGAAAAAAAAAAAAAGAAAAAGAAAAAAAAGCCTTTTCCTCTAACAACTCCTATATATTAAATTTGCTAAACTTTGGCTAGTTCTTCAAGTAGCTTTAAGTGAATGCTTGTCTTCTCTTTTAAGCAAAGTATTTAAGCAGACATCTGTCTTCAAATAAATCTTGTGAACAGATAGGAAATCCTTGTAGAATAAAGTAGATACATTAATGAAGAAAGACATGGCAGTAGTACAAATTTCACTCATACACATTTGTTGCAAAGAAGTAATTACTTTAGAAATGCTACAAAACCCCTGCAACTACTAAAGCTGTGTCTATCTTCAATTATAATTAGACCTTTAGCAAATAAAGCAACTTCACAAATAGATCTAGTCTTGGTTTACCTGTCTCTGTCAGTCCTAATCTCTGGTAAATGGTTACTTAGGCTCTTAGTTTTTAGCTATTAAAAAGCAGTTATTCTAAACAAAGTTTCTTAGGAAAGGAATAGTGGGGGAAAAAAGGACAAAAATGTCACTTCCAATGCTTTATTACAGAGGTATTCTCGAAGAAAGATGAACTTTAAACGTTAATCTAGAGGCAACCACCAGAATACTTTCTAATGTCTTGCTGGTTAGGCTCTACACATGATTCAGTAAAATATAGATACATATCAATTAGGAGATGCAGACATTTTGATCACAAGTGAATCATAAGTTCAAATTACTAAGGAAAAAGTGAAAAATCATTTTCCCCTTAACTTGAACTTATTTGAACCTTCCTAAGAAAAATACATTGATTTACAAATCTATGAAAAACGATCTTAAGATAAGTACATTAAAATTTTCTGGTGAAGCAGTGAAGACAGAATTGTGACTATCCAGCATACTAGGTATTATGAAATTTTAATTTTCCAACTAGAAGTCTGCTTTTCTCCATATGCCATAGAAGTTTGTTTACCCACAGGCCATTTTCTCAGGCGCGTAATTATTTTGACTTTAAATGTAGTAGCAGTCACATAGAAGCTGTTTAGAGATGTGACAGCTGTGGCATCATATTACATTTTTCTAAATCACTTTAGTCTGCCATTATACAACAGAGTACTTTACCTTTACTGCAAATATAAATTATCTTCAAAATGAGGTATCTGTCTATAAATCTGAAAAATTCTGTATTCAAGTACAATGTGTGTAAGACATGAGAATCTAATGGCCACTAACACATCTCTCAAAAACTTCAGTCAGGAAATAAAAGACCTGGGGGAAAAAAAATAAAATCAAGGGCATAAAGGAGGTTTTACTTAGATGCAACCACAAGTTCTACAAAACTTGATAAAAATCTCCTGCTCATACAGTTGATAAGTATAGTGTTTAGCATGCTTTAGTACTGCAAAATAAACCCTATGTATCTCTGTTGAAAGTTGAGAAAAAATACACAAATACTGTACAAATTTTACACTGCTGAGCAATTACTTCAACAAGCAATTTTTCAACAACTTAAATGTTACATACAGTCTCGGCCTTGTTGCGCAAAAGGTACACATCGAGAAGGGTTCTGATTTTTTTTTAAGTTTATTCATAGAATAATAGTTTTATTCAGAGCAGAAAATGGCTATTTTAAGGGTTTTTTTCCTGTACCAGTTTGCAGGGGTATCAGGTATAATAGTAGTACATTTTGTAGCAAGCAGAACTACTTTGCTTTGTTTCAAAAAGGACTTTTATTCAAAATGAGCACAAAGTAAATAGGGTATTAAGCATTTGCTGAAGACTACCCATGACTACAGGAAATGAACCCTTCTTTAAAAAAATATTTCCAAATCGCATGAACATCCCAAGTTACAAACCTGTTTATCTAATTTTACTAAAGAGATGATTTAGATTTCTACAACACCTATAAAACTGGCATACAAAATAAGAAATTACAAACTTGAAAACTTAGGACAAAAGTGTAATGAGCAGAAAAAACTTTGGACAAATAGTTAAACTTGGCTGACGTCTCCTTGGAAAAGAGTAAGTGTTGAGTAAGAGTACTTTTTAAACAAACCCTCAAGTTACAAATGCTCTAGGTGACTTCATCAGAATGGAGAACAACCTCCTCCTTACTCACTGCTTTGCTTTTAGTGACACTTATGGTCAAGAAAATAGGTGTTTAAAGGAAGAAGTCTTTTTAACAGGTTATATGTTTGCTCATACCTTTATTTGGAACTTGACTAGTTCACTGACCTAAAGGCATAGATTCAGTATTCCTAGCAGAGCTGGGATAGCAGACTGCAGAATTCCAGATTTTCTATTACTTATAAAGTATTCTCAAATTATCCTCTTTGTGTAGGGCTTCTGTGACTGCTGATAAATATTACATATATATATATATATATATTACATGTATATATTATATGTCACTTACACTGACCATCAATGATACAACAGAGAGCTTTCATAAGACTGATAGCGAGCAAATAACTCCATTGCTTTAGAATCATTATTAAAAAAAAAAAAGAAGAAAAAAGCCTCACCACCTGAAAGGAATCATTAAGTGCTTACTCTATTGTTTTGCCCAGAGGTAGAATCATCCATCATTTTTAACCTGCATTTGTTACAGACCGTATTATAATGAGGCCTCTGATTGAGTCAGTATGGGCTTTCTGACACTCATGCACGAGACCACATTTACAGAGGAATAAAGCAGATGCCTTTTTCTGCAAAAGCTAGTTTCCAAGAAAAACATTTCACAAAGTGAACAAGTATCCTCTCTATGGAAAAGGCAAAAATTCCCAAATCCTGACAGTAAAAAGATAAGCATTACAAGCTTATACATCCCATTAGATTTTAGTGTGTTATGTTTGCTGAAAAGGCAAGTAATATCAGGACATGTCTACAGAAGAAATGCTCACAAGTATTAAATTATCTGTGAAGCTAAACCATTATGTAATAGCTTTATGTAGGCACTGTTATTCTTGAAAGAGAATGACTTTTGCATGTCATGTAAACATGTACAGTGTAAATTTAGCTGACCCTGTGCCATCATGCAGAAACATAAATGCTGCAGTTAAACATAAGAAGAATAAAAGTAGCGATATCCCATACAGGACACTTAAAAGTAGATTTTTTTTTTTGACAAGTGGTTTAAAAATTAATTAAATGCAAAGTGTACTTAGGGTCACAGAATCATATCTCAGATATGTATTAAGATGATTAGAAAGAATATTTTAAAACATATTTCTTAAAGACTTTCCTGGATAGCTTCCCCTCCATTCCAGGAGGGTTACTGACATCAAGCCAGCCTCTTGATAAAACCACTTATCTCCAGAAAATCATGGGTGAATGGAGCAATATCTTCAAAAAAGGCCCAAGTTTTTGGCAAAATCAGACTGAGCTATTCAAGACCCCATAGTGTCCTGTATATTTAAGCTTTCTGAAGCCTGTCTTAGCTAACTGCCATTTATCTAACTTTGTTACCTAGCTAACTATTAGAAATTTAAATCTGAACCAGACACATTGAGAAAACAGAGAACCTACTCAATGAGAAGTGTTTTCTAAAATTTAGTTTTGGCATTTGTAGTCACCTGTGAAATGGTCATCTTTTTTATATTTCAGGAGTAAGTTCTTCCTAAACAAGGAAATTATGCTATGCTCTAGGAAAAGCTCTATGATGGGAGGAAGAGAGGTACTTTAAATTAGAATGAGTAAGAAAACAAAAGCCTTGCTTTTAAAATTGCCTAGTGTTTGGCTTCCTATTTTTGCAGTCTCTTGATCAGAGTTTTGTAAAGTAGATATTCAAGTAGTGTAATGATATTTAATTGCATATGTATAATAAAAAATTTAAACAGGCCGTAGGAAATTTCGTTTTATTTACCTTTATTTATTGATCTTTCATGCCCAGAGTTACAACAATAGAAGTGATTTTTACTCCTGTATTCATTAGCATTTTCTTTACAGGACGATAAAGAAACTCAAAAAAGATTCATCACTGAAGAATAAAAGAAGTACACAATAACCATAAAGCCATTTGTACAAGGCATAAAATGTCCTTGAGAGCTGGCCAAAAACTGATGAGTGACATAACATGGAAATCAAAGACAAACGTCCCTTCCAGCAGGAAGTTCAAAATGCGTATACTTGACTTTACTTTCCCTAGAATAGATCTACAGTATTAGGCACTTCTCTTTAAATAAGAGAAAATTAACAGTACGAACACAGCACATTTCAATGCAAAATTCCAGGAGCTTCCTGAGGCAGAGAGAAAGAACAGTATGAGAAAGTTGTTGGTCTTGTCAACTTATGTACTGTAAGACAGTGCTTGAATGATACAGTAAAACGTGTTTTTTAAGAACTGTTTGCAACTGAGGAAAAGGACTTACAGTGAGGATCAGTAATTTCTATTCTAGTCTGACACCCTTCACTATGCTACCGTAAGAATCATAGAATCATAGAATAGTTTTGGCTGGAAAAGACCTTTAAGTCCAACAGTTAGCACTGCCAAGTCACCACTACACCATGTCCCTCAGCACCACATCTATACATCTTTTAAGTACCTCCAAAGAGGGTGACTCAACCATTTACATATCTATTATTCAGTTTTCATTTTTTGTTAATTTAATAACCATAATCTCTATCCTCAAAGGAACTTTGAGATGTTTATTTACTTCCTATTTGTAAATGGGAGTTGAATATACACTTTTTAGAATGGAGCTGGAAAAAATAAACCACATCTGGTTTCAAAGTCAACAAATCCATGTATTGATTTGACTATACAGGAAAATATTTCATTTAATTATAATTGAGCAACTAAAACTTTATTTATGTAGAAACCCCAACATTAAATGCTACAAAAAGATAGAACAAAATAGTGGGTTAATCCACAGTCATTCAGATTTTTAAAACTGTGCATTTAGGCAAATAAGATACTGTCTTAACATGGGACTGCTAATTCCCTGGGATACAAAACAGTTCTAGGAATATACTGGAGTTTAAAAGGCAAAGAAAATGTGGAGACAATGGAGGATTTTATTAATCATTAAGAAAGGAAGCCCCTGACAGCTGATCTTAATGCAATGGGAAAGGTTAAGTGATTAAAAATTCCTCTGGAAATCTCATCAGACCTTCTGATAGCAGGCTAGTAAATTTAACTGTGTGGTACCAACTACCACAGCAATCCTCTAGGACCTATCAAGAGGAGTGAAGACTTTTTTAATGCTTTATTTCTAACAGTCCCTGAGGCCACATCAGCTTTTCCCAGCATCAATGACACAGATGAGATTGTTAGTTCTAGACCTCCTGCCTTGAGCAGATAACAGTTGCAGGGTTCACTATACCAATGTAACATACGCACCTCATCAGCACACATTGGGTGAGCCGACTATATGCTATCCTACTCTTTTTCTAGCTCCCTCTTTTATCAGAAGCAAACAGGAGATGGGAATAAAGAATAATAATGTAAAAAAATCACTACAAAAGGGGCACATTTTAGATGTCTCTGAAAAACTCGATTGCATCTTGTTAGCACAGTGTAAAATATTGGTTCTTGTGGTATGGTGACAAGATTTGAATGGCTCTGTAATTTGCTCTGTAGCATTTTCCATGATAAGCAAATGAAACTAACATTGTCCAGGTATTCATTTTTCCTTGGAAAATTGAGTGAAAAACTGAAGTCATACTTTCCTCAACTGAAACAAAAGAGCTAGAGAGTGCACATATAACCTCATTAAGTAAGACAGCAAATCTAAGTGGCATATAAGGCTATTAAACAAACTAGATTGGTCCATAATAATAAGAAACATATTTCACATCTGTTGAATAGTTCAGAGCTTTTAACAAGTAATAGGCATACTACACTGGAAAATAGTTGCTATTCTCCATCAGTATATCATTGTCAATGGCTGTGCTGTCTCAAAAGAAGCACTTATCTCATACACTTTATTGCTTGATAGCTTGCTGATTGCTTTTACAAAGCAATAAATTGATGGCCTGATTCAGCAGTGACATTAGGTTATGTTCATTTTCTGTGACTGATGTTTTGAATTAGAACTCTTACATTCTCTCCTGTTTGGAAATATGAAATTCCAAACAGGCAAACCTGATGTCGCCAATAAAATGACACAACGGGTGTCAGACAAGTAAGATTTATACATTTAAATATCTAACTAGCTTTCCTCTTTATTAAAGTTTTCATAATTTATTGTTGAAAGGATTGTCTTTCACTTAAAAGAATCCAGCCAAACACGAAGAAAAGAAAAAACCTAAAAGATGAGAGCAGAATTTCCACTCCAAAACTTGCTGCAGTATTAGAAAAGCACGCAAAGGTGAACAACAAGAACATATTAATTATTTAGCACTCAATTAAATAAATTGAATTATTTAAAATTTTTCCTGCAAGTTTTAAGATTAAAAGGAATTTCATTATTTTTTGCTGGCTAAAAGATTCATCTATCAACCATAGTAATTTTGAAATGATACTTAAACCAGTAAGGCAAAATAAAAAAGGTGAAAGAAGAAAGGGTGACTACTAAATGTCTTTCATCATTTCTTCATGATGAATAAATTAAATAAGAAGCAATTTGTTAAACTAATCTTAAAGATGGGAATAAAATTCTTCAAGAACCCAAGAATTCCATTTTAGCTGTCTGATTTTACATTTCATGCACTCTCCTGCCTCCTAGAGTTTGTCAGCTTAAAAAAAAAAAAAAAAAAAAAAAAAAGAAGTACAAAATCAACAAACAAAAGACAAACGGCAAATAAAAAAAACCCACAAACAAACAAACACCCCCAATCTATTGACCATGAGAGCTGTTTGGAAGCAGTTCCCCCTTCTAGATGCGAAACTTCAGAAAAAGCACTGTCATATGGGGAGCGATTCTGGAATAACTCTGTTTTTACATATGCATCATCCAACTTACTTTGTAACATATGCAGCTCCTTGACCCCATGCATAAAATGCATTCCTGACTGCAATGCAACTCAACAGCTGAAACAGGAGCAAGATGAAAGCTCTACTTTGTCAAGTCTGATGGTATTTTTATGTATGCATTGAGCCTGCTGGATAAATATACATAAATTAACAGTTTTAGCTCTCGTGGGCTCCTTGAATCTGACTGTGGCTTGAGTAAGGTTGTACCACCTCAGTTTCCACATCTGTAAACTGAGGATGATATTATTTACTAACCTTCTTGATGCTGAAGCTGTGCACTTTCATTTGCTGCCTTTAATATTGGACTTTTAAATTACACAGGCAACATTTAAGTGACAAATATTTAGAGCAAAAGGCAAAGCATGATGGACATCTGCTCACAGACTGATGCTCTTATCAGTGAAAGGGCTATGAAATACAATACCATTCACTTCTGGGTGCAACATAATTCTTCAGCCATTCCTTTCAATAGTCTTTGTGCCAAAAATGCAGTGGGTAAGAACTATAAATTAACTTTACTTTCCTGCAATAACACTTTTTCTTTTTCCCCTCCCTTCCAGTTTGTAAATCCTAACATAAATGAAAGAAAACATTGTCATTTTGACTTTGTGAAACTTCAGTTAGACATCAAAACAATTCACAAGCTTATCAACCTATTCTGGTATAGCTCAACTTCTCATTAATGTTATGTCCTAGCTTCAAGGGGTTTCAAAATACATATATATCTTCAAATTATTGCCAGTGTGCTTCATCCCACCACAGAAAAACAGCATCACAAAGTTCCTTCTGATTACACTGTCCTTTGTTGATTTTAAAAAATTTCTTTCCATCAAAATTTGAAAGCATTTATACAAAGACTTTGAATACACATAATACTATCCCTCTCCTGAGGCAAAAAACCCATACTCTATGCATTGTCATAAGGTCTATTTGGTCAGTTAAGCCAACTGCTCCTTTATTCCTTCTTTCCTAATTTTTTCCACTGTCCCAGTAGACTTACAGCCTTGCTGAGTTTCACCTCACATGTGTGTGCAAAGTCTCCAGAGCAATGGATCATGTTCCAAGTGCCTTTTATATCACCTCAAGGGGATGATTTCTTTTAGGCAGGTGCCACCCTTCAGCACCACCATTAGGAAAACCATTGAGATGTCATTCTGAGAGAGGTCAGCCCTAGGGCAATTGGCAGATAGATTCCAAGCTTAAATGTAGAGGTAGTTTGCACATTTTAAACTTTCCTCATTGGTTGATTTTTGCTACTAGTTAGTACAGTTTTTCTATAATGAATTTTCTTATTTAATCTTTAATATAATTACTTCTATTAGGTATGCTTCCAGCAGATATAGCACCAGGGAGTAACAAAAACTTTACATTTCAGGAATCAGACTCAAGAATCATACAGTCACACAGGAAGAATCTGCAAAAATCGCTACATGATTTGGGACTGTGGAGAAAAAGTCAACAGGTTGCAGCATTCCTGATTAATTGCTGTAGAAAAAATAAAACCTACCTCTGAACTCTCCGTGGATCTTAACATATAGCAGAACTTACAGGATAAATTTGATTGTGAGATCATCTAATAATCAAAGGCTAACAAATAACATAGACTATTTCAAATGAAAAATTAACCATCTGGAGTAATCAATTAATCAAAATTAGTTCCTGATATCTAACAGTGGTATTGAGGTTTCCTCGCAAGAATCAAACTGTCTGGAACAGAATTTAAAAAAAAAAAAAAAAAAAAAAAAGAAGAAACTAAATAGTAATAATAAAAAAGAAAACCCACAAAATGACACCTTATTTTCCTAAGAAAATGAGGAAAGAGTCTGGTGGGTTAAAAGGCATATGAATGAGAATATGTTGCATAAGCATTCAGTAATTATGATTAAATATGCAAATGAATTGTTGTCTATTCTTTTTTAACGACTATGCTAAGCTAAGCAAGACAACTATGATGTCTTCATATTCACACAAAAAATGCCAACACTTCAGACAAATAGAGTAACAACATCAAAAAAGGTTTTGGAAAGCCCTGTTACGCCTTTTGGGTGATATATATCCCCACAAAGCAGTGGTAAACAGAACAATGTTGGCAAAACTAGACAGGACAGGATAGGGGTCCAGGATGGCTGGACACTCTTCAAGAAGGAAGTCTTAAAGGCACAGGAGCAGGCTATCCCCATGTGCTGTAAGAGAAGCCGGCAGCAAAGAAGACCACCACGGCTGAACAGTGAGCTTTGGCTGCAACTCAGGGAGAAAAGGAGAATTTATGGCCTTTGGAAGAAGGGGCAAGCCACCCACAATGACTGCAAAAATGCTGTGAGGCTATGCAGGGAGAAAATTAGAAGGTCCAAAGCCCGACTAGAAATTAATTTGGCTTCTGCTGTGAAAGACAACAAGAAATGTTTCTATAAATACATTAACAGTAAAAGAAAGGCCAGGGAGAGCCTCCATCCCCTGTTAGATGCAGGAGGGAACATGGTAACAAAGGATGAGGAAGAGGCTGAGGTGCTTAATGTGCGCTTTTCCTCAGTCTTTAGTAATAGGACCAGTTTTTCTGAGGGAACCCAGCCTAGAAGACAGAGACTGAGAGCAGAATGACACCCCACAATCCAGGAGGACATAGTGACCTGCTGCACCACACAGACATACACAAGACTATGGGACTGGATGGGATACACCCAAGGGTGCTGAAGGAGCTGGCGGGGGTGCTCACCAAACCACTTTCCATCATTTACCAGCATTCCTGGCTGACCAGGAAGGTCCCAATAAATTGGAAGTCAGCCAGTGTGACACCCATGTATAAGAATGGCGAGAAGGATGATCCAGGAAATTACAGGGCTGTCCAATTTTACTTTGGTGCCTTGGAAGCTGATGGAGCAGATCATCCTGAGTACCATCACATGGTACATGCAGGACAACCAGAGGATCAGGCCCAGTCAGCACAGGTTTATGAAAGGCAGGTCCTGCTTGACAAACCTGATCTTTTTCTACAACAGGGTGACTCGCTTATTGGATGAGGAAAAGGCTGTGGATGTTGTCTACCTTGACTTTAGTAAGGCCTTTGACACTGTTTCCCACAGCATTCTCCTGGCAAAACTGGCTGCTCGTGGCTTGGATGGGCATACGCTTTGCTGGGTAAAAAACTGGCTGGCTGGCTGGGCCCAAAGAGTTGTGGTGAATGCAGTCAAACCCAGCTGGTGGCTGGTCATGAGTGATGTTCCCCAGGGCTTGGTATTGGGGCCACTCCTGTTTAACATCTTCATTGATGATATGGATGAGATCTGCAGAGGGATCGGGACAGTCTGGATTGATGGGCTAAAACCAACTCTGTGACTTTCAATAACGCCAAATGCTGGGTTCTGCACTTCGGCCACAACAACCCCCAGCAGTGCTACAGGCCTGGGGAGGAGTCACAGAATCACAGAATGTTGGGGATTGGAAGGGACCTCAAAAGATCATCTAGTCCAATCACCCTGCCAGAGCAGGAACACCTAGGTCAGGTCACACAGGAACATGTCCAGGTGGGTTTTGAATGTCTCCAGAGAAGGAGACTCCACAACCTCTCTGGGCAGCCTGTTCCAGTGTTCTGTTACCCTCACTGTGAAGAAATTCCTCCTCACATTTATGTGGAACCTCCTGTGTTCCAGCTTACACCCATTGCCCCTTGTCCTATCATTGGATGTCACTGAGAAGAGCCTGGCTCCATCCTCATGACACTCACCCTTTACATATTTATAGACATTAAT
Organism: Podargus strigoides; assembly: GCA_028020825.1. Classification (NCBI taxonomy): domain Eukaryota; kingdom Metazoa; phylum Chordata; class Aves; order Caprimulgiformes; family Podargidae; genus Podargus; species Podargus strigoides. The sequence goes on from CM051620.1 coordinate 59,318,619, forward strand.
AAGGTCACCCCTCAGTCTCCTCTTCTCCAAGCTAAAGAGACACAGCTCCCTCAGCCTTTCCTCATAAGGGAGATGTTCCACTCCCTTCATCATCTTTGTGGCTCTGCGCTGGACTCTCTCAAGCAGTTCCCTGTCCTTCTTGTACTGGGGGACCCAGAACAGGACACGATATTCCAGATGAGGCCTCACCAGGGCAGAGTAGAGGGGGAGGAGAACCTCTCTCGACCTGCTAACCACCCCCTTTCTAATACACCCCAGGATGCCATTGGCCTTCTCGGCCACAAGGGCACATTGCTGGCTCATGGTCATCCTGCTGTCCCCCAGGACCCCAGGTCCCTTTCCCCTATGCTGCTCTCCAACAGGTCAGTCCCCAACTTATACTGGCATATGGGGTTGTTCTTCCCCAGATGCAGGACTCTACACATGCTCTTGTTATATTTCATTAAATTTCTCCCCTCCCAACTCTCCAGCCTGTCTAGGTCTCTCTGAATGGCAGCACAGCCTTCTGGTGTGTCAGCCACTCCAGGCAGAGAGGGACCTGGGGGTGTTTTGACTGACAGCTGGCTGAACATGACTCATTGGTGTGACCAAGAGGCCAAGAAAGCCAGTGGAATCCTGGCTTGTATCAGGAATAGCATGGCCAGCAGGGTGAGGGAAGTGATCTTACCACTGTACTTGGCACTGGTGAGGCTGCACCTCAAGTACTGTGTTCAGTTTTGGATCCCTCACTACAAATAGGACACTGAAATACTTGGGCATGTCCAAAGAAGGGCAAAGAAGATGGTGAAGGGTCTAGAGAATAAGTCTTACAAGTAGCGGCTGAGGGAACTGCAGCTGTTTTGTCTGGAGAAAAGGAGGTTTAGGAGAGACCTCATTGCCCTCTACAACTACCTGAAAGGAGGTTGTAGAGCACTGGGGATCAGAATTTTTAACCAAGTAACAAGTGATAGGACAAGTGGTAATGGCCTCAAGTTGCATCAAGGGAGATTTAGATAGGATATTAGGAATAATTTCTTCACCAAAAGGGTTCTTAGACATTGGACTGGGCTGTCCAGGACAGTGGTAGAGTCCCCATCTGTCTACATTTAGCTGGTACCTGGAACTAAACTGTAGCAGTTGTTCTACCACTTGATGATGCCTCCCCAGATGAGAAGGGGAATCAAGATAAAGTGGAAGAAGCCCCATGGGTTGAAGTAGAAACAGGTTTTATGAAATAACAGTACTAAAACAATCACTGACATAAAATATACAAGGTTCTACTCAGCCGCCTCCTTAGGATCAGCAGAAAGAGCAGAAGGCCAAGATGATAGAGCCCTAGGAAGAAGAACTCTTCACCCTCAGTAAACTTCCTCCTTTTATAATAAGCATGATAAGTGGTATAGGATACACCTGCAAGTCAGCTTGGGTCAGCTGCCCTCACTGAAACTCCCAGCTGACTCAGAGCTACTCATGGCCTGCCTGCCATGGCTGGCCCATGATTCTATTCCTGGGAAACCAGGATACCATCCCTAGAGGCATTTAAGTGCCCTGTTGACATAGTGCTCAGGGATATGGTATAGTCAATGACTTTCAGTGTTAGGTTAATGGTTCAACTCAATGATCTTAAAGATCTTTTACAATCTAGGTGATTCTGTGATTTTCTGATGACTCTTCCGGGACATGCTGAAGGAAGAAAGACTGGATCATTCACATGACACAACAGCATAAAGAGACCGGGGAAAAGATTAATACATGCACATGTGCACACATAGACATAAAATGCTGAAGGAGAATAGCTGGTGGAAGACAAGGCTTTGCTGCTCATAATCAAAACCGTTACCTGCACCTTAGAACTGCCTAAACTGACAGGTTTCCTCATTTAACCCTATCTACTGACTACTGTAACTTTGTGGATCACAGGAGAAGACATTGACTTAAAATCCCTGCAAATAAATTAGCACTGAATGAGAAAGCTTATAAACAAGACAAGGACTGTGTCCTGTTCTCAACAGGACACAGAAGGCAAAAGCAGTTTAAGTCTACCATTGAGAACTGGAAAATAAGACCTCTACTTGGCATGCTGCAACAGTAGAAGGAGAATTTCATTACATTTCCATTCTTCTTACCAGCATGGGCATTACTAACCAGGAAATTATAATCAACAGGTAGTCTGTTAATTCCTGGGTTATAATATTTTCCTGAGCCACAAAGGACAATAGAGTAATTATTGCCTCAGAACAACAAAACACAATGCCAGCATGTCAAATGCTGTTTGATTTTGAATTACAAGAACTCAGGTCTACATTGAAAGCTAATACGCAATTTTGCACATATATATATTTTGTGGGGAAAAATGTTAACTATAATTTGACATGAAATACATATACATAAAAACAAAACCATAAGAAGTAGTTATAGGACTTTATGTTGTTCTGCATTTTAGTAACTCATTTAAAACTTAAATCCCTTCTCTTTCTTAGATATATCTTGAAAAAGCATAAATTCTGTTTGCTCAGAAATCAAGCCTGTTTCAGCTAAGTAAGTTATAATATTTCACAAGTGGGCACATCTCATATGCAACTGTACAATGAATACAATTTTACTGAAGAAACACACAAGTAGTTTAGTATTCATACTTTTTTTGGTTAATACTTTTCTCCATGAGTTTTGCAGAAAGCGGGAGGTATAGTACAACATCACAGTGAAGTCTAGATAAATCTTTAACATGACAAATTATAGAGAGAGTGAACACAGAAATGAAAAATTAATAAGTTTGGATTAATGACAGACAGGCCTACCTGGTGCCTACCAGGATTTCCTTGTGACTATCCTAAAAATACCCACAAAATTCCAAGCAAAAAGCCTAACACAACCACATACACACATAAACACACACACGCATGCACACTTTTGCAGGTCCCAAGAAAGGAAAGCAACAAGAAGTAGAAAGGGGAATTGTAGAACATACGGAGTAGTTAGTTTCAGTCTAATACTAACAGAAGACTAATATTGAGATGCTTATGTTGTTCTTCCTAGAGTCAGATTAAAACCCAAAAGATTTGTAGCTTCATTTTATGTACCATTAAAGTTTTTTACTTTTCCTCTGAACTCTTCTGGTCATTGGGAAGGAAGACTGACTAAAACTCAACTGGTTTGCTTCTCTTCCCACCCTGTCCATCCCCCTTCCACCCCAAGGGGAAAGGGAGCAGAGAGAAGCAAAATAAAATATATCCTTTTTCTACACACAGTGTAAAATCAAAATTAATCAGTGAAAACTACTTAAGATGTGGAAAGTAACATTTTCCACTAAATCCCAATTGTGTTTAAGACAACAATAATGATGTACTTTCCTGTTTGTCAGGAAAACTCTGAAATAAAGTAAAATGTTCTCCCAAAAAAAATGTTTCCTTCATCTTACAAAGAAGCACTTGGTAAGTAAAATTCATGACAGAATAAACTTGTCTTTATTTAGCAGTAAATTTTACCATGTAAAGCTATAGTGTATTTGTAAGATCTTACCTCAGACACAGCTCTTAATGATGGATGTTTCCCTTGTTCCAACTCTATATCCCTTTTTTCAGTAAGTGTAATAGCTCTGACTCCACAGATCTAAATGTTCTCAGCTGATTAGATTAGTTAAATGCCAGCTCTCACTTTGGGATCTTGAGGCTGCCATAGTTGCTATTAAGCTATTGATTGGAAAGTTGGGCTGAAATATCAAGGTTCACAAGCACTGGGAGTCCCTCCTCTCCTTCCCTTTTTTTTAAACCTTGAGAAATTTAAGGTACAGGACTTTTCCTACATCTGAAATTCTGACCATTAAAGCTACACATAAAGATAATTCAATTGAATAAATAAGCTAGGTGAGGAGTCTCACCAAATTAAGCAGAAATATAAATTGTGCTCCTCCCTATCACCTGGGAGAGTGACAGTTGGGAAAAGTGACAGATTTTCTATTCTCTTCAGGTTCTTACAGCAACGACAGCATTCGAGTCCTTTCCAGAATATTTTTTCCTCATTTAATTTCTTATCTAATGTGGATTCTTCACACTCTTTACATAGACTGAGAAGAAAGAAAATATGAATTTTAAGGTTCTCAGTGGCATTTTTTGTTTTATTTTTATGAGCTAACAGGCTGTATATCCCTTTTACAGGAAAGGAAGTTGAAACATGCTTCACATTGAGACTTGAAATGACTGAGCTTAATGATTCACCGAAAACAAAATCTCAACAGATCAAGTACAAATAATTCTGCATCGTAGGAAAGGCAAGGATCCCAAGAAGTTTAAAATGTAATGTTTTCGGAAAAACTGTGACCATAGATGTACCTCATAGTCATAATATAGAGTTAAGTTTAAGCTTAAGCTACGTATCTTTGGAAAAAGTTTGTTTACATCAGATATCTGAAAGTGTCTGATGATAACATTTCTCTGTAGGACATGTAACAATGGTTAATGTCAGATATAAACTTCTATACATTATTCTCCAATCGTTTCTTAAGTTTGACCTGGGGAGACATCTAGGGGTGAGAGGTTTATTCTGTGCTTGGTGTCCCTGCTGAGATTGCCAGCTGGGGAGACAGCAGCTCTGGACAGCCTGATACCTACTCTTCTCCCTGCCTGAGGCCTCTGAACTGCACACATCTTTCAGTGAAGATTTTATTAGCAATCCATCATGCTCGGTCTCTAATCAAGAAGTCATTCCTGCAAAAGGAAATACTACCAATCCCATGAAATAACATATAAAACTGTGGTGTGGTTATTTTTTATTTGTAATTGCATTTTATTTGAAAAGTTTGAAATTTTCCCATTTTTATGTTTTTCATTTGTAATGGATTTTTGAATGAATTCCCATTTCACATTCCAAGACTCCCAATATATCGCAGACATTGCAATACATTGCATACTCAAAAAATTACTTCTCAGTTATTCAGTCTTTATGTCCAGAATAGGCGGACTATAGACAGCTCAAACTACATCAGTTTTCCAGTATCTGAGATCATGTTACATTAGCCCATGTTCAACAAGAAATTCGGATAATACATTATCTTCAGTTATTTTATTCCTTCTTCTTTTAAATTTGAAAGGCTGAGGAAGTATCTGAACTGTAAAAGTGCATCTTGATATGTTTTTTTTTAAAAACTGTGGGGTATCTAACTATTTTTAAAATACATGTGGAACAGCACTACCCAGTAGCTTTCCCATCTTGTACTCCTCCAATAGAGTAAATGCAAAGTCTGTAGGTTAGCAGAGAGGGTGGAACAGGGAGTGAGCCCTGCCTCTCTCACATTCTGTCCTTTTCCCATGTAACTGAGAATTTTTATAGTGAATTACATGCCTAACGCATAGGCCAAAGTCCTCTTTTCATATTCTGTGTTCTCTTTACAGAAAGGAGAGAGTGGGAGAATTAAATAGTTGTATAAATTGAGAAAGGCCAACTCTGATCATGGGTCAGGGACTTGTTGCTCCTTAGGCTAATATATATTTATCAGTCTATACAGACTGAAGCTATCACAACATTTTGTCACACACTAAATTATAACTTCAAAAATCTTGGGGGGAGATATAATTAAAAATCAGTGTGTGTATGTATCCTTGTATATATAACACATAAAACATGCTGTGTTTGTGGCATACCATCATGTTAAACGTTCCGCTGTTCTGCATTCAGACTTAAGTTGCTCAGGATTAGCTTCAAATTCAGTAAAATCCAGCAGATGCTAAGAGAACTATCATTCCTCTTTCTGATTTGCATATACCATAGTGTTAAAAAAGGAAAAAAAAAAAAAAAAGCTCCTATTGTCCTCACACCTTGTGGGTAAGGAAAGGTAGGGAAATGCAAGGTAGGAACTTTCTTCTCTCCCCAGGCAAGAGGCAAAGTCTGCTCTGCAGGATCCTCCCAAAAGTTTTTGAACCTAGTCCTGTCTCTTTTCCCAATTCTTTCTCACTCTGTTCTGTGACAGGAATGAACCTGCCCCTGTCCTTATACTTTGGACAGAAAAGAATTAATTCTGTGTAAGCTTCTGAGAGGCTTCGGGCTAGGTCCACTGAATCGTCCTCACTTTGAGAACAGAAAAACAAACAGCCCCCCACTGCACAAACCAAAAACTCCTATTCCCATACCAAAGAAGGCACACAAATGAAATACCACTTTTATTTCTGTCCTTCTCTACATCAATTATATCTCCTTCTTCAGACTGCACACAGTGGTCAGGAGCCTGCTGTGACTGACAAACAATCAATGCCCAGGCAGGTCTTACCGCAAGAGTTCATAACCAACATACTATTTGGGTAGACTAATGTAAAGGTCTCTAACAGGCTCTACCAGTGGGAGTGAATCTACAAGATCCCCAGCCATTTTGCTACTGAAGTTACACAACCTCACCAAGTAAATGATTAACCAGCAGAGGTATTCATTTAAAAGGATAGGCGGTATTAATATTGGACTTTTTGAAATTTCAGATTTCTTGGGGATTAAAGAAACAGAAAACAGAAAACATGTTTATGGCTGATACAGCTAGGCTAGCAGTAAGGTCCAAGTGGACTTTCTCTCCTGAAATAACTTCACTGAATATGACATAAAATATTGATTCTTATTCTACCTACTGTCTACAGCCTCATATACCACTCTAGGCAGCTCACTTTGCCTTTCAATACCTTGTTTCTTTCATCCTCACCTTTAAACCCTGCATCCACCAACAGTTTTTGATTCATTTACGTGGTGCCAAAAGTATCAACTACTCTCTCCGTGTATGGAAGATATGATACGAACACAGTCTTGTGAATCATGCAGGATACAAAGCCAGTCCCTCAATAGTAAAGAAAAAACTGCTACCAATACAGTTGTCCAATGCCTTTAGTTTATGATCTGGTAAACACATATTGGTACAATAAGTGACCACACAATAGCTTTTCCAGAAGAGCCAATCTCTACTGAAACACAAGATGACTAGCTCATAAAAGAATTTTTCTCTTAATTGAATTAAAAAAAAATGGTCTGTAATGTTTTCAGAATGAATACTTAACAAATACTCTCTACATACACTAAATTTGCACTTCTTGATGTGATACATTCACTCCAGGCCATGTATAGCTCCAGCAGTTTCTCTGTGCACCTGCATCCAATTCTGCTTACAAGAAGCTTGGTGCTGCTAGTGTTGGCTGATTCAAGAATCAAGATGAAGTAAAAAACACCATGAAAGCTTCTCTGACAATGACATATATATTGTACGTGATGGGTTTGTTTACAGTTTACTCTATATTTTGTTTTTAAAAGTATTCTTCATCAGGCAGGAAAGCTGTCTGTTCACTATTTTGTTCTAGAGCAGTGAAAGCTGCGTAACTGCATGAAGGAAAGATGGAGCTGTTCCTGTAAGCCACTGAGCATAATCAGCTGAGGGAAACCCTCTGGACTGCAGGGGAGGGGGCCTACTGACAAATGGAGATGTAAAGTCACGCTGAAACAGTGGGGTGCAAAAAAGTAACCAACTGCATGGCATAGGGAAAAAAGAATTAAAGAAAAAGAAAAGAAAAAGAAAAAGAAAAAGAAGAAGAAGAAGAAAAAGAAGAAGAAGAAGAAGAAGAAAAAGAAAAAGAAAAAGAAAAAGAAAGAAAAAGAAAAAGAAAAAGAAAAAGAAAAAGAAAAAGAAAAAGAAAAAGAAAAAGAAAAAGAAAAAGAAAAAGAAAAAGAAAAAGAAAAAGAAAAAGAAAAAGGAGTAAGTAATTGGAAATTGCTAGATTGAGATCAGGACTTGAGGAAAGATCTCACTCTAGAAGAATACAAGAAGTAGGGGATAGGGAATTAATTTTTTTTTGTCAGACCTTTTAATGTCTCACCCAACAAATCTGACTTCTCTCTACTTCAGGAGTTTCTTTATTCCTTGTGCTGTAATAAGACAGAGCTTTAGTAATTGGAAAGCCATTAGTGGTTGTCAGCACCCTCACTTTAAAGTTGCAGATGGTTCCACTTCAAGGATCGGGCCAAATTGGGGTCTCATCACAACTCATTAGTAAAAAAGTCAACATCTCAGTGTGTGATGGCTGTGCTGAAAGTGCTGCTCGGGAATGAGGAGCATTGTTTCTGTGTGTTACTTGTACAGCTTGTATATCACTGCCTAAGCAGTTCAGCATCTTGAACATATTATCTACAACTACTTGAAGCAATGTAGAGAATCACTGTGATCTACTTCCTATTTCTACGGCTAGGAAAATGAGAAATTCCAGTTATACATAGTCTGTAGTACATAAGCCAGTTGATTCTACCATATATCAGGTTGCTTCCATAAAGCCCAGATTTTCTCCTAAGTAGAGGTCAACAAATATTGTCAGGAATTTAGCTTTGTTGTTTTATGTTAGCTAATCAGACCAAGAGGAAGGAAATTATTTGTGATCTCCAAATCAATGAATTTGGGAGTCCAGCGGAGGGCTATGAAGATGATGCGGGAACTGAAGCATCTCTCTTATGAAAAAAGGCTGAGAGACCTGGGTCTGTTTAGCCTGGAGAAGACTGAGAGAGGTTCTCATCATTGCTTATAAATATCTAAATGATTGGTATCAAAAGGATGGGGCCAGACTCTTTTCAGTGGTGCCAAGTGACAGGACAAGGGACAATGGGCACAAGGCTGGAACACAGGAAGTTCCACATGAACATGAGGAAAAACTTATTTACTTTGAGATTGATAGAGCACTGGAACAGGCTGCCCAGAGAATTGGTGGAGTCTTCTTCTATGGAGACATTCAAAATCCATCTGGACGCAATCCTGTGCTACCTGGTCACAGAGGTGGCAAAGTCCGACTTTTCAGTAAATTAAAAAGTAATTTTCATGATTCAAAATTCTGAGCATGGCTGGGCAGAAGAGAAAATAGAAAATTTCTAACTATGTTGCTCTCTCCCCACATCCTTCTCATAACTTGACAGTGTGTCATCAGTCCTGAATTCAGTTATAGCCAGAACATGCGCAGAATTAGAGTCTTCAGGTGGTTTATATTAGTTAATATTTAGGTACTCATACAGTTTATTAGGCCACACTGCAACAGAGGACATAGATTAATAACTTTGAATGAAACTAGGACTTACTATGAGACAACCTTAAATCACATTTTTATTTAATAATGCTTCATGTTTGAAATTTCATTCAGGGCTTTGTACCTTCTTTTTATTTCACAGAAAGTGTTATGCAAGCTTCCAAAGCAAGACAGAAGATGCTATGAGAACTGGGTTCCAGTCATGGACTGCCAACAGCAAAAGCCACTACAAAGATTAATGAAAACAAGACATGCCATCCTAGAAGATGTTGTAGCCATTCCAGTTCTCTTCAGAGAGTGAAGATCTTGATATGGCTCCATGGTAATTGCAGGCAAATGTCAACCTGGCATATTTAACTGCAGCTAAACACTGTCAGGGGAAAAAAACCAAACAAAACACAGCTCTGTATTAGACTTTGGCAGAACATTCATTAGAGCTAATTGTCATACACTTCAGGAATCTCATTTTATAGTGAGGTGGCAGAAAGATTGCTTGTTTATTGAAGGTTTCTTCAAACTTTTAGAGTCTGTGCTTAACAATTTTTTACCTAGGCAGGGGGATCAGTTGATTTGATTTGCTTGTCAGATACATGTTTTATTAACCACTTCAAGTGGTAGGGAGCTCCAGTTAATCCTTTGAGAGTAGGAAGCATAGGCCAATTGAGACATATAGTAAAGCTATGTACTTCTCTTACCAAGAAATTACTGTAGACATCAAAGAGGCCAACTTAAAAAAATAGAATGGCAATGTCATCCTTCATCATTAAACAGGCTTTGTGGAGATGACAGTCTGTGAGCTTCACCAATAGTTCATAAGTAAAATGTATATATCCACAAGATGGAAGTCTTCAATTTCACAAAGATTTCAAGGGGAGGTTGACCCCTCTAATTTTCATGTCTTGGATTTCTTTTTGAAAGTGCCCCTTTGAAAGGAAGTTTGTCTATATGTTAGCTTCAAAGATGAAACAGGCTGATTCCACATCTTCTGTGGCCTAAGCGGGTCGTCTGTTATCCTACAAGCAAATAGCCAGCAGTCATGGCCTCATATACTTTGACTACAATGAAATGTTAAGGCATGTTGAGAAATTTGATGTAAAGCAAACATTTGGGAGCATATAAATTAACACCTACTGAAATAAATGGGCTTTTCTCATTTCTCAGAGCTTTGATGTCAGTCTGACACTGACAAAAGACTGTCTTCTCCCTCACTCTTGAAAAATAAACTAATTGTAAAGAGAAGATCGAGATTGCCTCAGACAATTGTGAGGACATAAGGCAGCTGTAGTTAAATCTTGAATGATGGAAATTGCTGACGCGATTAAAAAATACTAGCATTATGAAAACAAACAGGCTTAACTTGACCATCAGCTACTGAAACCATGTCAACTACAGCAAGGCATAAAATGCATTTCATCTCAGCTTCTAACATATCCCTGTTTAATACCAGCCTTTTGCTTTTAGAATAAGCAGTTGTATCTTTACCATTATTTATGGTGGAAGACAAATTCTGTTGTCAGAATTTTGCATACGTATGCTCTGAATGATCAAATTTAAAATGCTTCATAAGCATACTGATTAATACATTAAAGCAATTTAAGAGATTGATAGTAAGAAACTGAAAATTTTGCAAGAAGAAGAAGAATAAAATTAGTATTCACAGTGCCTCAGCCACTGATTTTCAGGTATTTGATGGTAGTCAAAAATTTAGTCTGATTTCCATCCATACTCACAGATGATTTCAATTGCTATATTGACTACATCTGCTGAAATCACAAAGACAGACACAAATTTTGGAAATTACAAGAGGACTAATGTGGTGATTTTGTTGTTTATAATTATGTGGCATAGTGAACTACTTTAAATGATACATAACTATTAAATATAATACAAAAATATCTTCAACATTGAAATCAACTGAAATAAGCTCCACAAGGCAGTTCAAGGCAAATGTGTTACAGATACATTATTTACAGCTGCCATCAACTCAGTGGATGCTACCTGATCTCCTTTTAATGTGTCAGCCTTTCTAAACTACTTCATGAAATTGCCTTGAGCAACCTGGTCTAGTGGGAGGTGTCCCTGCAGCCATGGCAGGGGGGCTGGAACTAGATGATTTTTGAGGTCCCTTCCAACCCAAACCATTCTATGATTCTATGAGCAAGAGAATGTTTCTTTGAACATTTTATGTATATATACATACATATATATATATATATATATATTTAATAAATATTTAATAAATATATATATTTTTAAAACCCACATAAATTGGAGTTAAAGCACCTTGGGGCTACAGTCATTAGATATTACTTTACTTCCCAGCTAGAGAGCTAAGGTAACCCTCGATTATTTCCTAATGAATAGACCTCTTTTTAAGAAATACTGTTGCAATCTAAAGCAGCATAAACTAAAGCTCTTTTTTTTTCCACTTTGGAGAATAACAGACCCTAAACCATGGCCTCTGCCAGGTAATTTAGCACAGTACCAGTTATATTAATATTTCCATTCTATTAATGTAAATCATCTATGCACTGAAATAATTCATGGTGTCATTGTACCAGTTCTTGCTAAACAATAATTACTGAAACTGACACAAAATAGTTGATTTGTAGATGGGCTTAGTCTTTAAATGGATCTTGTTAATGAAAAAGACTCTTGATTCATGAGTCTAGTTTAATGCAAAGCAATTTTATGCCATGGTAAATTACCGTCAAAACATAAAAAAGAAATGAAGCCACGTTGTGCCCCAAATTAATCAAAACTATCTTGAAACCTTCTTGATTCGCAATCTAAAATACAAATTGACAGAAATAAAAACTTAATATAAAACACAAAGCTAAGGCCCCTGAATATTTGGCAAGTACATACTGATAGGATGTATATTATGGGGATAAAAACTAAGGGTATTTAAATATTTTATAAGAGCTCTTGAGTGGTAAATGTACCCCTCCACAGACATCAAATTTACCCTCGATTTCTTCTCAGTAATTGTACCAGTACTTGAAAACCAGTTTGCAGTTATCAAGAGATGCCCATCAGCTTACACCATTAGTGGTCCCAATGCCTCCTGCAGATGTGGGAATTCTCACTTCAGTGCGCAGTTGTTTCTCTGCTCGTTTTCACAGCAGAGATTTCAATCACAGTAGGAAGGTCTATTCTTTGAAGTAATATACAGTATCATTATCATATCGTACTTAGACAATAAGAGACTTTTCAATGAAGTCTTTGGAAATGGAGACATGAAAATGCTAAAATACCTGTCTAAATCTTCCCATATTTTTTTTTTGCTTGTTTTGATGTTGTGTTATGATTTTATGGATTGTCTGAGAACTGTAATTTCCAGAAAACTTTCCTGTACCCAGAGATTCTCAGGGTTAGGTTCACCACTGTGTGCACTTCCAGAGGCAGTGGAATCTGGTAAGAAACCCTCAAGCTATGTCTAAACATAAGGATCAGGAGCTGATGACACCAGATCAGGCTGAGGTCTGGACCTCATTTCCACACCTCCTGCACACCTTGGTTTCCAATGAACAGAAACCCAAGAGAAAGAGCAGGGCAAGAGCTGAGGAATATTTCAGCAAGCTCCTAGCCTGGCTAACTGGGAGATCCTGGCTCCAGAGGGTGCTGCTGTGCCTATCTGAGGGCAGCACTGGGGCAAGGAGAGCCTCATATGAAGCCAGGGCTCTACCTCCCACACCAGGGTGGGCAACTCAGGAACCTCCAGCTGCAACATGAGCTCTGACAGCTCAAAGGCTCTTCAAATCCAGTGCCTGGAGGCAAGGCAACTCAAGGAGCTTCCCCGAGCTGGGGCAGTTGGATGATCCTTTAGTTTCGGGAAAATCCAACAAGACAATTTTCCAGAACATTTTCCTAATACAAATTTTCTTTCCATGCAAGATCTTTATTTCTTTTTTAATAAATATATATATATTTCATTCTAAAGTAGCATGACAATTGTTTTTAAAATACAGATTGGTTTTGGAACAGAAAGTAAGTTTCATTCAGTTCTGCTCACAGGTGAAACCATGCCAATCAAACTATAGTTTACAAGTACAGAAATCAGGGTTTGTTGACCTTAGCAAACAGTTGTTAATCTCTTATCTATCTTTTTTTCCCAGCAGACTCCACTTCTGCAAGGGCAATTACTGATTTGTGGGGATCACTTGGATATAACCATGATCAATATGATAGCAAAGACTGTAAGAAAATTAATTCATCTTGATATTAGAACAGGATTTACAGGAAATAAAAAACTTGGCCACATTTTGATCTATGATGACAAAATTCTTACAGCTTCCTACCAAGTGGATATCAGGTAAATATTCTGCAATGAATGGGGAAGGATTCCTTTCAGAGGGAAAAAAGATTATTATATGATAATACAGTCAGAGTACTAATTCAAGCAGAATCCAAAGGACAGTTGTATGCATCATCTGAGTCTCTTTCATCACTTAGTTACTGCTTTGCAAACTTAATCTGTTACTTTTCATATAGCTTAATCATGAGAGAGTGCTCTAGTTGAAGCCTGTCTCTACACCACTCCAATTACCCTGAGACTTAAAACCCTTATTTTAGATATTTGTAATCTTTATTCCCACTGAGAACAAGTTCAGCTCTGGACTTAAACTCTGTAATTGAAATTTGTTTACCTCTATCTCATATGTATAAACAGAGAAATAGCTTTTGTCTTTTCTTCCCAGGAAATCTTGAGACGGAAAAACATTTTTAATGTGGTACCAAGGTAATATGTACCATGTTAAGGAAGATTTTGCAATATATTTTGCATTCTGTAAACAGGCAGAGACTGAGTGTGATGGAGTTCAAAGTGTCATATGAAATAAAATCCTGACTGAGGAACCAAGTGTAAAAGAGCAGTCTGTTTTAGAAATAATATACTACTGGTCTTATTCTTATTTCCAGAAACTACATACTTTGTTTTCCTGCTGATTTATTAACAAAGCAAAAATGGTGTCTCTCTATTTAGAGATTAGTCATTTAGTGATGGCTCATGAGCAAACATAAGGTTTCTATAACATGGAGGGAGAAGGAAGACCTCTAGGCCATGATCCTAATTGATTTTTACTGTAGGGTCTTTCACCTTCTGCTACAAAGTTGGCTTTCAAGTAACTACTGGCACATCTAGTAAATTAAACTACTTCATTGAAAAGGAAATTGCATCTTCAGATTCTTCACTTGTGATCATTTATGGTATAAACAATCACATTAGAAGTCATGCATGACATCAAAAGGACCCTCTACCTTTGAAGAGAGAGCACTAAAACCAGTAAACACTTAACAAATCACTTACGTAGTACTTTAATTTCAAAGTACTGTGCAAATGCTTCTAACAAATGAGCACAGCTTCACACGTGTGTGCAGAGTCTTCTGGCTAGCTTAAAGCGAACTATATATTTGACCTTTTCTTCAAAGGAAAGTTAAAGGGCTACATAGAGATGCTGCTCCCAGAAGATTTAAGCAAGGTACCAGCAGCAGTCTTCCTGTGGCTGGTTTCATTCAGTATATAGCCTCCGTTCTTTTAGTGTTAAAACTTGAAACATTAACTTTATGGATTACAAATATGCAAGTTAAAAGAGTGCTTCATCCCAATTAAGCCATCAGCTTTTACAGCATACTTGGAATAAAGTACACCACTTGGTGGGGATGTAACTACAACAGCCCAGAGCTCCCCTCTGCAGTGGCTGCTGGAGAGTTTGGGTGCTCCAGTTGCACCACTGCTGGCCTGTGCTACAGCAAGCTCTTGATGGGCAATGGCTAGTTTTAAACTAACTTGCATATGCTTATATATTGAGGATTTGCAGGCTTATATCTATATGTTTATATGTATGAATACTCCAGGTGTTGCTGTCTGGATGCTTTAGCTGGATACCACTTGATGTACCCTTTCAGAAACTGCCAGCTGGGGTGACTGGAAGTAGATATTGCATAAAAGAAATAAATAAAAAGTAGGTAGCTCAACAGTGTAACACCCCAAGGTCTGCACATTTTTCTCCAACCACTAAGAAATAAAAGAGAGATATTCTTCTATTTCTGTCCAATATTTACAACAACTGTGATCTGTTCTCATACCATAAATATGGGCACACACACACAATTAGGTAGAAGAAAATTTGATACAATATTGATTCTAAAAGTCAATGTATTCCTGTAATCAGTGGTAAAAAAAGTGATATTGGAAAACACTCATTGTCTCCTTCTTGTAGAACACTGCATCAACAGATGTTTAGTGAAGGGAATTAAATCAGCAATAACAGCTTTTCTGAAAAAACATATGGGGATGGCAGGTAGCCATGAAAATGCCTGATTTGCAAGTGAAATGTGACATTCGTGCACAGTGATAGTCAATGTTCACTTTTCACTCACTTTTCCATTATAATAATGAATGCTGTAACCACTCAGAGGACAGAATCGTAAGTATTTAGCCATATCTGTCAATCACATACCACCAATATAAGAAATACAGCAAAAAGGTGAATACTTTGCAAGCAGACACTTGAGCACACAAGTTATTCAGTGGATGCTTAACTATGATGCTTACAGAAACCATGTCACAAAATATTCATGTGCATGGAAACAGAGGCTAAATTAATCAGACAAAATTTTCACTGTTGCAGAACAATGCAATTTAAGAGCTTCAGCACCTTGCCAAAGAAAATTCACCTATCCAAATTCAGTCTGTACTAAAGACATCTTATAAAAGGAAGTCTACGGGCTACTAAAGAAAACAGGTCAGACTATTGGACAATAGGCCAAATTTTATCTCCAGTGTCATCCTATCAGAGTTACACCTGAGAGTAATTTACTATGTTGTCTATGTAGGACAGCACTAGAATAAATACATCAACCTTTTAAACCCAAAGTGTCACTTTCATGCCATATTCACTCCCTAGTGCTGTGGCTTGTTTAAATCAAGAGTGATAGGTAAAGTTTACCAGTTATTTTAAGCCACAGACTTAAAAGTATTTGTTGCACGGGAATAATTTACATTCTTAATCAGAAAATTGTGAGAACAGCAGCAGCTTCATTTCAGTATATCTGGACCTCTGTATATAAGCACTGATATATCTCCCAAAACAACAAAGAACTTGAAGATCAATGATGTGATGGTACTTGGTAGGTCTTCCATCAGCTTGCAGCAGCACAGAATTACCCAAAAGGTTAAAATAAAAGATGCTTGAAACACATGGTCAAAAATCAAAAGTTGTGGATTCTTTCTTCCTGCATCGGATGGATTCAGAATTTACCTGCTGCAGTCCATGGACTGTCTTGAGAAGTGGAACATGATGTTTCGAAATTAGAATAAAAGCTATTCTCCCGAAATATGTTAGTATTACCCACTATGTTGATATTAAACAAGTAACATAGTTTCATCCTTTTTTGAACAGTATCTCTCATGACTGTTACTGCCATCTACTAAAGTACAGCTAAGTTTAAACATATATATATATGTATATGTATATATCAAATATACATTTATGTTTTTCTCCAGCACAAAAGATGTTAGTATATGGATTCCATGGTAGTCATGAACACTTAAGCATTCTCAAAAGATTAAAAACTACAATGATATTTGCCAAATCAAGGCATAATTATCTTTCCTATCTGTTCAACTGGAAGAGATACAGTCTGAATCCGGAGAGAAACATTATTACTTTGTTTTCCTAAAATTTTCAATTAAAAAAGAAAAAACATTTTGCCTTACACTAAGATCTAGAGGACATCTCAAAAGAACTTTGAGACTGTTTTATGACTATTTCAAGGGGGAAAAAAAAGGCTGTTTATTTCTAACCTATATATTAATTTTTCTTGGTCTGGTCAAAATAAAATTAGAGTTGAAAATAAAACCATATTGCTCTCAGAAGTCTCCCAAAGTGTTAATGACATGCTCTATGCAAATGAAAGTCTATAATCTAGAAAAATTTGTATTTCTAGACTTTAGTAGACCACCCCTAAAAAGGGGGGTTGGGTGAGTAGCAAGGGAGCTGTAGCATGTGCTTATGCAAGTAAAGCAAGTAGAGCAAGTTTGCTTATGCTTTAAGGAAACTACAAGTGAAGCCACTTTTAAGTGAATATCTTAATTTTTTTCCTCATGCATAAAAATTACTGTTATGCCATCACTCCCCATTTAATCCTCTCCCTAATGTTTGGTAGTCATAATCATCATGTCAAGTTTAATGTGTTGATTACCATCATTACCATATAATAAATTAGAAGGTTTTTAATGTCTGCTTTAAAATAAAGAGATAAAATCCATGGCTTTATTAGTAAGGATGCAATTATTATTATTAAGCCAAAACACAGCAGATTTATCAGCTTAGATATTTTTAACTTTGTTCTTTCACATGATTTTGATTTGAGGACACCATTGTAAACATGTTATTCATTGAACAGTAAGAACGAAGGGGTTCAAAAAGGGCCACCTTCACACAGCGGCTGAGTTTCAGCCAGCATTGCTCTGTGTAAGTTTCTTTCCACAAATAACAGGTTTCAGCTGCATTTTGTGAATGCTTCTTAAAAGTGCACTTAAATATCTACTTATTCCAACCAAAAATTAGTTACCTTCAATAAGAGCTTAACAAATTTTAAATGCAAGTAAATAACCTGGTAAAAAAAAACAATGTTCATTTCAGTGGTTTCAAGGTCACAAGGATCTCCAATTTGATGATGTTGCTGTAAGAGGACTGCACTGATTTACTCCACAGCACTGCTCATGCGCTATGTCATTTGGAGATCATAATTGTAAATACACGTTTAGAAGCACAACAAAACCTTTGAGTTTTTCCACACTTTTGTATACCCATTGGTGATGTTACTTCCAGATATATGAGGGATACAACCTTCTGCATCTTTCTTCAACAGTCCCTGTGCCATGGATACCTATAAATATGTAGGTTTTGTTATATTAGTCACATGCTAGAACGGTGCTCATCAGATGAGTCAATACCAAGAACCTCACAGTTACTGCGTCTCAGAAGAGTCTTTCGTACTATTAATAGCCTCCGTTTTTTGTTCACCAAGACATAGTTTTGCTTGGCAATTATGTGTTAACTGCTTGCTTGTAGTACTCTTTCCAAATGAACAGATTAACTACTACTACATCTTTTACATACTTTCTACTTTTTTTTGCCAGTTCAGCATAACTAACAAGAACATTTTATAATATAATGTCAGAAAACTATCTGCACAATCTCAACAACAATGCACTGTCTTAAGAACCTATTAACAGTTTTGGTTTATGACCTGTCAGTCAGTCAGCTTTCAATCCGCTAACTATGTGCCAGGTTGATTTGAAATCAATCAGCTTCCTTAAACAAAATACATTGTAGCACAAGGTCAATTACTCATATAAATCTAAGACTAATACATCAATAGTACTTTTGTCAAGCAGAATAACCACCTAAAGAAAATCACTGAGGTAGTTTGACAGACAACATTTTTCATAAATCCTTGATGATTGGTATTCACAATGCCAACTTCCTTAGTATCTGGTTTAGAATTCAATATTATTTTCTTTTGTATTGCTATAAAAGAACTGTAAATACCTAGATTATGGAGATTATCTTTAGGAAATACCAGTTATCACCTTGCCTTACTGCATATTATTTGATCCTGCAAAATTGAGCACATCTACCTTAAGTACTGAGCACTTTTGGAATTAACTTTAAAGTTTGAAGTATTTCCTCAGCATGTGATTACATAGTCTTCTTTTTATCCAAATAAAGAAAAAATTATTTTTCAAATATTTCTACATTTTCACATGTTTATTAGAGATTTCATAATTTTTATTTAGCCATGTTCAATACTGGTTTTTAAGGCTCTTTTCATCCCATTAATTTAACCTAATAAAAACTTATATGGTGCTAAAAATGTTAATAAGAAATTGAAAGTTTACTTTAGATATTCACATGAAAGCTCAGATGTATAGAATATTGAAAGTTACTAAATTTTTAACAGTGATAATCTGACCCAAATCTCATGTATCTACTGCCTCTCCAACAGTGACTACATAAATAATTCCAGCAGAACGAAGTATGATTCACTTATCCTCTGACCCCAAAACCCAATTAAAATGTTAAACAAATAATCCTTCCCTAGATTTTAATAAAAATGTATTATGTTCTTCACATGAATTCCACAAAAAAAAAAAGAAAAAATCTCTGAAGTATATTTTTTCCTTTCTGCAATTCTTGGAGACCAATCTTAACCAGATATTTCACAGTATTGAAAATTTTTTGAATAAGCAGACATCCAAATATCTCAGTTAACTTGTGTGAAGAAAGACAGGGAAGTGTGCACACATTGTATTATGTCACTGTTATTTTAGCTTTCAGAACTCAGTGATAGATCACGGAAAAATAGATGCCAAAGCTATTTTTACTTTTCATCCAATTTCTCTAGCCCTGAAATGTGCTTAGATTGCAAGTCCTCTGGGGCATGAATCATATTTTCAATCTTGTGTATGTCCAGTGCCATTGTGCACAGGAGGCATGATTATTAATAACACCCTATATTCTGAACATTCGAGTAAATTAATGTATCAATAACCACTACTTTACTTTGTCAGGTTTTTTAAGATGGCAGATATCGATAAGGACTCTTAAAATTATGCTCCAAGTTTCAAGTTCAATTAATACTTTTTGAAATACAAAGGAAATTTTCATTGTCTTGTTAATAACTATTATTATGCTATTGATAATGTATAAATTATTATTATTATTATGTATTCATTTCTAAAAATATAAAGATCCGACTTAGGAACCTTTATATATAGAAATATTGCTAAAGGGTTTTATGAGACAGTAATGAGCACTACATTTTTGTCTTGTGTCAGTCAGATATACCCCAATAAGGCAAGATTTATAGACCTAATCACCAGAATAATCTTTCTTCTCTTTTATATTGTAAATGCTGTTCCTGTGCTTAAGTTTTCAACTTTTGAAGGAGCACTCGCATACAATATCCTTTGGAGTACTTCTAAAGACTAGTCTAGTATGACTCACTTATTGGCATGAAAACAACCATTTAATTCCTTTGAATCCTTTAATTTACTGTCTAATTCTATAGTCCAAATAGATGCTGTTGCTGAGCAACATACACCTTAAGCAGCAGAAAGATATTGTAAGATTCAGTTTCCTGCAAATCTTCTTTTACTGAAATAACCCAAGATGTTTATTATAAGCCTTATTTTTAATAGTTAATGGGTTTTGTGGACACTGGGCATAATGCCTGCTATAAAACTAAGCCTAGGTTTGCA
Source organism: Podargus strigoides (assembly GCA_028020825.1). NCBI lineage: Eukaryota > Metazoa > Chordata > Aves > Caprimulgiformes > Podargidae > Podargus > Podargus strigoides. The sequence goes on from CM051620.1 coordinate 59,338,893, forward strand.
TATACAATAGTATAATAAAATCTGGACCTGCTAGTGACTTTCTAGGGATAATAATTTCAGCATTAACAATTTTAACCTCACAGAAAAAAATTACACCGTACCAAACGATGACTCCAAAGTATTCACAGAGCAGGTGTAATGAGGTCCATTTATAGGAAAAATGTCACTGATTTCTTTTTTGTTTTCTCAGAAAAAAATAGCTGTGCTTTAGTAGGCAAGTACACTTTGTTAAAATAAAATTACTTCTAAAAATTCAACTGAGAAGATCAACAAAAAAAGGAATATTTATGAAAGAAAAAAAAGTCTTTGACATATGGGCCAACAATGCCCTCTAGATCACTGTTCTTTGTAGGTACTGATATGGATGCAGTTAATGATAAGAAGCCAAGTCACTAGATTAATAAAAGCAATCATTATGACAAACTTAAAGGAAAGACATTCCCCCTCAGCAAAGTTTGCTTCAACTTTTTATTGCTTAGCCTAGTGAGTATCATGTCAATAACTCAAACAAATTTAAAAAGCCAACAAGATCTCTGCAACTTTATCTGCAAGCTGAAGTCAAGTCATGTGAGGTCCTGTATTGGCCTGGTCCAGTATTTTATCACAAAAAAGACTAGCTGGGGCTACATTCTTCCACACTACAGTGCAGCAAATAGGTGAATCCATGCACTATAGAGGAGTGTAAAGGTTTCAAAGTATATACTAAGACAAACAAACAAAAAACACCACACCACCACCCAAAAAAAAATAAAAATCCATAGTATTCAGTGCCTAGTTTTTTCACTGTAGTCTTCTCATTCTGGTCTGTGTCAAGGACTGAGAAATACCAGATCACTTACAGCAATAAATTTTGCCAGCATAGCAAGCCTCAGGATCCAATCTCTCTTCATTTTTCAGATGATAAAACACAACAAGAATAAAAAAGAATAATGACACAGTGCAAAACTAGTAATTTAATATAATAATTTCCTGACTTTTCTCTTAAAATTAAACAATTGTTTTCACACATCAATGGTGAAATGATAAATGTAAAAAGTGAATGATGTATTACCTTGTGTAATCCAAGCGTATCAGTAAATATTCTTAACTGTTTCTATAAGTAGTTGTTATTTTTATTTAAAAAAAAAAATAAAAAAACAAACCACCACACAACAACAACAAAACACTACTATCTAGTCTTTTGCACAGAAAGCACTGCTATTTCAAAGCCATTTGGCATGCTTGTATTATGTAAATTAAATTACACTGATAATTTTCAGCAACATGTAATGCCAGATTACAACATCCTTATTGCCTTGTATTATATTAAAATGCAATGCCTTTTCCAGTCTTGTGTATTGCCCCAAGAAGCATGCCAAACATTCATTAAATTACAGACTGCAATCTTTGGGGAGAGACCATAGCTTTATTAAGGACAAGATTTAGTGAAACAGTGTAATTTACATATCAAACTCATTGCCATTATACCACATAATCTAAACCTCTTATAGGACTACTTGATAGTTCCACAATTAAAGGCTTGTTAGTCACATCATTCCCCTCCTGGTTTTAATCATAACTCACATGGTGTGGTACAAACTACCTTAGACATTCTACAGGCTGGGCAGTACAAAGCTGGGGGGAGGAAAAAGAAGAGAGTTTGACTTTGCCTGTCAGGAAACAATCCCCACTACAAGCAGCACAGCACTGATCATGCTGTGTTGGACAGACAGAAGCATTATAAACCAGAAATAGTACACATCCATTCTCTCACCCACACATCTCTCCTCAACTAAAATGGCAGGAAAAGAGCATCTTGTGTTTTCACATGTTTTTGCAGCTACAGATTTGGATGTGCAGGAAGTATGATGTGCAGATGTTCATGCTTTATTCACACACCAGTAACAAACAACCCCCACTCAGTCAGTGAGTTTACCACATCTGGCAAAGACAGAAAAGGTGTACTAGGCAGACACAGAGAAATTCAGGCTAGAGAAAACAGTTCTCCTTACAGCACAGCATGCTTCTGGAATCGTCTGGGTTTGTATGGATTCACATTACCTTAGACAATCTTTGTGTATGGTCACATGTGGTCCCTGCTACAGGGAACAATTCTCATCCCAAATCATACCAGAAGTGTAAAAACATTCCATTAATATCAGCTCTGTATTTCTGCCTCTGGATTGCTTCAATTAAGTCAATTACTTTAGACCTAACCTATAATCAGATGGTAGGATTTGTCCTTTGAAAGAGAAGTTATCAGGAGGAAGTGCACACCCCTTAGAGCAGATTGAGATTGCAGGATATGTCAGATAAGAGGGTAAACATGAGTCATTTTTTTTTCTTCTCTGCTTATCCCTTCATTTTGACACTGTATTAAATCCTGCTGGCAATCGCTCTGCAACACTTTCCAAATCCACTCATTCTGCTCTCTCCCCAAAGGAAAAGAGAAACTTCTGACCTTCACCTTGATTTCTGAAAGTCTTCCTTCCAAATATAAAACTGATCACCTTTACCCAGTGGGTCACTTTGTCCATGTGGCCAGCCTGAAGACATCTCCTTCATCCTAACATGTGGCCTCTGCATTGCTGTCAGCCCAAACCAACTCGTAGTGCAAATGCCCCACTCCTCCGCTACCAGGAGAAAATAACCTCCCTTTCCCTCTCTGTCATGGTAGGGTTTCAAGATGTGGAACACCATAGATACACGTTACCAATCTGATCAGATTTTGATGATTTTAGTTTAGCTAAAATCAAGTTAGGCCTAATCGAATCATATGAGGGGGTGACTGTGTTTTACTTTAGTAATCACAGAAAGCACACAGAACAAACAGGTGGTACCAGCAGCTAAAGCACATGAAGCGAACAGGTGGTACAAGCAGCTGGGGCCCAGCATTGTATTTAACTAGAAACCGTATAGTCAAGAAAGTAAGATATTATGTTTAAGCAACCACCATGGAAACAATATAATTAATCATATAGTGGCTAAAGTCACAGCGACCAGTTATGCTGCTTGAAGATCCCATTATCCTCCTCCCTATCCTAATCTGAATATTAGAGGGTACAATCAATAGTGTGATTATGTTATGAGTATAGGTGACCAATGATTGTTATTAGAAATGAATATACATGAAGTGATGTAACTCGAAAGATTATTAGGGGCCAATCAAGGTAAAGGTTAATTTTAATGAGTAATTGAAAGCGAGCAGTATATGCAGTTTTATGTCAAACAGCTTATACAATGGAAATCAAATATATAAAACCCTGCTAAAGGTGATGTAACCCAGGATAAGCTAGGTGGAGTTATCCCCCATATCCTCCGCGTGTCAGTAAAGAAGTGTCTGCTTATCTACATCACATTGGTGTTGATAAATTCTTTGTTCTGTTTGGTGACACACTGGCATAATAATTACATTTTGTTCCTAATTCCTTCCCCTGAAAATCTAGCATATGTTTTGTCTTTTTGACTTGTCAAACTGCGCAAATGTTCTTACAGGATTTTCCTCATCACTTCAAGATCTCTTTCCTGAGAAAAAGACCCTCTTTAGGGCTCATCTTTATGTGCAAAGAGTTGGTGTTATTTACTCCCCATTAAAATTTCTTTGCAGTCCCTATGGTCAGCAGATCATTCAGGAGTCTGAGCCTTGTCTGCAAGGTTTTGAAATCAGTTTTAGTACTCTCCTGTTACTAGTCAACAACATAGAATTTAGCAGCTTTGCCTACTTTTACCTAATTTTCATGACTGAATCAACTCAGTAATACAAATTCCTGTATATGCCTTGACATGCTCTTTCTAAATATATCTGACAAACTTACTGGTAAAGATTACGCGATTCATTCAGCTTGCATTTAAACTTGAAAATAGATAAATTCAGATTAGAAATGAGTTGGAATTTAAAGTAAAATGTTAATTAACCAAAATTATGGGAAATTTACTGATGAGAAAGAGGCTAACATAATAGTTTAGAGTTGCAAAACTAACCAGCAAGGATAAAAAGCTTAGACTTGCCAAACAGAAATGCTTAGTAAGATAAGGGAAGAACTGAGAGACTTGCCCTTGAAAGAGGGAGCAGACAGGCCTGAGTGATCAGTGTTGGCTACGAGGCCCCAAAGACAACACTCCCTCAGGAAGGAGGGACTGATAAGAACTACAGTGCTAATTAAGGGGTCCCAGAGACCAGAACAGACCGGTCTGGATGTGCAAAGCAAGCAAAAGTGAAAAGGACACCGCGAGGAAGACTCGGAGCCTTCCTCCTGAAGACCCCAAAGATGACCACCAGGATGCACCGCACAGGCGCAACCAGGCGGAGCCAGAGGTGTGGAATATTATAATGATTTACCGTAAATCTCCTCCCTAAGACCCTCCCAAGGATGTAATCCTCATTCCCACCTGATGCAAACTTTTGAATATGTAACATTTTGTGCTATAAAAGGAGCACACTTCTGACCCCAGGTGTGCAAGTTAGGAGGAGCGATCCCTTTGCGCCCGGCACCATAATAAACATGCCTGCTTTATAACTTTTCAGGAGTTTCAGAGTTTGATTCCGCATGTCACTACTATCAAATAGCTTACTAAAGCTACTGTTAGACTCTATCACTAACAGGATTAAAATTAAGAGAAGGTGATTAATCTGGGGGGGGGGGAGATTTTTTTGTTAAGTGCTATATTCTATCCCAAAGAATGATTAATTCTAGAGCCTGTATTATTCCAAAAGTCAGAATCACAAGCTTCAGGTCAAAGACATATGGTCTGTCTCTAGAAAGACAGCTTTCATGACATTTGTCAAGGCATTGTTAACTCTTGAGCCTGCAGACAGCCATTGTAAAAATTACATGGAAAAATATTTAGTGATTTATTGCAGCATCCAATAACAAAACCATAACTAAGAGTAAATGCATCACAGATTCTTGCAACAATAACTTTGAAACCTGTAAAACATTCTGGTAATTCTTTTCCTGCAGAAGTCCACGTTGCCTCAACAAGGGATATGAAGCAGGTTGGTGCTTATGTGCTCTGTGACTAGGCAGTTACTGCAAGGGGGGAAAGACCCTCCACCAGGCAGAGACAGCAGGGACTTACGCAACTGCCAGACCCTCTTTCTGACCCAGGGTTGAGCCTGCCTCTGCCAATGCGACAGAAACATGCAGGCGTGGTGGAAGCAACTTCTACTCCTGAAGCTCCTGCAGGCACAAGACAAGTCCCAGGCAGGACACAGCACCAAACCTTCGCTGCTTTTGAACTGGTCTTTCAGCTTCTATGTCAGAGCACATTCTCCACCCTTCCTTACATTTGACCAGTTGTGTTAGCCATTGGTTTCATATACTTTCCTTCACAGCCAACCTTAGATTTTAATAACAAATTTGATTAATACTGATTTAGCCTGTTGTTCCACAAGTTAGTATAAATTTAAATTTATTTTCCTCTTCTGCTTTTAAAAAGTGGCAAACATGAAACACCAGATAACTGAAAAGGGATTATGGGGAGGAATCTCATCGCAAGTAAGACACAAGATCCTCTGTAGCTCAAAGAATTTATAAAATAGCCCAAACAGAAAAATAAACTGATATTTCTGTATTTTCATGGGGGAAAAAGGGATTTATTTATATGATTAAAAGATTTTTTTTTTTCTCCCAAGTGTCTTCTAATTTTGTCTTGTGCTTCTGCCCCTCAGTATGTATATTTCAATAAGATAATTTAACTCTACTTCATACTGTCATTATGATTTTTTTGATACTCAGATCTGGACCTTTTCAAAAGCCTAAAACAAAAAGGTAAAGAAAATTGGCTAATAAACTGGCAAGAAATATGTGAAAGACTCACACACACAACCCCCCACCAAAAAAAAAAAAAAAAAAAATCTATAAAAAGAATGTTCTCCTGGGGGCACTACCCCCTTTTCTTATCTGGCTTCCAGTCCTTCCTTTTTGCTCAATTACTGTCAGGGTCTATATTTATTATCTTTTGCTATCTAACTTAGATTGCAAGCTCCTTAGGGCAAGGACCTCATCTTCCTGCATGTCCATAATGTGCCATGAACACCTCTAGCACTAAACAAATAACAAGCTCTGCAGACTCAATTGAGTATCCGTTTCAATTTGTGGTGAAGGCTCACCATGTTTTCAGAGTGTAAGGTTCATTTCTTTCTTTTAATGACTGATGCTGGACAAGTATAAATATAAATCCATATTTTTCTGGCTTCTGCTGGAGCAAACTTGCTCATTACAGTTCCTACTGACAGTGACCCTAGGCCAGCCTAGTCAAATCCAAGTCCTGGCAGTTAACATTTTCTTGCGGTCAAAATTCACTGCACAGATTTCTCTGGATGATCCTCTTGGTACTTTATAGCCATCTGTTACTAACACAGTTTTAAGTCTGAACATCCAGATGATCTCCTTCCAGCAATTTCTGAAAGTCCATAAAGAACCTAGAAAGAACTGTTCAAATGAGAAAAAGTCTGTCAGTTTTAGTCACTCTTTTCATAGCAGTCATTTCCTAATTGAAAAAACTTAAAAAAATTTAAAAAAAATAAAAACATAAAAAACTAAAAATAAAATTTAAAAATGTTTAAAATTAAAAAATTATTAAAAATTAAAAAAATAAAATTATTTTAAATTAAAAAATTAAAAAAAAATCTTAAAAATTAGAAAAATTTTTAAAAAGGTCTCCTGACCGCTTGGGAAACGCTTTCTTTGTTAAGCAGCAACTTTCCTGCTTACAGGAAAAATTTTAAAGTATTTTAAATAGCTATGAAACAGCATTGATCTATTTACCTTACTTGGAAAACTACCATTACATTTCCGCTGTTCTGATCGACATACTCTCTTATAATTTCTCCAAATCCAGAATATCAAGCATGCCAAGCTACCATGATATCTTAAAGCAAAACAAATGACTACCATAACCTCTCACTAGACTACCCCAAACCTTTTGATATTTGGCGGTGTTACGGGTCCGTGGCAGGAAGGGAAGGAGGACTTCAGTTTCTCCAGCTAAAATGGGCTGTGTCACATCAATGTAATGTGGCAGTCCTTTCCAGCTCCTTGCAAGAGGCTGCGTTGTCTCACTGGTCATAATGACACACGTAGGATGCTTTTGCCCACGAGGTCCAGGATTACATTGGTTACAGCCATAGCCCAAAGGTGAGGGTGGGAGGATGTGAGGGGATCAAGTCAGCTCCCAGTTCTGCATGCTGAGGGAAATGTTGCAGTGTTTCCCCAAACAACACTCAGAGTGAGCATATCGGGATTTCTGAAAAACCTGAAGTAGTAGACTTTCAGAAAGCACGAGAAAGAAGTTAGCCTGTGCCCTGTTACTGACTTTTGTTACTATTTCCTAGATACTCTTTTAACCAAGAGCAGGGGTGTTCGGGTACGTACCCCTGTCGCGGAGGCACCCACACCATCTGCAGAGCAGCCCCTCAGACACTGACAGCCCCAGCCAGTCCCGAGCCCAGGTGCCAGGCGGAGGCGCTCACACACAGACAGGGCGGTTACACAAAAATAGATTTGAGCAGAACTACTTAACACTCCGACAGACCAAAAGTAAAACACAAGTTCAGATGTCAGTCGGGAATATGCTACTACACAACTGGATTAATTTACATCAGAAAGATGACTCAAAAAGGTGCACACTCACTCAAAAGGGGGGTAAATCTCCCGCCCAAGGGCACCCAAAACACATAATCACTCACCCACAGGGGCGAGGGCTCACTCAAGGATATCTAGAAGAAATGTTCACTCACCAAGGGGGGATGGTGAGGGCTCTCAGCCCCGGGGAGTTTCCTTGGGCAGCGTCCTGATCCAAGGGGTGTGTCCCCAACTCCAGACCTGCTGCTCCGAGGACGACCAACTCACACAGGTTCTCTGGCAGGGCTCCATTTGTACCCATGTTGAGACTGATCTGTGGGCAGCTCTAATCAGCCAGGTGCCCTCCCTGCAGGGGATCGTTAACCTGGTGCCAGGCGAGGTTGCCCAGACAAAGCACCCTTAGAAGGTGGCTCAGGGGACTGTTTATCCAGACAAAGCACCATTAGAAGGTGGCTCCAGGACCAGGGCGGGTGCATCTGCCACAACCCCTCCACACACTGACCTGACGAAAGCTGTTACAAAACAGAACACAAAAGCTTCAAGCATGTGTTGGAAAATCCTTGCCTGTTAAGAATGCAGCCTTTATCCTTCACACAGGTGAGCTGTCATTGCAATTTTCCTCTAAGAGTTTCCACAAGTATTATCATTACACAACACTAGGTCTTTTTGCTGATAGCTGAAGTGAGGCTACTTACCAGTATTTAAGAAATGTCACAAAGAACCATAACAGAAACTGGGTAACGTGATGTAGCAGAATTATTTTTATTTTTCTATATGTTTATGTTATGGTGGGGCTATACCAAAAGCCTCTACTGTAAAATCAGTAAAGTGAAAAGCAGGCTTTAATGAATACACTAGTGTGTCACTGCTGAGGTATGGAAAAGGAGGAGACTGTTCTAAACCCACAGATCTCCTGAGGAAAGAGTGCTCAATAACTTACTAAGCTGCAACAATTTATTATTTTGGTAACCACTTCATAAAATGACAAGATTAAATTATTCAATGTTGCCAAGTTAGCTTGTGTCATGAAGGCACTAATCATATAAAGGCACTCAATGACCTGTTTATCACATTGCTTGCCACTTGATACATGATAGCTGTTGTCACCTGCACATTTTTTTCCTTTTGCTTTAAGAACTCAAATTAATCGATTATTGTGATGAATCAACAGTAGTCAACACATAAAAGTTTGGTAATGACACTGTATTGTTTTGCTTAGTCATTAAGGGGTAACATACAGCAACAACCATATGGGTCTCAGTGAATAGTCAATTGAGTTCAACTTTTTTTTTTCCTGAAAACATTTAAAATAGAAAACTTTGTTTCCAGATGCTCAAGAATCATAACATATCTCTTGGTGCTAAGATGGTAGGCAAAGGCTACATGCCAGTGACAGAGGTGGAGATGTATCTTGGCAGGCTCCCACAGTACTGTGGATGATCCTTATGAAAGCTGATACAATCTATTAACTTGCCAAGCTCTGATCATATAACTTCAACAGAGCTGTGGTGAAACCATCAGAGTCCACTAGGTTGTAAAGACAGGAAAAGGACAGAGCTTCTGCAAAAGAAAATCTTCTCACTAATACAAACCATGACTGAATTTCTCAACAAAGCTCAACATTAGAACTGCTCAGGCCTTGAATTTCCCTCCTTCAGTAATTTCTGATTGAAATATATATATATTTACACACACACACATATATATGTATTATATATATACACACTGAGTTATTTTTAGGCCTCTTCAGAATACATTAAGGAGTGTGAAAAAATCTCCAAAATTTTCTGCAATTTCTAGTTCAAATATACTAAAATCATTAAAAGCTTATTGTTTACCATGTAGAAAATAATAAAGAATTGTCTTTGCTCCTTTCCATCCCTCTCTCTCCCTCCCCTAAAAAAAGAAGAAAAAGACCACCTCTCCTAATGTCAGAAAACCCCAAAAGAAGCAAACATAAAACTGGGAAATTAAAAATGAATTTGCCTGTGTGGATTTTCAGACACCATAGGAACTTGACCTCCTGCTATTGAAGGACACCTTGGGAAGTCTGTGGATCCTCCCTAGAGCTGGAACCATTTTATGGCAGTCTAAAAAGACATTAGTGCACACGTACATGGAAATAAAGACAAGAATGGCTAGGCAGATAAAACGGGGAGTTTACATCTCCAAGTACCCAACATTTCAAGAAAGTAATATTTGAAAAATAAATTAAACTGACCTGCTCCTGTCTCTTGTACCAATCAACAAAATAATGTCACACTTCTGTTTTATGCAACTGAATACCTGGATCTGTATCAGTGTCTTTCACTGCTTTCCTATCCCAGTAGTATGGTTTCCACAGAACATACAAGTAATATCTGCTATGTGTTCAGATATGAGAACATGATGCTATTATTATATGTCATATTGCATCCAAACTAGGCAAGGGTCCTTCTATTTCAGCCTTCTTCAATGAGCAATTACACATTTATCTGTGTAAAAGTTTCCGTGAGCAGCCTACCATTGAGTATGATGTGCCTGTACTCAAACAGATCTTAAAATGGAAAGTGACATATAGGATATATATTTACAATTCCGTAGAATTTGCTGAAATATTTAAGGAGCTGAAACAAAGTAACCTGCTTTTAAGAAGAAAATTAATAATCTGCTCTCAAATAAGGTTTTGTTCTAACATTGCAATTACTAGATATGCAAAACCAACTGTGAAATAATGAAATGCTCAAGGCAGAAATGAAATTTCTTTCCTAAAGTTCTTGGAATATAAAGTTATTATATAATCACATTTTTATACATGAAAGATTAAGCTGTAACTACTAACTTCTCTGATACTTATTCCTTATTTACTATACTGCATGAAAAAATTATTTAGACTCACACATGCACAGACATACATATATATATTCAAACATTATAATTTTACTGTGCTGGATGACTTGCAGAATATAAAATAACATTTTAGCATTGATTCTTTGCACTTTAATAAATATAAGTAAAATAGCAAAGTGAAAGATTAAGCCTGGAATGAGAGTTATGAATTTCTTAGTCCTTACCTTAGAATCAAAGTCTGCATCTTAGCATCTCCAATTCTTTATTACCTCCACACTGTTGCAAATGGAAACTTAGCCACTTTGTTGATTTTAGCTTATCACATCATATTTATATTTTACTAACCACGGGTTTCAAAACTTCTGCTTGTTGTTTACATGGACCAGGATGGAAATTTCCCACCTTACAGAACCACTTTTCCTTCAGGTGGATGTTTCTTTTCTCCACAGGAATAGAAACTGGCCTATTATGGACAAGGTGTTGCACAGGAAACTCCCAGCAGTACTGCGCTTCCTCCCTAGTCCTTAGCCAGTGCATCTTAATCACTCATTTAGCATTAATGTGATCATGAGAGCTGTTTTGGAAAAAGTAGCAATAATTTGTAAAAAATATGCATGAGGTTAGATTTCTTTTTTTTTTGCCTTAATCTATAGCAAAGAATATTGTTTCCTCTGTGGTTGCCTATCATACCAAGTAAATTTCTTGGTTTAACAATGAAATGACCTTCACCTCTTATTTTCCCATGGCTTATTATAGTTGAAGATTTTTCTTCTTTTGAACTATGTCTTAATACCATAATGAAATACTGGGCGTGTTTTGTGGTTTTTATGCCTAGGCTAAATGGAGAAATGTGCGTTATGGATCTTTGTGTTTTAAATACCTAACGCATAGATGCTTCTGACTGTGGAACTAGCCTCAGGAAGTCAGTGCTACTTTCCAATCCCACATGTTGGCAAAGAGTTGTTTCACAGTTGCACATACACAGATATAGTTTTGTTTAGGGGAAAGGAAAAAAAAAAAGGAAATTAAAAAGAAAAAATACATACTAATAAGACTTTATGGGGAACAAAATTGAGTTTCAGTTTAAATCTTTAAAAAATCTATAAATCTTGATCCTCTTTCCTTTAAATACTTTGATCTGACATGGCACATAAAAGAGGTGAAACTGATCTCACTTGCAAGTGTTTTTAGATCACAACAGGTGTTTTATCAGTGAAGAAACCAAGGAACATCTGAAGTATTCAGACTATCCCTTCAATCAAACTGGATAGAATATTAAGAGCAGCTTCTTCCCATCTGAGAGATGCTAATTTGGCATAAAGCAATGATAAAACTGACACAAGCCAAACTTTACTCAGTGTCAAACAACTTCAGGACTCAGAATTTCATAATACAGATGGGTCTAACCAAGATCAAAGCAGTTCAAACAACTGAGACTGTTCATATCCAGACTGCGTATATTGAGTCTTAAGAGTAGTTGAACTGATTCTTAAGAGACCATGACTAGCCACAGAAGCTACATTTTCAGCTAATGCATAATATATGCTACAGGAATCCAGAAAGCCATTCTGAGTATAAGAAAATCCAACAAGCACCCAGCTTCCCACACAAATAGAAAAGAGCAATGAGAGAGGATGTATGAATAATTAAAAAGAAAATGCTTGTGGGGTAAGCAGTTATATTATTTTTTATAATAAAGCTGAAATTTCTAATCATATTGAAATGATTTAAATACGCATAAAACATCAACCATTGAATTACCACTTTATTTCTAACTACTTCTGCTTCCTTTTTTTAGCCAAAATTGCTCCAAAACATTAAGTTACGGCTTTCTACATTACTTTTTAAGAAAGAATCAATAAATTGATACCTAAAAAGGCAAACTATCCACCCTGCTATATAAAGAGCTACCCCATTTCAGTGATTATTTAAGATGTGGCATAGAAAATTTGGCTCATAAATGTTTTGACGTATTATTTACATGGAGACAGGCTTCTTCTCTAACAAACTCAAGCATTGGTAATCAACTGCAAGGAGAAAGACAGAAGCCTAGAGGAGTTAAGCCACTAAAAAGTACTGAACAAAGACTCCATACTGAATAACACAGACTTAAAACAAAAACAGAATCAAACCCTTTTACTTTGGAGCACCTCCAGTGGTATAGTGTCCTAATAAATGCTTTGCAGTGCCAGTCTTGACCCTACAATACAAAGCTCCATTGTAAGAGTTCACAGTGATGACTAAAAGGTTATTATAGGCAGAAAATAAATTAATGTATGTGTAGGATTTTTCATATCTAGTACACTGCCTTGAAGAAGCTTCCAAAGGAAATCCAGATAGCCTTTGTGTGTGGTTACATGCCTGCATTGTTCCTTGATGGCTGTAGACCAAATAGGAAAATATCTGGGACATTTGTCACCTTGAGTTAATTTGCAGGAAATAAATATAGTATTCATGGTTCTACAGCCGTTACAGAGAATTTTGTAAGAACTATCATCAGGTGAAAGTATAAATTCACTTAGAGACAGAGTGAATAGCTGCAGTTCCAAAATAAATTATTACCCTTCTTCCCCAGTGTCATACATGGTTACAAACATCTACCTCTGTGTTGATGGGTGAAATGACAATTTCCCCTACAACACCAGCATAACACATGGGAAGTATGACATGCATAGGCAAAAACATTTGTGTTTTACTGATTTATTTATATTTTTTTGCTTTTTGTACTATTTAAGTTCATCTGGCCTCTCTTTACCTACAGATTAATACACCTATAAAATTGATACCAATGTGGGGTGTGTAGCTTCTTATCTACAAGCTTAAGACATTATCCTCCTGTAGGATTTGCCTATGTACTCAGTGCAACATAAGCTTAGTGAGCTAATTACAATACAACTGGGAAAGAGATTATAAAAAGAAATTTAACAAAATAAAAAAAGATTAATTATGTATTTGATCCTTCAATTAGTTCAGTAGTTTATTACAGTCCAGGGTGCCTTAGAGTTCCTTTGCACAGCAACAGAGAACCATTTTTCCATGCATTAATCCCAAATTTTCCTGAAAAGCTCTATAAGCACAGATTCCAGACCACAGAACATGTCAATTTTGACTTTTTAAATACTTTCTGAAAACTAGTATGCTTTAAAATTCTCAGACTACATGAGAGCAAATTAACCTGGAGACAGAAACAACCCCTAAGAAACTGCTTGCCTCATTAGTTGGAGTTCTGGGAAGTCAAATGTTGTAAAATGAAGGTAATCTTATAAAATGAAACAAGAGGATCATTATCAGGGTACAAAGGTAAAAAATTTCCAGAATATAAATCATTGAGCTAGAAATCTGACACTTTTAATTTTGTAATAGTTAGAATGTAATGGATAGAAACTGCTTAGTGTAGTTTACAGTTAGGTGAGAATTGTTCTTGAGAATGAATTGTGCAATTCGCACCATCCTCTCCCACCCTCACCATCCCAGTGAAGTGATAATTACTGTTTCAGAACAAAATGGAGAGCAAAAGAAAACTCCTTCAGAACAGTAATTATGCTACAGGAAGAAACACTCAGAGAAGTAAAGGGACAAAATACTGGACTAGGAATGAGAATTACAGACTATATTTCCCAGATTTAAAACCAGTCATCTATGTATATGTCTGTAGCACATTAGGTCACTTCTGCGGCTGCTTCTCTTTCAATTTCTATTTTAGACACCTATTTGAGAGACATGGGCCAAGGAACAACTTTTTTGATACACAAATGTAGCTAGAAAATAAGAAAGAAAAAGTTATCTCACCACTGAGTGAAAAAGGAAAATCATCAATTAAAATTCTCCGGAATTACAGTTGTAGTAGCACTGTAGAGAATAAAGGAGGATCCTAAAAAGACTTGATATACCACCCTGTTTTATTTTTCAGATTACTAGGAACAAAATATGGTATCCAGACTCTAGTTTCTCTCACTCCAGGCACCCTCATCAGATGAAGGGATTTAGTCTAGCAATTAAATGGAAGAGCTCTCCATCTATGACAAAAGAATTCTCTCCAGTGTTGTACACTGTCTGCTGCTCATCATTTCATTTGGGTTTTAAATTAGGAACTCTGGAGGGGTTTGGTTTGGTTTGGTTTTGGGTATTTGATTTTAAGTAAGATGTACAACCTTAGTGGAGGTAGTTAACAATTGAGGGATTTTTTCTCTTAAATTTTGCCTGGATCTTGACTAAGATCTGGGAACATGATGCTTCTTATAGACCTGAAGAATATCCCCTTTATAGATATAACTATTGCTTTCACCATCCTTCTGTCCTCTGTAGATGTTGACCTCGGCTTCCCAACATTGGGGAGGGAGCAGAGGTCGATGCAGTGCATCTGCTTCGTGGTGCGAGACCTCATCTTCCATAGCAGGAGTAAATGAAGAGCCTTGAATTAGAAACCAGACATACCGAGAGACAAATGTTGTCAAAGGAGACATTTTCACAAATTTGTCTTTTTCATTCCTTTCATTCATTTCATTCTGTGCTGGCTTGTTTTGAAAAAGTTGCTCCCAGGTGGCTGCACCATCAGACGGCTTCTCAACTTCTGAGTGAGGAAAAACTCTGTATTAGCAGTTCAGGACCTGTTGAAAAACTGGTGTCAAGACCAGAGTGACATCAGCACACATCAGTGCAGGAATCAGTGTCATGGGGCTATGAGGAATGGTGACCTAAAATATGATTTTAAAGTGGAGACATATCAAAAATCTGCACAATGGAAGTTTTCATATCCTTGGAACAGTAACATCATCAATCTCGCTCTTTCAACACGAGAAATGGAGGAGATGACTTCAAGCAGATTTCTGGTCATAACCAAAATACTATAGAGAAGATATAATAAGAAAGGCACTTAATTAAAGATTGTCTGCAGCTTGCATAGGACAATATTGGTTGAGTTTGCTTGCCCCAGCATAAGAAATCCATTAGAATGGTGAGCATGAAGAACAAACTGAACAAAAGGGAATTGCAGTTGTTTTATATATATCTTTTACTGATGTTACTTATGACATCTGACTCAACTCACACTCCTTGCAAAATTTCATCTCACTTCATATTTACAGGCGCTATATACCAAAAGCTTTTAACTGTGCAATTGTCTAGCTGACTTTAAGCCAGTTTCCAAGAAGGAAGTTGCAGCTAGTTTTCAGGGCTCTCCTCTTCTGTTATTTATATCTTTAACTAACTACTTGTAAAATGACCAGTTATTCCCTAAAAAATTACTGAAAACAAGGGAAAGTACCATGTAGGGCCAACATCTTGTTGCTGAAGAATTCAAGAGCATCTAGAGTTTTTCATAAAATTCTAATTCCAGACAGAGCAGCAGAGCTACCTTTTTGTCATAGGCCTCCTAGCTTCCTATTTTACATGATTTTGAAAGTAACTGCCTATAGATTTGTCATGGTTTTTCTTCACATTTCTTAAAAGTACATATTGTTTCAGTAGTAAAAGTTGAATTCACTTTTATTACCTATGAGCAGGACTTTATATCATGCAGATAGAATATATTAACATGTTTTGGAAGAACAGGCAATCTTTTCTCTGATATGGATGTTTCTCAAGCCCCTACGCAATGCAGAAAGATTTACTGAACACGAGTCTCCCATTAATGAGATACACTAATTAGTGACTTGTATATGTGAGAAGTAGAAAAGGAGCTGGAGGAAGAAAAAAACTGCTATGTTCTGAAGACTTTTTTCTTTTCAAATTTGTTTTCATGTTTCATCTTTCTTTGCAGTAACACCAAGAATTTCCTAACTTGGCAGTACTTGGGATAATTAACACTAATTACTTCACTGATTAGTAACATCTAGATAGCAAGATAACTGCCAGCGTAGAAACAGCTAGATAAAAAATTTCCCAAATACTATTGCATAAACTCCTTATGGGTTTCATGTTGCTCACCTCCAGCTTGGCCATGAGTTGTTTTCTACTCTCAGAATCACTGAAGTATGCAACTGTAAGACTACTGTTGTTACAATAATGAGAAAGTTATTCTCATGAGGTCAAACTCTGATTAAAGGAGTATCTTTCTGCTTGCTTTGAAAACTACAGTTGTGCACTGGGTGTACCATGTCAGATGGCTGATAGCATCATACATACATACAGAAATGTTTTATGTCTGTTCTCCACTGCTAGAATCCAGTCAGGTTCTTAAGACATGCATTTGATGAGATACATTTAAAAGATATCTAGTGCATCCAAACCCAGGTTGCAAATGATTCATCTGAGCAGCCTTGCTATGGCTACACTATGTAATGTAATATGTTGCTTGGTCCTTAGCTCTTCAAATTTTTCAAGAGTAAAGACCATTTCTCATAAAAATCAACTTTTTCCTTAATGAAGGAGTTTTTATCCTTCCCCTCCTCATGCCTGAAGGTTAGGATTCCATCAAGATTTGGTACATTGTGTTAAAATAGTATTTCCTTGTAGCCTCATGTATGTACTAAAGTATTTCAGTTTTACTGCTCACAGTAGTTCCTTGAATGTTAAATTTCTAATTATATAATTCCATCAGCAATAGAGTTCAAAGACTTGCTGTATTTCTGTCTACTTTCTAGAATTTCACACATGCACAAATCAATAGAATATCTAAAGATATATTTGTTTCTTTCTCTAGTGATCACAAACTCCTGAAAATTAGCAGTGGTAGCCAAACTTCCCCAGTCAGCAGGGAGAGAAGAGCCAGCTGAGAAGTACTACCTGCAAAAATTTCATTACTATGAAAATACATCATTATAATGTTACATAGTATGGATTTTGAACATACTCTATTAGCAGAAATTAAAGGGGCCCTCCAGAGATTTGAAGTGTGTATCTCCAGAAAGGTATAGTATTATGGTAGATTTGACCACACAAAGCTCATTCCCTGAAGTACATTATAGTAGCTTCGAACACATAAAGCTTATTCCTTGAAGTATAAACAGTAGTAGCAATAACATTCAGTATATAGCTGTCAAGCTAAGGTTTGTTACAGTTATTAAGTTTTTCAGCTCCATAAAGTCCAAGGAAAATATAGTGTACCAATAATAAAGCAATTATTTGACAAAATACAGGGCTTCTGATTCTGGGTTCCTATTAACTCTTTGTAAGGCTTTGTACACTATGAATGAAGATATTGTATTCTTCCACTGGAGGTGCATCATTTTTACACTGGACATGTGAGAATACAGAAGGAACTCAAAATAAGAACATTGTTTTTCAGAGTATGAATGCTCTTAGAGCATAGTTTAATTAAATAATTCATTATACCTTACCAGCTCAAGCTTGAGACTGGCGTTTATACTCTGACACAATTATTTTGGCGAGTGACTACCTTTCCTGACTTTTCCGACTGTAAAATGGAATTGTCTCATCAACTGCACAAGGCATTAAGGTTTACCAGCACATTCAAATGTTAGTCAAATGGCAAAATCAATAATTCTAAGTTATTCCTGATTTCATGGCAAATTCATAATTTAACTACAGGTTGCCAGTCAGGATTTTTTACATTTTTAATTTTAAATTAATTTAGTTAAAGTATGAAAGGAGTAGAATAGGAGCAGATACTTTGGAGCATTTCCAATTCTATGCTCAAACCGTAAATAAAACAAAACATAGAAATGAAAGAACCTTTTCCATCTGCCTGCACTTGGGTAACGTCTGGGTGCTATGTGTTTCTGAATAAATAAAAAGTGTAAATAAACTTAGTGAGAACAAGAGGAAACTGAAACTATCAAAAAAATTTTATTAAAATAATAGAAACATATATTGATGAAACTATCGTATTAGTTTAGGAATTGGAAGGTTTTAGAACAACTAAAAGATATTTCAACTCTATAGTATATATTCTATGATATTCATTCTCATTTTTTTCATGTACTGGGCATATTCTTTTGGGGAAGAAAGGAATTCTAATAGCAGAAGAGAAAAAAGCAAAATCCTCCTCCCTTTCACCACAGGGAATCTCATGCTAATGGAATATCAAAGTTGAGATACATCTATTGGACCTGAGGAAATAATTTTTCTGTAAAGATATGCCAGAAGTAAACTTATCTCCAGAGACAGCGAGAGGGAACAGTAATCAGCATGGCAATTCTGAAAGATCGTGTTAAAGCAGGGAACAACATACGCAACAGAGAAGCTTTTAGATTGTCAATTACTCCCCAGCTGAATTACTAGTTCTTCTACCTGTCTGCTGTTAACTTGGCTTCGATTGCCTGAATTCACCATTTTTCATCTACACTGAGGCCCTCAAAGCACCCTATGCCTCCTGTTATACGGAGGGAAAACCTGATGCAAAGATTTGGTCCACTTCACAACTGCAAGCTAAACAAGGCCCCATCAGATTTTCCTAGCTCTCACAAGACCTCCTTTCTCGGCTTCCTTTGCCCTGGCCTAATCAAACAGGGACAAATTCGGGTGCCTGCAAGACAGCTGTGGGCATGTGTTGAGATTTGCTTCTAGGGTTTCTGAAATTCGGGTTATTTCCTTTCTATGAAAGGAAGCTAAAGGGATCTAGTCATTGCAGAAAATGAGCTCTCAGTGCTGTCCTGGAAGGATATGGCCATAACAGCAAGTTAGTTTGTTGAACAAAATAATTTTTAACTTAGTTTCAAACATTTTTTAAGTGAGTGGTCAGCTCAGAGAGTCCTGTTTGCTAATGAATAATGTCTTTCTGACACTGTTTAAAATTTTTTTTAAAAAAAAAAAGTGGCAAAAATAAAGTGTATAAATGGCATGGATTTAAAGTGCATTCACCTTTGGTTATACCATCCCCCCTGACATCCCAAGAGTTTGGGCATGCTTAGAGAAACAGAAGGGAGGTATTTACATCATAGGATTGTGCCTTACATCTCACTCAACCTGTTAATTTCTCAGCCTTCTTTTGATTATCAGCTCTCATAGTTCATGACATCTGGTGCCTTCATCTCCTGAGGAACAAAATCACTTAAGTCAGACACAAAAATTAACATGGATATTCTTCTTCATTAATTATGGATAGACTACATACCCTGACTCACCTGTAAAAAAAAAAAAAAAATCATTAAAGATGTGTGACTGAAAGTATGTATTTTCACAAAAAAGAACATTTAGTTTTTTATATTTAAATTTGGAGTGCTCATTGTTTTCATAGACTCCCTCTCACTGCCAGTTTGCCTTTGTTGTATTACTGCTTTCTTCTTTTCAGACATTTTCCTATCATTCCACTAAGTCACGATAAA
The DNA here is from genome assembly GCA_028020825.1 of Podargus strigoides. Lineage (NCBI taxonomy): Eukaryota > Metazoa > Chordata > Aves > Caprimulgiformes > Podargidae > Podargus > Podargus strigoides. The sequence goes on from CM051620.1 coordinate 59,358,511, forward strand.
GCTAGTTTCTTTGAAGTAATATTAGTACATTCCTGGGGAACTGGCTGACAAGAGATTCTCTGACAGAAATGGTCTCTGAAATCCACAATGTGCCAGAACTTGCTCTCTGTTGTGCACTGTACAAGGTCACCATGGGAATGGGAAAGCAAGAACACCTTCCATCCCCCAAATCCATTCTAAAAAGTTGTTTTAGCATTTCATAACTTACCTCAGGAGACCAAGAGTAAAACTTTTTCATCAAACATCCCGGATGATCTGTGAGCACAGAAAATAAATAAAAAAATATGCTTGTCTATGCAACAAGGGCCAGAGGGTTGTAGTCCGGCATTTTCCTTATTTATTCACTCCACTTTTTCCTGAGTCAGCAAAAACTCCTTGCAGTAGTAAATGCTCTCCACATTGGTCTAGAATAATTAAACAAGCTTCCCAAAGTATACATACAAAATATTAATATTGTGTGATACAGCTTTTAGAAAAATGTGAAATAGTAGAACCATTGTGGTTGCTCTGAAAATTGCAAACAAAAAAATCCCCATGAAATTGAAGTCAGTTGTATGTAAATCTTTTGTGCACCCAGAGAAGGAGAAGACACAACCAATAACTCTTTGTCCTGTAAATCTTATCCAAAGTCTTAAGTCACTGATTATCTAGGATTTAGATATCCTAAAATTTTCCAGGTATTACATGTAATGTGAGTGAATCATCATGACCTTTCACAATAACAGCTTAGATACTATAGCAGAAAAACAACAAAAGCAGCAGATATGTATTATTTTTATATAACTGAATCGAGCAGTCAACTTAGTGATAAAAAAGTAAAAAAAAAAAGTACTAAAATGTGTTTGGGAACAGACAGAATCTATATATGCTATAAGTCCTTGACCTACATTTCACCTTAAAAGACCCAGAAAGCAAAATTTTAAAAATGCAAATGAAGGAGCAGAAATTAGCTTTACCATTGCACTATATGAAGAATATAAAGGTGCAATCTGTGCTACTGGTATGATGGTGTAGATCAAAAAGAAAAAGAGCCAGCAAAGATTTACAAATCAGTATCATGGACTCCTTTTCCTTATAGTCTGTACAATTTTTCTTCAAACATATGCTTAGTGTTGAACATCTAAAAGCTATCAAAAGCAGAATGCACATATTGCATGAAAGGAAAATGGAAAATAATTCTAGGGACACAGCAACATTTTTAAAGATGCAGATCTTGTTACAGTTGGAAGAGGCTTTTTTGAGTTAAGTTGGTGTTAAATATATAAAGGAATTAGATTAAATTATAAAAGTATTTAACTAAAATAAAATCTAACTAAAATATTCACCTGTGAAACTTTAAATTCATCCCTATACAAATTTCAGAACTTTAAAGCGGGTCTACTTTTGGAAAGATTAGTATGTATCTACAAAGAAATACATCCAGATGGGTGTTTCTATGGCACTACAATAATCAAAAGCTAGAGTAGACAGTCGTTTGGTACATTACAGCTAAAGAGATGTATCATCAGAAATACAAGGAAATTTGTGATCTCAAACTCAAATCACTATAATTTATGCTGTAGACTTTCTGTCTAGTTATCTCTTTGCAAGTTGATAATCACTATCTGTTTTCAGAAGAAAAACTAGCGATTTTGAAAGATGATATGGTACCTCTTTGGAATCAGTTGAAAGAATGATTCTTCTGAAGAGGATTCTAAGTGCTTGAACGAGTAGAAATAATAAGTTTTCTTTCTTAAATTTATTGTGCCATAACATACAAACTGTTAAGAACTCATTTAGCAAAGCATGCATCTGTGATGGAGAAGCTGGGATACCATATCTTGTTTATATACTCTGATATCAGAAATGAGAGGAGTGGAAAGGCACACCCCCACACCTCATTTCACAGTCTGAAGCATCCATAACATAACTGGGAAAAAATCTTCAGCAGCAGACAGGGAAAAAACAGTCCTGTTCCCTGTAAGCACTGTATCCCACCCTTCTTGTATCTTAATATAGTAAGTGTGGCAACAGCTGTCAGGCTTAAATTATAAGTGTACAAATCACATTTGTTTTTTAGTCACAACTTTGTAGCTGAGTGTCAGGGCTGGGCTAGTTAGCACACTCAGTGAGTGCACATAAGTGATTAAGTCCTCAGGAGATCTAGGAACTGTACCAATGAAATAAGGGACAGGTTTGAGATCATTTGGAAACAAGGTGATTGACTGAACCTTCACTCTCAAGTATTTGCCTGATTGTTACAGGATCCCTCCAGATGGGGATTTCGTACAATTCTTGAAATTCCCCAAGGCAGCTTCTGCTCTGTGTCATCTGATTTGTATGCTTAAAGGTGTTGACTGACATGCTGGATGAGGTGTCCGAAGTCTCCACTGGGTGGTTCCTGTTGCAGAAATGGTCACACTATATGTAAATAAGATATTTGTAAGTAGTGAAGAGAAACCATTCCTGCTGATATAGTAACAGGTGTCAGTTCTTGTACGTGGTTAAGATAATCAATATAAATGAATTGCACGTATTGCTGGGGTGGTCACATACAACTGTGGACAGCTGGAATATAAGAACTGAACAGAAGAGCACTTTGGGGAGTCTCGTCTGATTGAGCTAAAGATGCTGCTGCTACAAATACTCTTACAGTGAATACTTTTGTCAGTAGCGAACAACAATGGACCATCCTGTTTCCCAAAGAAACATTATCTCATTATTCCAAGATCCTAATAAATTAATTTGAGATATATATATATCTCCATTTTATATACTCTGTTGTGTCTGTACAACATATGAACACAGCTGAACAACAGATTTGCACTTGTACAGATAGTACTGACCTTCATGATTAGCTGAAACCTACTTAGCAAATCCATCAGAACATCCACAAGGTACCTTTAGCAAGACTAGGTCATCATTCTTGTGTTTTCCTTCTAAAATGTGTATTCATTACAAAGGAAAAGGAGGAAGAGCTGCACACAAAATGATGTGATGAAAGTTTAAAATCCAAGGGAAATGTTTTGTCTTTATTATGCAAGAGGCAAGTCAGACAAAAATCTAGTCACAATAATCCATGAAGAAAAAATGTTTAGAGAAAATAAGAAAAAAACATTTACAGGTGATTCACAGAATCAGAGTTCAGGTTGGAAGGGACCTCAGATTGCCTCCTGCTTATAGGGGAGCCATCTCTGAGGTCAGACCTGGTTACTTATGACTTAGTCCAGTCAGATATTGAAAACCTCAAAAGACAGAGACTGCACAGTCTCTCTAGTCAGTCTGTCTCACTTCTGGGCTGTTCTTTTGGGGAAAAAATTGTCCCTCGTGCAGTCTAAACCTTTCATTTCAACTTTTTCAAGTTGCCTCTCATCCTCTCATCATGCACAGCTGTGAAGTGCCTGACTCCACTTCTGTGATAACCTCCCCACAGACACTGGTGGGTTGCTGTTAGGTGCCCCCTTCTCCAGGTTGAAGCAACCCCTGTCCCTCAGTCTCTCCCCATACTGCAGATATGGTCTAATAAGTGCTGAGCAGAGGAAGACAATGACTGCCTGTATTGGCTGGCCATTATCCTTTTCAAGCCAAAGCTGGTGATCACCTTTGCTGACTGAAGTTCAGCTCAGTGCCTATCAAACCCCAAGGTCTTTCCTGCGCATCTGCTCCCAGCCTGTCTGTCCCCAGCCTGTGCCACTGTAGGATCTCCTCTGTCCCAGGGCAGCACTTGGTATTTGTCCTTACTCAATTTCACAAGGTCCCTGATGGTGCATTCCTCTAGACTATCCACGTCCTTCTGGGTGGGATCCTATCCTGGAGCGTATCAAGTCACCTCCCCAATTTGGTGTCATCTGTACAGCTGATGAGTGTGTGCTCTGTTATCTCCTCCAGGTCAGGTGTTAAATGATAAAAGTGTTAATAAGGACAAGTCCCAGAAGAGACCCCTGCAGTCTTCCCCTTCTACTGTAAAGCACGAATCATTAACCATGACCCTTTGGGGATGACCATCCAAGCAGCTTTTACCAATTGTCCACTCCTCCTGACCATAATGTCATAGCTTGGATAAAAGAATATTTAGAAGACAGTCAGGTTTGTCAGATATGATTCACCCTTTGTAAACACATGCTGGGTGTTTCCAGCAACCCTCTTCTCCTCTACATGCCCAGAAGTCTGTCTCAAAAGGGCTCACTCCATGATTTTTCTAGGCTCCAAACTTAATCTGTCCACATCTCATTTCTCTGGCTTGTTTTTTGTCTCTTTTTGAAGACAAGTAAATCATTTGCCTGTCTTCAGGCATTGCAAACTTCACTTGGTCTCCACAACCTTCCAAATATGATAGACATGGAAGGATAAGAGCCTGTTCTCTCACCTCCAAGCTGGATGCAGCAAGAACTAGACAACTAATTTTTTTTCAGATCCAAAGGGTGTCAGCCAGACTTGGTGGTGCTCAGTCCTGCCAAGAGCCATGTCATTCCAAAAGCAACAAGAGAAGGATCATTCTTTCCTACAGGTGAACAGTTCTACTGACCATCTGACAAAACTGATACGTGATTTGCACTTCATTTTAAGTTTTTCTTCTGCTGTGGGAATAAGTTCTTTCATTCAGAATAAAGCATCCAAGAGAACTTCATTGGGACAAATATTTGTGACTCAATGAAAAATACAGCACAGACACATCAGTCAAAATTTACTTACAGAGCTGGATTAGCCTTTGAGAAAAGAGCAAAAAGAATCTGCTACGATCAAAATTGGGTACTTAAACCTTAGCTTGACACCAGATCAAGATGTTTTAACCAGGGCTAAAGGACAAGTTCTTTCCTAAGGAACAAAATCAGCTTGAGAAGAGACAACTCATTTGTTACTTCAATCATCCCAAGAGCTCAAAGTGACAATGGACAAATGATGACAAATTGAAGGACTGATGTCAACACTTCAGTTATTGCTTATGATATGGGTTCAGCGTTACACATTGTTGGCACCAATGTTTCTGAGAGTTGTTGGTCAGTGTCTGTAAAAAACCTGTGCTACAGGTACATGGATTGCTGGTCTACAAAACAAAGTACTGAACCAAACAATACATCACAGACAAACACAGAACAAAGCAATGTTGTCTTTGCAGAACTCAGAAAGAAGAGAAAAAATGAAACAAAAAATTTATAAAAAACTCACAGTGATTACCTCAGGAATATTTAAGAGACAACAGTGATCTGAAGAACATACACTGCTTAATACTGGGGGAGAAAAAACAAAAAGTTTGCCTATTTATTTATTTTACAAATTAAAGAACAAAAAAGCTCTTAAAAAAAAGCTAAATGATGTGTCTACAGAACTACTCAGCTTGGTCATGATGATTATGAGAACACCTACTCAAGAAATCTTAAAACTTCTTAAGTCTGTACGTGAAATAGCAGTATCACTTTTAAGCTGACACTGCGTCAGCGGCTTCCAAGATGAGAAAATTATAGCAACAGCTTTTAGGGCTATTCATTGTTCTTTAACTTAAAATTGTTAATAGAAGGAATTAAATTTACTGGGATAATGTCATCCTTGGCATTGAATTAGACAAGTTGCAAGCCCAGGTTGGATGGGGCATTGAACAACCTGGTCTAGTGGGAGATGTCCCTGCCAATGGCAGGGGGTTGGAACTAGATGATCTTTAAGGTCCCTTCCAACCCAAACTATTCTATGATTCTATGCTTCTATGAACATGAGTTGTTTCATAAATAACGTCCAGCAATAATGACAAGGGAATTTTAAAGATGAAGTAAAATTAAAAATAGCAGGTAGGCACAGAAGGAAGCGGGGACAAGATTGAAGGCATTTGAAAGAAATGTGCAAGATCAAGAAGGCAGAAAAAAAATATTATTCTTGAATAGATTATGTGGTTCAAGTTTTGTAGAGAAAGAGAAGATGATAGTAGTTAGGAATTGTTTAAAATGTCTTAGTTGCAGGCCACAACAGAGAAGTAATCTATTCTGATCAAAAAATGTATCATATAAAAATGATAGCCTACTCAAAGCAGTAAAACCAGCTCCATTATCCATACAAGACTTTTGCTCTTAAACAGAAAAGTTATATATATATATACCTTTGAGCTCAAAGTTTATCTTTCAAAAAATTAGCTATACATTCCTATCCAGAGAATGCTAAATACTTCAATCAGATTAATGTTTATTACATACTGAATTTCAGTGCAGGTATGATAATCAGACTTGGCTTTTAACCTTAACTGTGCAGGTAGTAAACTAGTATCAGTATCAGCTGAGGATCACAGTTTCTGCTATATTAAAAAAACATGTAAAGATAACATCAACAAGAAACATTACCATGCTGTCACCAGCAAGAAGAGTAATGAATAGTTACAAAATGTAGAAACTTCTATGACGTTATTGATTACCGTAGTAATACAGTCTCTCTAGACTAAGATTCAATGCCCAACATTAACAATATGATTTATCCCATATATCTCTGTAGTGCTTCAGTTTGTTATGATCACACTCATTAACAAATTTCAAAGCCAAGAATTAGAATTTAAGAAGTACAATATTTGCTCTAAAATGCTCTGCTACTATTTAAAAGTAGAAAATGCAATTTTTAATAAATACAGCGCTAGATCTTTCTTAAAAATAAATCTCAAAAGCTTTTACTTTCTGTCAATCAGATGTTACCAGTGTATTTGCCTAAGCAATTCAAAGTTCCTTCAGAAAACAAAAAAACCTAAACTATTCACCTAAATATGACAGTACAACACGGGGGGCGGGGGGGGGGGGGGAAATAATCATGCTCCTGCTTCAGTTTAAAGCACAAAGTGAAAGACAATATCTCTTTTTTTGTCATCTTTCCCACCCGTTTTTGTCTTTCCAAGATAGCTGAGACTCAATGGTTAAATACAACAGGCTTCTGGTCACCTCTGGAACTGCAAAGTCTTCTCACTTCTAGAGGCAGAATTTAAAGATTTTTAATGCTGGAAAGAAACACTTAATGTCATGTCAACTTTATGAAGGAACTGGCTTAATAATATAAGCCAAACGGTTGGTCAAAAAGTGCCACCGTTAAAAAAATAAATTAATAAAGTTCTAAGATTTCAGTTTATCTTCTTTTCATTGTTGAAAATCAGCTGACTTGAATAAGTTCAAGATAATTTTAAATTATTACAAAATAGTGAATCCAAAGGAAAAAAAATTATTTAAGCATGAACTAGTCAAAATTAGATACACGATTTCACAATAAAGCTTACCAGTTGAAGATAATTTTTGAAAGAAAAAAGAAGTTATTTTTTATTGATTATTTTGAAAATTTAAAAATAGCAAGAGCCAAAACTCATGAAAATTTCTGAAATGAAAGTGCATCATATAAAACTTCCTTCTTTCCTAAGGCATTTCATAATGGGGGTAACTTGCTTGCGATATTTTGTTAATATTCTGCTTTCAAATTATCTGCAGATAAATTTACAGATCTACTTATTTGATTTTAAAAGCTTGAATAATTTTGAGTATTTTTTTCTCCTTGTGAACAACTGAAGGCAACTTTAACTGAGAATTGCTTCTAATTCTGTATTCAGTCTGTACAATTAATCATTGGACAAATGACTGTACAAAGTGAAAAGGAACTACAAATTTCTATGATGTTCTGTGTGATTTTGTTTAAATGGTTGCTTTTGAATATTCATTTGACAACAAACCATTACATTCACAAGTAATCTAGAAAAAAGTATCATAAATTTTCTGTAAAATAGGACATAAATATTAGGGACTTAAAAAAAAAGTTGAAATGCGAAATTAGGTGACTAGATCCTAATTAATTCAAGTGCAGGCAGGCATCCAGATATCTTTCAATACATGGTCTTAATATCACTTACTAAAAGCTACAAAGGAAGTTTGTGACAAAGCAGGAAATTAAGCTGGGACCCAATGCAGCATCACGGTTATTTTTTATAATCACATATTCTGTATATGAAGTGACCTTTATTCACAGGAACCTGCAAACACCACATCTGATAAATCTGATATTTCAGAACCTAACTCCACGGCTCTACCACATACAAATCCACACATGGCAAGTTGTGGAAGACAGAAAGTCACTTACATGCTTCTCGTGTTTTCTTTTATGCCATTGGTCTAGTTTGGCACTAATTCATTCTCATAGTTCATCAAAATAATTTTTTAGTCACTCACACTACAGTATTGATCTCCTGCTGTGAAGGCCCTTCGTGCATCATACTTCTGTGCACTTTTGTATCTAGGCTGCAGCAACAATATTAATTGCCCACTAACATTTCAGTGAAGACTGATGCTAATGCTGAGCAGAGTTGGCTGCCAGGCAAATTGTGTTAATCAAAGGTCATTAACCCTAGTGAGTGGGATCCTGAGTCAGCTACAGCTCTGAGGTAAATCTGTCTAGACCTTTTACTAATTCTGCATTCCTTGAAGAACACTGGAATGCTTCTAAATAAATAAAATAAAATAAAAAAACAAAACAGAAAAATCAAGAAAAGAAAACAGAAGAGTTGAAGTTAGCAAGTCTGCCAGAATAGAAACACAGAAAGTTTACACCTGCTTCTCCTGTCCGTTGGGCCCTTGCAGGAAGACCCTTGCTTCCAGGCTTGGTTTTACATACCTATGTTACTTTCTGAGCTGAACTGTGCTGTGTCCCTGTTGTCCCTCAGATGGCTCTTTCCATCCACTCTGAGGCCAACTGCTCCCTCCTTCACACTGCCGTGTCAGTCCCTCTGCTTGAGCTGTGAATTCGTGGCTCCACGCCGTGAATTTCCTCCTTGCCACATCTCGAGTTTCTTCATCCAGTTTGGCTGCTCACCGGAGGACGGCAAGTCTTCTCCCTTCACCAAGAGATCCATCTCACCCGGTCACTCCTCCCTTGAAAAGAACAGTGAATAAAGTTAAAAAGGAAGGAAGAAGAAAATAAACCCCAAAACGCAGTCACCTAGAATGAATGTATTTTGGAGATTTCAGGATCGTCCTTTCATTCTCAACAGGAAAAGCACACAACTTGCCAGCCAGCATGAAAAACAGCCCTGCAATTTCTAGTGTTATATGAGTGGCAAGTCCCATAATTAGTTTGGCAGTAGGGGTGAGTGTTTTGCCTGGCATGGTAGTTTTAGGCAACTTAGTTCCATTATCAAGTTGTTTCAATATCTACCTCACTCTGGTTAGAATTCCAGACTTCAAAAATGATTTTTCTGCTGATTCTGTTACCAGTGATTTGACTCACTATTTTGGTAAGTAACATCTCCTTCCTCCTGGAATCTATAAAGAGGTTCTTTGTTATTTTAAATTGCTGTTTTCCTGGAGAGAAAACAACAAAAAACCAACTTTATTGAAGGCAGTATGGTTTAGTTTCTTTATCAATAGCTTTTCACTGACTCAGCTTTTATTCTTCAGACCATAGCGAACATTCGATATGTGCTGCACTATTAGCTCCACTCCATGCTGCAATTATTGAAAATAGTAGCTTAGGCTGAAGCAGAGTTAAACAGTTCACTTGCCCAAATGTTGTATTTTCTTCCTTATTGCAAATCACAGATGAGAGGTGGATAAAAGATATTTATTTGGACATGCTGAATTTGGCTTCCATGCAGTTAAGATGCTTTCCTATTTGAGCAAGTTCATTGCTTCTGAAGGTGTACATATTTTGCCACAATTCTTCTGATCATAAATTATGGTCCTTTGTTCAAGGTATCAGGACTGTTCTCACATATATCTTTAAATATGAGGTCTTTTTAGACAGGAACATATAGGAATACAGCACTAAAGTAAGAGTAGAAACTGATTCAGTAGAGGGAAATGTTCTCAGAAGTGTTCATGTAACACTAACACAACACCTGGTTTTCCTCTCATTTTTAATACCATGTTTATTTAAGCTCCTTATATACATTGACTAGTAATATACTGAATAAAATAAGGCAATCCCTTATTTGGTGGGATAGGGTGGTATCTATCACATCCCACTAATACTATATGCCTTAATGTATATTCTTCTTTCAAGATTCTGAGCAATTTAATTAGTCTACAGAGATTATGCTACTTTTCCAGCAGTGTCTGACTCCACAAGGATTGTTGTCCAGTAATCATGTCACTGAACAATTCATTTATTTAGCATTTCTAAAGCTTTCCTCCAAAACACCTTGAATGAAGAGGTGCATACTTTGGGACTTTCTTTGCCTACATGGGTTTGTTCTCGTTCTTTCCATCTCCTCTATGTACATGTCTGCTGTTTCAGTTATTTCCCCAAAGTTTTATTAGTGTTCTTCACGTATGAGGATACAGGAATTTCAAAAGTTGCCTGATTTGATTTTCTATATTCCAGCGAGTAATTAACCTCTTTAAATAAAGAAACAATGACTAACAAGAAGAAGAAGGAGAAGAAGAAGAAGTAGACTTAATGGTACTGTAAGTGCGATTCTATCTCGCTGTCTATGGAGGTCTTAACCTTGGCTCCAGGGAGATATTTTCAGGGAGATATTCTGATCACTGCTCAATCACATGTCAGTGAGTACACAGAGTCCTCCTTTGATCTGTCATTTTATAACAGAAATATTTCAGACTCTAGGCACATAGTCTTGAGATTGTAAATGCTCAATTTCATTTTGTTCATAACTGAAACTTTCAAGGTGACCCAGTTTGTTCTTAATATTGAGACCTTCTAGCTTGGTTTTCAACAAATTTCACCATAGCCCTCTAACTTTTATGTTGAGGTCACTAATGAAAATAGGTCAAAATATCAATATTGAGACACTTTATTTATGGTGTTAGAGAAGAATTTTTTTTTTTACTTTATTGTCTCTTTTCAGTATAACCAAATGTTATTTGCCCTCTATCCAGGCTCTTGTCCAATTTATATTTCTAGTACCAATTTTTTTCATGAAATTGAGATTGAGGAGATTTGCTGCAATCATTTTATAAAAAATATTCCATGATTTTCCTGGCTGAATTATCTGTGTTCTCATTTTGAACCCTGTTTTGTGGATCCATCATATTTGGGACCCTGTTTTTTCCTGAAAGAATACTGATTAAGTATTTAAGTTTTTTATTCAGCAAACTTCATTTTTTTTCATTTGAACCTGAAATTATTAGTTTCATGATATTACATGATAATTTACTAAGATCTTATGCTTTCACATTATCATATATGACCCATCAGAAAGAAATTAATTAATAGATGGATAGATAGATAATGAAAAGAACTGGGAATAGAAAAACTTTGGGAGGATGTGTAGTTAAGAAGTATAAATAAGTTACAGAAGGAAGGAAGAGAGAGGAGTGAATAGTTTGCTGACATTCAACTAAGCTTTAATCATTTTCTTTCCAAAGAGGTAACTGCTATTTACAGGAGTTCTAGGTCATGATCCCATCTTGCACCCAACTTAGAAGAAGTACCTGAACAATACAGCACACCATGAGACCTGGGCTGTGAATGAGCACATCTTCAGGCTTCCTAAAGTGCACTAGATCATTAAAAATAAATCAAAGCCTGTGAAAGTTGACATATTGTAGCTGTTTTCCTAACCCCACCTGCTTTAATTTGACACATTTTCAGAGGAAAGTCACTATTCATTTCATATTTAAAACTGTCAAATCCTTTTCCTTCACTTAATACCAGAGGATACAAGTTTCTTAGTATGGTTTATTGAAAAGCTGTAGAGACCAGACAATTCATTGCATGCAATACTTCAGTGGGGAAAAAAATAAGAGGATATAACTAAGTAAACATTAAAAAGCTCAAATCAGAGTAGAAAAAAAAATAATTGTTCTAAGAGTTAAATGTTATACAAAAAATAGTAAGTAATCGATACTTAATGTTCCAAATAGACATCTAAGACTACCAGTGTTAGCAGAGGAATGATTTGAAGGATTGTTTATTTGTTTGGGGTTTTTGCCTTTTTCCACAGGTAGAGTGCAGACTTCTTACTTCTGAACCTGTGTTTCTTAGCTACTGTTATGCATAGTTAACAATACTTCATATTTTCCCTAGGCAGGATCATGAGATTTTTTGAAAACTTGAAATGCCACAAAATGGCAAATACCTGAATAACTCATTACCTCATTCTGGTTTCCAGTAAATTTTCCTGTAACAGGTAAAAAAGATTTAAGAAGCATGGGGATATGGTTCTGTCACCCGAGGGAAAGAAGAGCAAATACCTTTGAGAGATAACTCAGGACTTCCATATGCCAGTATGGCAACAAGGTACCAGTTACCTGGGAGCAGGATGCCCCTCTGACTTTGATCAGCAATTCTAGCATGAACCTAGTTAACAAAATTTGTCACAGAAAACTAAAATTCAACTTTTTTTTTTTATATAAGAGAAAATATAAGCTTTGAAAAATGTGTAGTTGAAAAATGGCTAACTAGGTTTCAAAACAGGCTCTATTTTCATATGCCAACAAGCAGCTTTTCAACAGCTTATGACAATGCTACCTTTAGATGCATTTTAAGAAATCAGAGTAATTATTTCTTCCCAATTTAAATTCCCTCCCTCCTCTTTTTTTTTTAAAAAAAAGTAATTTTAAGAATGAAATAATCTGAGGGAAGGCAGCAAGTAAGCAAGGAAAATCTGCCTCAAAAAGTGCTAGGTGATATTAAATTTATGTGGCACTGTCTGCTCAGCCCATAACACTGTTGTGTCTGGGAAAGAAATCTTGAAGAAAAACTTGGACAATAAATTAGATTTTGTATTAATCTCAGCATCTGTGAAATATATTATTACTGTGTGATTTTGACTTTGGTGACAGTTCAGTCTCAAACAGAGACAAGTCTTCCCTGTTAGTCGATATTTTCATTTTTTTAATAAATTAAGTTATCACTGAGTCAAAGTTGCAGAGAGGAATGCAGCTACTCAGAGAGCAAGGGCAAAATCTCATGGAGTGATGTGAAACCCATCTGCTCTGTTCAGTGTGCGTTCATTGTAGAAAATAGTGAACTGGAACTATAAATTTCCATGTATCTCACTTTGTAGGAAAGCTGCAGGTGTCTAAGCATGCTGCAAGTCTCCATTACTACAATCAAAATCTTCAAATCTACATGCTATGAATGACTTGATTCCCATTATTACGTTTGATCTGCAACCACAACTTTTACAATAGGGAGGACTGACTCATGAGGGACTCCATGGCCTTATAAGACAGTTCAATAACATGAAATAAGTGCAACTGGAAGAGAGGGAGCAGGTGGCTAGCTCTGTTAAAGAGACAGACATGACTGACTTCTTCCTTTGACATCTAGTAGACATAACGGCACCAATCAGCACTGCCAGGGTTGAGCCACTTACGTATGAAGAAACTGACTCTAATCACAGTTTAGGAAGAACAGAAGAAGCAGCCATGGGAATTGCAGAGCTCTAACAAGAATTGAACTGCAAATTTGCTTTACAAAATCATACTAGATTTGAGGCCACAGAATATGCAATTATGTAAGACTCTGGTGGCCACAGTACAGTTTTATTATGTACACTAGAAACATCCACAATACAATGGTTAGAACTAAGATCTGCCTGTTTTAAAAACTCATGCCAATGGAGCTCCAAGTAGCACTTTATTATCTTCTAGCAGAACGCTGATATACTGCATGGACTCCATCCAGTAGTAGACAGCAATAAATATGCATGCTAGGTAGAAGATTAAGATTCTGGCTTTCCCCAAACCTGTCACCTGAAATTGCCTGTGAGAAAATTAAAGGCTTGACAGGAAAAAATGCAATTAAGCATACTCAGGTGTATTTGCATGTGTTCTGAATGAACAATAGGACACAGTGATAGTGCCAATCACTTTAGATAAAATTACGGAATGGACGACAGTATAATAACATACTCATTAAAAACACATTAAATCTATGTCTCAATATTTTGAAAAACAAAGCAAAACACCACCACCAAAACTACTCCTTTCTGAATTTTAAAACTAAAATAAGAGCAGAGAAAAGAAACAATTAGAGGAGAAGTTTTTTAATGTAACACAACTGATTATATGAATTTTATGCAAAATATTCAACATCTGCCAAGAATTTTAAAAATATATTAGGAGTTTAATACAAATGATGCAGAAATTTTATCCATTCCTATTCAGGAAAGACAATATTGTCATAACTAATTCTAAATTCAGATAATTTTAGTAGAGAATTTAGCCAATTAATCTTCTATGACTGTAACAGTAATAGTCCAATTATGGTTAACAGAAAGGTTAACAACTTTTCTAAATTTTTTATTACATTTATACTAATTTGATCCAAAACAAGTCATTCTATATTATTTTTACGTTATGCATACTCACCCACACTGCTTTCTTAAAAAGTCAAGTGGTGTTCTTTAACTCACTGAATTAATATATCAGCAAAACAACTAGAAATGCCTAATTAAATATTTCAGTCACCTTTAACGTCACAGAGTTAAAGCAATGTATTTTAGATTTAAAATATGCTAATGTAGCTGATATTCAACCCATCGTGCACCTGTAATTTAAGTTTCTCTGTACAAAACAGTGGTTTCTTGAAAACAAGATGAATTATTCAGAGTTCGTAATGAACTCAAAACCACAAATCATGTTTCAGTGTTTTCAAACTCTCAGTATGATGGCTAAGAAGCTTGCTGTAGGTGTTAATTAATGGCTACATTAATTGTTAATTAGCAAGTGTTAAAATGGTAGCAGAAATGAATGCAAAATACATTCAGACTTTCCTTGGGTATCCACCTTATAAGAGTGACTGGTGTATCTAGACAATTTGATATTTTTCAGTTAGTCTTTCCTGCAGGCTCAGCACACAACCGTGGTCACTGGTCTTATTGGCTTGATCTGGGCAGGTTTTCACTTACCCCTCTGCTGGGAATAGAGAAGTATCAGGAAATGCATTTCAATACTCCACTTCTTGTGACCAGACCTCTTAAGGATTCGCAATAGGAAGCAGAGGTATTGCACTGGGTTGGAAATATGGAAGAAAAGCCACTCATCCACCCATTATGTCAAAATTTTCCTGGGTTTCCTCTTCCTTGCGTCTGAGTCTGAGAATGTGTGAGCAGGTTCAGAACTCAGGGAGGGAATTTCTCTATATTAAGAATTCTCTTCATTACAGATTTTTAGAGTTGACCTAACACTGAGTCCTGGTCACATAGTGAAAGAAAAAACACTATGTGCACTGAACAATTCTAATGCAACAAACTTCAGGAAGAACAAAAAAAACTTAGTGACAGCATGATGTCTTTATCAATAGTAAATATATAGTTGCATAACATCCAAACAAAATCTTCAATTTAAAGAGACAGGGATACCTGAAGTATCTGCAATTTTATTTCTTAAAAAGTGATGGCAGTTATGAACAAGAGAAAGTTCAATAACAAACTTGGTGTTCAGTCAAATACTAAACCGCATACTTTTCATAACAAGACTAGCACTTATTTCACAGCAATTTAATACTCAGAAATTCTAGGGATGAACACCTTTTACTTTAGAAGTAATCACCAGCCTTTACTTATGTTTCAGACCTTGAGATTCTAAAGTGAATCATAAATATTTCATGCAAGTATTGTTCTGTGGTACCCATCTGGAAGAAGAGTATTTTCTCCTTCGTTGATTAAAACTTTATTGACCTTACTGTCTGTCAGGTTGTGCTAAGGGGATTTTGCCAAGCAAATTTTTAATACTGTGCTTGCCAAAATGCATCAACAAATTCTGTAAAGGGTAATCGTCAAACCATGGGGAACATTTAATATTACAACTAAGACCATGGCATTTACATTTTAACTTTTGCTTACTTTCAGATTTTCTGCAGTTACAATGGGAAAATGAAATGCAGACAACACAAATATCCTTGCATAAAACAGCGAAATACCATAGGCTTGATAATTAAGGCATGTCAAAGCCTTACTTATGATATTTCCAAAGTGAATTTCCTTACTTAACTAAAAGTTTATGATAAAATTCTTCCTACAAAATCACCTGGGGTTTTTTTGTGTGAGTTTTTTGTTTTGGTTTGGTTTAGCTTTTTTGGTTGGTGGTGGTTTGGGGTTTTTTTTAATTTTATTTTATTTATTTTTTCCGACAGACAAAGAACAATTTTTGGAAAGAGCCATCAGAAAAAGATCTTTGTGCAACTTAAGCTCTGAGTTCTGTGAGAGCTTCTGAGGAGGATCCTCAGGACCTTTCCTTGGTAAGAAGCACAAAGAATTGACCACTAGGCTGCTCCACACACAAGAGAGAGCAGAGGTTCATGCCTGGCAAGAGCTTGCAGCCTCTGTAAGTCCCGAAATCCCTCTAAAGAGAGGGCAGCAAAGACAGTTTTGGAAAGAGGTAAGGTGAAATACAGCAGGACACAGGAGAAGACTTTGTTCTAGAGGAAACAGGATTTTAAGGACCTTAGCCCTTAAAGCTGGACATGAAAAACAGGTTTTCCAAAACTGTTATTGAATTGTATAGATGACGTATATGTCAATAGTGTTTGATAAAATAAGTATCTGTGCCTTAAGTGAAAAGTCTTGTTTCTTTCTACCAGAAAGCACTCTGTAGATGATGTCCTCTGTCTTGGGCCAACTCAACCAGATGTTTGACTTCTATCACTACTCTGCCAGTATTCTTCAGACATATTTGAATAAACCATTTTTTTCAGAGAGCAATGAAAGTACTCTGTTGACAAAACGGCTAATTGTGAGATACAAAGTCTTAATTATCAGTATTTGTGTTGAGGTCTACCAGCGTATTATATACACTCTTTTTCTTTCCCATCCCTTCTAAAGACCTAGGGCCCTTTCAGGATTTGTCTCTTCATCAGGTATCATCTGATCCTACCTGTATGTTTAATAATATTCTTTATCTGTTCAATTAACCTAAAAATAAGTACCTTCAAAGCAAGTGACCTGCAAAGACCTGATATTGTCTGGCCTATCACAGCTATTTGGGATGACATATGATGGAGTGAAATGTCATGGAGCATTTGGAAAACAATATCTAGTCTGGGGGTGGAAGCTAGTGTACAAGAAATATCCAATAAAGCCATTTACTTTGCTTTTATTATATAGAAAACCCACAATTTTCTCCTAAAATAATGAGCTTTCAGTGGGAGAAAAAAAAAAAATCATTTTTTCTTTCAGGCAGAAAATAACCAAAGTCAGCAAATGGGTGCAAAGGAGTATCACCACAAACAAGGTGATTGTATTACTGTTTAAATTTAGTGTTTAGGTTTTATAAATGTTTGAGGCAGAGAAGATACATAGAAAGTGCACCAACTGATGTATAAACAAGACCACGTATGTTATTTTTTTAGATCAATAAGTTCCACTAAATTTAAGTTAAATTGAAGGAGAAAACAAGAAGTCTTTGCTGAACTGTCCTTCCCAGTTAACTTGCAAAGAGCCCTTATTCCCCACCATCATCAATAGAACCAACTTCTAGCGTTTCATATCTTCAAAGACTCATTTATCTTCCTTTATACCTCTGTCAGTAATCCTTTTCTACTAGGTGCTATAAAAACACAACACCTTAACAACCACAGCCACAAGACAAGAGTTAATCACTGGACAGATAGAGGAGGAAACTCAGCTATACAACAGGGCAATATTACCCAGTGTGACAGAGGATCGTCATGTTTCCACGCAGTCACACCAATGATTACAATACTGCAGGGGCAAGCCAGGAGTAGTTTTATCTCAGCACAGGCCACTTAGCTTTTTGGGTAATTTCTGCACTGCAGTGATAAAATTACACAATCCAGGTAGTTTAAACATAGTTTAGGCAAATGTATATACACTTTATTGCAGGCACAGCAGCAACTGTACTTTACATGTGAAAGTTGCATTCCTTAACTAACAGAAAGAACTAAAAAGTAAACATCTGGCCCACTGCATATGTCATTTAATGAATTTTTTTTTTTTTAAGCTAACATTATTTGGTACTCCACAAAACATAACTTCCTCTTTCAGTCTGCACCCTCTGTGTTATACTAAGTTACAGCTGCTATGTCTACAGTCAGGAGGAAGTTCATCCTTTTTCCCAAATTAATTGACCTGAGGGGCATGACCAGTGGGGAACTAGAGTGAACTGGAGGAGACACTGTGGCAAAGAGCATAGCGAATAGGATATACTTTAGCTTAGTTAGTTCAGCAAATGCTTCTGTCTTGCAGCAAGCCAAAAATACATCACCTGAGGTTTCCATTCAAAAATCACTTGCCCATATGGAGTCTCTTACCACATCTGTTCAGAAAAATAGGTCACAGGTGTGTAAATAAGGAAATTAAATCAATAAAAATAATCCGCTCCGCATCCATAATTTCTGACCCAAATAAGATACCGACCTTTAGAGCTGTTAAATCTGCTAGTAGATGGCAAAGATCCAATACTGGAAAAATTATATATATCTTGCATTATATATGTAAGACGACCCATAAATTTGTGGTGACAAGCAAGCACCACAAAAATCTTTATTCACACAGATGTGCTGCAATGGCTGGTTTAGGTGACCTGTTTTGTTTTGTACAGCGGCAGTGGTTACCTCTGCTCTTACACTATATCTATACCACTATGCTTTTTTTCCTTAACATCACTCCACAGCTATGATGACACAGCATTCACCAGCACACCTGGAGCGTACATGGATATATCCAAAGCTGGAATCATGCCTTTCAATTAGAGAGTGGATTCTTACATCTGGGAGATCAGATCTGAGCCCAGAGTTTACAATCCTGATACCAGAAATTTAAGTAACCTTCACAGGCCTTGTCCTGATTCCTCCATATCCATCTTCTGAATCCTTCTCAGAGTCTGCAAGGAAACACTGGTGTACCTGCAAGATTTAGTATATGAAAGACGAAACTGAATTGTACTCAATGTTTTTAACTGATTGCTGTTAATTATTGGGAAGCTTTACCTGCACTTTATAAATTCCCTCAAACAATCTCATAAGCTGAGTTTTACAGTGGCTCAGTTTTAGTGGACTTAAGATTAATACACATGTAACTATTTGTATCATGGTAAAATTTTTTTCCTACATTGCACTTTGTCAGCATCCCTTGTGATGTTGTTAATCTAATTCAAACACACAAATTGTTATCCTGCATTAGAGCTTTATTCCAGCTATACTGAAGAGGTTTTATTTCATCTGTGTAGAAGAATGGCTTGCTGAACAGGGCCGAATGTAACAGCTGTGAGCGAGCAGTACTGATAATGGGAGTAACTTCCCAGGGTCAGAATGACCTCGAGTCTGGTGGAAAGTCCCAAGGCAGAACCTGCGGTTAACAAGAATGAGAAGAATCCTGAAGAAGATAACCGCAAGAGGCTGGAAGATGCAAATGTAGCTTTTAATGCTTAGCCAATCAAATATGGACTAGTAGACTAATTAACCCCAGTGTATAAAAGGCATAGCAAAACCCAAATAAAGTTGAAGCTTGCTTATCACTCATACTGAGTCGTGTCTTGCTTCCCTCGCCTTCTGCAACACATCTGTTATTTGTTTTTATTAACAGAACTACTTAAGAGTGCTAACTCTGGAAAAAGAATCAATGTTTGCTCGGTATGCTACAAATTTGGAGAGTTTGTACTTAAAGTGCAGACGGACAGGAATACAAGGAAACAATATTGGCAGCATAAAGCAAAATAGCTGCCTAAGAATGACTGTTACTCCATTATTTTTTAAAATTAATTGTTTCTTTGGGTTTTTTTGTTGTTTGGGGGACTGTTTTGGTAGCAGGATTTATTTAAAGATACTACTGGAAGAGATAATACGCTATAGTGGTCACAGATTTAGGGATTTCCTGCCATGTGCAAGACAGGTAAACTTGAAATACAAGATTTTAGTACCCAGGACCCATTATCAACTCAAAGAATCACCCAGGTTGGAAGGGCATCAGGAGATCTCTAGTCCAATGCCCTGCTAAAAGCAGGTTCATCTCTGAATTCAGACCACATTGCCCAGGGCTTACTCAGTTGGGTATCAAGTATCTCCAAAGACAGAGACTGCACAACTCTGGAAGAAGGCTAATGTCACCCCCATCTACAAATCTCTGTTCCATCCTTAATTATTTCAGTAACCTATGACAGATAAATAAGAGTAACTAGAAATTGGCTGAAACAAATTAAGACAGGAAAAAATACATTTCTTTCCCAAGTAGCATTATGTATGACACACGCAAGGTAAGAGCAGAGGGAAAAGTATTTCACACTGAAATATCAATAAGTATAATAATGAAATCCCTCTCGTAAGAAAGGACATAATGAAGAATGAATATACGAAATTGGAAGACATGTAACTATCCAGTTGGTAAGTGCATGTAATAGGAAAATCTTTGGCTCATATTTATACGGATCATTTATCATAGAACCTACCTTCTCATAAGACATGAAGCAGTAGTACACTGTCAAGCGTGACAGTGATTTGACTTTGATTCCCCTCTAGCACAAGCATATTTTGAAGCAGAGGAGACAAGATCATAGAATCATAGAATCACTATGGTTGGAAAGGACCTCCAGGATCATCACGTCCAACCTTTATCCCATCATCTCCCTAACCACTAGACCATGGCCTCAAGTGCTTCATCCACTCGTTTTTTAAACACCTCCAGGGACGGCGACTCCACCACCTCCCTGGGCAGCCTGTTCCAATGTCTAACCACCCTCTCAGGAAAGAACTTCAGATCAATATAGGATGCATGCTCCTACCATTCAGCTGATGCCTCAACAAGCATCACCCCTCCACTTATTTCCACTTCTCTCTCACTCCCAGAGTATGCTTGTGTTACATACATACCTGGTCCAGATGATGGGTCTTTTTCTGGGTTCAGGTTGCAAGATGACACCAAAAAACCCAACAACCTTCCCTCCTCAAAAAAATCCACAAACAAGCCCACCCCCTACCCCCAACCTTGGACTATCAGTCCAACACCATAATCTGAGATCTTCAGAATAAAAAGTCCATTATCTGATGTATACATTAGTAATTCAAAGTTGTAAGATCTGTTACTCAAATAATTTCTCTTCTTTCCTATTCTATAGCATGCATAATGCTATTAAAATGTTAATAAACACAGGCAGAAATTATAATGTTGGTTTATGTTACACATTTTACTCCTGGTTGTTATATGAAAGTATATATGAAAAAAGTATGAAGTATGAAGCCACAATGGTGAAAGATCTAGGTTTCTCACTTAGATGGTTTCTGACAAGTCTGGTTCATTTTTTTACAAGGGGATTCTTATCTACCCAATGTAAGACTGAAGCTATATTCCTTATGAAGGTATGCAAACATCATGGAGATATGCTGGCACCAGGGGCAAAGGGGAAACTTTCTGGAGAAGTTAATAAGGTGATACTGAAAAACAGGAAACTTTAGAATCTCCTAGGGAAAACATATTTTTACCTACTATTTATTCTGCAGCAAATTGCAAATAAAATACTTGCATAATATACCTTCTCAAGTGCAAGAATAGTCTTTTTCTCCATCTTTTCAAACATAACTGCTCAGAAAAGAAAATTATTTATAAAGGCAGGATTAAAAAAAAAGTGGCTTTGTATCCAAGAAGGGAAATAGTTCTTTAAGATTACATTGCAACAACAGACTTAATCCTACTGAAGAATGTTTTTATTTCTGCAAATCTTAATGACATATTGTTTAAGAGTTGGGAGACAGACAGGGATATAAGCTCAGCTGATAAAAAATACTTTCATTTATATTTCATTTTGAAGAAATGGAGTCCCATCTGCCTAGTGCATTGTATTTAAAATTAATCTATTTAACAGTATTAAAAATATTTCTTATCAGAGTTCACGATATATATTCATTAACTTTCAAGTCATTTAAAAGTTATGACTTAACTTTTAAGTGTTAAAATATTGGAAATTGACAAAATGCATTTGGGGAACAAAATTCAATATCTGATATACCTTAATAGAAAGTCTCAAATGCCATACCCTTATTCTCTGCTGATTACCTGACACAAATCTTAATTTCAACATTTTGAAGTTAATGCATTCTATGAGTTATGGTTGGTTTGCTGTCATTTTAAAATAGGCTCTGTAAGCCTTATGGGAAAGTTCAGGAATCATTCTGAAATTTTATGTTTTAATTTTAATTGTATTTGTATTTGTTAATTTTAGACTTGCAATCCCTAGTAAGGAAGGGCATATTTTAATAATAAATATAATTTTGGAGAATTTTGTGATATTTTTTAGGTTTGCATAAGAACCACTAAAAAGAAAAAAATTAATGACACTATGGAAGTGTCTAATTTTCTTTAAAAATCTTTTATAGAGACATCCACCAACAGCATGTTTGTGCACATTGGCCAAGGATACTTGAAAGAAAAGAGAAGAGATAAAGACTGCATTAACTGAGGGAGGCACATGGGGGGCACAAATTGTGCCCTTCAACAAGTTCTTGAATCTTTCTGTGCCTCTGGCTGTGTTTACAGAGACCACTTAGCTCACTTTAATGCCAAAAAAAAACCCACCCTGGATCTCTTTTACCTTCCCACAGTTGTTTGAGCCAAGACCTTCCAAGGCTATTGGGAACTGTTGGTACATCAGCATCTGTGTGTGAAGATTTCCTAGGCATGCTGTTTCGACCCCCAAAGAATCATGTATGAAACTATTTCACTATTGATGTGGACAGGCTTACTGTGTGACAAAATATCACCCCAGCTTAAAGTTTAACTTATATGAAAACTGACAACATAGTTAAGAACTGCGGCAAGTGCATGTAGGCAGAGCTCCTTCATATTCCCAAAACTACTTTCTATATCATGTAGGAATAAATGAAGGGTGGGATTAAGGTACCTAAAACATGTACATCTAGCACAACTTCAGGGGACCAGAGGAAGTAGATATCACATGGGATGTGTTGCCATAGACCTAAGTCCAGAATGGACAGCTGGAGGCCATCCAGAGTGCAAGAAAACATCTAGGGTGATGCTATGGTTACACATGCAAATAGGTTCTCTGTTGTCATGGAAGAGTTTGGAAAGAAATTTAGGACCCTTCAGTTTTTAAGGACATATCTAAAGAAAAGCTTTTGTTTAAGATAAAACTGATACTGGGATGTAACATGTCCTTCAGCAAAGATTCTACAGATTCAGTGACTCTTAAGTCTTTCTGAAATACATGTACTCCTTAGTTCTCTCAGTTGATCCAGCTCTTTGGTTTATTCCTGGAGGACAATTTCTTCATCTTTGTACTCACAGTGGAAACTTTCTATCTTCTTTCTTGTTTGAAACTGTTGTCTAGTCTTAAACTTAAAGTAAATTCATTCCTCTTCCCAGTTCTAGCACATATGACCGCTGCAAAGAATAAATAAGCACAGCAAAATCACCTCTAACTATGGATTCCTGAGCTTACAGAGAAATGTCTGAATATCTCTGGTTAGACCTTTGTCACTTGCATGTATTTTTCATAGCTCTATTCTACATACAATAAAATATATAGTTTCTCCTTGTAACAAAAATTTCTTCTTTATGTTTGTTATATATAGAACTACTACTACATGATCCTACATGTTTGTAACCCATTTCTTTGTCTTGGTTAGAAGCTAAAGGTAAAAAAACAAAGAAAAAATGGAAACAGGAAAAGGAGACAAGACTCTGGAGTAGTGCTTAACAGGAAAAGTTTTACACATGAAAGCACAGCTATGATTTTTACTGCAGATTCACAATCCATTGTAGTCTTAGGACATCATAAAAGTATTTTACCCTTTTTGAGCTTAGTGGTTAGTTTCTGTTAAAAGACTGGGTTACTTCAGGATGAATTCTGCTCTGAAAACATGTTTAATCAGTGGTTATGCTGTCCTGTGTTATAAGATACATATTTGAGTGATTAAGCCTTAACATGATTACATCTGTACTGGGTCAGACAAAGGGCCACCTGCGAAGGTATCCTGTCTGAGAGTACATATCTCAGGGGAAAAAACCAAACAACAAAATCACAACAAAACAAAACAAAACCAAACAGGGCAGACATCCTGTGACACTTTATCCCTTATATTTCCTCTGAGATAACAAAAATGTGCAACTTGAAGACTTTGAGCCACAGGTTTTATCTTTTTGTTTATCAGCACCTAATGAATATTTTTTCCATAGATTTCAGTAATTGATTTTTAACTCATCTAAACTTTTATCATACATATTATTCCATGGCAATAACTTCGACAATTTAATAACACCTTCTGTGGAAAAAACATATACATATTTCTTACTCCTTGATTTAAATCTGCTTAAAATTTTACTTAGCTCTGCCTTTTTTCTGTATCATGAGAAAGAATGAATAACTGTTTTCCTATTCACTCAGTGCTGTGGTGCTCATTATCCATTTCTTATTCAGTCCAAAGCATCCAAATCTGTTTCACTTTTTCTTATGTGGAAACCACTTCACACTATTTATCATACTTGTTGCCCTTTTCTATACCTTTTCCATTTCTAATATTTTATTATTATAAACAGAACTGCAAGTAGTATTCAAGATGTGAGGACAACGTGGATTTATACAGCGGCATAATAATATTTTCTGCTTTTCTCTCAATTCTTTTTCCAGTTCTCAAAACTCTATTTACTTTTCTGACCATCACTGAACATTGAGCTGCTGTTCCAGGGCACAATTACGTAATGACTCCAAGATCTCTTTCCTGAATAGTAAGAACTAATTTAAAAGATCTTCACTGTATATGTAGAGATGGATTGTTTTTCCAACCAGCATTACTTTGCATTTGTCAAAAGCAAATCTCCCCTGCCCTTTTATCAACTGTCAGTTTCACAAAATCTACCCTATGTTCTTCATTCAGATTCCTTACTTAATATTCTGAATAAATTTAGCATTATCAGCAAACCTTGTCACCTCACTCCCCACTTCCCATTCCAGATCAAATGTAAACATTATGTCCCAGCACAAACTCCTACGGAAATGTACTAGACACTTTGAGCCGTTGTGAAAATTGTCTGAAAATGGTCCTCTTCACCCAGTTAGCTATCAGTTAAAGGATGTTCTCTTCTATCAAATAACGGCTTATTTATTTTATTAGACTTGCATGTTTTGGCAATTATATGAAGCTAGTTCACTCCCTGATGTCCTGCAAGCCTCCTCCTTTCCAGTCACCCCAGAGCAATAATTCCAGTTGGCTTCTGGGATCCACAATGAATAAGCCAGCTTACTACTCCTGAAAAACAAAATCAGGCTTGGAAAATAGTCTACTCTGAACTCTAGGAAGTTGGTATTTTTTTAAAAAAATAAAAATTCCTCATGTGTTTTTACAAAACCTTCAGATTCTCAGTCTTGGCCAACACATGAAGCTTATGGAAACCAAAAGCCAAGACTCATCACAGAATCACCAAATAGGCTTGGTTGGAATAGACCTCTAATATCATCAAGTCCAACCATTAACCTAACACTGCCTATTCCCAACTAAACCACATCCCTTAGCACCTCATCTACATGTTTCTTAAATACCTCCAGGGATGGTGACTCCACCACTGCCCTGGGCAGCCTGTTCCAATGCCTGACAACCTTTTCAATGAAAATTTTTTTCCTAATATCCAATCTAAACCTCCCCCAGCACAAGTTGAGGCTGTTACCCCTCGTCCTATCCCTAGTTACCAGGGAGAAGTGAGGTGAGGGTCCAAGGAAGGGGCTTAGCTCTAAAGGCATCATTTTCATCTGTTCTGCCACTGCCTAGAGGTCTAAGATATCCCATCCTGTGGAACTGCCTCTCCAGCACAGGAGAGGAAGTTTAGATTGGCCAGATGTCTTCGTTTATTGCATTTGTTTGGTGTTAGTGAAAGACGAAGACAGAAAAAACACAGCCTGCCTGAGCTTAGGAGATACACAGAGTAGTCAGTATTTGGCATAAAGCACTGGAAGAATTACAGTGGTATATTAAAATGTATACTGCAATTTATTTAGCAATACAAAAGTAGCAGCCTTTACTCCAATATCATTATAAGATATTCCATAATAATACCATTATTAGCCTGTTCCTTCAGCTTCACTTCCAGATACAGAATGAAAAGTAAATGTCATCAAGTACAATAATCAGTGGTGTATTTCATCCCACTTCCGATTATTCTTGGTTCAATTTCATTGACATAAGGTAAAGGCCTGGTAAATGTAACAGCTCATCATCAATGTCAGTGCTGAGAAGAGAATGAAGATAATCTCATTCCCAGGCTGTTCTATAACACTGTACTGCTGTCACTGATTACTGTGGCAAATTTTTTCCCCAGAATGCACCCTGCTCTACATCTCACTGACAGTTTGTATTATTGTCAGCTAGGTGTCCCTGGGTTTCCTCTAGACTATTCCTAAGTTTCATTTCACACTTTAGGCTATTTACATAGGAACATATCCTATGACAGTAGAAAGATACTAAAATCAGGGGGTGGGAATTAATCTCCTTTCATATACCAAAATATCTGTGTAAAACCTTCTTGAAACCTGCCCCTTTAACAGTTTCATTTGCAAATTTAGGAAAAAAGTAAGCAAAAATACAGGTACCTTTCAAAGGGTAGCCTGTATTAAGAACTGTGATGATGTGCTTACTCGGTTAGCAAGAGATGATTCATGAGATTTCAGGAGGGCAGGGTGGAAATCAAGTTTCTAACTGGGGCTTCCCACATGTAGAATACAATGAATTTAAGTGACCCTTAGAGAAGCTAATCCATTTCAGAAATACTACAGAACAGATCTCCTCACAACTGAAACTACTACAACCTATAGTCAGAAGTACCAGCTACTGCCACTCCCCTTCTATGTGCTTTAGACACATCTTCTCTGTTTCCAGTGCTGGTCTTACAGAGGCCTTTTGTATATTGCTTTGAGTACTGATTTTTTTAAGTCCAGGAGCTTTATTAGACTAGTAAGCATGAGAAGATATTCCAAGTAAACTAGCAGTGCAGAAGACTAGGTACAGGTTATAGACACTAGCTAAGAAATCCATGTAAGTATATTGGGTTTCTGCAATAAGACTGCCAGTTCTTTATACTTTCAGTTTATATTGCCATCGATCAAAACCTTTTGTTTACAAGCTAGATCTTTTCCTCACACACATATGCCCACACATGTATACCCCCACAGTCAGCAACAAGAAGAAATCTCTGTAATTAGAATAGAGTATTTCAAGATCACTTCCCTCCCCAAAAGGCAGTTACATAAAAGCAGGAATTCCATTAGCACATCTGCGTGAGACAGCGTTTACACCTAAGTAGTGTCACATACTGCACAGGAGAAAAGCACAACACGTACTAAAAATACATAACCTTTACTTTTCCCCCACAATCAATGCACAGCTCAGTTCAATCTGCAAAACTTACTTTGGAGACCAAAAATGTCAGCAAACTGAGCATTTTACCATTAGTATTCTTACGCACACAGGTATCTCTGAACAAAATATAGTGGGAGGCTCTATACCTGGGAAAAAAAAGTAGTTTCAGGCAAATGAAAGTAAGCAAAGAAGAAACAACATTATTAAATTCTTCAGTACTCTGCATTTAAACAAATGATTATATATTAGGGACTAATAACTAGCTCACCTGCAAAAATCCTGGTAAGATGCAGTGCCAAAACTCTGCTCAGATGAGCTAAGGTACTTGCCTCAGACACTTTTACACTGATTCAGACTATAAAACAAAAATGTTCTTGCCAGTCTGGGAAGCTAAGGAAGCCAGAGAAGCAACAGGAGCTGTATATACAGCAATTGTGTTCTATCAGAAGCAGGAGGAAATCAGCATGAAAAGATCTCTGTGCAACCCAGACTATTTTTTTCAGCTTTGCAGGGAAACTTCAGTAGAAAATAAGCAGGGAAACAATTCTGTATTTATTTATTTATTTTTACCAGGAGGAATGCATTAAGAACATAAGGTAGATATGCAGAAGATTTTCTCTCTTTTATCAAACATCTCATTTAAATTCTAAAGAACGGCAGACCTTCATTAAAATTCAATTGTTGCCAGGAGTTTCAGTGACAGAATTGTGACAGCTGAAGATAGGGACACTCCTAGTGAGGTGGTCCAAAGTACCCTGAAGATTCTTGCTCTCAGACACACAGAGTTTGTTCAGATTTATTATTTTTTTTCTTCCCCCCATTGCACTGAATGCTGTGAAAGTATATTTGTGATTAGACTGGACAGCCTTTCAAGCTAGGACTGCCTGCATATGCAGATCGTTCAGGAACAAAAGCCACAATAAGCACAAAAAGGTCCACAGGACTACCCAAAGAGGAGGAAAAACATAGACCATGGGCACGCAGCTGGTAAACAAAGCGGTCAAGAGGACTAAGAAAAGCAAGAATATAAAGAAGTGCATATAGCAGTACTAAGCCCTGACAGAGCCCTTCCATCTTATTTCTCTTACTCCATAGCCTTTACCTGTCTCTTTGTCTGTCTGGTTTCTATCTCTGTTCTCCTGGGAGTCAGATTCCCGCTACCAATTAGGCTCATTATGAAATCCTGCAAGGTTCTGCCCAATTAAACTAGTTGCCTGATTGCAGATAGAAATGCAGGTGACTCTTCCTGTCTGAAGTCTCAGCAAAGATTGCAAAATGATCTCACTGCCTATAGCAGAGAGTTAACTGTTTAGTTGCTAGGCATGTCACTGGCTCAGAAAACAATCTTCTTTTGAGAAGTAATTGCTTGATATATATATGGCTACTCTTAACTCGAGTTATTTATTCCTACCTTTAGTACCATCTTGAAAAATTAATCACGAGTTCTTTTTACTGCCAGCACCTGTTATGAGAACAAAATAATAAATAAATAAGGAATGAAAGTAGCCATAATTGCTACCTTCCTTTGCAATGCAAGTGACCACACCAGACCTCGATTTGTGCACTGCTAATAGTCCGTACATTATTCTAAATAAGAAGCCTCCTGCAAATAAAGTAAAAATCAGGGCTAAGAAAATGTGCATTAAAATTGGTATAGTACTTTCTAAAAAAATAAATGTCAAAAGCACTACAAAGTGCATTTAAATGGACATATATTTTGTCATCCCTGTCAAAATAAAAGTATATCAAAACTGCGGGAGATTATCATTAAAATTTAATGATGAAAATTTCAACACCACGGGTTTCCACTAAAGCTAAAGTTTTTGAATGGAAAAGATTTGAAAAGGCATACTATGAATGACAGTTTTGAGAATCCCTGTTCTGAAACATTTTGCACCTTTGTCATTTTTTTCCCTGTTCAGTGCAAAATTCATAATGTCAAAGAGAACAAACATATAAGACATGATTAGACAAAATGACTGTCCTTAAACTGCAGAAAAAGACATGTTTTGAATACCAATTTCTTCCACTTCTCAAGTAGAATTTCTCTTATTATCTGAAAGTGGAAAAGATTAAGCTACATTTAAGTAAATAAAACTCATCAGCCCTAATATCCACACTTAGACCTGTTTCTAGGCTTTGAATACGTTTATTTTTATTGCTTTTATTCTGTCATTTCATGAAGAATAAATCTACTGAAAAATAAGAAAACAATTGAAAATATAACTGAAACCTAGAGAAAATGTTTCTGATTCAGAATTTCATGGCAAAAGCTATTTCATATGCAGTCAAGCTCTGATCCAGCTCTTACTAAAATCTTGAAAGGTGAGAACTTTAAACAAAATTTAAAGGAATTTCTACAACTTACTTTAAGTATTACCACTGCCAACTAAATGTTTTATTTGTTTTACTTGATGGGAATTTCATCAAAATTCTAGAACAACTGTAAAACACATCAGTGGGGCTAGCTCTGGCTCCAAATGGACAGATCTAGCTTTTCCCATAATAAAACTCAATCTGCTAAATGTTACACCAGATTTGGAGCTGATCTTTGACAGATTCAAAAGTTATGATACCAGATTTTAGCAAGATGTTCTGATTATCATCCCCCATGTCCCATCCTAATGACAGAACATCTTTATAACAAAAAAAAAAATTAGTAATCAGACTAGTAGTTTTATGTACAATGAGATGTTATTGTCATGTATATTGCTTAATTTTTAGCACTGAATGGAGAGTGGAAGGAACGTAACAGTATTTATCCCAAAATCAGAGCTAGCATTTGAAGTAGGGGATATTAATTCCCTTTCCATCTTTAGTACAGATGACCTGTGCCCCACAGAAAGATCTATATGTCTCTGTCTGTCTTTTTTGAATATAAGCATTTTAAATGTCTGTTTATTAGATCTTTCCTACTTTGTAGTCCTGCAGAGCTAAGTGGGTACCATGTGCTCTCATTGGGCCACGTGTTAGCACAAGATTAATTTAACAGCTCCTAAAAGCTGATTGGGGCTTCTATATGATAACATCTCAGTGTACAGCAAAAGTTCTTAATTAGTCCTCAACATCCTGGCAGTTTGTGTTGTCAATTTCATGTTATTTATTTTAATCTTTTTCTTTCAGATATTCTGACATCCTTTTCCTTAGAACATTTTATCTTTTTTGTATCATTTTATCTTTTTTTGTCACTTTTGTGACAAGTATCCCTCTACTAGTGCCAAGAAAGATGACAGCATTAAACAAGAACTGTTCCAGTACTGATCTCTGACTACCCTAGAGCACAATACTTCCTCTTCTCACATCACCTTTTGCTCTCTCTCATGGAGCCAAGTCCTTATCCATATTTCATTATCACAATCTAATCACTCCTCTCAGAAAGCAGGGTAATAAGGAGGACTCTGGGAACTACCAGCTAGTCAGCCTCACCTCAATGCTCAGTAAGATCATGGAACAGGTCCTCCTAGAAGGACGAAGCATAGGAAGACAGGGATGTGATTAGAAACAGCCAACACGGCTTCACCAAGGGCAAATCATGCCTGACTAATCTTAGTGGCCTTCTATGATGGAGTCAATGAATCAGTGGATAAAGAAAGAGCTACAGATGTCATCACACCTGGATTTCCATAAGGCCTTTGTTATGGTCCCCTACAATATTCTTGCCACTAAACTGAAGAGATATAGGTTTGATGGATGGACTATTTGATGGATAAGGAATTGTCTGGATGGCCATGTCCAAATAGTTGCAGTCAACAGCTCAGTGTCCAAGTGAAAACTAGCAACAAGTGGTGTTCCATAAGGGTCTGTACTAGGACCAGTGCTGTTTAATATTTTCATCAATGACATAGAGGGATTGAGTGCACCCTCAGCAAATTTGGGAATGACATCAAGATGACCTCCTCATCTTGGTGATATAGCCATGGACATAGCCATCCATGACCACATTCCAGTCATGTGAGCTGTCCCATCAGGTCTCTGCAATTGCCACTAGATAATAACTCCCTGACCAAACATGGATTTCTAACTCCTCCTGTTTATTCCTTATGATGCGTGCATTGGTGTACAGGCATTTCAGAGAGCAAGCTGAGCACGCCAATTTCACCCTAGGGGGGTGAAATTAATTCATTTCTGCTCTTTACACTGTGTTACTAGAAGGATTTACTCCACATGCAGCTGTGAAATGCCTGTCACCATAGGCTGACTGGAGTGACTGAAACGAACTAATGTGCTTAGATGGTCTTAGGCAAAAAGTATAATAAAGGCATACCTATTGATTTTTACAGGCTTTTTGGCCTAACACTCCCCAAAACCATGACATTTTTAGCCATCTGTCCACGTAAACATATGGAAACTTGGCACTTCTTATGTAATTTGACACATCAAGAATATTGCCTGTTGAAGCTAAGCCAAAATGTAAAAGAGAGGCTTACGGGCAGCAGTCCATATTTCAAAACTCTGCTCAAGACCTCAATTACTGTTGAATAAACAGCTATAATAGAAATTCAAATTACAACAAACAAGTTCTCTTCACATCAATCTAAAGCAATCTGATCATTTGGGCTTTTGGCCATACTCTCAGCTCCTGTTAGCTGTTTAGGCTAGAACTGCAGCTCTGGCATGAGTGCAGGAGCACTGTGCAGCCTCTCTGATAACTTCTGCTGCCATCCACTCTGGGAAGGTTGGCTTACAGGACCAGTGTGACAGGGATTGATGGCATTTGATATATTGTATGGCTAACTCCATGTTCTGGGTGATTGGACAAATATTACAATGTCAGGAGCTTTGAGGGCTTTCCTGATGTGTCACAAGAAGCAGATGTTAGCACTGCTTTATGTCATGACTTCTGTCTACTGATGTCTTGATGTCAGGTTGCTTCTGCCTGAAATATTCCAGTATACCCTCACAAATAGAAGGCCTGAGTGCCTTCAATTTCTCAAGTCCAGTTTCATTCAAGTTCAGAAAATACTAAACTTCTCTATGATACCCAGATTCAGCTAACCCAAGCAATTCTTTATCCACATTGACAGACACCACAAATATGATTAAAAGATCCTCATCTGACAGCAGTATTCAACGGATGATATGCGGAAGACTTTCCAGACACATTTATTCAAAATATAGGATCTAGTAAACAAACAAAATAGACTACTCAGCTGTACTGAAACTTATGCAAAAGATGTACGTAATGTATTGTGTGCTTGGAAATGAAATAGATGTCTACATTGTGTTTTCAAAAACAATTTACAAACAGTAGAGGGCATACAAGAATATTAACACTGAACATTCAATTGTGTTCATTTTGAAGACGACTTCTATCTCCAGTTGGAGATACTGTATTAGCTAACAGTTACAACAGCAGAAAATTGTTTGATTAAAAAGTCAAGTGCAGAAGCAAGCAGAGTCCAGCTTTATAGCCTCTGTCACTGAGTTTCATGTTATACCCACCATGAAGACACTGAATGAATTTATCAAGACTGTTCTGCTGAAACAGCAAATATAGCCATGCTAACATCTTCTGTGGGCAAAGAGGTTATTTAAAAGCCTTTTATTACAATGAATGCAATACTGTGACTCTACTTGTGGCCAACACACTAGAAATTATGTTGTAAAACAATAGAAGAAATGAAGGTTTACCTTTATTATATGTTAGGAAACCTATGTGTATTTTTCTCAGTGACTGCTTAGCTTATACATTTTAACAACTGGAATTAAAGGTCTACATAAATGCTGTTCCAATATCCAGCTAATAGTTTTCATTTAGAAAAAGAAAAAATAATTTTTATATTGCTCTTGTGCAATGTCAGTATCTCAGTAACCTAAAAAATACCACTTCTCTTGAATAGGAAGATTCAACTGAAATATAGTGAAATTTTAAGGTTTCTACTAAAATATAAAAAGCAATAAAAACAAGCAGTCTTGTTAATGTCTAACTATACCTCTAAACTATAGCTTCCTAAACTGTGTCTGGTAGGCCTTAGCTATTTTAAGAACCTATCTAAAAATTATCTAAGTTATCTAAAATAAGGGACACCAGCTCATCTGCCTTTGGCTCATTAAAAACATTATAATTCAAATCTTCCAAGCAAAAAGCAATGAATGTTGTTTTTCCAGGTTTTTTTTATTATAACTATTAATTCATTTAACCTGCAGGGTATCTCTAAATTAAGTATTTTTAGTACTGCTATAGGAATTTTTTGCATTCTCCAACCTAGCAGCCTGAATCTGACCTTCTCACTTACAAGGGTACCCGTATCCACTACTTCTCCCAGTGAGCTGTTTGGGAATACCATGACTTGCACAGTAAATAATGTTCAACATCTGCAACAGTGTCAGAAAACAGATTAAGAAAATAAACTTTTAAAATATAACATCATTATCATATAAAGATGTTTAGTTTTCTTAAATCATGAAAATTTAGCTTGATTCTGGAAAGCATAAACTCTTTATTACACACAGAACTTTCTGGAATAAATAGTTACACACATGAACTGCCCAACTAGCTTCATTTTTATACGATTCAGCTAGAGTATGGTTCGCTACTGATGTGAATGTTTTTCTGGCATGCCAGTGGTAGGACATGGTGGGAAAACAGAAGAGCTTTACACAAGTATCTTAACATTTAAGGTATGGTTCTTCTGTAAGCTGAATGCACATAGCAGATCTTCTCCCTTATACTCTGTTCTTGTCAGAAAAAGCAAGAGTCCATCACTAAGATTTCAGAGCTTCAGAGGAAACTTAGAGGCAAAGATCCACAGTGGAGGTTTGAAAGAATATTGCCTGCTGTATTTATTTTGCTACACAGACTGAAGATGTAAAAGTTTCCAGTTGCTTCTTTGTTTTCTTTAATTATTTTGTGGATTAAGCTATATAGTCATGTTTAGTCTACTGATGTTCCCTTTCTGCTTCTATCGACTTACAGGCTATGTTTTTAAAACAATTGAGGTGACATCTTTTTTAAGAAAGACTTCATCATCTGTGTTTTGATTTAAAGGCAGGTTTAATTATCTACAAGTTTGGGTAATTTTTTTGGTTAAAATGATAGTGAATAAGTCCAAATAATATTTTACTCCCTCCTGTTAGTTTAGGGTTTTCTTCATGGTCAATTTACTGGAGAGTTCATTGTGTGCAAACGTAGGAGAAATAAACTATCCATTCTCATTTTGTCCTATTACCCTCCTTGTCCAAAACGGTAGAAGAGGTGGTTCCCATGACTTGTTTTTCTGCCTACAGAAGAAAACCAGGGAAACATGAAATTCTACTTAGAACAAGATATACTTTGTAATTTTCCTGAACCAGGGACACAGTTTACAATTTTGGAGAAGAATATAACTGCTTGTTCTTCTGATGGTGAGAATTTTTTTCTTGCCTGCAACAGGCAATGGGAGTGTGTTTTGCCAATTACTAGGCCTAGTACAAAGGACACAGCCAACAGCAAAAAACCAATCCAGTAAGCAGATTCTATTGCATGTAGAGGAGTCAGTATATAGAGGATCACTGGGGGTAAAAACAAGTCAGATAGATCACAAATAATAGACATCAGCCCCAAGAATGACATAGCATGACCAAGAATGGATGGAATAAACAAAGATAAAAGGCATCCCATAGAAAAAATGGGAAACAACCAAGTCAATTGGCTGATCAAGTACAATAGAAGTAGCCCCATGTTGCCTCCCCACAAAGCCCACTTTTGTAAGTGCCAGACCTGACTGGGACCCAGTTGCATGAAGAATCAGGAGGTCCTTCCCCAACAAGAAACTCTGTGAAATGCATCCACTTCACAGACAGACACTCCACCCTTCCTGCAAGTGGTCCCAGCTTTTATCCCCAAAGCAGGACACCTGGCACTCATTTACCCAATGTGGGGCACCTGGGGCTTGTTTACCCAAGGGCTTTCCCTACAAGGCCAGCTGCACCTTGGAGGAAAACCAAAAGGCAAACTCATCCCCTCCTCTTAAAGGACCATGGGGACCACCCATATGTCAACCTTAATTCAGGACTTGGGGTTCAGACCCCAGCACTTCAGGGTGCAAAGACTAGTGTTCAAGAGGATAATGCTCTATGCATCCTGATGTGCACCATGCCTTGAACAGCAACAAGATTTTGGCAACTTAGAAACAGTGTGTAGCTAAGATGCTTAGAAACACTTGAGGATAGTTACCTGCTAGAGCTAAGTCACCCTGATCCCAAGTATATTGAAGTTAGTACAGTGGGATGGTGAAAAGTATAATGAAATAGATTTCTGATGTGGGAAATCATTGTAGAGACAGTAAATACAAACAATATAAGATTCTATAGAAATTATAATAATAAGGTTCCTGATTTTCTCAGGTATTGATCTCTTCCTGTGGTCTTCTCTGTAGGCATATTTCCTTGGAAATATTTAAGATGTGAAATATTTTATTGTGGTTGAATGCTGACTAGGAAATTAATTCTGCAAATGACTTAGCTATTAACGAACTTCAGGTGAGAACAGAGCTATGCAAACAAGTTTCCCTGCAGCCTTTGTCTCCAATATAATCATCAGAAAGGAAAAAGTGATAAAACATGTTGGCACAGATCATCACTAATATTTACACAAGGGGCTGGACTTGCAAAGTGACATCTACCTAAACATCTGGGAGGGACAGAAAATAAGAGCAACAGCATTATTATTATTATCAGTGGATACTAACAAACTATGAACAAGAAAGAGAAAAAAAAGGTATCAAGCAATCCCTAAAAATTAATATAGAGGATGAAATTCCTTAGAGGATTAAAAAGGGGGGGGGAGGAAATTAAAAAGTTGTTCAGATTAGTGAGGCTACACATACAATTATAAAAAACTTATAGACCAAATAGTAATAACTCTTTTGTTAGAATGACCTCTGCCTAAAATTGCACTGTTGCTGCTTTCTACAATTAGTTCCCCAAAATACTACCAGAACCATAGAATCAGCACATGGATTGAGACCGACAGGATAGTTCTACCAGCATGAGAGAGGACTCACAGTTAAATGGACGGTGCTAAAATAAGCTCCTTTTTTTAAGAGAGACTAATAGATGAGCAGCCAGGTTCAGTTTTACAAATGTTTTCAGAAGAACTGTCAGGCTGCATGCTGTTTTAAACATTTTGTTGCTTTTTCTACAAAAGTTAGTCT
This sequence comes from Podargus strigoides, assembly GCA_028020825.1. Classification (NCBI taxonomy): domain Eukaryota; kingdom Metazoa; phylum Chordata; class Aves; order Caprimulgiformes; family Podargidae; genus Podargus; species Podargus strigoides. The sequence goes on from CM051620.1 coordinate 59,394,843, forward strand.
AGCATGCCGTAAGCATGCTGATGAAATCCTGATGAAGTTGCAATTTCAGACTGTTTTTGCACTGAAGTATTAACTTCTTTTTCCTTTTATAGTTGTCTCCAACAGTAATGGATTACATTAAGTAGCCTACCTCTCTTTGGTCAGATATATCTACCTTGTGCCTGTGTAACCAGAATAGATATAAAGCCCACAGCCCATGAAAGGGAAGCCACTCACAAGCTCTCGCTGCTTAGCATAATTGGTACCAGCTATTAAGAGAGAAGAGTGAAAGTGAACATGAAGCTACTGAAAGGTCAGAATTAAGGTGGAAAATTTTCAGGTGAGAATATGAGTTTTCCATCAAAAGATTCCTTTTGAAGAATTCTGTAGGCTTGGGTTAGCACATTGCATTAATCTATACATGAAGAATTGTTTCAGAAAAATATGTATATGTGCCAACCTATTTCTTGGTTTTAATGAAACACTTCCAGAGCTTTCAATTTGAAATGTTTTAAAAGAAAATATGTTCCAACTGCACTGAAGAAAGTACAGAAAATAACTCTGAAATGAAATATTTAATTCTACACCCAAATATTTTTGTTCCATTTCTTTCAGTTCATCTAGCATATTAAGAAACCAGCTATTTACACAGAACTACTCAGGTCACTTCAAACTTTGCCTAAGACTCTGAAAAAATCAGTCCATAGAATGTTCAAACTCCCCCTCTCTTGTGAATTTCACATGTTTCCCCTATATCTGAAATCTAGAATTGAAGTACACAGATTTAAAATCCTCCAGGACAATTGACTGAACCAAGAGGCAGTCCTCCCCTCCTGAAGATGGAAGTGCTTCAGTCGAGTTATTGAAGACAAAAGCAAGGCTGCTGGGAGAAAACTGTCACCAGGACTGGACCGCCCCTATCAAAAGCAGCTGACCCAGCTAGCTGCCACTTCCAACCTGCATCTGAAGAGCCCTTGGGAAAGAGAGCAGGCTGCCTGTGTTTTTTTAATCATGACAGCCAACTTTGACAGCCAACTTCTGCCCATGTGAACTCTTGGATTTAAATGTGTGACTATATTCTTCCCAAATGCACTTCACACTCATTTCACTGCTGCACATACAGACAACAGTACATGCAGGCAAACATGTGTGCTCACAGGACTGGGAAGGAGCAGCAGGACTACTGTAAGACTGATACTAACAAAAGCTGTAACAAGAAGCTTGGATGCTGTGGCTTCATATGTGGCAGGAATATTCAAAAATCTAAGTATGACTTATATCCCTTTTAGTGGTGCAAATAACATCTGTTAAGGAACAGATTCCTGTGCACAAAATTACAGAGAAAAGCATGGACAAAACATTTTCTCCCATTTGTCCATGTAATTAAGTTTCCAGAAATAGGTGACTAATGTGCATATTCACAGAAAGCAAGACTTGTTTACAATGGTGGACTGAGCCAGCCAAATAAATTATTTGATGCAGAACTCTTTGGCTTCACTACCAGCTCTCCCCCACAGACTTGTGTACCCTTCTCTGACGGAAGTGAGCTGCACACTGCTAACAAGGCTAATCAGCATTCCTGCCAACATTGCCAACTCCAGCCTCACCAATTCTTATTAACGAAACTCTAGGGCAGGTTGGCACCTCAGCTTGATCATGCACAGGGTCACTTCTCCATGCTACAGCACCATAATAAAGTCCCAAATTGGAACAACATATTTTAAGCACACTCTACAGCCTTTATTTAAATGACTTTTAATGTAAATTCACTGCTCATAAAAGTGAAAGAATGACTGTTCCAGCAGCCTCTGGGCATCATTTGGGAAGATGAAGTGCAGGCTTATCTGCATAACTGCAAGTGCACTGTCTCTGGCTGTGGCCTTGTAACCCCACCCTCAGTCTCTTCACCAGAATTAGCACAGCAGTTCCAAATCCTGCAAATGTTTTATGGACACGGGCAAATGTCTATTAGGGTCCAAACTGAGTTTTCCACTTGTGATCTAATTATAGTTGAAATTTACTGTGTGTCTTCTGAGCTGCCACTTGAGGTGATTTGCACTGCCAGGTGAGTCATCACACTGCCAGTGGGAAGAACTGGAGAGAGATGAGGATGTTATGATAACACCCAAGAAGTACAAGAAGGCTTCAGTCAAACTCCCGATCCGTCAATCATCGACGGAGCCTTACACCCTTGACAGAGCCCACAAGTGTACTGATGACTCAATAGTTTTTCCTGCCAAATGCTGAGTCATTTTTACACAAAATAAATCAGTCGCCTTTCTTTCCCTATCACTTCAGCTGCCTCACACTTGCTCATTTCACAGAAATTAGAAATTAGACTGGGGGTATATAACCATCAGCAGCCACTGATGGACAAAGAAAGAAAAAGAAGATAGGAAAGACAGAGAGAGAAAGAGAGAGAGAGAGAGGAAGAACCAACAAATGAATGCAGAAGGATATTTTTCAGCCATGCTTCATTTCTGTACATCACTCATTCAGCCACAGACTTGCCTCTATCACACACAACCCTAGTGCTATCTCACCATTTATTACTATGAAGTAATAACACTAAAATTTACAACCAGGAAGCAAAGAAGTCCACTTATCTGAGATCTATTTAGTGTTACACTGGACTTTAAAAAATGTGTGATACAGAAGCTGTGCCCACATGAGAGAATTTGCCAATTTAGGTGCATTTGTAGGAACCCTCATGAAGACATGGTTGCAGCAGCTCCTGCCAGTTTTTCTAACTTACGATACAGGAGTGTCACGCTTGGCAGGCTGAGAATGAGTCTGGCAGTAGGAAGAAGTAATGGGAAGTCTTCCCAATAATGAAGGACCAGTATATCATATCAAAGGTCAGAAGTTGTCACAAAAATAAAAATCTTCCTAAATGACAAAGACCATTAAAATCAGCTAATGGAGCACAGTACTCCTTTAACAGTGAAAATACCTGAAAGCCAAAAAACTGAGCCAAGAAGATCCTGCCAGTGAAGACTCAGTAACACCACAATAACCCAATCGTCATATTGCTTATATGGATCAATGCACTGGAGAAACACTTACCAAGTTATTATTAATTATCTAATAAAAATTTCTAATAAGAAAACTAATATATTTAGATTCTATATAATTTTAATTAACATAAAACTACCTATATTAATTATATGAAAATTATATACTGGTTATATAAAAATATAATCTAATAGTGAAATAATAATATTTAAAAAAAAATAAAAACAACAATGAACAGATTAGGTTATAAACAAAATAAAGATTTTACAGAGTTAAAATATGGGTATAAAAATTAGCCTAGAAAGATATTCCCAGTACCATGCTCAAACACTCAGGGATTTTATTGTTTCATGGGACTTACATAGGTCTCACATGAGGCAGTGCTTGGAGGCTCAAAGATTGTGCAGCACATGATTTTGGCCATGGGGCTGCCCTCAGAAGACAGTGGAGATTTGCCCCTAGGGGCTGGGAGGCCCCATGTCTTGTCCCTGCTTTCCACAAAAATAGGTGCCTTCTATGCTAGTGATTAAATCTTGACTTAAGTCCTACATAATCAGTCTCATCATGCTGAAGAAGATTCAGCTGTCATTGAATGGAAAAAGCTTTCAAATAATAAATGGCAAAGCATAAAAAACAAGGGCAAGAAGGGTGAAGTGCTGTCATTTAATCAACACACAAATGCTAGCTTCCAGTATTCTTTAACGCTACCTTAGCTTAATTTTTTACCTTTTTTTAAAAAAAATCAGGCCTCCTCAATATTCCAGTACTACTTAGAATATGCACCTTTATCTGTGCCGATTAGGCCAACATCTAAACTGTCTCTATCTTACGTATATCCGTAATATACTTAAAAGTGTGCATATAATAACATCTTTCACAGGCTTTGCCCCTGACCAGCGTATTAGACAACTTAGCAGCTCTCAATTTTTCATTCAAAACCACCATTTTAACTTGACTTGAAAATGCAAGTGAAGTTAAAAAATAATGTGCACTTTCTTCTGTAGGCAGTGTTTGGAGGCAAGAAAGAAGGGCTAAATTCTATTGCTCAAGAGGCAGTGTTTTAATTAATGTAGGTGACTAAAAAGAATAAAAAAAAAAAAAAAGAGAGTGAGCAAGTGAAATTAAGTAGTCCAATATTATAAATTACAACATAATTTCCTCAGTAGACTATGCATTATTATTGTTGTTACTAGTGGTAGCAGTAGAAAATTCCATTACTTTCATGTTTGTGCTCTGACCCAAAATCATTAAATTACAAAATACTGCAGCTCTTTATATTGAATACTCTTGTATGCATTATGACAATGTCAGGGAAGACTGGAGATTTTGACAACTGAGTTGGCTATTTTGCCTAAGATCCAAGAACGCACTTTAAGTATTTGGATGCACAGTCAATATTACCCATATATTTTCAGAAAAAAAATTGAATCCATGTTACAATGGAAAAAAAATGTCACCACATGCCTTTGAGAATGTCTTGACCCTTTTTATAATAAGTATGTTCTAGGTCTGAAAATCTTTTCCTTCTCAGGTTGATGATCCTTTTCATGCATATGCCTAGAGCTGAAGCCATTAGTGCATGCAGGATCTCTCCTAGCAGTGTTCCTTGGATTGTGTTCTGGAGACAGGAAAGCAGTAGATTGCTGAGCAGAGCCTTTCAATCTTTTCTTTCTGCTTTTCTTTCCACTCACCAGTGGAGAGAGCGCCATCTGCTAAAATGTCTGTTGTGACCACTCAGCAGTTTTAGAAGGCCATCCAATACTTGTTTTTATTGTCAGTTGGCTTATTTCTGGGTCCATAAAAATGACTTGAAAATTTTGGTGGCATTTGAATTAATTTGAAAATTATGTCCTGGATGAAAGGTGGTAAGAAAATGTTATAAAAATAAAGAAATTACCAAGAAATAATAATGCAAGTCTGTTCTATTTGTGATTTTATATGACATGGTTCTTTGCTGGAATAATTTTTCTTAAACAGCTAAACTATCTCTAACTTAATCTGGTATTACCATGGTGTTTGTCACTGCTGAAATTCAAAAACATCTGGCAAATTTTAGTTCGTTTCACAACATTTCAGTAAGGATAACATAGTATTAATTAAGGATATTCTGCTCTATTATGGTATAATGAGATATCACATAGAACTAGTTTACTAGTTTACTAACTGGTTTTACTCTCTTTTATTTACTTAGGAAATGTAGTTCCAAACTTTTAATCTATTTCTTACTGTTCATTACTTGATTTTCTTGCTTGGTTAAGCAATGTCAATTTACCAGTTTGTTATGTTGAGTCACTGTTTTATCAAGATTAGAAGACAGGATCCTCCTTATTTCTTTCTTTGTCCTAGCCTGCAAATTGCAGGGCCTCTTTGTTTGCTGTTCAGATAAAATGTAGGCTGTGGATTGTGCTATACAATATAAATGGCCCAAGAGTCAAAGCAGGGACTCAAAGTCAATAAGGTGGTAGACGGTTTCTGCTTAGAATTCTCCTACTGAACACATTTGACTCATTGAGACACTCAAGACCTAAATTCAGAGAAGCAGTAATAAGGAAATACAAATGCACAAGAAATTTATTTCTCCAGTCTTTTTTTGCAACACCAGTGTTTAGTTGTCCACTAAACATTCCGAAGTATTAGTGAGTTCATTAATATATCTGTGAGCACATTGAGAAGACATGGGTCTGTTTTAACTATGTGATTCAGTCAGCAACATTCAGTAACAAGAACATTTTTCTTTATTTTTGTGCAATGACAAAATGACTGTGACATTGCCTCTCTTCCTGAAATGCTGTATTTGCACTGGCACAATATTTGATTACATTCACTGTTCTCTTCTTTCTCGTCACCTTTCTGCTCTCTACAGTGAAGGCAGGATTTCTAGTTTTCATTTCTAAAACTGAGACTGCCCTTTTTTGATGCAGTCATATGAAACGATGTATTCTTTCCCCAAAAGAGCTTTGGTATCTTCCATTAGACAGTATCATAAAACTAAGTGTGTGTCTGTGTGTCTGTGTGTGTGAGGGCATGTTCGTATATATTCACACTGCAGTATAAGAAAGACATGAAGGTGCTGGAACAGGTCCGGAGAAGAGCAGCAAGGCTGGTGAAGGGTCTTGAGAATAAGTCTTATGAGGAACAGCCGAGGGACTTGCGGTTGTTGAGCTTGAAGGAGGCTGAGGGGAGACCTTATCACTTTCTACAATTACCTGAAAGGAGGTTGTAGAGAGGTAGGTGTTGGTCTCTTCTCACAAGTTCCAATCAGTAAGACAAGAGGAAATGGCATCAAGTTATGCCAGAGGAGGTTTAGTTAGACATTAGGAAAAACTTCTATGCTGTAAGGGTTATCAAATACTGGAACAGGCTGCCCAGGGAAGTGGTTGAATTGCCATCCTTGTATGTGTTTAAAGCCATCTAGATATGGTGCTCAGGGACATGATTTAGAAGTGGGCTTGGTAGTTAGATAATGGTTGAACTTAATGATCTTAAAGGTCTTTTCCAACCATAACAATTCTATGATTCTATTCTATGATTCTATACATGTCTGTTAACAGAGTATGGACATGTGAATGGGAACATGCTTTAGAAAGTGGTGATTTTGTATCTTATGGACACTGGAAAACATGTTTTGCATCCTCTTGGACTTTGCCATCCCAAATTTCACTTCAAGTTTGTATTTTAGGTGCCAAAAACTTTCACGTGTGGAGGATGATGGATGCTTCTTAAAATCACTACTTTTTTTTTTTCTATATTCTGTTAAGCACGTTACTTGAATACCTTAAGACAATGCTGACTGTATGAACTTGTCACCCTAGGAAGCTGGATGAAAACCAGGATGACAAGAAAGAGAATGACAACAGTTATACTTGGACAGGCGGATGGATGACAATAGCACAACAGAGCAAGCATTCTTCTTTGTGAAATGACATAAACAGTAATTTGGCTCAATATCAGCATGGTATAACCCTGTCTATGTAGAAAAGGTTCTAAAGGCAGATATAAACTCTCTATTGTTGGTGTTTTACAGAAAAATTAATGATTCAGCATATACCGATGACAGATACTTTAGTATTTTACACCACACTGTGACAAAAATAAATATTGAGCATACCTCCTGTCAGTGTTGAAAAAGTTACTTGAATATTGAGTGTTTCAACAAGGATGTTTAAGAAGAGTTTAGAAATAAGAATTCTAGTAAGCTAACAGTTGTTTTCTAATGTACATCACGAAAAAATATCAGAAAACATAGAAACATTTTATGCCCTGAAAAAGTAAATATTTTACAAATGTTTATACTTCTTTCTAGTTCTTGAATTTAAATATATTTTTCTCATGCAAACTCTTAAGATAAATAGTTGTCAGACATGACAACTAAGAACTTCTTAATAGTCACAAGAAGAGTTTCATTCGAAAACTTATTAACAAATAAGCAAATGATAAATAAATTATTTTTTTAAATTTGGAGCTTAGTAAAGCTACTTGAAAGGTTATTCTAAGGATGGACATGCAGACTGTATGTAGAGAGGGGTGCCGGAGGGACTATTACCCACAACACAGGCCCATTAATGTATATGATTTAGGGCAGTCATTTGCCTGTCTGAAAATGTAAATTTGAGGTCATTATGGCACACAGAGATCAGTGTAGATTGGAATAGGAATTCAACGCTTTAACAAAACACATAGTAATAAAGAAGCTTTCTTGAGTCAAAACCAGCCCCTGTCCTCAAGCAGAGTCTCCTAGAGCTGGTTACCCGGGACCACATCCAGACTGTTCTTTAATATCTCCAAGGTGTAAGAGTCCACAGCCCTCACAGTTAAAAAATGTTTCCTGATGTTCAGTTGAAGCTCCCTGTATTTCAGTGTGTGCCCACTGCCTCTGGTCCTGTCATTGGGCACCACTGACAAGGGCCTGGTTCTGTCTTTTTTACAGCTTCCCTTCACATATCTATATAAATAGAGATATGTATAAATAGAGCCCTCTCTTCTCCAGCCTAAACAGTCCCAGCTCGCTCAGTCTTTCCTCACAGGAGAGTTGCTCCAGTCCCTTCATCATCTTCGTGACCTTTCATTGGACTCTGTACAGTCTATCCACGTGTCTGTTGTACTGAGGAGCCTAGAACTCTACTGAGGACTCCAGATGTCACCTCACCAGTGCTGAGTAGTGGGAAAGAATCATCTCCCTCAGTCTGTTGGCAACATTCACCCTAATGCAGCCCAGGATACCATTACAGTTTCTTTTCACAAGTACACGTTGATAGCTCATGTTCAGCTTGGTGTCCACCAGGACTCCCAGATCCTTTTCTGCAAAGCTTCTTTCCATCTTGGATGGTCTCCAGCATATATTGGTGCTTGGGGTTATTCCTCCATAGGTAAAGGACTTTGCACTTCCCATCGTTGAACTTCATAAGGTTCCTGTCAGCCCATTTCTTCAGCTTGTTGAGGCCCCTCAGGATGGCAGCATGACCCTCTGGTCTATCAGCCACTCCTCCCAATTTCATGTCATCACCACAAGTGGTTCATATGAACAACAGAGTTTCAAAGCCAAAGTTCACAAACACATGGACTATAGAAGGCAGTCTAGAGTCTATATTTTTCATGAGACTTTATGCTCTGAATTGGTAAAATTTGGTAGATGCAGAAAAAAGCAAAGATAGAATTGAGTTTCCAAAAATCACTTACATCTAAAATCAAAATATTTGTCTAAATGTCTTTATGCAAGCAGTATGAGGAAGAAATAAAACTCAAGGAAAAACAAACAAACAAACAAAATGCATAAGAAAATGAAATCCCTTTTATTTTAATATCAGTAAAAATACGTCTTTTCCATGTAATTTATTGAAAGTAAAAACATTTAAAAGCTTAATATAAAAGGTGCTTTTTTTGAAAAAAAAAAAATTGTCTTGGCACTTCCTTTTGGAAGATTTTGTTATATCTGATGAACAAGTATAACAGAATTCTTTATCTAGTGCTTTCATGTAATCAATGTTTTATGCAGTGTTTAATTATACATTGTAAAATATGTGTGTGTTCACACTGCAGCAAAGTTTGAACTTTGCGTGCAGTTTATATGCAAGTACGAGAAAAATGAGAAAACAAAAGGCACAAATTAGCAGAGAGTTACCAGCTTAAGGAAAAACATAAAGAAGGTTTTAATATCAATTTTGCATTTAAGCATAAGCATTGTAAATAGGACAAGCACATTGACTGAGAATGTTTAGTAGGCTACAAAGCAAATGGTGATGCAGGCATTTTTTATAGATGGCAACTAATTTTAAGAAAAGCGGAAAAAAGAATACTCCAATGAAATTCCAGCTAATTAGATGTACATGGACTTTTGACACTGACTTCAGTGAATAAGGATTTCACCATCTCTGTGCTTTGAAAAAAACATGACTAGAGCACTATCAAACGGAATAGGTAAATTAATGTGTACAACTAATCACTCACAATCTCAATAATAAGGACTTTTCTAAATTACTTTGCTTTTTAAGCTATTAAATATATAGATTACTTAGGCTTAATTGGCAGCTCATAAAGGTAATTCAGATTGCTTTATCTTACGTTTTTCTGTGAAATAACATGATACTGAAGGTCATGTAACACTTTTATTTGGTAAGTATTACTGCAGTATTTAGCCAGGTTTCCTTACCTTGCAAAGTCAACTAGCGCAAAATCTGTTAAATATTGCATAAGTATCCCTGTGTTTGAGATGAATAAGATATTGAAACCAAATAAAAGTATGGTTGTTAATTACAAAGCATCTCATTCTTAAATCACAGAATCACAGAATGTTAGGGATTGGAAGGGACCTCAAAAGATCATCTACTCCAATCCCCCTGCCAGAGCAGGAATACCTAGATTAGGTCACACAGGAACGCATCCAGGAGGGCTTTGAATGTCTCCAGAGAAGGAGAATATTTTAATTCCATTTCTGTAGTTAAGAGAACATCTTAAAAGGGTAACATAAACATACTTGATTAATTTGTTTATAGTCAAGCAGTGAAGCACATACTGAGTTACACTTTGACTAGGTACACTGTAAAGGACACAGAACAATAAGACTGATATATTAATTTCTTATGAGTGGCTCAGATGAATAAAACTATTTTTGGAATATATGTATATTACCTTTATACATATGTTTACATATATATTTAAATATATATATATATTTGAGGAAAAAAGGTGCAAAATATTATCTGCCTTCTCTTTACATAGACACTGGTTTATAAAACTTGGATTTTTGTTTGGGATGTTTTTTTTGTCGTGAGACTCTGATGTTTTACAGAAAAGTAACTCTTCAGCTACTACTTGTGATTCTCAAAGAATTGCTAGGATGGCAGAGGAACAAACATTAAGCTATAGCTTGGAAAACATAAGAAAAGCTTTATGTAGGCAAGACATGAACATAAAAGGATTAGCTCCATAAATTAAGAAAAACACCACAAAATCTATTCCTAAAATGGGATGCATGAAATTTTTAGTTTTGTCTAAAAAGAGTGTGGATTATTTCCAAAGTAGAACAAGAATCAAAAGAGGATGAAATAATAAGACAAAAAGAGAAATCAGACAGGAGTACAACTATATGGTAGACTCAAAGGCATCTCTGGACTTGTCAGCATCACTGCCTGGTGAGTTTAGGTAGAAACTTGCCCCTGGCTTTGTCAGATGCCACAGCTGGAAGAATATCTTCCACTTTTTGACTTTAAGGTCCTTCAAGTGCCATCTAAAAGAGTGCTGAGAGGCAACGGAGTAAACTGAATAGTGTTCCTACAACAATCTATAATACAAAGGTCCAGAGATTTGATAAAGTAGAACATCTATTAGAAAAATGTTTCTGACATACGAAAACCAAATATTGCCTATATACTGATGTATTTATTGGAAACAGAATGTTCTTGATACAGTACCCAATTTAATCTTCAATTATACAAAGTTTACTTTTACACAAGTCCAAATAATTAGCCATAACCTCAGCTGTTTGCATGCCAGAGACCTACAAAATTTTGAAATTATAAATTAGCCTGTAAAGTACAGCATGTGATTCCATAATGGATCACAAGCTCTATATCTTCTACCGTGAAAGGAAAGGATAAATGTTGTACCATCTGGAGTATTTCTCATAACTTCTGAATTTCAGTTATGTCTTATTAATTCTCTATGCATATTTGTTACAACACTCTTGCTATAATCTTAATGATGAACCTGTTTGTACCTTTAGAGGAATGGCACCTGAGGTCTACTTTGAATAAAGCAATCAATGTTTCGATGGATTTACCAAATCTATATTAAAACAACAGAATAACTGAGACTGAAGAAAGTATGTAAATGAATCACAAATAAGGCAGTCATGCACCAGTGAGTCCTAGCTGCTTTTGTTGACTTAATGTTGACCAGAAATGGCACAGTAGATAAAACTTGAAAGTATATGTACTGGGTCTGGCTGAGCCGGAATTGATTTTCCCCTACAGCAGCCCTCATGGTGCTGTGTTTTATGGTGGGAGCTGGAAGGGTGTTGATAACACACTGGTGGTGTGGCTACTGCTGAGCAGTGCTCACACAGCACCAAGGCTCTTTCCAACATTTCCCCCCAGTGGGATGGGGTGGCCAGGATCTTGGGAGGGGACACAACCAGGACAGCTGACCCCAACTGACCAAAGGGATATTCCATACCATATGGCGTCTGCTCAAGTATAAAGCTGGGAAAAAGGAGGAAGGGGGTGGGGTCACCCTTGGTCCTCTGAGGCAACCGCTATGCGTGTCACAGCCCTGCTTCCTGAGAAGGCCCCACATCGCCTGCTAATGGGAAGGAGAGAATAAATCTGTTTTCTTTTTTTTGCTTTTGGTTTACCCACAAGGGTTGGTTTTTTCTATCTTATTTTCTTTCCCCCCTTATTGCCCTGCTGAGAGTAGGCGGGGAGGAAAGTGATAGAGCGGCTTGGTGGGCACCTGGCATTTAGCCAAGGTCAAACCACCACAGTATACAAATACTGCTTTTGTTTGAGCTCCTTCTCTGTCACCAAGGCAGGAACAGGAGACTGTACCGAATACTGAATCCAAGAAAGGAGATCTGGATATCTGAATATATGCTGATCAAATAATACAGATGTGCTTTGACAAAACCAAAATATGCTTCTTGTTTTATGTGAAAATATTTTATGTTAATATTTATATGAAACCTGTAGATTTTCCAGCCTGTTCTGTGGAAAAGTTTACATCAGCTCGATTTGTAGTTTCAAGATGACAGAGGGGAGGAGAGGGGAGGAGAGGAGAGTTGAGTTCCAGTTGGAAGGGACCTACAAGGACCATCTACTCCAACTGCCTGACCACTTCAGGGCTGACCAAAAGGTAAACTATGTTAAGGACATTGTCCAAATGCCTCTTAAACACTAACAGGCTTGGGGCATCGACCACCTCTCAGTAAATAAAAGTTTTATAATGTCAAATCTGAACCTCCCCTGGTGCAACTTTGAGCCACTCCCACATGTCCTCTCACTGGATCTGCACCTCCCTCTCCACTTCCCCTCCTCAAGCAGCTGTAGAGAGCAATGAGGTCACCCCTCAGCCTCCTTTTCTCTAAACTAAACAAATTCAGATGCTCCTCATAGGACATTCCTTCCAGCCCTTTCATCAGATTTGCTGCCCTCTGTTTCCTTGGGAAAATTATGAAAGAAATTGTTTCTGAATTTACAATGTCTCTGGTGTTTATTGGGTTTTTCTACTTTTCCTTTTTTTTTTTTTTTTCCTAATTGGAAAACAAATAATCTTTCTGAAGGATTTGTCCAGAGCTTGAAAGTTTTAGAGGTTTGCCAGCTATATCTGCAAAAAGGTGCATCAAGACTGTTCTGTGAAGTAACTCCCAGCTGATGCACATTGCTTTTGTGCCCCAAACTGACCTATCCTTCTGTTGTCACTGGAAAGATCTGTTGGTTCAGGTAGGATTACCTACAGTTTGAGTTGAGCTACCAAGACCAAAGCAGTATTCTCTAATAAACTTACTCTCTGACTTTTCATCAGAACTCTATGAGTTATTTCTGCTTTACTATATCAAATAGTGAGAACATAGTAATAATGTTTCCACTGCTCATTGACATAACTCAGAGGTGCAACTACTATATCAGGAAATGTTATTAGGTTCATTATGATCTTAGCTTGCACAGAAGAATTAATTTTTTGAATAAATGCACTGTAAATAATGCATATCTATTAGCTGCATTAACAACATTTCTAAAACTTAATTTTTTAATGTTCAGCCATTATACAAACTCCTACACTCAAAATGAGAGTGAGGAGCTTTCATCCTATTGAAATAGTAAACACTGAAACAGAAATTGTTTTTTCCTTACTTACACCAACTCTCTAAAAGAGGAGGAAGCTCCTATCATGGAAGTCGTATTACTATTATGCATCTAAACCTCATTTTCACAAACACTTACTAAAAAACCTCAGTAGGAAGCCCCATTAAATGTTCCTCTCTATTGTTTTTTGAAGTTGTTTTTATTAAGATATTTTCAGAGGCATAAAGACTCAAAATAAAACTCTATGAAACACAGAAAATAATGTTTGTGTTTAGTTTTACTGTACATTCAGGAAGGGAAAGTACTGTTTCTGGTGTTTCTTCTCTATGTAAGAATGAGATGAATAATAAGAAAGTTCCTTAAATGTCAAGAGATCATAGGCTAATGAGTCTAATGAATGAACATATAATTCACAGTGACCAAGAATCTACTAATTTTATGTGTGATTTTTGTTAAATCTCTGTTTCAATTTTTGTTAATGGGATGGACATTACTAAGTTTTAATCACTTGGATTGTGGAAAAGGTCAGATTTTACATGTCTCTCAGAGTACAAAAGAAATTTCCAGTGTAGAAAATTGTATATTTCAATTTCAAGCTGTACTACATAACCTAAGATTACACAAAAAGTAGTACTGTAAGTTTGTCATTCAGAGGAGGCCAAACCTTAGTGAGAATCTCCACAATCTTAGTCACTAAATTTCATGTGGCTCTGCCACATGACTCAGTTCACACCATTTTCCCCAAACCACATATAAATGAAGTTTTCTGCACAGGCAGTTTACTCAGTATTTTGTTGCAAACTGTGCAGTAACAGTAAAAGTAAAACTTTGGTCTAAAAATCTTTTTTTTTGACTGTTTTTAAGGGCTGGCTCTGCTGCTGGTATTTTAGTAAGTACACTAGAAAAACTGCTGTGGGTCAGACTAGAGGTCCATTTAGCCAGTACATGATCTCTGAAAGTGGCCAAAAGCAAATGTCTTGAAGAAAAGAGCAACATGGGGCAGATACATAAGCAGATATATTTTTACTCCCTTTAAAAAAATAAATTTGTGTCAGTTTAAATATTTCATTGGAAAGAATCTCAGTTTGAAAGGAAGCAGCCAGAAAGAAGAAAAAGTACCACAAACTTCTCTTCCTGCCAGTCTACTTCTGAAGGACCTGTGAACTACCTAGTTCGATCTCTCCCTAGGAAAAAGGGAAGATGAAGTGATTCAAGTGGCCTATTGGCTACCTCCAGCCATGAGCATTCAAGGACAAGGCAGCAGGAGAAAGGACAGCTGCAAATAAGACTTGTATAACAGCCAGCAAAGAAGAACAATCAGGCTCCATCTGGCTCAGTCACATTTCTCCTGCATTAGCAGTTTTTCATTAAAAAAAAATGCCGCAAAAGAGTGTGGATCACAGAACAGACAGTTACACATACACAATGTTCAATCACCCTTCAGTAAGTAATTTCATCAGCAGGCACCTAACAAAAGGATAGGAATCTAGGTCTTGGCTGTTTGAATAGTATTTAGATTTAGACGCTGTTTCCTTAATAAATATGAGTAAGTGATATGCTGGAGAGCTAAACACTGTGGTTCTCATTTTCAGCCATTATGTCCCAAATTGTGGCCTTTGTTGTATCTGTGCTGCTCTAGTGATAGCCAAGGTATAAGCTGGCCTTATTTATTCAATGATAATTCCCAGTTAATTGCTTTCTAGTGGTAGAGATCATTGTCTTAGTTTGAAATAAGAGTCCAACAGCCCTTGAATACCCACTAGAGTAGGTACAAGAAGGAAAAAGATTTTTTTCTGTAGGATACATTTCATTTCAAGTGCATCTGTAACATGATAAATACATCTTCATCTTTATACTTACTATGAAGCCAAATTAGATACAAAAAGTCGCTTTATAGTCAAAGGATGATCATTAAAGGAGAATGCTGAACAACTGTAGGAATAAAGTTGTCAACAACAGCATGAAGTAATTAATTTGATGCAGAATTGAGACTTGTAAGTAAGGTTGGTTAAAAAAAAGCGTAAATCCTTCTTATGTTCGCCATCAGTTCTGCAACACTGCAAAGAAACTTTTCACTGTTGGACAGCTTGGCATCATGAGATATCCATCTGAGTCTTCTCCACTGTAACAGAAATGAGGTCTTGGTAACAACAAGATTTCAATTCAGAAGCTGGAAAGAGAAATAGCCCTTGTTTGTACATTCTCAGTCCTATCTGACTTTTTTTCTAGCAGATAGGACACTTTTTACAACAAACAAAAATTTCTAGTAGGCTTCAGCTATGAAGACAAGTTCCTTACATTATTCCAGTTATTTAAGGAGGTATAAAAGAAAGACACATTTTCAAGAAAGGCATGCATGAAATTAAAAGTCTTCAACCAATATAAATCCCAGCAATGTTCTTTGGATTTGAACATTCGGTATTTCCCTTTATCAAAGCAATTTTTATATCTTTTTTAAACCAGAACACATAGATGCACACACAATGTCTGAAACCATATATCTTTCATTACTTGGTATTAAGACAGAATTAGCAGTAAGGTTCATACACTGTATAAAGTTAATATCCCCACAGACATTTAAACACAGCTGGTGTATCTGTGATTCAATTGAAAGATCTAATGATTGAAAGATAATAGTGTAAATTTAGTCTGCCTTGCCACAAAACTGATGGAAATTTAAAGTACAGTTTATTGCACATATGTCTCTTTCTCTGCATTGCAAATCTTTTAAAAATTAAGCAAACAATGATACAGTTTTACAGGTGTTTTTAACAGAGACCTTGAAACAGCAAAACAGAAGCTGGAAGACAGGGACGGGGAGCAGAATGAAGCCCACATAATCCAAGGGGAAATAGTTAGCAACCTGCTATACCTCATAGACATACACAATCTATGGGGATGGATGGATGGATGGGATCCACTCAAGGGTACTGAGGGAGCTGGCAGAAGTACTCATCAAGACACTTTTATTCATTTATCAGCAGTCCTGGCTAACCGAGGAGGTCCCAGTGGACTTGAGGATAGCAAACATGATGCCCATCTACAAGAAGGGCCAGAAGGAGTATCCGGGGAACTACAAGGCAGGTCAGCCTGACCACAGTGCCAGGTAAGGTTATGGAGCAGTGCCATCACATGGCATGTACAGGACAACCAGAGAATCAGAGCCAGTCAACACGGGTTTATGAAAGGCAGGTCCTGCTTTACTAACCTGATCTCATTCTATGGCAGGGTGACCTATTTAATGGATGAGGGAAAGGCTGTGGATACTGTCTATGTCAACTTTAATAAAGCCTTGGACATCATTTCCCACAGCATTCTTCTGAAGAAACTGGCTGCTCATGGCTTGGATGGGCATACTCTCTGCTGGGTAAAAAACTGGCTGGATGAGCGAGCCAAAAGAGTTGTAGTTAATGTAGTTAAATCCAGTTGGCAGCTGATCATGGGTGCTGTTCCCCAGGGCTCAGTACTGGGGCCAGTTCTGTTTAATATCTTTATCAAAGATCTTGATGAGGGGACTGAGTGCACTGTCAGGCTTGGGGAAGAGTGGCTGGAAAGCTGCCTGGTGGAAAAGGGACCTGGGGGTGTTGGTTGGCAGACAGCTGAATATGAGCCAGCAGTGTGCCCAGGTGGCCAAGAAGGCCAAAAGCATCCTGGCTTGCATCAGAAATGGTGTGGCCAGCACCATTGTGCCCCTGTACTCAGAACTGGTGAAGCCACACATCAAATACTGTGTTCAGTTTTGGGCCCCTCGCTACAAGAAGGACATTGAGTTCCTGGAGTGTGTTCAAAGAAGGGCAACAAAGCTGCTGAAGGGTCTAGAGCAGAAGTCTTATGAGGAGCAGCTGAGGGAACTGGGGTTGTTTAGTCTGGAGAAAAGGAAGCTGAGTGAAGACCTTATCATCCTCTACAACTACCTGAAAGGAGCGTGTAGTGAGGTGGAGGTCAGTCTCTTCTCCCAAGTAACAAGCAATAGGACAAGAGAAACAGTCTCAAGTTGCACTAAGGAAGGTTTGGATTGGCTATTAGGAAAAATTTCTTCACTGAAAGGGTTGTCAAGCACTGGAACAGGCTTCCCAGGGAAGTGGATGAGTCACCATCCCTGGAGGTATTGAAAAGATGTGTGGATGTGGCACTTATGGTCAAGGTTTAGTGGTGGACTTGGCAGCATTAGTTTTACAATTGGACTTTATGATCTTAATGATCTTTTTCAATCTAAATTATTCTTTGATTCTGTGACTCTATAAGATCAAATTATAGTCTTTAATACCCCAGAATATACTAATATAACCCAAAGTACTCTTCCCTGTGCAATCTTTGGACTGCAGTACTGTATTTAACTTCATATGCTACTAAACAATGAAACAAATGTATTAGATGCTAAATAAAACACTTCCATGTCGTTTAGTTCTCCTGATTTTTGTTTCTCTTTCTTGTTGCATAATTCACGGGTACTAAGACAGCTCTTAACTGAGAAATTGTTGTAGCATATGTGGCCTTTTTGTAGCAAAGTTAGGAAATTTTATTTCTTAGATCTTTATGACAGGCTAATAAACCGCCACAATGTGAAGTCTACAGACTAAAATAGTCTGAAAAGGGATTTATCAAAGTATTTTATTAATTTGCATCTGTTCAATAGTGCCAGAGTTAGTATGCTCTTTTAAGAATATACTGACACCATGTTAAATTAAAGCAATTTTAGCATTTTACATAACTTGAAAAAATTCAAAATAAGCAATGGAAATCGTCCAGATTTTCTAATATTTCACTCCAACAGACCTTCAACCTGACTCTTGCACTCAGAATGAATGATAAACTACTCAGCTTTGTTCTACTAAAAGAATATCAACTGTATGATTACAGATTACTTCTACTCCCTTCTCCTGCCCCGGAAAACTTTAGGATCATAGGATTATAGTAATGTTTGCAAGGGACCTCTGAAGGTGATTTAGCCCAAGCTCTAGATCAAAGCAGTATCACCAATAATGGATTAAGTCAGTCATGGTTTTGTCTCATAAAGCCATGAAAACCTCCAAACCTCCAAAACCATCCACCATGATCCTCAGGCCTCTTCAGCAGGGTGGTCCCCAGCCCATGCAGATGTACAGGGCTGCTTGTTCCACCTCAAGAACAAAACTTTGCGCTTCTCCTCATTGACCTTCATTAAGTTTCTGTTAACTAACTCTCAGGTTCCGCAAGGGATGTAAGCTCTACCATTCAATATGCCAGCAGCTCACCTCTGTGAAATTAGCATTGCCAATACTAAATGCAATCAATAATGTAATGCTTTTAATATTTTAACTCTACACTACTTTTTCATTGAGAATTACTACAGAAAACAAAACTTTTATAGATGAATAAGTAAAAATATATATTTAAGTTTCAGAAATCCAATTCCATTAACAAAGCACTAATCCAGAGCAGCTGAGAAGGTATTCTATAATTTTTAATACTCTACTTTGTATAAATAATATTAATTTATACTCTCTATAAAATAATATTATTAGTTTAGTCTTCATTTTGCTATATAAAATCCGAAGATGTTGCCATTTGTAGGAACTGACATGAAGACTGGTATTATTCCTGATATTCATTTCTGTGATTTTTTGTATTAAAAAAAAAAAAAAGTGGATACCTAAATGAGTTACCTTTCAATGTTGATTAATTATATCTTCTTGCTTTAATTATATGTACTATATAGATGTCATTTTTCCTCTGTGAGCAATCCATTCTTTTCTATGCAAAACAATCATAGTAGGTGTGTAAGAAATGTATATATATTTTAGCTTCAGAAGAAACGAAGATATTTTTCAAAGTCTTTCTGCTAAAAGTGATAAAGAAGATTTTGTCAGATACAATATTCAGATGTCTCGATAAATTCTATTTATTTCAGAGTACATAAAGTTAGTCACAGTAATCTAAACTATGGGGAAATAAGATTTTTTTTTTCTTGTTGTCCTGAGCAACAGTTATGTAACTAAGCCTCTGTACCAATTTAAATGAAAACATTTATATAAATCCTCCCATGTACACATACACACTTTCTATCACCACAAAAAAAAAAAAAAGTAGTATATATGTAAAAGTAAAAAAATAACACTGCCACTCGTTATGCTGATTAAAACTATCTGAACATATTTTACTTATGAAATCTCACCAAATACGCAGTCCATTTTCTTCAGCTCTACTCATGCTTGATTTGTATTTCTAAGAAATTTATTTTTACTGTATATATTGCATATATTTTATTGCATATATTTTATATATTCCACAAATATCCATTAAAAGAAGGCAACTGAAATAGGAAAGTTTTGATCTTTATTCTAGAACTTTTCACAGTCAGTGACTCAATAAAGCTTAACTAGCAAAAATTCAGAAATCAAAAGAGATCAATTTGTCTGTATTAATGAGATAACTGCAAACATGATATTTTAAAAAAACATATCTCCTTACAGTGATGAAAGGGTTTATATAAAGACACTGACATTCCAGGTAATTTATTTATTGCAAGGTACTTGGTCTGCTGATATGTGCTTACCACTTAACGGTTGAGACCATTGCTACCACCCAGTCTTGGTCTCCAATCTTGTAATTTTTTTCTACGTGAGTGACATGCTCCTCCTTTGTGAAGGACACTGTGAAAGTCCACTTCATTAGCACATCTGCTCATGTGGAGCAGATTTCAGAACTGGGGCTCTTCCTGTCAGTTTTTGCTACTATAATGTTTTTCAGTTGCTTACTTAGAATGATATCGTTATCTCAGTTATCTGAGATACAATTATTAGTAATACTAGTATTAATATACTATATATATAGTGTATGTATATATATGTATATATACATATATATATGTATACATGGTAAAATTATTGGCAGTACAAAATGTTTCCTCTTACCGCTGGATTAAACAGGTTTCCCATAAGAAGTCTTGCTGGAGAAAAGTATATATAATAGACATGGAAAAACATAACTTCTAAGCATGGAGGCTATTTTTTGGACTATGTTGGGAGGGAAACTGGCACTGTAAATCAAATAATTTTAGACCTTGTATACACAACACCTTTAGAGATGGATTAAAAACCAAGATAATCTCTCCATACTTCTCATTAATCACACGGAAAAGTAGTGAGGCAGGGAAAAGCGATCAGATTGTCACAAAGGAAGGGAGCACTCAGGTTGTTAATCTTAAGGTGATGTCCAAGGAGGACAAGCCAGCCCATCTGCAGCTTTACCACCTGATAGACACAGAGGCTACTTGCTGCTGTGTCAGCCTGGGGAAATGACCAGAAAAACAGATGCCTCCACTGAAAAAAAGAAAATAGAAAGAAAAACCCAAAACAACCAAAAAAGCTTAACAAGGAAAAAGGAGCTTAATACTTCAGTTTCCCTAGGTATGGAAAACTAGCATCCCCACAATGATTATTTTAATCTTTGAAAAGCTTAGCATTGTAATATTGAATGCAAATAATTCTTATAGGAGCATTTGTGTCGATATATTGATTTCTTCAGGATTTCAGATATTTTACAATACTTTTAAGGGAGAAAAGTGAACATGTTTTGCAGGTTTTGCTAAAACGTGCTCCTAAACCAGGAGGCCAGGAATGTTATATACAGCCAAGATCTATGATAGAGATTCAAAGACAAGAAGTGTTTAACTGAGATACTGGTTCATTTTACAGAATACTTGCTTATTGTCAAAACTCTTCATGGTCCCTTTAACTGTTTCAAATTTTACAGAAAAAGAAAAAATACCTAGGCTGGTCCTTTTCTTTAACTCATTTCACTCTTTAGTAAGTCTCAGTAAGACATATCTCAAAGTAATATAAGCATATAAAGTTGAAAAACCTAGCGCAGATAAAGTCCATTCTATTGACAAATAATGAAATTCTTTTCAAAGCTAGCACAAAGCTCCATGTGTGTCACCCTCCCCTCAGCTTGCATCTTTCCCATATTTGTCTGTCATTTCTTTCTCTTAAGATTCTAGGGAACTTTCTGGGCTTAGACTTTAATATTAGTAATCTTATTAATCTTTTAAACTTTCACAAGCCTTAAGTGCGAAAACAACATATGGCTGTGTAACAGAGCACCTCTGGAGATTTTATACTCTTTGAACAGCACATAAAATCTTATGTTGTGTTCATTCTTATTCATTGCTTGTCTGTCCATATTTTAACCCTGCAAGTATCAACGTATCAGTCTAATTCATTATGTTTTATTTGGTACCATCTGCACCTTACAGATTGAATTCATGGAAAATTAAAATCTCCTTTCGCAAGGGCAGTGCATAGGTGTTATCACAGTAACAGATCTATTCTGGCAATGAACGGTAAGATATGTGACTATTTCTTTGACCAAGGCAGTCTCAACCTTACCAGGCCAATAAGCCGCAATTGATATATAATACTGAGTATTCAGTCAGGATTGTGGTTCCTGATACCTAGCACAAAGAAATGCAATTACAGTCAGAGATATTTTAGAGCCTAATGACACATTCTTGCAATTTATTAAACAAGGGAGGACCCTTGTTTATATTATGTGATTAAAGAATGACACTACTGAATGCAGAATCCCATTTAAAAATTATATTGAGAACATTAAGAATGCATAGTTAAGCATGCATGTCATTAAAAGCTAGTGCTTTATCAATTTTTAATAATAAATAGAAACTTTATAGATGTATATTGCATAGAAAAGGCATTAAAAGAAGATCAAGGTTGCAAAATCAAACATTCAAAAGTTAGGGAATGACAGACTTAATTAGCCCTTTTATGTATAAGCATTATGGTTGTTTTTTTCAACACCACACAGGAAATCTGCATCAGAGCCAGAAAAGACTACAAAAAAATCTATTTTTCCTTGGTTTCAGCTTAAAGACTGAGCTAAAAATAGCTATCTTTTCTTTTTCTGCAGTCTTCTTATTCACACCCTTTTCTTCACAATATCTGTGGTCCTGCAGAAAAAGTGGCTATGATCAAGTACAGATAAAGACATCCTTTCCTAGAAGAAAGTTACTTTAGCAGCTGCTAAAAGGATAAGCTAGGAAGGATAATACAGAAGGATAGTACAGAATAAGGCATAGCTATATCCCTGTGTCAGCTTGTGCCTTCATGAGACTCACATCCTTGCCCCAAATCTCATTGACCCTGTGGAAACATTTGTGACTGACCAGTGTTTCTGTAATGTTGAAGAAATACAATAAATATTTCTCA
This sequence comes from Podargus strigoides, assembly GCA_028020825.1. NCBI lineage: Eukaryota > Metazoa > Chordata > Aves > Caprimulgiformes > Podargidae > Podargus > Podargus strigoides. Next base: position 59,417,338 of record CM051620.1, read on the forward strand.
AAAGCACATTGGCAGACCACATCCATTCTTGAGAGAGGCCATTAGTCCTTATTAACTAAAACAAAGAAGAACCACATTTTTAATTTATCCCTGTTAATGAAATAGAAAGTTGTTTCTTCAAAAAGGTTGATGCTGTCCTTAGTCTGTTATGAATGTTCAATCTGCATCACAAGGGGTGATTTCAAACACAGATGAGAGTAACTGCATAAGGAGGGAGTCAGAGATGATAATTCATTGCCACAGGAGCAAATATTGCTTAGAATCATAATAACAATTATGATTATTTATATAATTCCTTTATACAAATCTTTTCTGCTTTATGTTTAGCCGCAAACTAAGAACAAAACACAAAGGGTGTACACATATATCACACACTTGCTTATTCTACTGTATTCTTATTAAGAACTATTGTTACTGAGAAAAAATGAGTCATCTTTTTAACAGGACTACTCTCGTGCTTGGTTTGATAACCAGGAACTTGGGTTCCTTGATCTTACTAAGAATGTTTGTCTCTCTTATGAGGGGGGGGATCATCAAGAAACCACATACCTCTGCTGTGCATGGATTTTTTTAAGGAGCTAGTAATTAAAACAATTGCAGGGTATTTTTTTGCTTTGTCTTTATGCAAAGCACATTGGCATCCACCTTGCCCATTACTGCCACTGTAAACACCTAGAAGCATAGAGTCCAGTATTGCAGAAACACCATGGAACAGCCATCAAAATATGTAAGTCCAAATTCATACACTAAGGTATCACAAATGAGTGTGTTAAAGTAGTCACTCTTCCAGGAGAATTAATATCAAGTCTAAATTCTTTATTTTATTCATTGCATTGTGCAGATGAATTAACATAAGCTTTGAAACATGACCTAAGCAGAAATTAAATGAAAATACCAGAATGCTTAATGGACATTTTTATTACTCTATTTCTTTTGTTGGCATCTGTTATTATAAAATCACCCGTGTATGGTTTCATTTGCTTTGTATTTCACCTTCTACATCACAAACTTCATCAAAGATCAAAAGAATAGGTAAAACAACAAAAAGATTGTACCTCTTTTCATAAATAACTGTCACTGGATATCTAAACAAAGTCACAATTCATCTCATTCACAGTCATTTCAGCCTTTAGCAGATGTGTGCTTTGAACAAATTTATTGGCCTTATGAATAAAGATTAGCACTTCTGTTCAACTCTGTTGGAGAGAATATTATTCTACAGTAAGTGGACATGAAATTCAACAGTGGGGATATTTAAAATAAAATTGACTAACTTCATTTGCTACATTTTCAAAGCACCACATGGGAGGGATTCACATAAATACTGTTAACAAAAAGCTTTGCAAATATTCACCTTTATCTCTGTTTTTAAACTAACAATCATTTCTAACTTCTGTGAGTGAAAAAATGTAAAAGAAAGAAAATGAAGTAAAATCTTTTTTAGCTTTTAAAGCGAAGGCTATGAATTTGTAATCTTGCTAGTTAAGGGCTAAGTATTAAGACTAGGAGGGATGAACTTACGAGTCAGAAGACTGGCAATGATTTGGCTACATTTCTTAGCTAGTTATAATAATGAATTTATCTGTAAATGAGTAAAGGAAGAATAATGAAACAACAGGATGTTAAATTTTAGATATTGTTAGACAGCATCTAACTTCAGCAAAGGTAGCTGTTGCTAACAATTTATCTCCTAGTTCTTGTGATTTAAAGCATTATCTCTGTTATACCTGGATGAAAACCAGATAGTTCAGTAAAACCTATGTAAAACTCAATGACATTAGATGAAAATGAAAGCAAAACTATACATACCTAAACTGGAAGAGTGTATCTTCCAAAAAGCACACTTTTTTTCTTTTTTTTTTTTAAATTCCAAGGACTTTTATCTTTATCCATATCCATTGGCTTCTCAGATCAATACCAGGTGAAAAAAATCTTCTGTCAATAGCAGCCTGGAATGTCAAATACAGTTTTACTGAATGACGAATTGTTCAGAAAAAAACCCAACAAATGCAAACATTTATGACTTAAAGGCTGTATTAGACTTGTAAATAAGTTTGAGACTCCTGAAAAAAAAAACAACACAAAAGATGTTTCAAAGTGAAAGTTCACATAAATTATAGAAGAGGAAAACAAAAGGGAAAATTATCTTGGTTTTCTGTACAATATCATCCCTCTATATTAATACTAGATTATAGTCAAGAACTGGGGCTTTACCATGACAGACCAGGCTATTTTGGTCCCAGGCACTATTAGGCTATTGCTTTCTCTGTTACACTTTTTTTTCAGGATTAATATATATTGCTAGCCCCAAAGAATAGGAGCAGGGGGAAAAAACCCAACAAAATAGACAACCCAAACAAACAAACAAAAAACCCTAGAAAAATGAAAAGCAACAAAAAAAAACACAAACCCACAAAAAACCCCACAACAATAAACAACAAACCACCACCACCCCAAAAAAAACAAACCCAAAAATGCAAACCAAAAAAACCCAAACACAAACTTGATTTCTTATTTCATTATAATAGTGAATTTTAATAATTTCAAAATACAATATATTTCCCCCCAAGATTTTTAAATAAATAATGAGTGGTAGAAATAGTAACAATATGATAAATTATTGCCATATGGCTCTCTTTCCTGATCAGGGGAATAAATGAGAGAACCACGCACGACCACTTTCTATGCTCAGAGGGTCTATAGTCATTTATGATGTTTTAAAATTATATTGTTGATATGGAGAATGAGAGCAACTGATATTAGTTTTTTAATTAATGTTCATATTACCTGATAGCTATTATTTTGTCTGACTTTCTGAGTTAAATCAAAAAGACCTCCGGCAAAATTAAATTGTGATTAACAATAGCATACCATCTGGGAAAATATCCTGTGTCCATAGAAGAACAGTGAATTCGCTTGTTTAATAACCATCAGGTTCACAAAAGGGTTGGTTATTTTTGACAGTGAGGGGAGTAAGAAAGGGGAACCTGGGATCAGGGGGTGTGATTGCTAATAACTACTGCGGGACACACGACTGCCACAGCAGGGCAGCCAGTTTCTCCAAGTGATGCAAGTGTAAAGCAGCCAAAATGCCCGGATGGTTGTTAGCTGTATCTGTGCATCACATAAAAGCTGTCTCAGATACTATGTAGAATCAAGACCAAATAACCCCACTGCCTGTGGGATTGTTTACCTTCTCTCTGTAAATGACCCCAAGTCAAGCTAAACTGTCCCTAGTACCGAAGCCACCTTGTGTCTACAGAAATTATATGTAGCTTTTACTCTGCACTGCTGTATGATGTATATATATGTGTCTGGTAACAGAGATCAAAGAAAAGTATTTATTCTTCTCCAGAACATCTTAGTTTGCTTAGAATAGTCAAATATAGCATACTGTCACAGGAAAAGACAAGGTTTAGGGAAGACTGAGGTGAAAAAAACTTAATGGTTTTAACCTTTCTACTTACTATCTGAGGCAAATGAATGTTGCTTTGTTTTGGAAAAAAAAAAAACCACAACAAAAAAGGCTGTTCTGACTTGCATGTTTTTCTGGACACAGACTTAACAGAAGTTTTTTACAAGGGTTTACAGACCAAGAAAATGTCAGCACTGCTATGTGCTCATGACCACTTCATATGCACCTATCATTCCTTTATCTATCATGTGTTTTCTTTCAACTGTCTAGCTTGGGTTATCTAAATTTGCACTTGACTTGCATATATTGCTGTGTGAGGTTAAGACTTCTCCTCCCTCCTGACTTTGTCAGGTAGAGTTTTTACTAAGAATCTGCTTATCTGATAAGAGTAAAGATCTGCTAGAGCTGGACCCGCTGACTGATTCAAGTGTCTATGCACAGGAGTAGTCATTGAAATAGGTGCTCAAACACCTTGTAGATATTTCTGTGGTTGTCCTGAATAAGTCGGGCAGAATCACATAAGATACGATGAACAGTTGTCCTGTCCCACTTATACACTTGAACAAGAAAATTGCCTTCATGTGATGGAGAACTTTTAACTACCTTTTGCTGTATTCAGAAATGTGCCTGATATAATGACTGGCATCTAGAATATAAGCTTTCTGGGATGCGCTGACACACTGTTACTGGAACTTGGGTGCTCCTTAAAAGAGGCAGTGAGCATGCCTACAGAAGGGATGCCATCACTTGTTTTTGCTGGGCTTAGTGTATGGCAAAGACAAAGTGAGGAAGTTAAAAAATGGTTAGCAGGTGTGAGAAGCAGTAGCAAAATGACACAAGTCCAGCAGACAGCCAACCAACAAAATGAAATTCTCAATTGGCTCAACAATCAGCCTGTTTTCCATTTAGGAATTACATTACTGACCACTCATCTCTCTAACTAAAAAGTTTGCAGTGACTTTGACTACTGCTAAAACTGGGCTCGTAGCTGCATGCAGCTCTTGGCTCATATACTGTAGAAGTACAACTGGGATGTGTTCCTATTGTTGGAGAGTCCCTGGATCCAAGAATATCAGATCACTAAGAAATGCTATGTATGGTTTCATATGTTACATATCATGTCTGTTTTAAAATGTTGATTGTTCTGTGCACTGAAAGTAGCTGACCTAAATTAGGTTGCATTTTATTGAGTTAGTTACAGGACTGCTAGTTACGGCAAGGGGTATTTTTTTTGCCTGGTTAGTTTTATGGATTGTGTTATGCTAGAGGTGATTTATTTGCTCAAATGAGTATCATTTAAATGCAACTATCCCTGCTTGCTCATCTGAAACCATGACATACCACTTTATTGTACTGTGTCAGTGTCTTGCTGTTTTCTCATACTTGTGAAATATTTTTGATATACCTATGATTTCTCATTTCCTTAAGAGTAGACAGTAAAAAAGATTTAGACAAAGCAAAGCTTTACTAAGCTCATAAATATAGATAGGGAGAAATCTGAGAACAGAAAACTAAGACCTTCCAACCACCAAGTGGAAGAAAATGAGCTTTTATGTTATCTAACAATCTGGTAGATTTAATCTGGAGAAAGAGAGAACTGTGAAATCAAAGTTTAAAATAAAATCAGAGGAAACTTTATTGAATTGTCTATATTTTGTCATGTTTGTTGCATAGCAACAGAGCAAAAGGGAATTTTTTGCCACCACAATTGTCAGAGCTCTGGAAATCTCAAGGCTCTTGTGAATATGCTGGAAGTGCTGGGGGAAAAGTGTCTAGTTCATAGAATTATAATCATAGAATGGTGTGCATTGGAAAGGACCTTTAAAGACCATCCAGTCCAATCCCCCTGCCATAAGCCTGATGGATAACTCAGAAGTGTTTGTAGGAAAGCCATAAGCAACTGACCTGACAAGGCCCATCCTTGAAGGCAAGTAGACACTGGTCTAGAGTAATCTATGGAGACTGCTGTGACTTTGAAGCTTGCACACAAGGAACTTACATCCACTTCTATAAGGATGCCTAAGACAGACTTCATGCTGGCACTTGTGTGTGCTTATCAAATCCAGCTCCAGAGTCTTTTCCTGGTGACAAGGGACAAAGTACAAGTGGTGACAATCTCTTGAAGTCCAGCCCTGCACCACAAGCCTCTTGTCCTCCTGGTGCCATGTACTCATATAGATGTGGTTACAAACTCAGGTGAACTACCTTGCCTCTCAGAGAAAAGCAACAGACACGTAAGTCTGTCAACAAGTCCTAAGGCTTTGGGAATTTTATCTTACGGATCTGGGTCTGGAAGGCTTAATACAATATTTTTTGCTTACTTGCCTTAGGAGATTACTTACAAACATGGACAAACAAAGTATTTTGGAGTAGGCTAGGTTAAAATCTTGCAGTCGATATCTACTCCACAGTAACTGCTGTTATTATGCTGAAAAACTGCTGGTTTTCTGTTTTAGAGTTATCCAGTAGTGAGAGACTAAATGGGGTAAAGAAAAGGAGAAAGAAAACGGGGAAGAAAAGAAGGAAGAAAGGGAAGAGGCCACACAGTTCAAATCTGTGTCTGTAAGGAAAAAAAATTGGTTTTGAAAACACAGAAATACATGAAAAGCAGCAGCGCTGAAAAAGTCTTGAGGTAACAGTGAACAGCAAGTCAGCTATGATATTTCAAACACTATACCAGCAAGAAGGAAAACAAAAACACTAACTTTGATATGATTTTAGGTGCAAACAGAGATGCATCCGTCATAGATCAGACACATATTAAGACCACCTAAAAGTTGTGGCTTAGCCACATAATGCTGAGCTCTGGACATCTCAGAGTTTACAAAATGTGGAGAACTCAGAAAATAAAAACCCAAATCAACACGTGAACAATCTGACCTTTGAGGAAGGAACCAAAGAAATAAATAAATTTTATATATCCTGGCTGATATATGTCAATGAGGGAAATCCTTGAAAAGTGTGAGTATAAAGCAGAAAGGAAAAAATGAATTAAACTGATTCAAGGGGGCATAAATACAATGAAAGGAAGACTACAAGGCAACATGTGATTTCCTAGCCTTGAAACATATTCAGCTATAGAGCGGTCTTCTAAAGCAGTGAAAGAAAACTCGTCAATCCAATAGTTTCACCCTACATTCTCTTGTTGCAATATAATAGAAAATTACTACACCAGAAGTAAAATAAAGTCTATTAATCAGTAAAAAACATATATGGTATGGACAGGACACCTAAACCAAACCTTTAAAAATGGTCTAGAAAAAATACTCAAAAATGCATAACAGAGAATAGTATTTTATTGGCAAAGAGAATGATAAGGTGATTCAGTAGAATTTGCACACTTATAGTCAGCTATGTTCATAATACAAAAATTCTTAAACAATAGTATGTTTCACTGAAACAGACTAAGATATTATGGACTTAGATCTATGACTTCTGAAAACTGAGTGGTAAAGCTAGTTGGGGCAGAAGAGAACTTTTTTTCATATTACTTTAAGACCTACAGTGTCAAGTGAGAAAACTTGTAAGTCACCATAGTGATAACAACAAATATCTATCACATTGAAAAACTATTTGTGCTCTTCGGGGGGAGGGGGAGTGGGGGGGTGGTGGGAGAAAGTGCCCTGGAAATAGCCATTTATCCCTTCAAATCAATCCAGGTAAGGGACTTCTTACCCAGCTAAGAGATAATGTAGTACAACCCAAGCAGTCAGAATACAGGGACACAAGCATAAAGTAAACCACTGTGGAGATATTAAAGCAGAGTGATAGCAGTCAGTCATGCTCCATACACAGCACGCATGCAAACACAGTCTAATATAATAATGATGTTTGACAAAAGAGATAAATGAGACAGAATTTTTGTCTATTTTTGAAGAGGCAGTTTCCTTTAGCAGCAGCAGCTTGCTCTCTCTCAAAGGAAATTCTCTGCCTAACTTGTCCCTTTTTCTTTATTTTTTTTTTTTTTTTGGTATTTATCTGATATTTGCATCCACTGAAATTTCAAACTGAACTGAAACCTGTTACAAACTGCTGTGCATGACTACAGATACTTGGTGAACCATTTTCTCATTTAACAACAATGGGAAGCAGTAGCCAATACCCCATGGGGCTCTGGCCATAAGGGCCCCTGAGGCAAAAGCTGTTCCTGGTTTTGAATGCGGATGAGCTGCAGTGAATTATTGACTCGGTTTAAGGACAAGTAAGAAGTTAACAGAACTGGGTTCATGAAAGGAACTTGAAATTAATTAAGATTATACCACACTGATCCCCTTCAATATGCTTTCCTGGATTTAATGGATGTATAACTAACTGCTGCTGAAGAATTTGAATAACATGAAACAGGCTTGAATAGTAAAGGCTGAAAAATTTCTTCTGTGCAGGGAAATACTTTATGCAACATGACCAAAACCAGTATATGTTAAAGCACATGGCTACATAGAAGCGGAAAGAACATTTCAGGATAGAGAATAACATAAAGTAGGTTTTAAATAGCTTATGGTTCGCATACTGTTTCCAAGGCTCAGATGAAATTTTTGCAAATGTCCTAGTTTCACTGGCCACATTGGCCTTGTGGCAAATGTAAAATAAGAGATTCTGTTTAAGAACTTTCTCAGTAGGTATTTACATGTAAAATTAGTGTTATGTGTTATTTCTTCATTTGGTACCTTCTTTCTTCCTTCCTCTTTTGTGAACTTACTGTTTGAGCAGAGACATTGAAGAATGAGGCCCAGAAACTGTACTGTACTGGGAGATGAAAGGTTATAAATAGCAAATCAAACAAACAAACCAGCTTGTTGCCAGAAGGAAGTAGTACAGAAAAATAATCTGTGCATGCCTCCTTCAAAATCCAGTGTAATTTGGGGCTAATGTAATGTAATTTGAAATAAAACATCTTTCTTTGCAATGAATGACAAATGAGGGATTACACGAATTTGACTATTCCATATTTAATATGAGCATACATGGATATAAATAAAATGCGTTTACACATATAAAATTTGAAAGCAGTATAGCTCCTTAAAAATTTGTGCTTATCTCCTTTATTCACTAGTATGTTTTAATCAGATTGACCTGCAGCATATAATCAGACAATTTCCATTAGGAAACATTTAAGATCTTATCCATTTCATCTAGAACCTAAACAAAGTTCTTCCAATCACTTTAACCTAATTACTAACAGATGAAAGATGACTTATCTAATGCAATTCCTGTCAAAACCATTTGAGATTAGGGATCTAATATGAGCTCTGAGGAAACAACCATGGCATCCTAAATGCTGACTTTAAAAAAACTTGTTTAATTTGACCTTTTTCATGTTCTTATTTTCCTCTTAATAATTCAGTGTTTTCAATATTTAAACATTTTTTAAGGAAAACTTTTTATTTTAAATTCATTAGGAAAAGATTAAAGTTTTCAGAAATGCTATGCAATATCTTTGCTTCTGTTTGATGTTACAGGTCCCTGAAGTGCTGGGGTCTGAACCCCCAGCCCTGAATTAAGGTTGACATATGGGTGGTTCCCACAGCCCTTTAAGAGGAGGGGATGAGTTTACCTTTTGGCTTTCCTCCAGGCTGCAGCCGGCCTTGCAAGGAGAGCCCTCAGGTAAACAAGCCCCAGGTGCCCTGCATTTTGGTAACAAGTGCCAGGTGTCCTGTTTGGGGATAAAAGCTGGGCCCACTTGCAGGAAGGGTTGGAGAGTCTGTCTGTGGAGTGGATGCACTTCACAGAGTTTCCTGTTGGGGAAGGACCTCCTGACTCCTCATGGAACCGGATCGCAGTCAGATCTGGCACTTATAAATGCGGGCGTTGTGGGCAGGCAACATGGGGTTACTTCTGTCATATGTAACTGCCTTGTTCTCCTGGTTGTCTCCCATTTTCTCTGTGGGTTATCTCGTGTCTCTGTTTGTTCCATCTGTTATGAGCAATATTGTGTCATTCCTGGGGTCGCTGGGGTTGGTGTCTGTTATTCGTGATCTATCTGACTGGTTTGTACCCCCAGCAATCCTCTATATACTGACCCCTTTACGTGAAATAGAGCCTACGTACTGGATTGTTGGTCTGCTGCTGGCTGTGTCCTTTTTACTGGGCCTACTTGGGCCCATCTGCACATGCACTGATTAATATTCCTGTCCATTTTGACCCTGACTCTTGAAGTAACCTTACTACTGAATTTAACTTGAATTGCTCTTAATAAGCAAATAATTCCTATTTAATAAACAGATTGAAACATGTAACCTAAGAAGAGGACATTTGATTTCTAGCACGAGTATCTAAGATGGCAGTAAAAAACCCACTAGCAACCATCTTTCACATCCCTTTGCTATGTTTACCTGTTAACACAGGCTTCAAACTAGAGGAAAAAAGCTCTTTAGAAAGATCAAGCAGTAACTGCCTGTATCATCAGCAAACTCTACAACAGTGCACTGAAAGGTCCATTCCTCAGCTCACTTTCTGCACTATTCATTGTATGTGCAAATATAAAGTTGTTGTACAAGAGTGAGTATAATCAGAAGATGTTTCTTTTTTTTTTTTTTGGCAGGCAAGACTGATCTCTCATACAGACAAAGCCAGTGGTTATGACCCTCTTCCTTTTCTTTCTTTCTTTATTTTTCCCCCCAAAAAAGGGCTAGAATTCAGACAATCCAAAACAAGTATTTAAATTTGGAATGCAGGAGAAGTGTTTACCAGGCAACAACAAGGCTGAGGAACTGTCTATAAAATCTAAACTTGTATATCTGAAGTATTTTATTTGATTGTACTGCAAAAAAAAACCCAGACCTGTTCCTACTGTAAAGGCAATTAACGCAATCTTTCTACATTGTCCAGAATTTAAAATTAGGTATTTCTTTTACACTGACATTAGTGCAAAATGTAAGTTCATCAAGCATGCAAATACAGTCAAGAAAGCAAACCTTTCCTGCCTCTGTTCTTGCCCAAGTGATGCTTTATACTAGATTTCAATTTGAGATTCCTACACATAAAAATAAATTCTGGGAAAAAAAGTAGAAATATTATCTCCACTGTTTTTTTGATTTAAGACAAGAGAACATACTTCAATACTGCTCTGAATAGAAATGTTTTCTTGAACTATATTTACATGTATAAATATTTGCTAACTTTCAAGTAACAATTTTCTCATAAAATACAGAGCAAAATTCCCAACTTGATTTCAACACTCAAAATAGATTAGCCATGTCAAAATCAGCAAAGCACATTTGGATTGACTCCAGTAAGTAGGATTTCCTTTCTTAAATTTGGTAAATAGATATATTTCTATAGAATTTCAGAGCAGAGCGTTCTACTCTTTGATAGAACATAAAGATTAATTTTACACCTAGTAAAAATATGTGCAAAGTTTGCTATTACAATCCAGGTCTTTCAGATTCACTAATCTTATGCCAGTTTTCAGTATAAAATAATCAGAAAATACTGATAATCTTAAAATAGTTTCTTGTCTGCAGCAAAAAATCTGTGATACTATAGTGGGAAAAGCTGAAGTACAACTTACCTTTTCCCTGGCTCATAAAGTATTACAAAATTGTATTTCAAAAGTTCTAGCTTTAACAGCTGATGTTTGTGTCTATCATGTTGGACATACGTATATATTACTGAGAGTATTACCTTGCTATAATTTCTTCAATAAGCTTTCCCAGGTATTACATCTTAAGAAAAAAAAAAATTTCTAGGCAATTTTTTTCCTCAGCTCTTAATTTTAAATCAAGATTAACCTGATCCCAAATTTTTGCATGTGGGTTTTGGTTATTTCTAATGATACCTATAGAGGTATAGAAAAGAAACTTCTTTACCAATGTACTTCCCCCCCATCTTTCAAAGTACTGTTTTAAAATACTTATGTTATAGAAAAACAGTCACAAATACAGAACTTAATCAAATATGACCAGCTCACAGAGGAGCTCAGAAAAAAATCCAACAGTTGCAGAACAAAACCTGAAAAAATAAAACTTGTGTATAAAATGTGTTGCTATGATAAAAGTGAATTTTCATATAAAACAACAGCAGCACAGCATAAAAAGGTAGCAAAACCAGAAGTCCAAGTAAAGAATGCTATATCTTGTTTCCTTATATACAGTTCTAGGTTTCTCGGAGTCTCCCTCCGTTTTACCTTCTTCAGGTTATTTATAAAGCTGGTTTTGTGTGAATTGGTAACTTGTGAGTACATGAGCTTTCTGTTCATTAGCAAAGTCATAGTCATTCAGTGCCTGCATTTCTGAACTGCTCATTCAAAATGTCTCCAATAAGAAAAAGGCAGTCTCACCAACATTTTCACATTTAACTGACTAAGGTGTAAGAACATAAGTGAAAATTAGGTCCTTAGCTTTCATCTTCTCTATCTGGATGTTGATCTACATGTGATTTTGAATTCAGTTACGTAAAAATCATCCAGGGAGGAGCTGAGCACATACTGTTATGGCTGACTTTAGGTAAGAGATATAGAAAATATGATGGTTGTTTATGATACTACCTAGATTTAGGTCCCAAATTTGAGAAAAGAACAAGAATAAATTACCACTAACACAGTTAGCTAGATTTAGCAGTGAAGGAGCACTGTTTGATGATCCATCTGAGTTAAAAACAGATATAGTGGGACAGACTTTACCTTTCTGTTTAGCTTTAAACCCACTTCTGAGCCTTGTGCAGCTTTGGCTCTCTCTTTGGCTAGTCAAGAGCTGCTGTAACTTATAGCAGGGTGTAACAAAACCCTACTGAGGTTATGACACTGTTTAAGGATTTTAAAGGACTGGAACAGCTCTGACTATTTACATCTATTTTATAATTGCAGACAGGATCATCTATTATATTGGTAAAGAGTCATTCTAGTCTGTGATAAAAAATTGTTTAAATAATATCAAAGCCACACAATACTGTTAATTCATGTAACTAACACAAAGAGCTCAAATCAACATTGAAAAGGTAATCAGACATTAATATTTCCTGATACATCTTTTTTCAGAGCTAAGTTTTAAAAAGGAAGGAAATCACAGAAGCAGAAAAAGTTCAGAGAAAGCAGATAAGGATAACCAAATGCCTACAAAAGCTTTTGCAGAAGGATCAACTAAGGAAATTCCAGCCTAAGAAGTCCTTGAGTCAGAAACTATTGCTGGGAGAGACTTGAAAAAACTATGATCAGATGACTCCTCCAGTGTAAGCTCTTTACAAAGAGTCTGCTTTATGTCAATATCAGATATGGGATACTAAACTGAATGAACCTTTTCCATCATCTGGTGTTCCTACATTCTTAAAGCCAATGGATGTAACTCAGAAAGAAAATGTACAGAAGCAAGCAAACAAATAATGTTTCCCAGTTGTTGTCCTTACCTATCCGTACATTAGACAGGCACTTCCATTTGCAGGAAAATTCATTCTTTATTCCCTCTAGTTCTGGATGTGGGTGTTTATGTGTATGTGCACATATGTTACATGTGTATATACATATACAGGCATATGTATGTATGTATATCATAGCTGGTTTTGACTGCAGTTGCATCACATAAACTTGCTCTGGATCAAATGTTTTTATTAATAAAAAATAACAATATTGTAATTTATTTCAATTTCCTGGCATTCAAAGAGATTAATCTAATCTATTTTAATGACACCTACCTGGAGTAATTAAATTTCAATTAGATTTTGATTAGAAAAATATGACTAGAGGGGCTGCCACTAAAGAGAGAACAAAATAGCCAGCAACACTGCCCTAGAGAACTGGGAACAAACCACAAACCGGAGGGCAGCACTGCTCCATGGTATTTTCAGTGCCTTTGTGATTTTATCATCTTTTACCATATATACTCTGAATAATTATGTCTGTGATTTTTCTGTCCTCTTGCATGTTCTCCCAGCATGTTCTACCCTACAGTTCCCAGAAATCCTTGCAAGTTTTAAATCAGAGTGTATCTTTAGGGTTGTTCTATATAAGGACTACGAGACAGTTTCCAATGAGTTAAAAATAAATATGATAAATAAAAGTTCCTGAAAATAACACATGGCTCAAACAAAAGGTTACAAAAGTGCAAGAAATGAATGTCAGGCAGTAAAATATACATACTTGCCCTACAGTGGAGTGTGCATATATGACACAATTCTGACCTGGATATAAAGGTGACAAGTAAACTGCTGCTGAACTGTAAGTCTAATCATTCTTTCATATAAACATGGCTATACACGAACAGAGGAAAAAATATCAAGGTTTGTGAGAAACCATATATAAAAAACTCACATTGCAACTGAACAAAGTATGAAGAGCTAGATACTTCTGAGATGTTTCCAATAAGCATCCAAAAAGAAACCCATTTTTGAGTGCTTACACTGAATCCTGAATCATTTTTGCAGCAGTAGTTAATTGGACATCTTAGTTTCTGGGCTATATGGCAGTTCCTGAGTTATTTCCAAATTGCAGCACATACATCTATGCCTAAATTCCACTGCTTTGAGTTTATCTTTTTCAAGTTCTGTTTTAGAAATGTGGCTGACCTGGCAGCTCCTGCCTGCTTGATGTTACTAAGCTTTAATTCTGAATAGCCATTAAAATTCTGCTTGCTTTACAGTCCCTCACCTCACTGCCACAGGCTCACAGAGAATGATTGTGGAAGGAAACTCTGTCTGAACAGCTAAAATTCAGGAACAACCCAGCTGGAGTTCAAGTCTCCATTTATATCAGCATGTGTATTTTCCTACAGTGAGAGTAGAAAATGGCATATACACGTGCAAATAAACACAGCTGAAATTAATGCTATAAAATAACATGGTATTTTGTACTTACATGATACCTAAACACTAAAGCATTTGATATGCAGCATTTATCCTCAAATTACTTCTTCTAAATGTATCATCTTCCACATTTTTCATACAGATGGAACCTTGGTAGAGGTTAGGCAATAGATTTTCAAAGAACCAAGTTTACATTCGGGCAGCACTTTTAGAAACCAACCTTATCTGACTTATTAAAGGTCACAATGCAGAAAAGCTTTAGAAATAGAAGACCCCTGGTCTAAATTCAAATCAGCCCAGTAAAAAGTGTGTCTATGAGCATTACATATTGGCACCTTTTAAGAAACTGTTAACAAAACATACCCAGAATGGAAAGACAACTTGGTTTCCATAGGACAATGGCAACAGCAAAGTGAAAAAAAAAAAAAGTGCTTCTGTAGTGAAGCCAAATGTTTCTGTAGTAACAAGTTAGATGAAAAGGAAATATAGAGCACATTCCAAATAGGCAAACTGAAATCATGAATAGACACTACAGTTACCTCTTAAGAAGATGCAAAAAACAGCCCATCTGTCTCAGTGTGGAACCACCAGAAGACAGAAAATGGAGAAAGTAAGAAGAGGATAACTCTAGTTACACAGAGTCACAGAATGTAAGGGTTTGAAGGGACCTCCGAAGATCATCTAGTCCAACCCTGCTGCTAGAGCAGGATCCTAGAGTAGATCACACAGTTCCCTCAGTCTAAAAGGTCTAGACGTCAGTGAAATACCTGATGCCTGTCTAACTCTCAGGAATGCTAGTTGAAACACACTGAAAATACATTTAACTAAGAGATCTCTGTCTCTTTATATTTAGTGGTCTTTCCTCACACATCAGCAGTGTCAGCAGAGAAATTAGCATTTGGGAAACTGTCAGCCTCAAGAGCATCTATCAATAAGCACATAATTGTCTTTGTGTCAGTTCAGCCTAAAGGAACAAAGGAAGTCTTAATTTATAAAATGACTTGTTAATCAATTCTTTACCAGAGAAGAGAATTGTAAGCATCTGAATACTGAACACTCAGTTTGAATTGTCTGCAATGTTGAACTGTCTGCAAAGTTGAACTTCTGGACACAGTTTATGAGCTTTGTGAGGGGAGGTTAAAAATATGCTTCTAAATCCTTAGAATTTAAAAGTACAAATTAATCACATATGTTTTCTTTCTTGGTCTTCCATCAGCTCTAGCTCTTCCAGGGCACACCACAGAGGTGCTTATGCCTGTGCTTACAGGTACCTAACAAAAGAAAAACTTACTGGGTGGACTTTACTTGTAACAAGTAAACAGAAGACCTGGGCAAGGAAAACTTACTTTATTACAAGGAAAACTCAAACGATTCTGATTTCTACCCTGAATTAAAAAAAATAAAAATAATAATAAAAAAGAGTCCATAGTCAAAATCTTACAAATGGCTAAAAATATATTTAAATTTTTCCATCCCCTGACCTTTGTAAGTCTCAGAATTTTATACAAAAACTTTTTCATTTTGAGTTATTGATCTGGTGTTCACTGCAGATCAGAGACCTATTGCAACCTTTTAAAATTTGGGTTTATAAAGAGGAATTTGATTTGCAAAATCAAACAGTTTATTTACAATGCTGTTTTCCTCTCACAGGGTATCACAGTTATAAGTAGTTAAACACAGAAAGCTGACTTAGCTGGATTATTTGTTCTGTGAAACATATTTTTAAATAATAATTTCAAGAAAACAGAGTACTGTAACTCAGAAAGAAAGTTCAAACAATAACGTTACGGACTTGTAATGGTCAAATGTTACTTTTACCTTTATTTCCACATCTTATCCAAACATTTTCCTCTTTATTACCACTTTCAAATTAAGAGGATGCTCTGTCTTTTCCATACTGCTCACAAAAACAATCTGTCTATAGTCAGGACTGAAGTTTACACAAAGACAAAATTCCTTCGCAAGGGAGAGGAAGGCGAACGTTATTTTACTGTATGCATTTATTCACTTTCCCAGAATATTTTGAAGGGTGACCTTGAGACAGTTCAATGAAAATCAGTTTTTGTTCAGCAGAACAAGTTAGTTACCAAGATCCCTATTTTGATATATGTATTTCAGTACTATGGAGAGTTCATATATTGTATCAGTATTCATATATCGTGATATGATATATTTAGCACTGTGGTCTACGCAATATGTTTTTACACATTTAGGATGCTATACAAAATAGTTAATAGCCTAGTGCTTCAAAATAATGCTGTATGAGTACAATCTATGGGAAAGTACAAAACATTAGACAGCTGTAGCAGGTACATTTACTGTGTGGTTAGAACACATTAACCCTTGCTATGCATTACTCAAAATTCACTTGCTTTATCTCTGATCATGATCTCAGTTCATGTGACCTCAAGTGATTCATTTGTAGGTACCAGTTAAACAACAACTGCTTATGCTCATGTGTTCATTAACATCAGAAGCACAAGCGTCTACATGAAATTGAAAGCGTAAAATGGACAACTGTAATTTTTAGGTGAATTTGCAGCAAGCTGTTTTTATGAAGAAATCAATAAACACTTGTAATAAAAGTGGTAATAAGCACGTTAGTTCAGTAAATAATGAAAAAACTGTAGAATATGTTTTATTGGACTAATTAAGAAAAGCTTTATAGGATCAGATGTTCTTATCAAAATTAAAGAAATTCCTTCTTAAAAGTGTCATGAAAATAATTTCAATCTTCTCACTGAACTCAGTAAACTACTGGAAACTCATTGCACTATAGTTCTTCCACAGACTTCATATGGTTTTTTTAAATGGTATTTTCATTTGTTTAAGTTGTAAGCTACAATGCCTCAAAACAATCATCAAAAATCTTGTATGAGTACAGATATTCTATATCGTGCTTCATAGATGTATAGAAAAAAAAATATATCACAGATTTAAAACAAAAAAAAAATCTAGCTTTAAGGAGCTTTTCTCTGCCAGATAAAAGTTCCTTGCCTGGAACAGTGCCCAGCTATGACCCAAGATATACATTTAGCATGGAAAAAACACATAAAGGAGCGAGAGCTTGCCTGTTTCATTGAATGGGGTTAGAACTACATGTCTGCTTTCCCTTAAATATATGCTTCACTTGTTTTACTGAATAAAGGTGGAAACAGTTACCCTTGTAAGGTGTCTTACCTGCTCCCAATTAGTTTAATAGCAACTGTCAAGCACTCAAAGTATACTGAGAAAACATTTACCCTGTCACCCTTTTATTTCATTTAGCTATTAGTGACAAAGTATATTCCCATACATTCACAGCTTCAAGCAATTCTCTTTTAATTAGCCTTACTCAAAACCATCTATGACTGACAGAAATAACTGTAGCTTCAACTTCTTTTCATCATGAAGCCTGAACTTTATATATCTTGTCCAGAAGAATGATTGTTTATGGAACAGCTTGTCCTAATGCCTTCCAAAAACCATTAAGTCTCTTCTGACATTTAAGAAAACTAAAGGGCTAAAATGGACAACTGTACAATGCAGATGTCTTTGAAGAGGCGGAACTTCTGCTCAGGTGGAAGTTCAGATTGCTGCTTCTTACTTTCATTGAAGGACTAAAACTTTTCAGATTTATACTTTCTCTTTCTAAGTTTTAATTTAATTTTATAAGCTGACTTAGTTTTATGCTGGAGCAAGGACCAACTTCATTCTTGCCTGGATGGGTTAAATAAAAGAGATAAGGAGAAAGTGGTGTTTTACACAAAAAAAAAAGTAAAAACAAATCCCAAACCTTGTTTCTATTGCCTTATCACACACAATCCACATTTTCCCAAATTCCTTAGCTACTTTGTGCACCAGACACATATTAGCTATACATTTAATCTTCTACTTATTACAGCTTCAGGCAATGAGATGTGGGGTTTATATCTTGATAAAGCTTACAGCTAATCATCAGCTATTTTTTCATCTGACATGTGGCTGCTTTGCTACATAGCACATGAGTGTAAATCAGTACAGCTATTAGTTTACTAGTCAAACCAGTGGAAGAAGGAACTCAGAGCGTGAAACTGGCTTTAAAGTCTCTCACAGCACTTCTTTTTGCTGCTGTATAAGGAACAGTCAAAAAGAGGCAGAAATAGAAAATCTAGCTGTAAGGCTGACCTTTGAGTATATTTCTGGCTGCCATGTAGATTATCAGCCATATGGGAGACTCCATTTGCCTTGAGAGAAGGACAGGCCCATGCAGAGCAATCACAGGGACAGAGAAATGGATACATCATCTTCATGCCACATACAGATATTGCTCTTCCAACAAAACCCAGCATTTCACCAAGAGAAAAAGCTGCTCTATTAAGTGTCATTAAATCTTGGTTGGAAATGTCAAGGATTGCTAACTCGAGCCTCTTATGTGGTTTAGTCAAAAGAAAACAAAACGCGCAATAATAACAGAAAACCCATATATTTGATTTTTCTGAAAAAGACATTTTCTGCTGCAGCAAATATTCAAGGGGCTGCACAGACAATAAAGGAGAATGAATTTCAGTGCAGTCTAGTCTGCAAGGAATATAAATTAGGTTTCTATGGCTCTGAGTCTCAAAATCACATATTCAAAATCTGCAACATTTTTAATTTTACCTAGAGTGTTATTGTCTAATTGTCTACAATGTCCCCCCAAATTAATACCAAAATATCATTATAGTCCCTTGTAATCAACTTTGCTTTCATTTTGATTAGCTTCAATCTGGGCCCAATCCATGGCCATTTAGTTTAATGAGAGTTGGAATGGGTTCATAATTTGCCAGCTGTAATTTTCTAGAGTGTTGCTTTTTCCAAAATACTCTGTTTTTCTTCTCACAGGGAAATATGTGCTTTTAATCAACACCATGTTTTCTCTAAATCATGTACTAAGTGCCATTATATATCAGCAATTAGGAATCCAAATGGTTTAAAATACTGTAATTCTTTCCACAGACTTGTTTAAAAATAGAAAGAAAATAATCTCTCTACACAGAGATACATTTTTGCATAGGATAGTACAGTAATGAGATATTTTTAAAGAAAGATACAGCAAACTTAGTCTTTAATTGCTTCTTCATAAAACACTGAAAACATACACACACATTCTGGAGTCACTAGACATTCTAGGATTGTAAAGCCTATAAATTCAGATTAAGTATTTTAAAAGCTCTTTCTATTTTTCCCATGTATCGCTTTTAAATCACATTCACATTAATGTTCTAATTATAGCTAGGTTTAGCTGGTAACCACATTACTTAGGCTGATAGCCTTTTATGAGGACATAACCCAGTGGACAGATGATGGTAAAGCAGTGGATGTGGTCTATCTTGATCTCAGTAAAGCATTTGACACAGTCTCCCACAGCATCCTCTCAGCTAAACTGAGGAAGTGTGGTCTGGATGATCGGACAGTGAGGTGGATTGTGACGTGGTGGAAGGAAAGAAGCCAGAGAGTTGTGGTCAGTGGGACAGAGTCTAGTTGGAGGCCTGTATCTAGTGGAGTCCCTCAGGGGTCGATACTGGGACCAGTACTATTCAATATATTCATCAATGATTTGGATGAGGGAATAGAGTGCTCTGTCAGCAAGTTTGCTGATGACACCAAACTGGGAGGAGTGGCTGACACACCAGAAGGCTGTGCTGCCATTCAGAGACCTAGACAGGCTGGAGAGTTGGGCTGGGAGAAATTTAATGAAATATAACAAGGGCAAGTGTAGAGTCTTGCATCAACCCCATGTGCCAGTATAAGCTGGGGACTGATCTGTTGGAGAGCAGCATAGGGGAAAGGGACCTGGGGGTCCTGGTGGACAGCAGGATGACCATGAGCCAGCAATGTGCCCTTGTGGCTAAGAAGGCCAATGGCATCCTGGGGTGTATTAGAAGGGGTGTGGTTAGTAGGTCGAGAGAGGTTCTCCTCCCCCTCTACTCTGCCCTGGTGAGGCCGCATCTGGAATATTGCATCCAGTTCTGGGCCCCTCAGACCAAGAAGGACAGGGAACTACTTGAGAGAGTCCAGCGCAGAGCCACCAAGATGATGCTGGGAGTGGAACATCTCCCTTATGAGGAAAGGCTGAGGGAGCTGGGTCTCTTTAGCTTGAAAGAGACTGAGGGGTGACCTCATTAATGTCTATAAATATGTAAAGGGTGAGTGTCATGAGGATGGAGCCAGGCTCTTCTCAGTGACATCCAATGATAGGACAAGGGGCAACGGATGCAAGCTGGAACATAGGAGGTTCTGCATAAATATGAGGAAGAACTTCTTCACAGTGAGGGTGACAGAGCACTGGCACAGGCTGCCCAGAGAGGTTGTGGAGTCTCCTTCTCTGGAGACATTCAAAACCTGCCTGGACATGTTCCTGTGTGACCTGATCTAGGTGTTCCTGTTCCGGCAGAGGGACTGGACTAGATGATCTTTTGAGGTCCCTTCCAATCCCTAACATTCTGTGATTCTGTGTTACTCCACAAGTGCTTCTATTATTACAAAATCTCTATTCATCACTATATTTCATACTGTATTATTCAATCTGTAGAATGAATAGGGAGGATTATGAGCAGAATATTGTGTGAGAGAGTTTACTTAAACATTTTTTCATCCCTAATATAGCATCTTATTAATGTAACTGGAGTTTTGTTGCTGTCACTAAAACTTAATCACATCACTTGGTAAGATATTTTTCTTTTCTTTCCCCCAGAATCCTCCAGTCTTTTGGTATTTTATAAGTGGTCAAGGTAACTTACTCTTTTTTTTTTTTAGTATCTTTTGCAGCCTTAAAGTATTGAATTGTTCACATGAATCATCACTTTCTTTATTTGTCTCATTTAATAGATTCACAGATACTCCCCTGCATAATTCTAGCAGTCTAAATTACCTTTCCACATATTTTTAAGTTTTGGCTTAGTTTTAAGCTCTCCAGTGTGCTGAAAGAATCTTTATTAACACAGCTGTAACAGATGTAAACAAAACAGATTGGAAATCTAACATCATGGCAGTAAAACACTTAGATAAGACTTGAAACATACATTTCTTATATGATCAGTAAACACAATATATGCCAATCTCACCATGACAGAGTTGGTTACATTTTATAGCCTAAATAAAAGTCCTCCTTACCTGCTTTATTGGGTTTACATGGCAAGGTTTTGGTAGTGGAGGTGCTGCAGGGGTGATCTCTGTGAGAAGACATCAGAAACTGTCCCCATGATGGGTAGAGCCAGTTCCATCCAAGACAATCCTGCTGCTGGCCAAAGCAGAGCTCATCAGCAATGTTAGGATTTAAGATATTTAAGAAGGGTGAAAAAATACTGCACAACAGCAGTTGAGGGAGAGGAGTGAGAATATGTGAGAGAAACAGAACTGCAGACACCAAAGTCAGTGAAGAAGGAGGCAGAGGAAGTGCTCCAGGCACCAGAACAGATTTCCCTGCAGCCCGTATTGAAGAACATGGTGATGCAAGTTTTCTCCCTGCAGTCCATGAAGGTCTGCAGTGGAGCAGATATCAGATATCCACCTGCAGCCTGTGGAATACCCCACAGAAGAGCAGGTGGATGTGCTCTAGAGGAGGCTATGACTCCATGGGAAAGCTCACACTGGACCAGGCTCCTGGCAGGACTTCCGAGAGAAGCCCATGCTGGAGTATGCTCTCTGGCAGGACTTGTGACCTCATGGGGGACCCATGCTGAAGCAGTTCATTCCTGAAAAACTGCATCCCATGGAATGGACCCATGATGGAGTAGTTCATGAAGTACTGCAGCCCATGGGAAGGATCTGTGCTGGAGAATTCCATGAATGACTGTGTCTCACGGGTGAGACCCCATGCTGAATCAAGGGAAGAGTGTGAGGAGGAAGGAGTGGCAGAGATGTGTAATGAATCAACTGCAACCTCCATTCCCCATCCCCCTGTACCACCTGGGGAGAGGAGTCAGAAGAGTTGGAAGTAAAGTTCAACCTGGGAAGAAGGAAGGGGTGGAAGGAAGGTGTTTTCAGATTTGTTCTTATTTCTCATTATCCTGCTCTGTTTGATTGGAAATAAATTAAATTAACTTCCCGAAGTCAAGTCTGTTATGTTCATGACAGTAATTGGTAAATGGTCCTCCTGTCCTTATCTTGACTCACAAGATTTTTGTAGTACTTTCTCGTCATGTCGTGTTGAGGATAAGGAGTGATAGAGAGGCTTGGTGTGCACCTGGTGGCCAGACAAGTTTGACCCACCACATTCCCTTTGTATTTTTTTCTTTGTTTCTTTAGAGGTGATCTAAAGAAATATAAGGAAATACAGTCGTGTTCTAAGATCCTACCCAGAAATACTATGAAGACTATGACAGAGTATATATATATATATATATATATATATATATATTCTAAAGTGTGTATATCTATGTTTGTAGTCCAGAATATATTTTAGAACACCTGAAGGTACAGTTTTAAGCTGATTCACACTCAGGAGAAATTCCTCTTGCTATTCTTTTAGCTGCACAGGCACATGAGTTTACAAAGGGGAAAAGGAAGATTGGTTTCCCAGAAGATCAACTAGTCTGGGGAATATTCCTCTTTGTTGTTGAAACATATGCAGCAGTTACTTAGCAAGTACTAAACATTTTGTTCACTTGTTTGTTTTCATTTTATTGTAATAATTTACATTATTTAATAAATGAAGGAAGAAACTAGTTTGTGGAGAACTTTCTTCCAGCCTTTTCCAAGGGTTTGGAAGGGTTTGTACCCTACAGTTCTTTCTAGACAGCAACCACGCAGAAGAAACTATAGCCATAATGTAACGCATATCTTAGTTCAGAACACCCTCTGTTCATGTCCTCAAAGTTTAGTTTTAGTTTAGTACTAAAACAGGAAAACATAGGCTCACTTCTGTTGCCTGGAATATTCTCCTAATGTGATTTTGGAAGTATGTAGGAGTTTAGTAAACAGGAATAGTAAATTGAGTCAGAAATTGTGGTATTTAGCATTAGTAATTCAATGCAATACTCTCTTCCAGTCTTTCCAGCTGCGGAGGAGATACCTTCCCAGTTTTTGTCCTTATGAATGCGAAGTCTAAAACATAGCTTGCCTGGAAGTAAAGGTGAACGCAAATGTTTCATTTGCTGCCCAGTATACCGCTATGTTTCTGTGAGTAATATTGACCTCATGTGATTTCGACTGAGTAGATGAATTTGTTATTACCGGTCCCCAGATAAACTGGCTCATGTTTCTCCAAGATTAATCTTCTTTTCTGCCAGTATACTAACTGGTAGTCACAGCATTTCTCTACTGGGGATAGCAAGGCAAATTTCACCAGGCTGATGTTAATTCTGTTCTAGTTCATCAATGACAATGTTTGCACTGATCATTAAATCACTCGTAAAATGCATTCTCTATGCCAATGAATGTGTAAATATTATAGGCACTTCCAGCTCTCAGTTTCTCAAACATTTTCTCACTGAAAACAAGATAGAAAATGTGTTATCTCCTGAGTTACTAGGCGTTAACATGGAAGTAGGGCAGGAGTATGCTTACAAAGCAAACTCTAGTCAGGAAAGGAATGTGTACATAGCAGAGCTGTCACTTCCCACAGGAAGAGACATGCAACTGGACAATGTCTTGCTGTTCTACTGCTAGCATCAGCTTCCAACATGATAAATAAAGACACCTTTCATAGGCAGGATATATCAACTTTATATCACATTAATTTTGTGCATTGTACCTGAAAAACTCTACACAGACAGTGAACTGGGGTTATCACTCATCATTGAGTACAAAGACAGACATACAGCAACTCTTTCTTCCATGCTTAAACCTATCATTTCTCATTATTAGTTCAGTTTTGCCTTTAGATGAGATTTTTTACTACCAAGTCATCATATAGAATTAGGGAAGCTATCTGGCTCATCATAAGACTGGGACCGTTATGCATGGCTTTTACCCACATATGCTCAAAAATCTGAGTTTTTCCACAGTAATCTGATCTCATTTGAGTTTCTGAAGGTGGTCTACAATTGTTATTCTTTTCTGCCTTAGAAAACTGGAGGCACAAACCACAGCAATTGTTCATTTTGTGTAACATGTAACCAAAATATTTAACCAATATGCACTTTATTGTCAAATTTTAATCTCAAGAGTATTAACCTCTCATCTCCTTTTTCTTTCTTGTTCCCCTATGCAAATTGCACCCATCTATATTGACATTGCAGTTATAAGTATTATCCCACTAACTTTCATTAGGTCATAGCCTCCATCATTTAGTGACATTCTAATTAATAATTGTTCTTATATTTCAGGCATTTGTGTATAACCACTTTAAGAAAATTAGTATTAATATAATAAATTTCATATTCAGTTGCATAACTCAATTCCACTGTATCTTGGACCTAGAAGATAAAAAGTGTTACAAGAAACAACATCTTTCAACTCACCTGTATTGTAAGCCTTATAGCAAACATTACCATTCTGGATCTAGGAAGCTGACACTGTGCCTTTGTAAATAAGTTACATCAGAAGTCAGTCATCTCACTTCAAAGAAATCAGTCTCATTGCCAGTACAATAGAAATATCTACTGGTCTTGTTTCTTAGCTGCTATACATCTTCTTTTCTCTTTAACTATGACCACAACAATGTGTCCTCATGTTCTTTCTGGTATTTATTTTCTTTAAAATTGTTGTGGGAATTTATTACCAATACTCAGGAGCTAGTATGCTGACACTGAAAAGCAAAGCACAAATATTTTAAAGACAGAGGACACCTGTGTTGGTTTCTCAGGAGCAGACCCATGGGCCAGCCATGGGGGGCAGGCCATGAGTAGCCCCGAGTCAGCTGGGAGTTTCAGTCAGGGCAGCTGCCCCAAGCTGACTCACAGGTGTATCCCACACCACTGACATCAAGCTCATTATAAAAGGAGGGAGTCTAGTGAGGGTGGGGAATTCCTTTTCCTGGGGCTCCTTCTTCTTGGTCTTCTGCTCCTGATCCTAAGGATGAGGCTGAGTATAACCTTGTATGCTTTTTGTTGGTGATTGTAGTAGTTTTGTTATTTCATTAAATCTGTTTCTATTTCAACCTGTAAGGCTTCTCCCTTTTTTTCCCTGACTCCCCTTCTCAGCTGGGGAGGGGTCATTGGGTGGTAGAGCAACTGCTACAGTTTAGCCCTGGGTACAGGCTAAATGTAGACAGCACTTTTTACTTCCATCTGTTTGATGTAAAAGATTATGTCAGCTGGAGGTCTTAGCAGTCGTAACATGTTGATTACATCTATGAAAGCCAGTAAAAGAATACTTCTACAGGATCCATCAAAACTACTGTCTACCTCTGAATTAGGCTATGTGGGACTTCAGAACACAATTAAAGACTCATTTGTTTCCCTGCTTGTGTGCATGGGATATGTTTTAAAAGTTATTTAATAGTATGAGTTTTATCTCATTGGAGCAATGGAGATCTTCCCCTCCTGATGATTCTCTTCAGACAGTAAGAAAAGCTGATGCATGTGTAAATCTTAAGTACAAATAGAGAGACTAAATAGAAAGACTAAAACAACCTGCAAAATAAAGGGCAGTTGGACTAGCTGAAGAGAAATTAATTTAGATCCGGAAAAAAGTCAGCCAGATGTTTTATTGCATCCTTTTCAGCTGCTGTTGAGTCTTCTTGCAGTGTTCAAACAGAAAAATGCTAGTGTTTCTCTGTATACTAGTAAAAAAGAGCATATAGCCTAGATGTCATCAGCAACAAATAAACAAAAGGTATGTCTAGCCTTCATACTCCTCTGCTTTCACCTTTACTTTCATGTTTTGGTTTTTGACAAAGGAAATAGAGTTTTTTATTTCTTAGTATATACATTGTATCTCACATTAGATCAGCAGTTTGAGGCTATGTCTATCAGTAACAGAAGTCAAAAATATTTGACAGGTTTAAAGTACTGTGATGGGTCAGATCATGTGAAAGTCATATACAGCTGGCCTCAAACTGTATCTTCAACATTTTTTTCTTTAATTACAAAAGTTCTTTTACATGGTTGACATGGATAGCAAAAAGGGTATGTTAAATAATGATTCACCTGTTATGTGCTAGATGTCCCTATTTTTAAAGTTGGTCTGGGTTCTAATTTCTGTCTGAAAACATAGAGCAAACCTTTCTTTTGGTTTTTTTTTTTCCCAGACTATTTTATTGCAAGATACTCTTTCTTTTATCTGTTTATAGTGTGAGCATTTCAGAGACTACCATAGTCTTATTCTGACTTAGATTCATTCCATTTACTTTAAACACTTGACAAACACTTAAATTCAGAGATTACTCATTGTAATTAATGAGAAGGAAATACCTCCACATTTGAAGGATACAGCTATATGCCATGTTCCTGACAAAATGGGATCTTGTTCTAACCTTGAGAGTTCCAGACTACTAGTTGAAAATATTGTAATATAAGTTAATATATATTTTGGAACATACTGGTGATTAAAAAAAAAAAAAACAAAAAAAAAAACCAAAAAAACCACATTTTTCATCAAGTAAAAGTTTTATGGCAAAACATGCTTTTCTGTCACAGAGGAATACAGGAGTATTTTCAAGAAACCACTTTGTAAACAATATACTCGAAAGAAGGAAGGAAGGAAATTAAAAGTACTTTCAAGAAAAAAAACTAATTGAAAAAAGTGATTACAGCAGGAGGCTCTTCAGGACACTCCAAAATATTATGCTCAGTGCTGCTCATACCATTTAATGTTGAATTTATTTTATTTAAGTCAACTTCAAACATCTCCTCTCTTAAAAGAAAATGAACCATTAACAATGCCAACAGAATTCTACTGTCATATTCAACTAAATTAGGGTGATAAGAGGATAGCATACATATTTATGAGAATAGTTTATACGCAGCATGCTATTAACTCCTGATAAATTTAACTCTTTAGTCAATACCTCAAAATTTGTAGGTATTCTTTCTTTTTACGACAGAGAAAATAGACATATAAATTAAAAAAAAAAAAAAGTAAGAAACAGAAAACACTTTTTTTTTTTTCCTCCTAGTCATTTATATAAAAACCATTCCTATCACCTCCTATTTACTACAGTCTGCTTCCTTACCAGACAGCTGAGACAAATGGAGCAATACACTAAGACTGAGAAGGCACTGCCAGATACCAAGATGCAACTGCCATTTTAGTGGATATAGACTGTAGGTGCCAACATACTGATTTTGTTTTTTTCTTTTTCCATTCAACAGTTCAAAGACTTTCTAAAAGGTTGTGGTGAGACCATAGCCTTCAATGTGCATAAAACATTTGTTGCTGATGCCTCTCCTACAGATGCTATTTTTCATCACACTCTAAAAGCTCCATCCTCTAATCCCATCTTCATATAAATAATCCCTTCCTTTCATGTATCCCTGAAAACATACATACCTTACCCCAGAAAGTGGCTTCAGAATAGGTGCAATTAAATTTCAGCCTAAATCACAGGATTGCTTCAATACAGATTTGAAGATCTTGACATGTCCACATTCATGTTCACAAGTGGGGTCTGTAATACTTGTGTTACTCTTTGCAAAGTTTTCTCTGCCCTGCCATGACTGCATTCCTTACTGAAGGCACAGTAACCTTCTCAGCATTGTATTCCAGAATTTCACTATTCTTGTAGCATTATGGACATAGGAAATGGACATGTTTACCTCTGCCTGCAGCATCTCTTCAGGTATTTTCACTTATCTTTAGGTACCTGAAGACATATTAACCCTTAAGCCCCTAGGGCTTCCCCTTTTTGACCTAACATACTCAGTGCTTCTTACAGGACTTGATTTTTTTTTCAACTACTTTTTTTTTTAGTGTCCTACTCTGGACTAACTGCAGTTGAACCACACCTCTGTCAAAGCACTATGGTGAATACCGGATACAATACTACTCTGAAATCTTATGGGAACATAGGAGCAGAGGATTACTAACCCTGCTTTGCAGGGTTGTCTGTTTTGCAACTATATGATTGATTATATTCATCATTCATCGTGATCCTTTAATCTTTTCTACAGAACTGGCTACTTGTTCACAAGTCTATATTTGTGCACTTCATTATTTGAGTAAGTTTTTACTGGATTTCAGCTAACTATTTAATTCCTCTGGTTTAAGACAACTTAGAATGCCTATTTTGTTCTCCCAGTATCCTTACAGTCCACCCTACCAACTTAAAAAGCAGGTTTTCCACTTCATCATCCTGGCTGATAAAACACTGAGAAGAACTGAAGGTAGGACAGATCTCTCTGATATCCTGTCCAATATCTCTTTCCTTTCTAGCTGTGAACTACCAATAAACATAAAAACTCTATCAGAATTCTGCTTCTCAAGCAAATAAAAAGTAGTTTCTTCTTACTTATTTAGAAAGGTATCATGGAAGATAATATTTTTAGACCTAATATCAAGACAGTATGACAGCTAATGTTTCTCTTATCTACAATGTCTTTTACCTTTTAGCAGAAAGAAATATCCATTGGTTTACATCATTTGTTGACATGTCAGATACTGCTAAATGTCAGATACTACTCATCTCCTTATTGTCTTCTAAGTGTCTTATATCTTACTTGCTGAGATTCTGTTCTGCAATTATTCTCTCAACCTTCTTAAACCGTAGAAAAGTATTTCCAACCAAATGAGAACTTGCATAGTTTACCAAGACACTTGTATTTGCTTCTTCCAAATAAATTCTAGGAGCAGATTTCTTATTTTCAAGGGTTTTTTTCACTTTTTATTTTCTGTTTCAACTCCATATGGTCTAGACTCAAGATGTGCCTGTTCCTCCAGTTCCCCACATCCTCATCCATACACTTCACTTGTCTGGTTTTTATATATTTCAAAGACTTGAGTTTTGTTCTTTTCATCTCCAAAACTTTATGTACCTCTGTCCTCTCTTTTATTCTTATGAACAGCTGATCCACGCAAATAATAATGAGAGTAAGAATAAGAATATCTTTATTTTTAATAAATAGTAAATGCTTGGAGTTCTTTGGGTGATACCCAAGTTCTTATAAGTCATCTTTTGTTCCCTATTGTGTAAAGGAATACAATAATGCGAGTTAATACTGGTTAAAACAATATTAAGTCTTATTTCACTCATTTTTACAGTACTAGATTATTGAATTATAACTTTTCAGAGAGTTTTAGAAAGTCAGAAAACACATTGTTCAAAGTATGGGTTAGTAAAAGCTACCGCTGCTACTGCTGTAAAAAGCAGATGAGAGAAGAAAATGTCTGTACTATCTTGCACTAAACAAAGGAGAATGTTACTAAGGAAGATACACCATTATTCATTATAGGAATAGAGTTCCAGCATCAGTTAAGGAAGCATTGTTGTGTGGAAATCAAACAGCCCATTTTCTTGTGTCCTAGTTTTACCTCTCCTCGCACCCTTACCAACAAGTTCTGCTTTGCCTCTGCCCTAGCTCCGCAGGTGCTATTCAGTAATTTGTGTGCTGGATGTGTCTCGCCCAGCACAACTGTGCCACAGAAACAACATTGTCCTTCACATGCACGCACTGGTAGAATCATGATGCACAGTCCAGCTAATGTTATTGGCATGGGTGTGTACAGTATATTGGTACAGTCCTTGTATCTGTATGAAAAGCACAAAAGCCAGTGAAGTATATTTTCTAGTCATGGACATGTAATCATTGTTATCTTGAGACTTTAGTAAGACTCATTAGCAATTTACTACACTGGAAATACACTGCTCTTTAGTAACAGTGGGATACTGAATATAAAGCTATTTGCAACCTACTACAGAGAATATGTAGTAGAACGGCAAGAAAGACAAGCTGTCCACAGAACTATTTTGCTTCTACCTAGGATCAGGAAATAATGAAAACTACTAGATTAAAGCAGGACAAATCAGATATAGCTGCAGACAGTCAGCTCACAGTTTAATACATACATGCCCTTCCTAAAACTTATATTAATTTATTTGCCAATTGAATGTTACTTATCCTGTCCGCTCCAGAGCTTAGAATATTTTAGATATAATTGGGAAGGTTGAAGGGAAAGAAATCCTGCTCCTCTTTCATAACGTTAGCAACATAAACTGGGCATATCATAGTAATATTCAAGTTCTAAGGGCAACTTACATGTGGTCTTTACCCTAAATTAATTTTCAGCTGTTCCAAAGACTTAGAAAACTTGTCCCTACCACTCTGATGTTATCAGCTGAATAAGTGACTATTATTCTATCCTGGTGAATAAATGGAAATACATCTTTGCATTAAAAAATAAAATAATACAATAAAAAATAAAAACCCCAAGTATTAGAAGAACATAGCATTGCTCTTTAAGTACTGCATATAAGAGTTTCACAAGAATGTTTCAAGTAACTGTATCTATAAAGACTGTCGCAATCATAAGCAATACTAAAATATTATACTTTAAGCAGAGACAAAAATTCTGCTTCATTTCCACAGCACTATTTCAGTAAGTTTTTATTTTTTTTCTTTATTTTCTTTGGAATACTTTGAATCACACATCCTAGCTCTCCAAAATGTCATGTTTTATCTCTGAGTTTTCCTAATGATCACATCGTTGTCTGGGGATTTGGTTCCTTGTTAGCCTTTAGTCCTAAACAGCCCTGCTGAGCTCTGTTGCTTTCTAATTATTTTAAGCATATCAATTAAAGCTTCTCCTTAGTGTTTACATCAGAGACTTCTGTGTGAGAATGGCAGAAACCCTCACAGAAATTCTTCAGCTCAGTTCGAAGACTGGTGATAAAGGTCATTAAAGAAATGACTGAAAGAGAAGGGTTTCTTTCTACACAGTGTTGAAAAGAGATAGAAAGCATAATGAGAAAACTACTCCAAAGCTCATTTTCTCAGTGCTAGTGCTGGCCCGTAAAAATACCTGATTACAAGGAATTTGTTCAAAGATCTTTCTTTTAAATGGAAATAAAGTAACATAGAAAAAGAAAGGCCTGCCTTCCCCCTCTGGAAAAAAAAAAAAGGCTATATTTAAACCTACTTCAACTTAGCAAATGTCTGCTGTAAACACATGACAGCAAAGAGGAAACAGCCCTGGAGGTTCCTGGAGTTTGTGGAAGATAACTTCCCGACACAGCTGGTGAGTGGCCAACGAAGGTACCTCTGGACCTGCTGTTCATGAGCAGAGAAGGACTGGTGGGTGATGTGACAGTTAGAGGCCATCTTGGTCACAGCAATCACAAAATGATAGTCTTTGATTATTTGAGAAGTAAGGAAGGGGGGTAGCAGAACTGCCCCCTTGGATTTCCCGAGGACAGACTTTGGCCTGTTTAGGAGACTGGTTGAGAGAGTCCCTTGGGGGGCAGTCCTGAAGGGACTTGAAGAGGGACATTCTTCAAGAAGAAAACCTTAAAGGTGCAGGAGCAGGCCATCTCCATGTGCTGAAAGATGACCAACCAGGGAAGATCAGTCTGGCTGAACAGAGAGCTCTGGCTGGAACTCAGGAAAAAAAGGAACATTTATGACCTTTGGAAGAATGGGTATGAAACTCAGGAGGACTACAAGGTTGTTATGCAGGGAGAAAATTAGAAGGGCAAAAGCCCAACTAGAAATTAATCTGGCTACTGCTGTAAAAGACAACTTTTAAAGTTTCTATAAATACATCAGCCACAAAAGGAGGACTAAATTGAATCTCCATCCGTTATTGGATGTGGGGCTAAACATAGTGACAAAGGATGAGGAAATGGCTGATGTACTTAATGCCTTCTTTGTCTCTGTCTTTAGTAGATCTGGGGAACTTACAGGCCTGTCAGTCTGACCTTGGTGCTGCAAAAGGTTATGAAACAGATAACCTTGAGTACCATCACATGGCACATACATGACAACCAGTTGATCAGGCCCAGTCAGCATGGGTTTATGAAAGGTAAGTCCTGCTTGACAAACCTGATCTCCTATGACAAGGTGACCTGCTTAATGGGTGAGGGAAAGGCTGTGGATGTTGTCTACCTAGACTTTAGTAAAGCCTTTGACACCATTTCTCACAGCATTCTTCTGGAGAAACTGGCTGCTCATGGCTTGGATGGGCATATGCTTTGCTGGGTGAAAAATTGGCTGCCTGGCCAGGCCCAAAGAGTTGTGGTGAATGGAGTTAAATCCAGTTGGTGGCCAATCACAAGTGGTGTTCCCCAAGGCTCACTACTGGGGCCAGTTCTGTTTGGTGTCTTTATCAATGATCTGGACAAGGGGATGAAGTGCACCCTCAGTCAGTTTGCAGACAACACCAAGCTGGGTGAGAGTGTCAATCTGCCTGAGGGTATGGAGGTTCTACAGAGGGATCTGGACAGGCTGGAGCGATGGACTAAGGCCAATTGTATGAGGTTCAACAAGGCCAAGTGCTGAGTCCTGCACTTGGGTCACAACAACCCCACTACAGGCTTGGGGAAGAGTGGCTGGAAAGTTGCCCGATAGAAAAGGACCTGGGGGTGCTGGTTGACAGTTGGCTGAACATGAGCCAGCAGTGCAGCCAAGAAGGCCAACAGCATCCTGGCCTGTATCAGAAATAGAGTGGCCAGCAGGACTAGGGAGGTGATTGTCCCCCTGCACTTGGCACTGGTGAGGTCACACCTCAAGTACTTTGGTCAGTTTTGGGTCCCTCACTACAAGAAGGACACTGAGGTCCTGGAGTGTGTCCAGAGAAGGGCAACAAAGCTGGTGAAGGATCTGGAGCACAAGTCTTACGAGGAGCGGTTGAGGGAACTGGGGTTGTTTAGTCTGGAGAAGAGGAGGCTGAGGGGAGACCTCATTGCTCTCTACAACTACCTTCTCCCAAGTAACAAGCAATAGGACAACAGGAAATGGTCTCAAGCTGCACCATGGGAGGTTTGGATTGGCTATTACAAAAAATTTCTTCACTGAAAGGGTTGTCAAGCATTGGAATAGGCTGCCTAGCATACTGGTTTAGTCACCATCCCTGGAGGTATTTAAAAGATGTGGCACTTAGGGACATGGTTTAGTGGTGGACTTGGCAGTGCTAGATTTATGGTGGGACTCAATGATCTTAATGGTTGTTTCCAATCTAAATTATTCTATGATTCTAATCACTGTCACTGGTTTGGGCCAAGAGGTGTCACATCTGAGTAGAGAAACACCATATGAAAAATAGAACAATAGCCCTCCTTGAAGTATTTCTGTAATGTGCTTGATTTCCCAATTAGAATGGAGTATGTAGTGGTGTGCCACCATAAAAAGAGTTATGATAACTTATTTCATTGTGATCAAACTTTATTGCCAATTTTAATTGAATGTTATACAATTTGAAATCCAATCTAAAGTTCACGCTAATTATACCTATATTGTGCAACGGATAGGGACATAGGTAGATCTGGGTAAAATATCCTTACCTTGTACTGCCTCTCTCATTAATTTTCCCATGCAACAGTTTCAGGCAATCCCCTTGTCTTCTCATAGAACTGCTTTGCGTATACCTGTTTTCGTATTCACAGCCCTGAATCCTCCTCAGGGGTAAACAGGGGGGATTATGACAAGATTATCCATGCTAGGTCAGAATAAAGGCCCGTAGTGCCCAGAATCTCATATCCCATACTGGTCAGGACTGGATTTTTGCAGGGGCATGTATGTAAAGAAGAAGCATACTTAAGCACTTCTCTCAATGAAAACTCCTTTTGGAAACATGAGGGTTTAGGTTTGTACCCACATTGTTGTATTTAATAGCCCTTAATGGGACTTTCTTCCATTCATTCAGCTAATTGCTTTTTGAACTGATTTATGGTTTTGGCATCCAAAACATCCTGCAGCAATGAGTTACACAATTTAATTATGTATTATATGAAAGGCAATTTACACTTCTGCCAGATAATTTACTTGGGTGCTTGCTGGCTTTCATGTTATGAATGGTGAATAACAGCTCCTAAATCACTTTATCCCTGCCATTCATAATGTCATATATTTCAATTATGCTGTCCTTAGTCACCCCTTTTCAAAATTTGAATAACCTTGCTTATAAAATCTCTCTTTGTATAGAAGCCATTTTCTATGGTTCATTATCAAAGTTACCCTTGCCAGTACGATTTTTAATTCTGATGATCATAGTTCAGTACAACAGTGGGTTTTACTCTTTGTAATTTTATAGTGGAACAATACACAGTAAACAATATATGCAACACCAGGGACTTCACAACACTTTGATTGTATTTTTTGTTAACACCAGTCTTTCATTTCTCCTCTTTTGGACAGTAGTGATTTCACAAAGGTATCTTCCCTGTAATCTTAAGACAGTTTAGTCTCTCAGCCTTGATTAGGGACTTTGCAAAAATTTGTTGGAAAATGCATGCATACTGTACCATGCATATCAAATTTGTCTGTTCGCTCAAGTGACTTCTTCATACAAAAAATGAATGTGAAATATTGCTCCCCTTTACAAAAGCCACATTAACTGTTCCCCATTGTGTCACACATCCATATATTTACTAATGTGATCATTTTCTAGTATTTCATAATATTTACTCAACAGGAGAGTGAGTTGTCTGTAGCTCTGAGTTCCCTAGGATCTCTTTCAAGACTGTAACTCCCCACTAGAGAGACACCAAAGCGAATTAAAATGGTCACTTACAAATCACCACTAATTGTTCAACAATGTCATATTTGTTTTCTTTTGGAACTCTCAGTTACAAACCTTTTGATCCTGCCTTTTTTTTTTTTTTTTCCTTCTATTCAGGACTACACGTCTGTAATCTTTTCTACTGTTGTCACAACTTGAAACTAAAGAATGAGTCCAAAGTATCACTGAGCTGTACACTTACTTTGGAGTCTGGCTGTTCGAGGAGAGGTTTGACAATTCCTCCTTACTTTTTTTGCTCAGTTTCTAGTGCTACTGGATATTGAAGATCTGTTTAGAATTAATTTGTTATATAAATTAAGGTTCATACTTCAAGTTTGTTCTTTCTATGAAAATTTCTAGCTTACAGAAAGTATGAAGTATTAATTTGTCATGTTATTCTGAAGTCTTGATCCTTAAACAGTAGTCTTGCATCCAGTATTTTATCTGGTTTTGCTATGAAAACACCTTGTGTTATTTTTACTTAGCCTCACTTACTCACCTGCACATATAATGGTGTTTTGCTGTTTACTATCTGTATATAGTCTTTCATTTAGCATTTTATAACTATGCTCTGGAAAGATAATGTTGTCTAGGTGAAATTTATTCAGAAAACACAGTCAAAATTTACTACTGAGATTAAAAAGCTAATAAAATTGTAAAATGTAGATCGTCCATATACTTGGCAATTATGCTGTCAGTCTATGATTAGATTTTTATATAAAGAAGCTATAAGAGAAACAAAGAATGTTGCATAGCAAACACTACAGACATTAAAGAAAGCAATAAACACTAGAAAAGTATTTGCAAATTAGAAAGTTATGTTACAGTAATGATTTAAAAACTATGACTATTCATATTGTTATAAACAATGTGACTAACACTTCAGTACTTTTAGTGAAATACACACTCAACAGAAATCATAGAAGAAATATTTTACTTCTTGACAGTTATAGTTCATCAATACTTCACTTTTCAATCTGAAAAAACTTTTTGAAGAAAAAATATTTATATCATCAGAGATAGATTTCATTCCTCCATAAACTGACATTTTAACAGTTACTCAAATATTTAACATATAATTTGCTCTAACAACTGTTCATCAGCTGAAGTTTACCAGTGTGTTTCATTACATCCTGAAATTTATCGAAACAGTAACTTAATCCTTCATCTGTTGAATTCCACACCTTGGTATCCCTTTCATGTTTTAATTCATTGATTGATTATTTAAATTGCAAATGACCTCTTTTCACTCCAAGATCTCCCCTCTTGGCCCTGCTTAAGCTTCAATTCACATCTTAATAAAAAAGAAATTTCATCATTTGCCTACTCAATTTTAGCAGCAGCAATTTCCTTTGATCTCTCTTTTATGCAGCACTTAATGTCTCTATATTTCATAGAAAACCATCTACCTGTTCATTTTATGTATCTGTCCACCTTACACACTAATATTTTTTCTTGCACATCCTCCTTCTGCCCCTTTATTACTAATCTTGCAGGTCACCCTCTCGCAGACCTTAGCATTATGTAAGAATTTTGAATTTAAATATTTTTAATTGTTTGTTTCACTATTAAACAATTGATAAATCAGAGCAAAATTTTAAAGACTGAAGCTTTACCTTTCCTTTTGAGAAAAAAGGTTAAAAATTTTTTCTACTCTTTTTGTCTTCTCAGGTAGATCATATTTTTATTAAAAAACTGAAAAATCATTAAGTTTATAAATAGAAACATTATTTTTAATGAAGTCCTACCTCCAGGACTGAACTTTCATAATTCACAAATCACTGAAGCCCAGAAACACAGAATATAATAACAAACTAATGTTTATACTTTGGTACAGGCACACCAGAGGATCAGGAATAAAAAGCTCAAGCCATTCTGAGTTCGTAACCTTTTACTTCTTCAAATCTACTACTTTTATTCCTCTATATGTAGTTATTTTGATATTTCTGAGACAACATCTGTTCATATTTGGAAACTCAGCTCTGGATTCACAAGTTTGCATTTCACTCCAGATGCTACATCTGTAGCAAAAGCAGCAGCTATCACAAGAAATGCGAATGCTGAGCTCCTGAGATGTACCCAGAGAGATTAAGTGTGTTAGTAGCTTTCCTACAGTTAATGGCGTATACATCCATTCAAACAGAAAAACCCTGGAGGAAGAGTAAAGTGGTCCTGTCTCTTGCATAATGCCTGGCTTCCCCAGGAGCTTCCACACCGAAAGATTTGAAAACTGTGGTCTGCATCACACAAACTTGTGGCCATCTTGCTCTTCTGTTCATGGGGGCGAGAGGGGAGTGGTGACAAGCAGCTGCCAGAGGACATGACACACCATGCACATCACACAGGTAAGTGGGCAAGACTCACTGGAAGATGGGGGATACAAGCCTGGAAATGTTATACTGAAGGAACCTGCAGGGAGATTGGGCAGGGAGGTGGGTTTTGGATTGGGAAGTTTGCAGGCACATACTTAGGCACAAACTTAGGAGGTGGCTGTGGCAGCTCTGTCACAGTCAGTGTAGTAATTGGAGGTGATGCTCTTTAGTGTTTGCAACCTTTGAGAGCCCCCACGTGTATCTATCTTGATGTTAAGGTCTCAGCATAGCATAGTTGAGTACCACCATAATAAAAGTTAGAAGTACCACTAGAGGGCATTAAAAACACCTTAAATAATTTACAGCTAGTACTAACAGCAGCGCTTGCAAAGACCTAGATGAGAAAAGCCTCAAAGTATGACAGGAAGTATAAACAGAAAACACAGAGGTCCTATACAGTATATGTTCACAGGATCGTGTCCAAAGAAGGGCAACGAAGCTGGTGAAGGGTCTGGAGAATGATTCTTATGACGACCGGGTGAGGGAACTGGAGTTGTTCAATCTGAGGAAGAGCAGGCTGAGGGGAGACCTCATTGTTCTCTACAACTACCTGAGAGGAGGCTGTAGCAAGGTGGGGGTTGGTCTCTTCTCCCAAGCAACGAGTGATAGGACAAGAGGAAATGGCTTCAAGTTGTGCCAGGGGAGGTTTAGATTGGATATTAGGAAAAAAATCTTCACTGAAAGGGTTATCAGGCATTGGAACAGGCTGCCCAGTGCAGTGGTGGACTCACCATCCCTGGAGGTATTTAAAAGATGTATAGATGTGGCACTTAGGGACAGGGTTTAGCAGTGAACTTGGCAGTGCTAAGTTAATAGTTGGACTTGATGATCTTAAAGGTCTTTTCCAACCATACCTATTCTATAATTCTATGATTCAACGAATTGAAGGCGCTGAAGGTCTGGAGCTAACAATGCCAGACAGCTTCCACAGATAAGATGAGAGTTAATACTAAATTTTATGTCAGCACTCAGATAATTAGCTAATTTACATATTTCAGCCTGTGGGTCATCTACTTAATGATTAGCGAATGTTATAAAAAGATGACAAAAATTACATTGCATACTGCACCCAAAGATCAAATGGTGATCTTTAACTTCATTGAGGGCCATAGAAGCAACAGTGGGTAGTAAACGCTTTACTCCCACCATTAGAGGTAAGGAAATTGCTGAGAGGTCTGTGCAGGTTGAGCAGAAGGACAAAACAAAGGGTGCATGCAAGCATCCAAAAAGCAGAGTTCTTACTTCTATTGTAATAGTTAGACATTTCTGCTTCATATTGGCTCTGTGCAGCAGAACAAAAGACACAAAAGAAGAGGCACCTTGTAGGTAACAAGGTCTGTCAAGTCTTGTCACTTAAAGAAACATATGTTAAGTTTTGCTGCAGGCTTTCCCCAGCACTGGAGGATTTTCTTCACTGTATTCTCTGATTTATCTTAGGAAAGAAATACAGAAAGATCTTTTAAAATTCTTTTTAAAGGCTCAGCGTCCCAAATGGTCACATAAACTGAACCTCCCTACCACAGTGTTCTCTCCCTAGAGGGATCATATAAAATATTTATTTACTGTTTAAAGTATTCTTTAAGGGAGAAATGTCCCTCCAGATCATTTTATTTCATTTCTGGTTTGAAAAGGTCTGCATACAAACATGTTATACAGGGTAAAGCCAAAGAAGGCTCAGCCCTTTAGGCCAGTAGTTCAAGCAGGAGCACAAATACTTCACACAGGAGTGCAGAGATACAAGAAAATGGAAGACAAAATCACAGTGTTTCTTACAATGGGAGAGGCAAACTGAATTAAAGTTTTCCTCATAGATACTGAAGTATCTGAAAACAA
Organism: Podargus strigoides; assembly: GCA_028020825.1. NCBI lineage: Eukaryota > Metazoa > Chordata > Aves > Caprimulgiformes > Podargidae > Podargus > Podargus strigoides. Next base: position 59,456,221 of record CM051620.1, read on the forward strand.
TATGAAAAGTAGAGACACACTGGTGAATGTAGTTTTAAGTTTTAGCATATCATCTCTTCAGACAACAATAATATTTATTGGGGTTTTTTTATCAGCTAATTTTCAGAGAGAAGAGATTTAAAGCTGAACAGAAATGTCTTACAATTTTGAAAATTTGCTGCATTCTTGTAAATAAAGGACAATCTACCACAAACTATGTTGTCTCATGCATTTTCCTAACATTTTAGACCACAGATACCCACAAGTTTAGTACTTGCTTTAGTAGACAACATAGCTGATCTTACCTTTTCCTAAATCCTTCAGAAGTATAAGGTTCAAATGCAGCACCCAGCAGAGCACTGTGACAGAGGAGAGCTTTCAGCTGGTGAGCAACCTGCTCGAGAGAGAGAGATGCAGATCCCTTTCTTCTCCTTACATTATCCAGATTTTTATTATAAGTTTCAAACTCTGGCTTCTCGCTTTTCAAAATTCAAAATGTTACAGGAAGTTCAAATTTTTCCATTTGAAGTGTATGGTACTGGCAGAGACACTACATTCCCTGAATCAAATGAAGTGACAATTACACAATCAGTTTAATTTGTTTTGTTCCTATAGGAAAATATAATTACGTATATATAACAGAAACCTGTATTATCATAAACTGCTTTTGTATCATTCAAGTGCTACTAATTTTGTAAATACTAAAATAAAACACTTTACATAAGAATAACATATACTATAATTACATTATAGTATAAGTACATTATATGTAATATGATCATTTAAGTCCCTTACAGTGAAATTATTTTTCATTTTAAGCTGTCATGACCACAACAATATATTTAAAATTTCTGCAACTCCATTCACTTTAGGAAAAAATATTAATTTTCCTGCTGCATTTAGATAATCATGAACAGAAAGAATATTAAATCTTTCAAGAAATTGTGAGAAGTATGACTTAAAATGGGCATTAGCCCACAATTGAATATGAAGCTACAGGACTTGTAGACATTTTCTTTTGAATCTCTTAGTACAAAATACCTTTTGCACAAATATTCCTTATCTTGCTTTTTATCAGATCTTCAAACCTCAAGCAATCCTCATGGTTTTCTATAAAGTGAATTTTTTTTTAAGAGTAAGGGGTCTAGTCTGGCACTATTAATTAGGTTTCTACAAATCAAAACAGGAAGTCATATTTGGAAACTGCTGTTTACCACTTAGTTGACAACTCTGCTCATTTTTTCTGTCTTGATATGCTTTTAGATGAGCTGTCATCTATGATCAACTAATAACATTCAATTTTTGTTGTAATTTATTTTTCGAAAAATGCATCATGTCATAGTATTCAGAACATGGAAGACCAGATATATCTAATTTCTAAGACATAAAAAAAGTCCACATCATTTAGGACACTCTGACAAATACAGTTCATTGAAATACTACTGAAGACACAAAATACATCAACCTACTGTAATAAACCCTAAAGAACTTCAGTAGTAACACCCAACTATATAATATCCAATGTAACCCTTACTCCCATTAAAAAAAAAAAAAAAGCTTCTAAAGCATGGAAAATATGTCAAGAACCTTCAAACTGTGCAATATGAAGATAATCATACTGTCATTATTCTCAGTATTGCTGTATATATTCACAAAATGAAATAAATCTGGTAACATAGAAATTCTTTCAGAGATGAGAAAAAAGCTATAGTTAACATCTTATTAACAGAACTTCAAATGACACCAATTTTGTTTTTTGCTGTGGAGTATTGTGCAGCATACGAGCTGAGCAATTAGCCAGAATCTTGAGCATATTCTTCCTTTCCCAATTCATTTGTAGATTAAGTGCTATTTCCCAAAAGTGAAGTTTCATACTATCGGGTACAAAGGGTGATACACTGCCACAGTACAAAAGATGTCGTAGTTTATTTTTAATACTGTATATAGGTATATACAATACTGAGTTTTTGAAGAAATTTAAGATGTTTTCTTTAAAATGTTCTTTATTGTCATGGAGCAATCCTCAAAGGTAGCTCAAGATCCAACACTCTGAATCCCTTGGGGGAATGATAATGTACTTTCCAGTCCAGCTGTGTCAGCCTGACCAGGCTCTTGTCTTCAGGTAGAAGAAGGTAGTATCAGAGGAAATTGAAACCTTAGATTTAATGAAAGTGTTTTCCATCACAGTTTTGCTCTAAAATTCTCATCTCCATCTTCTCCAAGCTGCAAGAAAACTGTTTTTTTCTCTTTTCAGTATTGCCATAAGGCTTTGAGATCTTTAAAATACACCAGTACCACAGCAGAGTCTGCTAGCGGTTGGACTTCTCGATGTGTAAGCAACCAACTCTTCAGAGAAATTTCCAAATGAATTGGTAAGATCTATTCCTTGTCCCTGCTATATAATACTAACTGGACCCAAACAAAGCCTGCATGGAACAAGCAGGTAGTTGTTATTCAGATAGGAATTGACTCTTATGTATGTTTTCTTCTTGAAGTGCCATTTCCTTACAAAATTTACAAACACTAAAAGATCCTCTTGGATAGTATCACTCAAAAGTTGGCACAAATCATATAATATTAGTCAAAGTTTTCCTTTTCTTCTTAAATGTTGAGGTTGATTATTTTAAAATGTTAATTTGTTTGCTAGCTCAATTGCTTAGATATAAAGGTGAGATTTCATCTGAAAGCTGAATTTGTTTCTTTTTTTTCCCCCCGTGTTCAGTACGCAGGACAAGAATAAACAACAGTCATGTAAAACAGGAGATTAGCAGTCACCTTGAAATGGCTAATGGTAGCTAGCTGGAAGACTCCAGTATAGCAATTTCTGTATTTGTGCATAAAATAATGGAGTTTACTAGTTTTTATTTTTAAAGATACAAAGGAGGACCACTAGGCTTTATTATACGCTTGCCAGTATTTTTTCAGCCTATTATCTGGAAATCAAGCTCTGAGTGAATCCTCTAAGTCTGATCTTGAAAATATTCCTACTTTTCCTGCTAAAGCTGTCTGCTTTCCATATGAGCATAGGATAAAAGTCATAATGGAAATTCTCCGAATCATTCATCCTTTGTGCCCCAGTGCCACTGAAATTATAGGGTTAACATGTTCAGATGAAGCCTCCTTTACACAAAGTTGTGTTTCCTAGACATTTTATCTGGGGGATTATCCTAACAGAAAGGGCAAAACACTGAGGGGCCATAAGCAAGAACTCTGTCTGCTTGTCTGCAGAGAGGAGAGGTGGTCATGGATGGCTATGTCCTTTTCAGGAAAGACAGGCCAGCGAGGCGAGGTGGTGGAGTTGCTCTTTACGTGAGTGAGCAACTAGGGTGTGTAGAGTTCTGTCCAGGGGCGGATCAGGAGCGAGTTGAGAGCTTGTGGGTGCGAATTAAGGGGCAGGCTGGCATGGGTGATACAGCTGTGGGGGTCTGTTACAGACCACCGGATCAGGATGAGGAGGCTGATGAGGCCTTCTACAGGCAGCTGATAGCGGTCTTGCAAATGCAGGCCCTGGTTGTCATGGGGGACTTTAACTACCCTGATATCTGCTGGGAGGACAACTACCCACAGTCCAGGAGGTACCTTCAGTGCACTGATGATAACTTCCTGATGCAAATGGTGGATGAGCCAACTAGGAGAGGAACACTGCTGGATCATATTCTCACAAACAAGGAGGGTCTGGTTGAAGCACTGAAGGTTGAGGGTAGCTTGGGTTGCAGTGACCATGAGATGGTGGAGTTCAGCATCTCGTGTGGCAGGAACAGAATACCTAGCAGAACTACAACCCTGGACTTCAGTAGGGCCAACTTTGGCATTTTCAAGCAATTGCTAGGGGAAATCCCAAGGTAAAGGGGCCCAAGACAGTTGGTTAGCGTTCAAGGACCTCTTCTTACGAGCTCAAGATCAGTGCATCCCAACACATAGGAAGTCAAGAAAGGGTGCCGGGAGACCCCCATGGTTAAACAGGGAACTGCTGGGCAAACTCAAGTGGAAGAAGAGAATGTAGAGATCATGGAAGGAGGGGCTGACTACTTGGGAGGTATGTAAGTCTTTTGTCAGAGGATGCAGGGAAGCAACTAGGAAAGCCAAGGCCTCCTTGGAATTAAACCTTGCAAGAAAGGTCATGGACAACAGAAAGGGCTTCTTCATATACGTTGCAGATAAAACTAACACTAGAGGCAATGTAGGCCCACTGATGAATGAGGTGGGTGCCCTGGTGACAGAGGACAAAAAGAAGGCAGAGTTCCTGAATGCCTACTTTGCCTCTGTCTATACTGCTGGAGGCTGTCCTGAGGAACCCAGGACCCCTGAGAGTCCAGAGGAAGTCAGGACAGAGGAGGAGTTTGTCCTGGTTGATGAAGACTGAGTTAGGGATCACTTAAGCAACCTGAACATCCAAAAATCCATGGATCCTGATGGGATGCACCTGTGGGTGCTCAGGGAGCTGGCAGATGTCATTGCTAGGCCACTCTCCATCACCTTTGTTAAGTCGTGGGGAATGGGAGAGGTGCCTGAGGACTGGAGGAAAGCAAATGTCACTCTGGTCTTCAAAAAGGGCAAGAAGGAAGACCTGGGTAACTCTAGACTGGTCAGCCTCACCTCCATCCCTGGAAAGGTGATGGAACAACTTATCCTGGGTGCTGTCTCTAGGCATGTGAAGGATAAGAGGGCCATTAGGGGCAGTCAATATGGCTTCACCAAGGGGAAGTCATGCTTGATCAACCTGACAGCCTTTTACGAGGACATAACCTGGTGGATAGATGATGGTAAAGCAATGGATGTGGTCTATCTTGATTTCAGTAAAGCATTTGACACAGTCTCCCACAGCATCCTTGCAGCTAAACTGGGGAAGTGTGGTCTGGATGATCGGGTAGTGAGATGGATTGTGAACTGGGTGAAGGAAAGAAGCCAGAGAGTTGTGGTCAGTGGGACAGAGTCTAGTGGAGTCCCTCAGGGGTCGGTACTGGGACCAGTACTATTCAATATATTCATCAATGATTTGGATGAGGGAATAGAGTGCTCTGTCAGCAAGTTTGCTGATGACACCAAACTGGGAGGAGTGGCTGACACACCAGAAGGCTGAGCTGCCATTCAGAGAGACCTAGACAGGCTCGAGAGTTGGGAGGGGAGAAATTTAATGAAATATTACAAGGGCATGTGCAGAGTCTTGCATCAACTCCATGTGCCAGTATAAGCTGGGGACTGATCTGTTGGAGAGCAGCGTAGGGGAAAGGGACCTGGGGGTCCTGGGGGTCAGCAGGATGACCATGAGCCAGCAATGTGCCCTTGTGGCCAAGAAGGCCAATGGCATCCTGGGGTGTATTAGAAGGGGTGTGCTTAGTAGGTCGAGAGAGGTTCTCCTCCCCCTCTACTCTGCCCTGGTGAGGCCGCATATGGAATATTGCATCCAGTTCTGGGCCCCTCAGACCAAGAAGGACAGGGAACTACTTGAGAGAGAGTCCAGCGCAGAGCCACCAAGAAGATGAAGGGAGTGGAACATCTCCCTTATGAGGAAAGGCTGAAGGAGCTGGGTCTCTTTAGCTTGGAGAAGAGGAGACTGAGGGGTGACCTCATTAATGTCTATAAATATGTAAAGGGTGAGTGTCATGAGGATGGAGCCAGGCTCTTCTCAGTGACATCCAATGATAGGACAAGGGGCAACGGATGCAAGCTGGAACATAGGAGGTTCTGCATAAATATGAGGAAGAACTTCTTCACAGTGAGGGTGACAGAGCACTGGCACAGGCTGCCCAGAGAGGTTGTGGAGTCTCCTTCTCTGGAGACATTCAAAACCCGCCTGGACATGTTCCTGTGTGACCTGACCTAGGTGTTCCTGCTCTGGCAGGGGGATTGGACTAGATGATCTTTTGAGGTCCCGTCCAATCCCTAACATTCTGTGATTCTGTGAATCCTTTCTGTCATCCTCTCCGATTTTCTCTCTAAACCTAGAAAAATTGCTAGAGTAGTACTTTCACAGAATCACAGAATATATATATTTCAAAATATAGGTGGCTGATGTCTCTGAATACTGCATAAAGATCAGATAAAATGGATGTCTGGAAACAAAGCTGGTGCTGAAATTGCATAGAAGCCTCATCCTTTGTCAGCTTTCTTTAACAAATACTTCAGCTGTGGAAAAACTACAATTTTTCAAGACATTTTGGTCTGGAAGCTTGTTCCTAAGAATGCAAGTTTCTTCAAACTGTAGAAAGAAGGAAACAGATGGAATGCTTTTTTCTTGTCTGTTTTGTAGTCCATAACAAAAACCCCAAATAAACATTTCAACCATAGACTACACAAAAAATAGACCGTTCACAGAACTTCTTCACGAAATGGCATCTGAGCTAGAGATACACTGTTAGCTGTGAACTGATAGGTTTCATTGTTACTAGCTTGATAACTCCTACATAAAGCAAACTTCAGGTTAATATCATTTCACAATGACTGCGACATCATACACCCAAATTCAGATCAATCACCTCCACCTTATCAGTGTTATTTGTGTACACTTGCACTTTTCTAAAAAAGGTACTTAAAAGGAAAAAGACAACTAATTGCCCCTAGTAAATTCACCCCTCATTTTTATTATTAAAGTTCTTTGAGTTCTTTTCTATAAGTTCAACTTCAGAAATCTGCAGGGTGCAGTAATTACAGCAAGACATGACAAAGTCCCGCACAGCAATACATTTCAGCCTAAAAGCACACCTCCAGAATACTGATGAAGAGGGAAAATAAGAACGAGAAAACAAACATGCCAATATTACATACTGCTGCAGTCCCCTTGGTGGGCTATATGATACTGCTTCATGAATAAAGATGGAGTAAACTACATTTGTAGCATAATAAGAAAAGGTAATTAGTGCCATCTATTCACCACAGTTAGAATTTGACTAGGACAATTTGATTACTTTTATCACATTTTAAACTTTGAGTAAGATTTTCAGCTCTGTAATCCAGTTAGTGGTAAAGTGTGGAGAATATAAGTCAGCTTCCCAATATGATTGATGAGTATGTGCTGTGCAGGAAAGGAGCTGGAAAAAAATACAGAACTCATAATATAGACACTGTCTGCTTGCTTTAAAATAAATCTCTTCTAAATCAGTTTGAATCCTTCAGCCAGACTAAAATACAAGCTTAGTATCTTCTCTGAGCAAACAGGAAATGGAAAACTATTCACAGGAAAGAGAAGCCCTTTTTTTTTTATTTGAATTTAGCATTATGATCTTTCTGTCTTTCTGATACGCATTTATTATTTATATTTTGTTACTTCCCCTATCTTGCTGAGAATTGGGCTCCAGTCATGCTGCGTATTATACAAACACAGAGGTAATTACAGTGATAGACTATTTCAAAATCAAATACAAATTTATTGACAAAAGGTTGAGTGATACACCCTGAGACAACGACAAGCATAGGGATTTAAATGCCCAGAGCCAGATCTTCATTACCATTGATGTCAAAGCAGCCTTGGTAAAGTGAGGTACAAAGTTTGTACCAGGGGCACATAATATCAGCCTGCACTAATCAAAACTCCCAGTGTTACTCCTAATCTAAGAGACTCTGTACATGGTTAGATGTTCAGTTTTTGCCCCTTCTCCCGAGAGCTAGAAGCCAACTCTATCCAGATCCACAACTTGATCCTAAGTAGTAATGACTAAAACAAGCAAGGAGATAAGCCCCTCAATCTCTTTGAAGGAGGGATGCCATTTAACTACCTGTCCATTGCACACGTTTAACTCACAGAAGTGCTGGGAAATTGCTTGTCCCTTTTGATGTATTATGATCCAGGTCCTTTCAAGAGTGGAGTGTTTTGCAGAAAGATTACATCATCCTGCGCTGTGCTATCATGCTCTCAAACTTCTCCTTTTTGCTTCCTGCAAAATTAAGGTTAAGGACTTTTTTAGTATGATAATGATAACGTGAGAATGTTTTATTGTCTCATTCTAAGAAAGAAGACTTTTCTGTTGCTGAAAATATGGAAGCTTTTCCGAGATGATGAGATAACTAGTTATACTAGAACCTGCTATGAATAATCACACTGTTTTCCGATATGATTTTTTGGATAAACTTTCATAGTGTCTAGTTTTGCTCTTATGATATAGCTTTATGTGCCAGAATACAAATTACATTTCTTTATAAAATATTTAAAATGCTGTGGGATTACTCTTTTTATATTTAATTTCCACCCACGTTTTTTTGAGGAAGTCTTTATGACAAGATTTTTCATCTTTTTTGTAAATGTTTTGGAATACGAGGACTTATATTTTTCCTGTCATTTTCCCTGGTGTTCTGCAATTTTTCTTTCAAAAAGATAAATGTATAAAAAAAATGGCAGTAAGGGCAGGGAATTTTCTAGGGTTTCAATCTAGGAAGTGAAATGAGAGGATTTAAATCAAATCCTTATTTGGATCAAAACATTGCCTTAACAACACTCCAAACCTGCAGTTTCGGGTTTATACATCTCCAGCTGCAGGGAACTCTATTTCCATGACAGGTGCTTTGGTCCATCCTGTCATCTATAGCACTGAGTGTTCAACACACATTCATCCAGTGGTTTGATTCCTTTGGAACACTCGGTATATACATATTTATGTTGAAGAGATAGTTAACTAAGTACTGTATTTGTTAGTTTTATTTTCCTTTTAATGATTTCAGTGCAGTTTTCAAAACAACAAAAAAAAGTGAGTATTCCTCTAAAAAAGAAATAATTGCCTCCTATTCAAAATAGAAATACTGGAGCCCTGAATAATTTGACAGGCCTAAAATTCCAGAGGAAATATGAAATACTCCTAATAATAAAACAAAACCTCTAAACTCCAGCCTTTAACCTAAATAGCTTAGATACATTTATGACTTTTAATAACATTTGAGCATTCCATAATGCTTAATAATTTTATCACTCAGTTCCTCTGCAAGGTTAGCAGTATGTCTACATTTAGCCTGTACCTGGGGCTAAACTATAGCAGTCTTTCTGCCACCTGATTACCCCTCCACAGCTGAGAAGGGGAATCAGAGAAGAAAGGGAGAAGCCCCATGGATTGAAATAGAAACAGATTTAATGAAACAATAAAACTAATACAATCATGAACATAAAGTATACAACATTATCCTCAGCCTTGTCCTTGGGAGCAGCAGGAGCAAGAGGCCAATAGGAAGGAGCCCCAGGAAGAGGAACTCCCCATCCTCAGTGATCTCCCTCCTTTTGTAATGAGCATGATCAAGTGGTATGGGATACACCTGTGAGTCAGCTTGGGGCAGCTGCCCTGACTGAAACTCCCAGCTGACTCAGGGATACTCATGGCCTGCCTGCCATGGCTGGCCCATGGGTCTTTTGGGAAACGAGGACACAGTACCATTATCCCCAATTTACAGACTAAAAAATAACATGTATGATTTAGATGAAATACAGGCTCTGAGCTAAAAATTATATCTTTAAAACTGTTACATTTTTAGCTCTTATCTCTGCAGGCATCTGATGACATTCATTCACTTTGGCCCTGATCTTGATTTTTTTGCTCTACTAAAAAATAATTATTTTCAACAGGAGAAGATGCAAAGACAGTTGTCTGATAGCACTTTCTGGAGACAGGAATAAAGTAGCAGGAAAGCTATTCAGCAAAAAGAGGAATTCCCTCTTTCTGGCTTGAAACATATTTCACAATAGAAGATTCTGGGTGTGGACCTCCTGTGGGGGATAATAGCGTTAGACTGCCTATTGAGGGCATCTGAACTCTGAAGAGACAGGTTTTAAAACAGTTCCTTTGTCTCTGTATCTCTAGGGTCAGACTACCTGTAGATACATTTTTCCTTCAGTCCAGTACACTGGTCTTGTGCAACTCCCCAGTGAGAGTTTTGGAAAATATTCAAGGGGACAGACAGCCAAAAGGTAGATGTACAACTGCATGACAAAATTACAGAAGTACTTCTATAAATAAAGAGAAATATCCAAAACTGAATTATTGCCACAACAGGAAATTTAATCTGTTCTAAAACATTGGTTTTCCCTTGGGCAGACTTCAAGACTTACAAACTGGTTGACTTAAACACAAACTAGTTCTCATTTTTTTCCTGAAAAACAGTACCTCTGGAAACTACTACCAACTCTCTGCATGACCTCAGAGAGGTAATATTGACCCAGAGGCTTTCTCCTTTTTATTAATCAGCTCTTCCACTTCACTCAAATATTAATACGGAAAGAATGAGCAGTCTTTAATGCTGAATTAATGTTTCAAATGCTCCTGAGTTTTAAGGCATTGCTCCAATAGTTTTAAGGTATAGTTACTGCAAAAGATGAGAAAATGTTAGTTTGCATAATTTAATTCAACAGAGCATGTGATATGGCAGGGAAAAGATTATATATGAGTAATAACATAGAGGTGTCTCCAGATGGAACGAACTCCAGTAGGCAACGTTACCCCATTCCTTGTCAGGCCAGGCCACAGGACTGCACAGGGAGCCAGATGCCCTATGCATCTTCACTACAATCAGTCTGGAAAAGCTATATTCCACCGGGCTCTCCACATACCTCAAATAACAATGACAATGAGGGACTGTATGGAGTATATTCACAAAAATTATCTGAGAGATGGAAACATTTCTTACAGTCCGAGACTTCAAAATGTCAATCCTTCAATCTTCTCACTACTTTTTTTTTTCTTTTAGCCACGACAATAAAATATTTACAAATTATTTGCCTCTGCAGTCTGAAACGAAAACATCTTTAGCAGATAAGGTTCCATTACATAGCAGAATGCAATACAGTGGGCAAGCAGTATGATGCATAACTGGGCACATGCAGAGGGCACAGACTAGTTAAGTGTGTGGAGAAGGTAAGACTGGCTTGGGGCAAATTCCCTCACTGCCACACCTACGTGGCACTGGTGCATATTCACACATCTCTGAGCTCAGTTGATGCTAGTGCAGAGCAATACAAAGAGGTAACAGTTTGAACTGGAAATTACAAGATAGAAAAAACAGCATATCTGCTGAAGAAAGAAGCACTCATTACTATTTTGTGAATCAGCTGTTTCAGTCTCAGTCTTCCTTTTGATAAACGGATATAAGTAAAATACATTCTATAAAATCTACTTGAACATGTTACCAAGAAAAAAATGGTGGACGTTAGATTTCCCAAGCTTTTCAAATGCAGAGTAGCTTCTTTCTCAAAGATACATTTAGTCAGACATAAATTCTCAGGAGCAGCTACAATGCAACCGGACAGTTTACTTTAAACAAGAAGTTGAGAGAGGTAGATTACTGAAGTGCTTCACTTAAAACATATGGCTCTCTGAAGTTACCTTGAGAACCATGAGAGCCCCAGGCTGTATTACAAATTTGATAGGTAGAAAACAGCCTTGCACCTCATTCCGTTCAACTCACCAGAGCAATGGGCATATACTGTTGTCACTGTTGCCTGTATTACGGGTGCATTAATATTATTTTATGTGCAAGGCATTTCCTGTACCCTGTTTGGGCTATATAATGGAATAAGGAAAATGCTTTTATCTACTAAGAGTCACATTGAAAAGGAAAATGTTCCAGTAGCGCTTGAGAAACAGAATGGTCATGTATTTTGCAAGAAGGTATTTCAGAAATATAGAAGAAATAATGAGAAATAGTGGGAATGCATCAATGCAGGAAAAGAAAAGCATGGTTGAGGGTAAAGCTGTCTACCATGAACACAGATAAAAAGGAAAGCAACTAATATAAGAGGTGAGAAAATATTTTTGCTCATTTTCTGGAAGCAGTGAGACAACTTTAAGGATATATCTGAAAGATAGGAAGAGATAAGAGCTTAGAAAAATCCAGAGCAAAAGAAGACAAGATATGTTCAAGTTGAGAAGTAGAATTAAGAATTATTAGAATTCTTCCTTCTCCTACTAAGATTTTAAACTGTGTTTAACATTGTGTAAAGTCTCATCCAGAAGTGTATATAGACTATCATATTAGGGTTTTTAATCAGAAAAAAAATGGTATTATATTTCTAGTTCCTATATAATTTTCTATCATCACTAATGCCTTTTCTCTGTTAAGAAAAAATGTTTATGGTCATTAATCCTCAGAAATATGTGCTCACTTCCTTCAGAAATGAATATTATTAATCTTTGTCCATTGTTTCAGATCTTCATTTCCTTGTCATCGCTGTGTACAGGAAATGTGTGCTATGTAGCAAAAGGTGCAAACTTTAATTAACATTCCTTCATCAGCCCCACTGGGTTTAATACATTTAGTTTATTAATAAAAATAAAGAAATGCTGCAACTCAGCCTGGGTTGCACAAAACCACTTTTTCTAAGAAGCTGCACCTAAACCACAACGCTTTAGGCTGGAACAAACAATATCATTGCAGATCAAAAGACTTGAACTTGCTTTTGAGATTTACATAGACTACTCATTCAGTGCAGATTGAGGTCCTATGTGTGATTGCATATTCATTGGCACAACAGAAAAATCCTTGCATGTCACATAGTCTTTCTTGTTCTTTTACAGACTCACAGAATGGAAGGGACCTCTGGAGGTTTTCTAGTCCAAATCCCCCAGCTCAAGGGAGGGGTTCATAAAAGCTTCTTGTAAAAGCGTAAAGTAGAAAGACTTCTGCAAGAACTAATCAATAGAAATAGGCTATGTTTTGCAGAGAAAAAATCATAAAGGAGAACCAGATAGCTTTCATACATGAGGCACAGACTTCCCTTAAGAACCTGTAGGCCTGCAGCCAATGTGAAACATAAGTAAAAGAAGAGCAGTGGGACGGACTTAGGGGCAGATGCTGTATTTGACACCAAACAGTAATGGATAAACAAACCTACTGTAATGAGATGCAACTTTAAAAGATCACCGAAAGTTTCTGCCACCCCACTGAGCCCCTCAACCTGTGTTTTACAAAGACACCTGTATTGTAACCTCACTTCTGCAACAGAATAACGAGGGTCAAGGTTGTTTCCGAGGTGAGAGTTTCTCCCACTGCTGCTCTCTGCCAAAAGCCTGAGGATCTGTCTCTGTAAACCTTCCAGATACTCACCTTCACCATACAGAGAGAAATGAGATTACCTGGGTCCACTGATTAAAGCAGAAAGATCAGACACTAACTTTTTACACCCCCTTCATACTAAGTTCAAGTACTCTGTGCATTAGTTTAAACACTTTGTAGTATTATATACAAATTGTCCTAAGAGAATACTAAGTATTTAAATATTACTTATATTTTGTACATAAGTATGGATGATGCTACTGGCTCAGACAATGCATCTTGCCTAGTATTCCATTTCTGGGAGAGGCCTATGGCAGACAGCGAGCAAAGAGCAAAAGCCCAGGACTACCAAATGGTGGCATTTTTCCTCCAGTGAGCAACAGTTTGCAAGTGTTGCATTTCCTGAGCCTGAGGTGCTAGGATTGTCCTCATCACTCTGAACACTCATCTCTGCTGCAAGTCAAGCACATGAGCCCACTTTGTATTTAGCAAAATAAACTGTAAAAAGTTTAAAGTACTTCATGCATTTCATTAGAAGAAAAAAACTGTTGATGTTGCTGTTGATGCAAATTTGGATATGGGAATAAAATTAAACTGTTGCCTAACAGTCTGAAATAGAGGCAATAATATGACAGAAATTAAAATAGTTATGCTTTTTTCTCTTTCATAATTCTTTCTTTGCAACATCAAAATAATTAAGTAGCATCATCTCCTAGATATTTTAAAATAGTTAAATTCTTCACAACCTTAAAAAACTCCAACACTTTATTTGGGATAGTAGTAATTAATATGACTAGTCACAGATGTCTCAAGCTATATAGAAGGAGCTACAGATAAAGTAGAGAGAAACTGAGACTCTACTCTAAAAATCAAATATACCACTACCAAAACAGTCTGCGGATATGAGATGTATTAGTGTCTAAACAGCCCAAAAGCTATCAATAAAACAGGCCTTCACTTTTACTCATTTCTTTCGTATTTATTTTTTGCATATACTTCTGTGTAGCTGTAGAATAGGAGCCATAAATGATGCAACACATAATGTTTGATTAAAGAAAAGTTGTGGTCTTCCATCCTATTAAAGCAAACACAAAAACAACAAACCATACACTGCACTCAGCTATATTATACACGAAACTAGAATTTCACCTTTTATTTTTCCTTTACACAGCCATGTTTAAACTATTACTCAGTATAAATAAATCAGCTCAGTGGGACACTTCCCAGAACTAGATTTTTCTTGGCAGCTATTTCGTCTTATCTCTATCAGCATTAATGTTGCATATCTGGGAGAAAAAGAAATATAAAATAGCCTATGGTTTTCAAGATTAGTGATGATGATACATATACATCTCTGGATTCATCAGAAATTGAATATGAATTTGCAAGTTTTGTAGATTTCCTGAATATATTCAGTTACTCCAATAAGAAAATGTACAATCTTATTGTTTCATATTCTCAGAAGTCATTTGACCATGTGAATGCAAACAAAACCTACGTTTATTTTCATCTGGACTTATCTTGCATGACTGTAAAAGCTGTGAACGTGTGAAACAAGACTAAGAATCCTGCTAATTAATATTTAGATCTCATGGCAGCAATTCTCAGTAATATCTCTAAAATACTTCCATTTGAATCTGCTGTAGTGCAGATTCTTCCTAGAAAAATAAATACTCATGGCTTTCTGAGGTTTCACGTAACAACCTTGGGGGTGGGTGTTACTTTCTTCACTTCTTTTGTTTTGCATTTAGGCCAAAGAATAAAGTCACCCATCTCAGGCAATACAACTCATTCCTCTCTATAGTCTTTGGTTTGCTTTGGTTTCGAGTTGAGGCTTTTTGGTACTGTTGCAGCAGCATACTTTAACACTAAGGAAACAACTCAAGTGATGTGTAAGCCTCTACTGAGAATACATATGAAATCAGTAAATGGGATGTTAACATTTCGTGAGGTATAAAATATTTCCCACCATCTCATATTGCACAGACCTCTAAAAATAGTGAGCCATATTACTGTATCAGTATACAGTTTCTGGTAACAGATGTCATATTTAAATAGATAAATAAATATACAAGAAAAAGGTATACAGCAAGAGTCCCAGCGGTTTCAGGCCATCTCATTTTGGTATTGATAATTTCAGCTAATCATTTCCTTTAAAAAGTATTTCCTGATTTGTTCATTCAAAAGTATTCAGTTAAGCAAATACTGGACTCATATAATGCCTTGTCTATTTAAAAGGAAGGATCATAAAATATCACAAAAATAGCAACACTTCAATCTCTATCAAATCTTTAGATTTAAAATCATAGTTTGAAATGAATGCTCTAAGAAAATCAAACACTACGTAGTGTTCCTTTCATTTAGTTGAACATGGCCTGAAAATTTCTTTGAATTAACCAATATAGAAATAATTTATCTGAAATTTACACAGAAGAGCACAATAAATTGATATTGTTTTTATCCAGTACATTTAATTACATATTTTTTCATTTTTTCAGTATGAACTATGACTGTCATATGCTGTAGAAAATACAGTTCTCTGCTGGATTTACAAGGACAAATTACTGTCTATTTACTGTCTTCTTGTAAGACAGAGAGCATCAATAATAAGAACATTATTTTATAAAATAAATATACAGGGATATATTTCTGATGCAATAATAAACATTTAGTAAGATGAGTGTGTGGGAATTGCAAATTTAAATCACAAAAATTTGACCAAAACTTTCTCATCTCTTACTATTCCTGCATACCAGGTACCAGCTAC
This sequence comes from Podargus strigoides, assembly GCA_028020825.1. NCBI lineage: Eukaryota > Metazoa > Chordata > Aves > Caprimulgiformes > Podargidae > Podargus > Podargus strigoides. The sequence goes on from CM051620.1 coordinate 59,471,930, forward strand.
CCCCAGTAAAGACTGGAGTTGTGTAATACAACATAGACATCTTTAATTATACAAAGAAATTAAATAAAAATAAATCCTCAAAGGAAAACTCCAGTGTAACCCAAGAGATAATCTATTTACAAAGGAGAGTAAGTTATTAAAAGTGAAGTATTTTCATAATAAGGAATAATTAAGAAGCAAGTAGATAAACACAGCTCTCATCTCTATGAGGAAGCAGAATTTTATTGATGGAAACAACAGAATGAGCCTTTCTGTATTCTCCTGTAAAAGAGAAGACTGAAAATAGGTAAATATATATAGGAATAGAATAGCTTAAGTTTATTAGCATTTCATTTTAATTATTATTTGTTCTCTTTCTTTTAATTACAAAAAGTGTGAGAAATTTGCATGCAAAATATTCGCTAGTCTCCCTCCACCACTGCCTAACAGAGGATTCTTGCAGAATTTTTCCTACACTTAGTGAAGAAACAGATGGCCATTTGAAGTCAGAGGAACTGAGTTAGTTTTCACACCTGCTTCATAAAAGTTCATCCCTCCTAATACTGCCATATAGCATACAGATTTAATTCCAAATAAAACACTGTGTCCTACAAGAAGACTGGCTGGGAAAAGGGGGAAAAAAAAAAATCCAGACTTAGTTTTCTTGTTTCTCCTGAGGTTGAACTCTTTTCCTACAGTGGGATTCTGTCAACCAGGTCCCATCCTTATCTTAGATGGAACCAGATTAGTAATGTATCACTGGAAATAATTAAATTTACCTTATAGTACTGCTTAAAGCTATAAATCCAATGTTTGGTTGCATCTTCAGAACTTATTTTCTAGAATCTGTATATTTTGTTTAGGTTTCTATAACTAATAAAGTTATTTATCGGAAATCTCCTGTTAATGACTTGTTTTGACAGTATAAAGCAAACCGTTTCCTTTCAGGTCTAATTTTTGGCTATAGCAAAGGCTTCACACCTCTCGTTGGCTTGAATTAAGCATGTAGTAGTAGCTCCAAATGTGAATTCTTGAACTTCTGAGAGTCCTCAATCTGATGTTACTTAAACATAGGATTTAATATTTCCTCATCAATTATTTGTGCATATAGTTTGATCAAGCACTAGAGTCCAGATCTTCCAGAGACTGAACATAAGTCATCAGGATACCTTTTCCTACTGCACTTCAAGGACTTTATTACGTAAATGATGTGAAATACATTATAATACCAATGCAACTGCACTAGCAGCATTTTCAGTTGCTGTTGTCAAATGGTTATTAATAGAACAATTGGACAGCTGCACAACTTCCAGGTTTATAAAACAAGAAGAAAGGAAAAGAAAAATACCTCCCAGACTTCGCACTCTTTTAACAATAAGTACTCACTCCAACTTATATTTTACAGTTTTAATAAAATGATTGATATCTCTGGCTATTTGATTTTCTCCAAAATACTGATTTGCATTAGCTTGGCTTTGAAAGCCTGGTAGACACACTTGTCATTAGAAGATTCAGGGACAGAGACAAAAAATGGGGAAACCTATGGCTAATTTTGCATTTTCTGAGATTCTGGATAACAAAAACATGCCTTTCTATAAGTCCTGTTCTCTCAAATGCCCTCTTACACTCTATTGTGTTTTAATTTATCCATGTCTTGACATTAATGATTTTTTAATATAGACTTTCTTTTGTACATCCTATTCTGATGAGTGTTGTGGCCAGCGTTAGGTTTACAGTTAGGAAGTGACTGTTCCTTTGCTGTAATGGTTACAAATATGCTAGAAATCCCTTCCCATCTTGTGTTCTCACACAGGACATAAAGCTTTTAGGTATAGACTACAATAGGTACTGGAAGCAAAATCCTTTCCCTTCCTAGAAAACTCCTTCCTTCCTAACAACTGCATAATGCCACGATAATCTGTCTCACATCTGTTTCCATGAGGATGCTCTTTACTAGATTTTTATGACACAAGTGCATAAAACCAGCAGCATCTGGGTAACATAAAGTATACTTCATATAAATTTTGGGCAGTTTGAGAAGTTAATATTTCTAAAGATCATTGGATGAAATGTACCATGTGAAAACTGAAATGTTAGCATGTTGCTGATTTTGAATTTTCTTCAAATGAACAGATGCGAGCAGAATTAAAAAAAAAAAATAAATTAAAAAAGCTATTTGATTCACAAAACTTTGATCCCAGTACTGCTTCGCAAGTTAATTACACTCAAAAAGTCTAAATGGGGGGAAAAATGAATAGTTTGAACACCAAAGTGTGGTATCTTTGTATTTCCTGAAGTATCTCTTCAAGAAAGAGCATTTAAAAGAAACTGAATCAGGTTTTAAAAAAAAAAAAAAGGCAAGCAAAATCCCGAGAACATGAGCAAATATACTAAGAAAAAACCCACAGAAATCAATGAAGGTTCATCGAAGTCAAATTCAACTCATAAAACATGAAAATGTTGTTTCTGGTCAAGCATTATAGTGTTTCCAAGCCAAAATCTTCTCTGATGTTCTTACCTTTAACTGCAGTGTCAGAGATTCAACTACTCCTTCAAGCTTCCCAATCTTTTTTTGTTGTACATACCGACCAAATAAATAATAATTGACAAAGTACTCAATACCTGGACATCTAGTCTCTTGTCTTTTTTCAAGCTAAACAGAGGAGAAAAATCTCATAATCTTGAAACATTTCTGCTTTTCTGGGGGGATAGTAGTTTCTTTCTTCCTTCCTGCTCCCCCCCCATTTTTTTTCCCCTTGTGTAGACCTGCATTTGTCTGAAATCCTTCTCTTTTCTTCTCTTGGGTATATATCTTCTCTTCTTCAGTCTGATGAGAGCCGTTTATTATCACCATGTAAATGTCCTGAGTCACGTTTTTCCACCCCAGAAGCAATCTTGTGTCAGTTCCTACCTCAGAGCCTTAGAAAATTAGGGCATTATATCCCAGATATATACAATTATTCAGATTTGTTCTCATGTTCTATGGAAAACTCATAATTCTCTACTTATTGCCAGAAACCTTTCAGAAATTGCCCAGAAAGTCAGTTACATTTACAGAATATATCCATCTTTGACTCAGACTGGTGTCTATGATTTGCAGCAATGGAATATTTTTCAGAAATGCTACCTATATATGAGAAATGTTGTTATCCACATTGCCATAACAAAAAAAAAAAGTAGCTAGGCACCCTCCTTCAACCCCTCCAAAACATAATGACCCTCTATGTATGACACAGGTTTCTCCTCCTGAATGGCAGAACTTCAATATTTAAGGACTCTCAGTCTGCAGCGATTGTGTAAGATTTGGACACCAGGGAGAAACATGACCTGGGGCAGGTAGGATGCTCTGTTGAGAACTCTAAAACAATAAAAGTATGCCCTCTACTTTCAAGCTAGCATAAAGCATTTAGATTCAAAGAATTACTATATAACAATAAAGGTTCCAAAAATATATAAATAGTTAGGGCAATTTGAAAAAAAAAAAAAAGTCGTAACTAAATTATTTCACAATTTAGAGATTTGTTCAATGCAATTTCTGAAGTGGAAACATTTGAATTAATCTCATTATAACAGCAATACATTGCTTCAGAGTTTCAAAGTGCTGCTGTACTAAGTTCAGTTATTTCAAAATTCACCACACTGAAAATACAGGTCTTGACAAAGTGAAGTCTTTGACAGTGAAGTGACCAGTGAAGTCTTGACAAATCTAATTAAGGTAAGTGTATAATCCATGTTACAAAGGAAGAGATAAGGAACCATTTCTTTCTTACTATAGCTACTGTATTTTTTCAGTACAAGTATATATATATATATATAAAAGAAAAAAAGTCTTCAAAAAGAATTCATTTGACCATCTAAACATTTTGAGATGTTGCTTTCTAAAAATAGATGGAATAATTGTTTGTATATAAACAAAACAAAAAAACCAAACCCTCACCCTACACTGTTTACCTATGTGAAGCCAGGTACAAGAGCTAAACTGCTGACCAGAAAGCAGGGTAACGTGCGGGCAGTGGTGGGTTACAGACAATATGCCTGATGTAGAGTACTTACTCTCAAGCAGCTACTTTCAGACACATGCAATATATGACAATTTCAGTCATCTGATTTCCAGATCTAATTAAAAAGGGGAACTTTGGATGCTAAAAAATTAACAAATAGGTGTTTTCCCACCACAAAAAGTCTTAGTTGCACTTAGAAGAAAGTTGGATTTGGAATTTTGATGTGGCACCTTCTTTAGAAAATATCAGGCCACAAAAAAAAAGGAGGGGGGAATGCCAGTGAAATACTTAATTACACTTACTCAGGTAATTGTCTAAACCACAAGAATAATCGTGGACATAAACTAGATTAAACCCATCTGTCTGTAAATTCTCCTCTTACTCCTGACTTTGATTGTAAGAGCAGTCAGAATAACCTTGCCAGATAAAACTGGTTGTCAGCTGTCATTACAGACATAATCTTACCCATTGAATTTCTTCTCTTGATTTTTTGTGTGCTGTTTTCAGAAAATTAAATCTATGATTTGGAAAAAAAAAACACCACGAACTTTTAGACCTGTCTTAAAAGAGCTTTAATTTTCAAGAGTTACAGAAGTATTTGCCATAGTATAATTCTTGAAGGAGGAAATAGGCAGAGGCTATATCATACAACATTTATTAAAGAATTTAGAATTATGCCATAAATAATTATTTTAAGTTATGATTTTTTATAACACGGGTTGCCATGAGAGATATTCGTTCAGTGGCAAAGATTCAACCTACATATGTCACGTGTAAACAAAAAACATCAACTATATGCTAAGCAAAACAAATGAACACTACCTATTGTCACTTCAAGAGCTATACTGGGATCTAAAAGACAATTACGAGACAATAATTTTAAATATATAGACTTTGCACTCTTTAATATCTTTCTGAACTAACATTTTTCAATGAGTTACTTATCTTTAGATAAAAACTCTAATAAATACTTGATTTGTACTAATAATACAACAGAAGGAGTTTAAACAGAAAGAAAAAATAAAGCCTAGAAGTCTAAATGACATTGACACTTACTGTGGTACCTATGGTATTGTCTCTTTCTGGTGCTTTTGTTTAGCAGAAAAAAGGATCACATGTTAAGTCAATGGAAAGAAAAAAATAATTATACTGCTTAATAGCTGTATTTAGGAAAGATCACAGTGTAAAGTTGGGGATCTCTTGCTGAAGTTACGTAAAGCCTTCTCTGCAGTGATTTTGTACGTATAAAGCATAAAAAACAAATACTATAAAGTCACCTCTTCCAGGCCAACATTTGCATGTTTCTTGGAGACAATAGAGAAATCCCATGAAGGAATTTCTTCATGGAAGAAGAAGGAAGAAGCAGCAAAACTGGACTGAATTGGGATATTTTGTGTACATTGCAATCATGAAGCTCAAGAGATAACTCTCAGAGCTGTACTGAATGTGTTCTGGAAGTTGTTCACCACTCCTAAACTCTGTGATTTGCCAACAATATTCCCAGTTAGCCTATGATTGCAGCCAACAAGTGATAAAACTAAGACTATGAACTCTCATAATGAAGTAGAAATGTTTCCCCATAGAAATGAAAGAAGAAATTATGCAGAAACAGTACATTAAAATACTCTTATGGATCATCTGTCTTTAGTACTCCTAATAAAAGTTTTCGGCCAGTGGAAGATTTTGATCACCACGGAAAATCATAGTGACATTTAGTGAAATTATTTCCACATCATCTGTAAAACTCTCGGTCTAATCACTTTGCTCTGTCTTTCACTTGGGTCACCATTCCCAATCTTTGTGCTTCCAAGGACCATCTCACAATATGACTCCTATATTGAAGCCTGATTTTCGCAACATTTGTGTTAGACTAAATCTTTGTCCAAGCTTTCCACTTGTAAAAAAACTGAGTGTTTGCAAATGAGAGCTATTGAGAGAGGAAATGTCTCCTTAGCAGATGAAGTTCATCACTGTGCCTATATCTGGCTTCAAGACTCCTTTTTACAGCAGTTGGATCAGAAACTACATACTTATAAACATCTGAATTTGAACAATATTGTCAAACTGGCCCATTCCCTATAATGTCTGGCTCTGTGTGTGGTGAAGTGAGGACTGTGCTCTGGTGCATCCATTCCCACTCAGGTATTTTCACCTTTGAATACTTTATTTTATTTTATAGCAGGCTAAGAGAGAGGCAAGGAACCTATGAGCTCATACCCAGTTCCACTGAGGGGTTGTGCTCACAACAACCAACTCTGGCTTATATATTTACAGAGTTCAGAGCAATAGAATAGGCATTTATTTTAGCTGCAGATCTTGCACAGGAAAACTGCGCTCATTTTTAAAACTAGTGCATGTTCTGTTTGTAGTTGAATAGAGGAATTTGAAATTGATGTTATGGTTTGCATGTTGAACTCATCAATATATCGAGCATTTCACCTCATTTATTGTTGCCCCAATTGTGGGTTCTGAAAACTGAGAGGAAAAAAACCAAACAGCTGGGCTATTATTAATTTTAAAATGTATGTCAACAGAACATACTTCCATTGTTTTAAATTATTGGATGTCTATTGCAAAATAACTACAGATGATTTGCAGTGTTTAGAGGAAAAAAAACTACAAAACTTGAAAGCATCCCTAGTATCCTAAATATTTCACTTGGAAGATGATTTGGTTTAAGTCTTAGAATTACTTCAGTGTTAAGGCTTGCTTTTTTGAGGAATTAACATGTCTCATCTCAAGAACATTACTTTATTAAACACACCATGTTACACAAATCAAGATGGAAAGCAATTTTATATTAATTTTTTCCATAGAATCAAAGAATGGTTTGGATTGAAGGGACCTCAAAGATCATCTAGTTCCAACCTCCCTGCCATGGCAGGGACACCTCTTACTAGATCAGGTTGCTCAAGGCTCCATCCAACCTGGCTTTGAACACTTCCAGGGATGGAGCATCCACAGCTTCCTTGGGCAACCTGTGCCAGTGTCTCACCACCCTCAGGGTAAAGAACTTCTTCCTTACATCTAGTCTAAACTCACCCTCTCTCAGCTTCCACCCATTACCCCTTTGTCCTATCATTACAGTCCCTTGTAAAAAGTCCCTCCCCAGCTTTCTTGTAGGCCCCCTTCAGGTACTGGAAGGCTGCTATGAGGTCTCCCCAGAGCCTTCTTTTTTCCAGGCTGAACAAGCCTAACTCTCTCAGCCTGTCCTCATAGGAGAGGTGCTCCAGCCCTCTGACCACCTCAGCAGCCCTCCTCTGGACTCGCTCCAACAGCTCCATATCTTTCTTGTGCTGGGGGCTCCAGAGCTGGACACAGTATTCCAGGTGGGGTCTCATGAGGGCAGAGTAAAAGGGCTGAATCACCTCCCTTGACCTGCTGGTCACACAGCTTTTGATGCATCCCAGGATACAGTAATTACCTCATACCATTACACTAGCAAATCACTGCACCAGTAAATAATAATTATTATTTTTTAAAAAAATTAAATAATAAAAAAGCAGATACTGAGGTGACTTTAGTATAACTGAAAATTTCACAGAGGTAACTATGCTAGCACTAAGATTAACTTTGGAACAGGTTTACAACTTCAACGAGAATTTTGCATTCCATTATACTTTGAAAAAAGCTAACAACTTAACTTTATGTATTTTGGAAACAAAATAAAACATTGTGGGGTTTTGTTTGACAACTGTTGGGTTTTTTCCCTGAAATATGAAAATAGATGAAATTAGAGAATGAGGAAAGAATTTGGGAATCTTGTACATTCATCGTATACACAGTAAAATTCATAGAACTAGACTCTGGCTCAGAGTGGCAAGCAAGGTGCTGGATTCTGCTTTGATTTTTTAGGGTTTTTTTACCTATTGCAGCAAATGTAGAGTTGCTACCAAGAATCTTAAAGTCTTTAACAGCTGTTGGGAATCACATGTTTTCTCAAATAAGGCAAGAAACGTAATGTACATAGCTAATACTATACACAATAATTACTGACCTCGAATCGAATCGAAAATTTTACTCCTCAAAAGGAGTTTAGCTTTTATTCAAATTTGTTTCGAAGTTGCCTGCAAGTCATTTAATCTTGGAAATTGCTTAACAAACCTTACGGTCAGAACTTCTGTGTCAAATGACATACGAATAGATGGACATTGATTCTGAATTATGTGTAGATGTGTTTCACATAAAAGTGTTAAAGAGAATATTTTGCCTTCTTTTCAAGAAGACTTTCATAAGACTATTTCCTGCAATTAGGATACTAAAAGGCATCTGGGTAAAGGCCATGACTCCACCGCTTTGTCCACAGACCACTGAGAAGGGAGTGATACGTAAAGACGCAGAATATCGTTCGTTCCTTGCATTTCGCAGCCATGGCTCTATCCTTGAAAAACAGTCCTGCAGAACTCGGGAACAGCAAACAGCATATGACAAAGGTCCCTAAGGACTAGCACAAGGAGGAAGGCCATCAAAACCATGTCATGATCTTCTTAAAATGCTTCTAGTCAAAAAGGTAGTCTTCAAAAATTTTCACTGACCTTTCAAAGGTTCCGTCCTGAACTGTGGAAATGGTTGCCCAGGGAAGTTGTGGATGTCCCATCCCTAGAAGTGTTCAAGGCCAGGCTGGATGAGGTCTTGAGCAACCTGGTCTAGTGGGAGGTGTCCCTGCCCACAGCAGGGGGGGTGGAACTAGATGATCTTTAAGGTCCCTTCCAACCTTTCTATGATTTTAAACTAACACATAAAAAACCCACCCCTCTATTTTTTTTTTTTCTTTAGCATTATTTCCCTGTCTCACTATTGACCAAATCTTGCACATAGAACAAATAGTTAAATATATAAACTCAGAGCTCAGAGAAGTGTATTTGTTTAACTGCTTCATTCTTTATTGTGTTTATTTCAATGGCTGCATGAATTATTCAGTAAGTTTTAGGGCAGCCTAGAGAAAATGTTTTCTTTTAAGAGGCTTATTTCTCAGACACTCTTTTAAGTGAGTTAGATGGCAACAGTTTCAGAAACTATACCTATAAATATGGAATGATTTTTTTAAAAAACTAATTCAAAAGTAAGCAATACTGTATTAACACGAAAAGATAATCAGAACTCTTGACTCAAACTCTTTTTTTAATTGTCTCAGCAGAATTCACTTCATTCAAAGATTATTTTCATGTCTAAAACCAATTTCTACTGAGAGACCGAAGGAACTCTGAAGGTGAGTACAATATAGCACAATTGCTTCAGTTTATGCCAAGCATTATAATGGCCAAAGAAAATCTATAGCAGTAAACAACTCATCTAGAAATGCATTGGAATTCACCTTGGCATGCAGCTGATATTTTATCCCTTTTGTCCAAGAAAATAAAGAGATATCCAAGAATTTTGACTGTTGTCCAACAACAGCAGCAGTTATCTTCAAACCATAATTGAGTGTGTTGTAGAAACAAAAGTAAAAACATTTTAACACACTTCTTAAGCATTTGCATTTTTTCCTCACATATCATAACCATATCAAAATTTCATTTTGTTGCCTAAAAAATATACACTTTCTCACTTAGAATATTTTGCTTATTACTTTTAATACTATGTAGGTGAAATCCTGTCAATTTAAAGCATTAGAAGCAAGAATAGGAAGCAATTACCTCTACTGATAAAAGTGATCATACATTCTTGTTTCAGAGCTTGTTTCCTGAAAGGCAATTTTGGCATTGATTTGAGAAAGACCACCTCAGAAAAAGTCTTTGTGCAAGACACTAGTGAAGTTTCAGGTTACAATGAATTCCATTATGATCTAGGCTATTTAAAACCCAGAAATGCCTTGAATCGTATTCAGGTTTGGCTTATTAATTTGCTTCTCTCTTACTTTGTCTGAAACCCCACAGTTAAGAGCCTCTCTCTGACCAATTACCAAACAGAGCTTTGACATAGTGATTAACATTCTCCTCCAAATGTATAATAGTACTGTAGAAAACACAAAGGTATGAAGATGCCTGCATTCTCTCCTTGCCTTTATTTGCTTATTTAGTAAGAATAGTATGGGTTGAATAAACATCCCTATCTCCTAGATCTGCTTTGCACATACTGTCAGTGCAGATTCAATTTCTTATGTCAAAGGACAGGAAAGCTCACGTTCAGTGGAAATCATACGAGTGAGGATTCACTGTTGGCCCAGATCCAGGGGCTGAAGAGCCTCCAGTCCACCCTTGGCTAAACTCAGAAAGAGCCCGGGCTTGGTGCAACACTGAGTAGCAAAGGGAAACTTTTGCAAGGGCAAAATAAATCCTTTGGAAAAGACATGGACAAAATCTTGAACTCTTGACTTGATTCCTACAAATGCAGAGGTCTGTGCATGAAACGGATCCGTGTTTATGAACTTTGAGGGAGCTTTTTTATTCAGATTTTTTTTTGCTCATTTTGGTAAGATGATGAATAGGAAGTTCTTTACAACAAGTTCTAAACAACTCAGTTTACTTTTGGTAGTATCTTATAAATCTTTCCTAAGTAGCCCATTTCTAACTATTGTGGCACAACTAGTCTCATCTCAATTGGAATATGAAATTTTCTCCATTAATATGCAAAACTGTAACATATCACATAACAACTGAAGAAAATTATCCCTAATTCAAGTTTTAATTACAGAGTTCTTCATAAACCTTATGCAAATAACTTAATAGATTATTATCATATACTTAGGTCTAATTTTTAAATAGCCGAACGTAGGTATTTGTGTCTTATGGGTCAGCAGTAGTTACCAGGCAATCACAATAAATATTAAGATAATCAATAATGCTTATGATGTTTACTTATACCTAAGCCTAAGCTTACTGATGCTTATATCTAAAGCTCACATTCAATAGATATCTCTGCCTTAAAACCACTATCATTTAAATTTTTATTACATGCAAACCCCAGTCTAACTGCACTGAAACTTCAGCAATAAAATGCCCTTCTCTGCCCTAAGATTTTTAGAGCCAAATGCAATAGGCTAGACACCAGAGTAATCACCTAAGTTTTTCTGCTGTCACTATAGTGCATGAAGTCTTTACACATTAAGGTCACAGTTCTTATATAAGATTTGCAAGTTACAATTGTCTAGTTATGAATTCATGAGCTGGAAATGTGCAGTCATAAAATTTACCAGTCCACAGCTCAACATTTACAATGTGCAAATCTGAGGAGATTTATGAAGTTGTACAGTAGTTTTGAACAGATTATGTCAACTGCCAACTTCACGTTGAACTTCTCATTTTAAAGCCACAGATTTTGTGTTGAGTTACTTCAAGAAGGTGTATAATCTTGGGAAGGATATCAGGACACAAGAATGCAAGAGAGTTTTCAAGGAATTTAGGGGACGAACATAAGCTCAGGTGTATCATTTTATTATAATGACCAAACAGTTCAAAACTGAGTTCTATTTTTCTTTAATACACAGCCTCAAAAAAATCCTGCTCCTGGTGAGATTGTTGACTTTCATAACCAGTAGACTTAATGGTTCATATGACTTACTAGACGACCAAGTGCTAAGAACTAAAGGGACTGTTTCTTTCAGTGTAATACTCCCTCAAGTCAGTCAATCCATCAGACTTTGATAAAAGAGCACTTTCAATCTTACCTTCTTTCCAGTTCTGGTAAAATCACTGTATCTCTATTTTCAAACACTTCACAGAATCACGAAATATTCAGAGTTGGAAGGGACCTCCAGAGATCATCTAGTCCAACTCCCCTGCTGAAGAGCAGGATCCCCTAGAGCACATCACTCAGGACTGCATCCAGGCGAGTCTTGAAAATCTCCAGAGAAGGAGACTCCACAACCTCTCTGGGCAGCCTGTGCCAGTGCTCTGTCACCCTCACTGAAAAAAAGTTCTTCCTCATATTTAAGTGGAACCTCCTATGTTCCAGCCTGTGCCTGTTACCCCTAGTCCTGTCACTGGGAACCACTGAAAAGAGTCTGGCTCCATCCTCCCTCAACCCACCCTTTAGGTATTTGTAAACATTAATTAAATCACCCCTCAGCCTTCTCCTCTCCAGGCCAAAGTGTCCCAGCTCTCTCAGCCTTTCCTCATAGGGGAGATGCTCCAATCCCCCAGTCATCCTCATTGCCCTCCGCTGGACTCTCTCCAGTAGGTCCCTGTCTCTCTTCAACTGGGGAGCCCAGAACTGGACGCAGTATTCCAGTTGTGGCCTCACCAGGGCAGAGTAGAGGGGAAGAATGACCTCCCTCAACCTACTGGCCACACACTGCCCTGTGCAGCTCAGGGTGGCATTGGCCTTCTTGGTGGCTGAAGTGCTGGGGTCTGAACCCCCAGCCCTGAATTAAGGTTGACATATGGGTGGCTCCCACAGCCCTTTAAGAGGAGGGGATGAGTTTACCTTTTGGCTTTCCTCCAGGGTGCGGCCGGCCTTGCAAGGAAAGCCCTTGGGTAAACAAGCCCCAGCTGCCCTGCATTTTGGTAACAAGTGCCAGGTGTCCTGTTTGGGGATAAAAGCTGGGCCCACTTGCAGGAAGGGTTGGAGAGTCTGTCTGTGGAGTGGACGCACTTCACAGAGTTTCCTCTTGGGGAAGGACCTCCTGACCACTCATGCAACCGGATCGCAGTCAGGTCTGGCACATACAAACGCGGGCGTTGTGGGGAGGCAACATGGGGTTACTTCTGTCATATGTAACTGCCTTGTTCTCCTGGTTGTCTCCCATTTTCTCTGTGGGTTATCTCGTGTCTCTGTTTGTTCCATCTATTATGAGCAATACTGTGTCATTCCTGGGGTCGCTGGGGTTGATGTCTGTTATTCGTGATCTATCTGACTTGTTTGTACCCCCAGTGATCCTCTATATACTGACCCCTTTACGTGAAATAGAACCTACTTACTGGATTGTTGGTCTGCTGCTGGCTGTGTCCTTTTTACTGGGCCTACTAATTGGCAAAACAGTGGCAAGGGCACGTTGCCAGCTCATGGATAATTTACTGTCTACCAGGACTCCCTGATCCTTCTCCTCGGAACTGCTTTCCAGGAGGTCCCCCCCCTAACCTATCCTGGTGCCTGGCATTCTTCTTCCCCAGGTGCAGCACCCTACACTTGCCCTTATCGAACATCATGAGGTTCTTCTCTGCCCAGCTCTCCAGTCTGTCCAGGTCACACAGGATGTCAGCACAGCCCTCTGGCGTGTCAGCAACCCCTGCCCACAGATCAGTCTCAACATGGGTATAAACAGAGCCCTGCCAGAGAACCTGTGTGAGTTGGTCCTCCTCGGAGCAGCAGGTCTGCAGTCGGGGACTCTCCCCTTGGATCGGGATGCTGCCCAAGGAAACTCCCCGGGGCTGAGAGCCCTCACCATCCCCCCCCTTGGTGAGTGAACATTTCTTCTACATATCCTTGAGTGAGCCCTCACCCCTGTGGGTGAGTGATTTTACATTTTGGGTACCCTTGGGCGGGAGATTTACCCATTTTGCGTGAGTGTGCACCTTTTTGAGTCATCTTTCTGACTCAAATTAATCCAGTTGTGTAGTAGCATATTCCCGACTGACATCTGAACTTGTGTTTTACTCTTGGTCTGTCGGAGTGTTAAGTAGTTCTGCTCAAAATAAATCTTTATATTTGAGTAACCACCCTGTCTGTGTGTGAGCACCTCTACCTGGCACCCGGGCTCAGGGCTGGCTAGGGCTGTCAGAGTGTCTGAGGGGCTGCTCTGCAGATTGTGTGGGGTGCCTCTGTGACATAACCACAACTGTAATCTTTGTAAACTCTTAAATCTCTATTCTTATTGAAGAACTGAATTGTCAAAGGTGGGATTCATGAAAAAAAAAAAAAAACAGAACAGTTGCTCCCAGGCTTTCTTCTTTCCTTCTAACCATAAATCCTTGCTGAGAATAAGCACATTACAGAACGTATATATTTCTAACTTGATATCATATCTTATATATAGAAGAAAAATGTCATTCAACTAAAGTTTATCAGAAAAACAGGTTAATATTTCTTAGAGGTCAAATGTACAAAAAAACAGAAGATCTGAAACAATGAGCTGAGAAGGATGCTTGTAAAACAGACTGGATTTCTTTTTTGAACCACAAAAGAATCTGGAAATTATATTGTTACATATTGAGGAAAAAAAAGAGTTCTTTGATCAGCAACTTAAGACATATTTAACATAATATTTATAATATATATTTTGATATAAAGAATCATTTTTTTTTAATAATGTCTTCAAAAATTCTGTTATTCTGAATCTCAAATACATTTTCTTCTCTTTTTTGGCCTACCTTTCGAATAAGTAGACTTCTCCAGTATAACTAAATCTTGGATTGTGAGTAACAAAGTTTCCTTCATGTCAACTCCCCTCTGAAACTGTTTTGGTTTGGGTTTTGATTGGTGGAGTGTTTTTGTTTGGTTGTTGTTTTGTTTTTTCCCTCAGGTATCTTGCTACTGTATCTTTCTCTGAATAGGATTCCACTGGTCAGTGGCAGAAATGGAAAATAAAGAAATCCTTGATTTTTTTGTGACTTTCTTCTCCCTCCCATCTCATCCCACATTTCCCCCCCTCTATTACTTACAGACATGATCTGTTGATCTATTCTTATTTCATAAACCATCCACCTGCCCCTGAGGTCCCATTGCATCTCCTGAATTCCTTTGTACCATCTCTCATCTGCTTCAGTATTATTCTCCTTTGTTTTTTAATCAGATGACCATTTCTGTCCCCAAAGTACAAGTATGTATTTGTCTCTTTAACCATCCCCTTCTCAAACTTTTAACTCTTCTTAGTACTCAAAAGTTTCCTTCTCTTTGAAGTTTTGCCAGGTATGCTCTTCCCAGCAGCCATCCAAAATCTTCCTCCTGAGCTAACCAGCTACCCTCTTCTGCTCAATTTTCAATCTTTGTTTTTCCCTCAGGGAATTGTTCCTAGCTAACACCTGGCTAAGGTTAAAACTTCTCTATGCTCATGGTTTAAAACAAATCAGGATTGAAGTGATTTATTGATTTATTATTGATATGGAATTAACCAGCATACAGGATCAGTCTCTAATAACAGATAAAACACAGTAAGAAGACACTTACAAAGTGTCTTAAAATGTTTAAACTCTGTAGAAGTTTATTAGCACCTTTTAATGACTAATCCCCAAAAAGTCTAGCCACGCACACAGATGCGCACACACACACTTGCTCACATGCCTTGTTCATGCCTTCCTCCCACTGTACCATATGGGTTACAGATGTGCACCCCCTCACCTGCAGACCCTTCTACCTCTGTCAATGATACCGCTTCGGGAACAAAGACTCTCAGACACAGAGTGTCCCTACTTCTTACTCACTCCTCATTCTCTGAGTGCCTTTTAAAAAAAAAAAATAAATAAAAAATAAGCCTGTGACATAAGCCTTACTGATCACTTACTGAGAATCCCTGTGTGCTTTGTCATAATGTTCCTGTGGTTTAAGAGAAACTCACAAACATCCACCGAGTGACTCACCATCACTTTCAGTATCTCTTCTTAGTAGACTGCTTTCCTATGACAGCTGAGAAAAAGCCAACACAGCTTTTGATGTGCTGAGATCACTCATGCTGATCAATACATTTGCACTATTCTCCTTTCACTCCCCTTGTTGATACCCTGTCTGCTTTTATGTTATATTTGTAAGCTTTATGGGACAAAAAAAATGTTTTTGCTGTGTTTGTACAGTGTCAAAACAGTATTATTTTTGCCTGTTTTGATGTTCAAGCCATGCAGTAATATAAATTGCAGTATTTCATAAAAAGCACCATCTATTGAAAGAGCATTTGTTCAGAGAGTGCTCCACTATATAAGGGAATTGTTTTTTCCCACAAAGCATCCTTCAGAAAAGAATATAACCATTCCAAAGTTGCACAAAGGATCCGAACATGAATAGAACACTAAGCAATTATCACAGAACTGGTGTCCTTACTCATAGAAATCTGAATCTCAGGTACAAATAGCATAAATCTCTCAGTTCTTTCAATCGACATCATGGGGAACAGTAACAGATGTTATTTGATTTTAAAAAAAAAATATCTAAAAATGTTATACATCTCTCTGTACAGCAGATGAGCATTAAAGGCTCAAGTTTTCTATGATTTTTTGCATATCCTAAATTTAGATTTTCATTAATCACTCTTCAGTATTTAAATCCAGAAGCACTTATAATTACTACTAAAAAAAAAAAGTGTAGAAAAAGGTTAAGTGCCAGCTAGACTGCAAAATAACACTATTTTTCTTTTGAGAAACAGCATTTTGTTTTCACGAGGCAGCTCTGTTACCTTGGTGCCTGAAAGACTAATCAAACCACATGATAAAACCCTGCCAAACAGAATGACAGCCACTGCACTCATATAGACACCATTCAGTTGGAAGAAAGGTCCTTACATGATGCTGTATGTGCAATTGTAAGACACCTACAATCTGATAATGCCAGTAAGCTTTGCCATTTTCTGTCCCTTGGGTCTCCACCTGCCTCAGCAGCTACAATCCCTTCTTACTTCCCCAGACACATGGCATGTACCATTTGAAGCTGTTAAGGACAGATTCAGCTGAACGGTACTCTTTTTTCCATGGTCCTGGAGCCAGAGACATACAAGGAGAGCAGTATTCCCCTTAGCCCATTCAAATAGTTTTTTTGCTTTGTCCTGCAAGTACTACTTAAAGCTCTAGAATGAACCTCTGTATGTTTTTGTCTGGCTTATGGTGAAGATTCAGAGATAGTTTCAGAAAAAAAGAAATAGTAAAACAAGAACTGTTCATAACTACCTGAAAGGAGGTTGTGGTGAGGTGGGGATAAGTCTCTTTAAGCAAGTAACAAGCAATAGGACAAGGGGTAGTGGCCTCATGTTGCACCAGGGGAGGTTTAGACTGGATATTAGGAAGTATTTTTTCACAGAACAGGTGGTTAGGCACTGGAACAGGCTGCCCAGGGCAGTGGAGTCCCAATCCCTGGAGGTGTTTAAGAGTTGGGATGACATAGCACTCAGGGATATGGTGTAGTTGAGGACTGTCTGTTTTAGGTTGATGGTTGGACTAGATGATCTTCAAGGTATTTTCCAATCTACATGATTCTATGATTTATCACTACAATTTTAACTGAAAATATGAGCTCATGTATGCAGTGCCTTTATAAAATTTTTTAAAAAAAGCTTGCAGTTTGCTGAAATTTTGCTTTTGTTTCTTTTATGAAATATACAAAGTCTAATGATGTGAAAACACTTGAGATGTAGACTGCAAGCTGTTTACTTAGCTCCCTCTGATACCTGCTGCATTATTTGGGGCAGTCATGACACGAATGGTTCTACACATACTGCATAGGGTGATACCTCAAAGCACACACTGAAGTCCAGGTCAAGTTGCCAAGCGTGTTTAACAAAGAGACTAATAAAGGAGTTTCACATGTGTGCAGAGAAGATAAGCAGCTACTCTGGAGGAGCTTTGGCCCTTCCATTTTCAAGCTAAAGCTCAGGGCTATAGAGCACATCTCTCCAGCACAGTGGAGTGTGAAAAAGCCATTGTGATTGAGCTTCTTATGGAACCAGAGAGCACCAGTGCCTAATTTCATTCCCACTGAGAGGCAGGGTTTTTTTGATATAATCGCTTTGCTTACAGGCCTCAGCTGTCTTGTGTATACAGAGCTGGCTTCCAAGAGGTGAACATCACTACTGCATGCTCCAGAAAAGCAAAATCACACTTGGATATAAATGTTAATTTATGGAATACCCTGATATCAAACCATAGTTTTCCACAGACAAATGTAAGATACAAAAAGCTGGCTATCTTTGTTTTGCTAAACTGAATAATGTTATCTACTTGATATATACAGTACAGATCCAAGTAGGCACTAGGTAGCATAGAAGTTTAGGGACCTTGTTCTGTCGAGGTTACTCAAAACCCTCCTATCTTGTAGACATCTTATTTGGTGCCATTATATGCAAGTTTACTTCCCTGAACCAAAAGTTTTGAAAGAACAATATGTCAAAAACACGTTTACTTTGGTTTAGTGTAAAATCTAACCGTCTGCTGCTACTGGTGCATTGACCTGTGAGCAATCAGAATTGAACTCTGATTTTGCAAGCAAACCCAAGACCACAAAATCTTTTACATGTTACTGTCTGTTGTCCGTGTACCTTTGTCATTCCTGCACACAAAACAGAAGTCCAAAATCTTCCATAAACCTTCCAGGCACTGAGACCTGAGTATACTTCACTGCACTACCATATGGATTAGATCATGACATTCAAATTCAGCCTCTAGATTTTGGCCTCTACTGTACAGCATCAAAAAAGGTTCTATCAGTAACAGTCACTTTACCAGCATCCATTTCTAAAAATAATTTTGGACACATGGACCTTTGGCCCTTGCAGCTATGAAATTTCTATTCAGAGTTTGAGAGCATTGCTTTCTAATGATAATGTTCTACTTAATTTGCTCATGTAAAAAAAAAATCAGTACATTTCCTAAATCATTAGGGGAGATGGGGTTTCTTGTGTCCAGGCATAAAACGCACAGGTTTTTACCATCATTAACTAAGAGTTAAATAACCTTGAGATTTTCACAACTCTATGCAATGCAGACTGACATTGTAATTAAAATGTTGTGATGTGTCATTTGTATAGATTGCAATGAGAGCTCTAACCAGATTAACTACATGACTTGCACACACTGCCTGCAATGAGTTATAATACTCCAAATAATTACAAGAATTAAGCTCTAACACAGACTGTCTACAAAATATATTATCTCTGACCAGATTAAGTACTAGAATGAATAGATTTACACCAACAAAGTGAAAGTCCCTTGCAATATAAAATAAATGTGACCATGGTGTGCACAGTGCAATACAATTGCAGCTCAGTCTCAGTGGGATGATTTGACACACTCTACCATATTTTAACCTGGTGTAAAATGGCATAATCTCACTTGTTTAAATGACAGCTGTGTTATACTACTTAAATATGACTTTATACAGGCTATCCTAAACACAAGATATACCTATTCTGCCAAAAGAACTCAATCTGGGGGTCTCAGAGAAGACCAAGGGTCAATCCCTGTGTAGTATGGTTAAGGTCAGTCTGCTCTGGACAGGGTTAGCCTTTACCAGAGTGGATGCTACCTTTCCTCCCCCTTATCCTGGAACCCAAGTATGGTACAGATGTAAAGCAAGGGTGAGACTGTGGGGTACACCTTGGAGCACCATAAGTACCAGACAATTTCAACCCTAGCTGAAATTATCTTCAGGTTTCAAACCAAGGTACAAAAGTGGGCTAAAACACCAAGTTTTGCTTTTGCCTCAGGGATGCATGCTGAATACATACATTTCTTCCCTGTGCTATTTCCAAACAAGGAAGATTTTCAAAAGCAGAAATACATCCAGCAAGAGCTTTGCCTGCCACCCTAAGTAAAGGGAATGTTAGAAAACAACACTCGAATGGAAAGAAGGCAGCATACAGGAAAGAGAATGAGTAAATAAGAATTTTGTGAAAATTCTGTGACTTTAATCTTAGAGAAAAATGAAGGGACATGACCTGTATTAGTGAAGAACTCAAGAGTATCACAGCAGATTCTTAGGAAAACCAGGGAACCTGGTTACAAACTCTTCAACAAACCTGAAAGCAGACCAGGCTTCCTCACACATCTGTAGCAAGTACTCCTGAAAGATTAGGCCTCAAATGTTCCAGCACCCACCTACCACTGTGTATGTTCTCCTTCATAATGGTAGTCTATTTAAACACAGCACTGCAGAGGTTTTCTAGTCTCACATAATTTTTAAATTATTATTTGTTTCCTGTGAGGAGATTACAGATGCATTTACAAAATGGAAAATAGAATAAGTGAATTGAATATGGTAAAATACGCATTTGGTTTTCTTTTCTTCTAACATTAAGAGTCTGATGAAAAGTGGGAGAAGGAGCTGATAGGCTGCGAGAGAAGGAAATATAGTGCTGATGCTGGAGATGTTCATTCTGTTATCTGCAGAAAGAAATAAAGAAGTCTGGGCTTGGCAACAAAAAAAGAACAGAAAATAGAATAGACTTCCAGATATGGAAGCTGTGTGAAACTCATTTAGCCTGTCTCTGCCACCAAGCCCACACCATGGTGTAATAAAAAGCCTAAAACACAGGTATAAATCACAGAAAGGAAAACTGTCAACTGTGATATTGTTAAGCTAAGCATAAGCCAAGGGAAAACTGAATTATGCCTAGACACTTAAGACTAGAGCTTTTCCATGTGTCAAAGAACAGTCTACATTAGAAAAAGGATGCTTTCAAAATGAGGAGAGAAAAAAGTCTAATTAGATTCAGAAGGATTTCTGAGCTGCCTAAAAAATGAGGCTACATATGAAGTATTTTCTTTGGTTTACAATTTTGTATCACTGTAATACTTGAGGGGCCTGCAATTTACATGCATACTCACCCCATGGAGCTATCACATTTCTTCCTAAAGGCAGAAAATTTGAGCTTTGTCAACTTCTTCAGTAAGTCTTAGTTGCTTGTGTTCTGTTCTGTATTTATGTATTACCCTTTGCTTTCCTTCTGTTTCTTTCTTCATTTTCTGGTATACCCATCCCACTAGCCATGCAGTTCGTTTATCACAATTACGTTTCTCACTTGTCTACTGATCAGCTTTTTATTGTTGCCACAAGAAACAAAGGATTAGTTCTAGAAACAGAACTATAAAGACACTATATTACAAGAGTCATTCTTCCCTAGTAAGAGTTCATCTGATCCACTCTGAGTGTGTTTCAGGCAAATTTGCTAAGTGGGAAGACTGAAGAGTAAGGGTATGTTCAAAACAAGCTTTGCTACATCATCAGTATTTAGAAACAAGAAAGGTTGCAGACCCCTATTACTCCAACTGATTTCCAAAGACGTAAGAACTTCTGGTGACAGGGTCTTCTTGTGTCTAATGTGGTACCAGTTCTGTTCCTAATATCACCACAAATTCCTAAGCTGATTTGTGTGTCTCAATTTCTTATCTGTTAAATGAAGGATTCATGCTACTTCATAGAAGTTTTTAAAGGCTAAATTTAAAGTGTGAGCTTTTTGAGTAATGTCATGACAAATAAACATAATAAGCAGTTTTCTAGTAGGAATTTCACCTTCTACAAGAAGAAGAATCGAAACCACTAGTAATAATATGAAGAAATGTGAAAGGAAATGCACTAAGATCTTAACTCTGTATCATGAACAATGCTCTTTAGCAGAACTTTAAATTCTAGCTATGTTTCCACATTTCCTAATGGGTATTTGCTCTCTCCATTTCACTCATCTCAGGAAAGTGAGTTAATTTCCTTTTTGGATTCAAACAGTCCAAGCAAGGAGGACCAGAAAATAATAACCTATCATATAACTGAAGTGGAATAAACCTTCAGAACTTAGTAGGATTCAGCCTGAAACCAGGTATTAAGTCAATTATGTTTGCTGAATCTAGAAACCAGTGAAAGCAAGAGAATTATGAGAAAGGATAAGAACCCAGTCAGAATTCAGGCCAGGGTCTAGATGGTACAGAGTCTGCAGACCTAATCTAAGGTGATCAGAAAAGAGCATTACCTGCAGATCTGTACAAGATAAATCTGGTCCAGTTATCAAACCAGACTGGAAGAGAGTTAAACAGCTGAGACATGAGCAGGAATCAGAAAAAGTGAAATGAACTGTGACAGCAGGCTGGAGATTTTACAAATGCTTTAACAAAGCTTTTATACATACATTTGTTTGGTGGTCACTGACAGCCTTGAGACAAGCTCTGAAACCAGGTTCCCTGTGTGTACATTGTCCTTAGCTATGGTAGACAGCAGACAAAAATCTGTGGAAGATGAGAAAAACAAGATTCTGAGGAAAAAAAAAAAAGACCACACTGTAGTAAAAGCTTTGTCTTAGAAGATATATAATATCTGTACAAAAATCATTTTTTTGTGGCAAATCAAAAAAAACCAAACAGGAGGCATACTGAGGGCTTGGCAGCTGATGTCTCATCATATGTTGCACGCAAGTGATCTTGTCTACAGTAGTTGTATTTACATGCCTTAGTGTTTCTGGATGTGGGAGTAGGAGTGGATAAAATCAACTTCCCTAGAGACTTTGTATAATAAAATCACCTTCCTCTTCCGTAAGAGATCACATCGACTTTTCTTCCACTAATTTCCTGCACACAAACCCATATTTCTGGAAACAAGGTTCAAATTTAGATGTATAAGTATTTTGTTGCTGGTTCTAAGAATGATGCCCAATTCCTAGAGAGCAGAAGTGCACAGTGTGATTTATGACCTGTCAATAGCTGAATGTTGAGACAGTGACCATTTAATAATGATTTCATCCTGAACAAGTAAAAGGTAAGAAATCTCTTAAAGACATAATTTGGCAAAGGATTTTGACATGTAATTTTCAATATGAAAATGTTATATAAAACACATATGGATAAACTTGGTATTGCAAAAGAAAAAAGAAAGGTCATTTTGAATTACTGAAAAATATTGATAGTGATTTACTACAGTAACAGATATTTCTTATGATCTTGTTCAGCTTACTGTTTTCCTAATGATGTTCTATCTTCTTAAGTAGAAAAGATATCCCATTGAAAGGGTTCAAGCTAAATAAATGGGGGGAAAAAAAAGATGTCAAGTGCTCAGGAATCGCAATTGATAAAAGCTGATATTGACAATATTGATGCGAGGGTTAAAAAAGAATATGAGAAAAATCAGGGGCAATCCTAACTACTATGAAGTACTTCCTGTGTCTATTGTCAAATACCTGCCTGGACATACTGCTAGTCAGCAGAGGCCAGCAATGTTGTAGTGACTGGAAGGACCATTGTATGGGGTTGCTGCATGAAGTGGAGCTGCAGCAGTGCCCCAGACCTGTGGGCAGGCAAATGCTTCCCAGACTACAGCCAACTAAACCCAGCCCATCTCAGCCGATGCTCTGCAAGATGAACCTCACAAGTTTTCAGTGTCTTCTCATTCACTTGACGATTAAAATAAATGAACAGACTACATATCTACTAAAAATAATAATGAGAAAGAGGTTGTCTTCACTTACAACCATTTCTGCAGATTTTCCCTCACCTCCTTGATGACTGAGGGAAAGATATCTTGTTATGGGGAGCAGGACTATATTTTTGCATTGCACAATTATAATAGAATCATTTGGGTTGGAAAAGACCTTTAAGACGAAGTCCAACCGTTAACATATTAAAGCAGCATGCAAGAATTATTCATAAGCATTGAAAAAAAGATATATAAACCAATAAAGAAACTAAATCTACACTAATTAACAATAGTTATCAATCTTTATGATGTAACAGAAATAAATTTAAGAAAAGAAAAAGAACAAAGTCTTAGATTAGATTAAGCAGGGAAAAACAGGCTAGTGTAATCAGTATTACAAAACTGATTATAATATAGATTCCTTACTTTTTCTTTTTGAAAAGTTTTAGAAACAGGCAAAGCTGTTTAGTTATAATGATTAAATCAACTGAATGACTGACAGCACTAAACCCATTCTCTGCCAAGAAATATATACATTACTTAGTGTCAGTAGAGAGGACAGAAAAGAATAAGTATGTTGAAATACAATGTAAGAAGCATGAAAGGGAAAAATAAATAAACTAAATTTATAGGCAAATATTTTTACACTGCAAAATTTGAAATAACTTCAACCTAATATATACGTGTGTGAGAGCAATTCCTGATTCTAATATAGTAATACTGTTATTTTGGGGATGTGAGATCACTCTACAGGATCCACAACAGTGAGCAGTCAGTACTTTGAAGTTTTCATTGGAAACATCCTCTGAATGGTACCTGGTTCAAATATCACATAAGAAAGAAAAGAATTTACTAATAAAACTGATCTGTAGGGAAGGAAGATCAGTGGGTTCAAACAGCAGTTCAAAACAGGATGTTCTCTCTTGGCTCCCAATTGTATTTATTCCTTTCTCCTCTTCTTAACTTTCTGTCCTCTTTAAGAGACTGGAAGCATATGAATCCTAAAACCACCTTTGTAAATAAAATATTTAATAATGTCAAATAATACACCGAAACAAGTTGCAACACAATTTTCAATAGATATTTTCCAGGTTAAAAAGTAAACGGACATCCTTCCTCCTCTACCCTCAAAATATACACAAATAGACACATTCTACACCTGAGAAAAGAGAAGCCTATACTTACTCTCCACTTCCAAGCTAGGAAAGAGATTATATACTTTTGAAATGGTTGGAACTAGATGATCTTAGGTCTCCTCCAACCAAGGCTATTCTGCAGTTCTGTGAAAGGAGAGAGATTTTTATTTTTCTGCACAGTGTAGAAGAAGGTCCATGACCTTCTATACGACAACTTTAAATTACCCTTATTGAAGAGCAGTAAAGGAAGGTTCTATTTGGAATGGAATTTGAAAGCCATGACAACCAAGTACGAAATGTAGGTTTAATTTAAATGATTCCTTCAGAATCTTTATCAGTATTTATATGGCAGATGCCTTGATAAATATTTAGACAGTACTGTTCCATTACCTGTACGCCTATAAAAAAAAGTCTTCTCAGCTTTCACTAACAATTTTTTTTTTTTTTTTTTTTTAAGGTGTGTGGGAACATAATTGGCCTGAAAAGGGGTTATTTTCCACAACCCACTTTTAGTGTTGGGTAGCAGGTATTTGCACCTGCCAGAATACTTGTAAAACAGATGGTCAAAATCCAGAGTCATTAATTTTTGCACTACAGACATCCAGGTGGTAAAACTGTGGATAATCTGCTGAACTCTTTTCCATAGATTGTTTATTCAGTAAAGATAGAAGTTAATTTTATTTTAAATTTTTTAACCTGGTATAACAGATTAATGATATATCATGTTGCATTACGTCATCTTCCATGTAATCTACTATATTACATTTTGTCAAGACAGCTAATAACTTTCATAGTGTACAATGAGGCAATTTAAACACAGCACCAAAACTAATACACAATTAGTCTCCGCTTCCTTCCCTCCTACCCCATTCTAGAGAGATACCTTTCAACCTGGAGGAGTACGCAAGACGAAAAAGCAGCAGTTTTCCTTCTATCTGCATTCAGATGTACCTGCAGCTTGTCCTATGTCTCTCATCAGCAGAGATGATGATTCATTGGTGACTGTTTATTTTCAGAAATGGCTGCTTTGATTTTCTGGTGCAATGAGGTTACAGATTGTGTTGATTTTTAAAGCCATCCATCCCTCAGAAGCACTGAATTTGGTAAATATCTGAGTCTTTCCCTTTGTTTCAACACGTATGAGTTTACACTGTGCAGTCTCTTTCTGAGTTTCCACCTTCAATAAATCTAAAACTTAAATAGTGACACAGAAAAAACTGCCTCTGCTAATGATACATAACAGAATCTAAATTATATCTGTTGTAAAAGTCTCAATTCCTTAAGTGCTCAATGATTTCACATTTTGGATATTGTACATGGTTCTGGGTCAAACTACAAATCTATCAGGGTTGGATATTAATCAACCTGACCTTGATTTTAAATATTTTACATGTTATGACTGCTTTTAGAACTGCTTAGGAATATCTTTACATAAATAAAATGACCAACTAAAGGTAGAGGTATTGACTAGCTTCTCCAACAGAAATTAATAAAATTACATTTTTTCTTCTATGTAACATCCTTTTTCTTGCGTGTGATAAATGCATGGCAGCCGTCCATATGTACTGTGAGACTTCTGTACTCAGAAGCCACACTCCTCTCTATACAAGCAAAGGAATCATTTTAGTCTGGAGCGTAATGAAATAATAATCACTGGGACAACAGGTATAATTGCTGCCAGCTATTACTATACCCCATTGGAGCGTATGATTCTATTTTGATTGTTCTTTTTCCTGCTTGGCAGATGGCAAATTGTCTTAATTATCCATTCACACTCTGAAACCTCTTTAACCTCAACCAGTTGCCTTCTTGAAGGCCATCAAGCAGAAAACACATTCAGTCAGCTAAGCATGATTATAAACTGTGTCTTTCTAATCATGCAGCAGTTTACCACTCAAAGCAATATTTATCCTATTACTATAGTAACAGTAATAACTGCCTATACTAATACAGGCAATCTTCTGAAAACCCATGTCCTACTACATACTATACTGACAACAAAAGAATAATCAACCTTGCAAGGCTACACGGCTTTCGTCTATCCAATACATTGTAAAATGTTCCTGCTTTCTGAACAAAATATAAGCTTTCTCCTCTTTTTTTTTTTTTTTTTGCTCCCCCACCAACAGCAATAACTATGAAAGCATTCCCCTTGTCCTTATTACCTAAGGAGCATAGGCAGTTCATCACTGAGTGTTACTATTTCTCTGCATTAACTTTGCAGTTCCTGAAAGGGAAATGCCATGTTTCACTACTTAAAGACTCATGAGTTAAGTGTTTTCTGTGGAAGTATTTCCTAATGCAGAGAATGTTTCCATAAACCACCACCCAAACTCTATATTGGTTTTTCTCTCACTCTCTATTTTATGTGTCATAGTGGGCAAAGGCCAATTTAGTTGACGCCTAACCATTACTTTAATGTCCTGTGAGCCTAGTATGGCACACATGGAAATTTAATCGAGAAAAAATATTAGCTAATTGGCACTGGTCTATATATTCACAACCATAAGGACTTTTCTGACAGGAGAGGAGACAGCATAACTTGCACATGAAACAACAGCAACAAAACCCCAGAAAAAAATCCAGCCCTACAGACAGTGGCCCCTACTTAGAATTGAGAGATTAATGGTTCAAGGCACCACAGGTGATTCTCCTTGACACAAATGTAATTTGAACTTTAAGACTACTATTGATTAGAAAATTGCAGAGAACAGAGAGCTGTTTCAAATGCATCAGACCACTTTCCAGCTCCTCATCTTGGTTTCCCTCATCACCAAAAACCCACCTGAACGAAGCTGAAAATTCTAATTAAGTAGGCTACATTTTAATGTCAAACTGCCTTGCAAAATCTTATCTATGGAAGAGAATATTTTTGAAGAATAAATTCTCAGTCATGCTCTGAATATTTCCATGGTGAAACAAGTGCAACATGAGCTACATTATCTACTGTTACTAAAGAGGAAAAACAAACAAACAAAAAAACCACAAGCCACAAACCAAACACAGAAAAGGAGGCAATGAATGATGGAAACTGAAATTTCTGAGTATTCAAATTGGACGTCTTCAAAGAATATCTTTTTCATTCCAGTTACTTGGCTGTTACTGTTAATCTGCAGAAGATATGTCCAAGCTCATCTGTAGACCTGCTACTAAATTATATACAGGTCTTTCCTTACACAAATCAGAGAACAATACTCATTAATTCTGTAAAATCACATGAACCTTTACAGAATGGATTATTTTGCAGTCATAAGCTTCACATTCTGTGTATTTACTCTACATAATGTATTTTAGAATTCAAGAACACTATTGCCAATTTGATTTCTCACATTACATTTCTTTCTGTCTGCTGAGTAAATTAACCACTGTACCCAACAAATTTTTTCCAATGTATGATACCATCAGCCCCCATACTTGTACACTTACAGATATCTCCTGAGAGACATACCCTATTTTACTGCCTAGGTACAGCTCCTATGTCTCCTCTGACAAACCCCACTCAATTAGCCCTTTCTAAAATTTGGCATCAAAGTCAGTTATGTTTCTTCCTTGATTTCCCACACTGACTTGCATTTACAGTTACAAAAGAAGCACAATGATAGCGAAACCAATTATACTATAGAAAACATGATTACAAGTAATTCCCGAAGTGCTATAGTAAACCCTTAACAATCGCAAAGGAGAAGCATCTATGTTTTCTTGGTTTCAAAAAATGTCAAACCAAACCAAACAAAAACCAGCAACAGCAACAACAAAAAAAACCCAGAAGCAAGAGGCTTTTTTCATGACGTGTCAGACTTTCTCTACCACCAGCATTGTGCAGGTTTCTGTATGGTGCTATTCATTTTTGTTTGACACTGATGAATAAAGTCTACGTTGTTCTCTACATGACTCCTTCTGCTGTTTCCTCAAAACTGTGCTTCCAGGCCAAAATACTCCTGAAGAAAGAAATTCTCTTTCCACCACCTCTTTCAGTGATGCATCAGTAAGAGACAGGGAGAGAAAGAGAGAAATAAGAGATTTAAGACAAAACAGAAAAATAAGATAGCATGACCCAACCACAAGTCCTTGTCATTTTCCATTGGAAACAAGGAAGGTTAAAACAGCTATGAATACAGAAATTTAACATTTTTTAAAATTTATTTTAGGTCCTCCAGCATTTTCAAAATAACCTAAAAATGCAACAAAATAGATCTGTTTTAACTAATAAATTAATTTAACTTGAAATTAGTTGTAATAATTAATTAAGGATTTTTACGTTTCCCTTCTCCAGAGTACGCTTTCATATTTCATTACTCAGTCAGATTTTCCTGTAAACCTTTGCTACAGAATCAAGAGCTTCTTCCCCTAACAGAGCATGCACACAATATCAGCAAAGTTAGTCTGCTTTTACAGACAATCTCAGTTGCTTATCAAAAAGTTTGCATGTAATTCAGTTTATGTTTTCCCCATCAGTTCTCAGCTACAGACTCTACATGTCATATGATTTGGCCTTTAAGAAGGGTAACATGGAGAGTGTACCAAAGTCTTGTTATGTTCTCCTTCCACTTCTTTCTGTCACTTCTCCTAGGCATAAAATATCAAATAGCACCCAGTAAAGCTGGTTTAGGCCCTCCAGCACAAAAGTGACCTCTACACTCTACTACCCACGCATAAATTTTAATGACCTGTAAAAGAAACAAGCAGAAAGAAAAATTCAAGCACAATGGCTGAAATAATTTCTCAGTGAAGCTCACAGATACTGATGCAAGTCCAGGATTAAAAAAAAAAAATCAGAAAAACAACCAATCAAACAAAAACCGCTCATGGTGTATATATATATTCCACTTTTTTCTTTGCTAATAAAAAATAGCAAAACAGATGTGCTATACTAGTCTTCAGTATCCAGAGTACTTCCACTCAGTCACAGTCCCTTGCTTCAGGGCACTTTTCCCCATCTCCATTTCATAAGAAATCTGGAAACTGAAAGCAGTATTACAGCCTGCAAACACTGCATCCTATGAGGAAAAATATGTATAGCTCATTCACAAATGCAAGTGCTGTCTCTGCTTCCAGCCCCTTCACTGTGCCAGTGCCCCTGTTTCACCTGTCCCCACATGGTGGGAGCTATCACTTGCTCTACCACAAACAGCCGTTTGGGCAACTGAATCCTACCTTTCAAGGAAGCAATCTTGTAAAGGAATTAAGCAATGCCTTATAATACTTTTTAATGCCATTTAACTTAAAAGCCAACACATCAGCTGCCAGCTCAATGGTTTGGAAGGTGTTTTGGCTTTATTGTGTAACATATTTCTAGATTTCCCAATACACAGACAATACATATATAAATATTTGAGACACCATGGCTGGAACTCTGCCCAAACACTCACAAAAGTAATTACACCAGTTAACACCAATATAAGGACTAGCATACTAGCACTGTGGCATGTCCTAACCTCTTTTTCTAATGGTTTGAAATCTGAGCTACTTATTAAAATAAGTGACCATTGCTCTCATATGGATTAAGGTTCAAGAATCCACAATTCAAAAACAGAGGAGAAAATCGGACCAGGGAGATGATGTGGCTCTAGTGTCAGTTCAGCGAGTACAGCACCTTTCACTGGCAGGTCACCAGCACAACATGACATAGCTGTGTGCAACTGAGAGCTGTCACCGCTGCGACAGCTGTTTGACAGCGCGTGGGATGATGTTCTCAGACTAGTTCCTAGTGGACAGCTATGTACATCACTTGAAAAAATAAAGCCCTTAGAACTTCCACTAATTGGCTCCCTTCTCAGCAGTTTCAGCAGTGAGGCTGCAGACCTCAGAGCCACTGAGATTAAATTGTTTTCTAATCCCTAGAAATGCTCAGTCCAGATCAGGGAGTAACAAAAAAAGTTCAGTGAAAGGCAACTTGCACTGGTGCTGTCCGTGCTGTCCCTCTTCTTGGGATAATTAAGGCGCTCATTTTCTAAGGCTGTCAGTCTGACATCTTCCATCAGCACGAACATCCACTTGATCTTTGTATTTTATTTTGTTAAGTGGAAAGAAGGAGTAGGAAGAAAAAAGGGAAAAAGAAGCCTTGCAGAGTAAAATGAAGCACTTCAGTAGAGTCATCTTATTTACATCTGAAAACTGATTGAACCCCAAACTGTCAGTGATTTGACAAAAAAAAAAAAAAGTAAGTTTCTGCTGCTTTTCTGATTCCTAAGTGCATGAAGAAGGAATAGCACAGTAAGACTTTACTTTCACCTTGTTATACTTGTTCACTTAGTCATTTTTCCAAAGTCAGTTTGGATGCAGTATCAAGATGAGTTATATGAGACACAGAATAGTCATGGCTATTTCTTTTATTACCTGAAATTATGTAATTAAAATGAAAATACTCTTCTCTAAATGAAGTCATTCCTTTCCCAGTAGTGATATTTCTTCATGTTACTGAGAAGGTAAAAGAGAGGGATAATTAATCCACTGCCCCTTTATCAAGACCAATAAACAGTGAGCAATATAATGTAATCTGATTGTGCCATTATCTCAAATGAATATTTTATCATCTGTTAGCAACTAAATCATAAACTATTTTTCAACAGCTTTTTAATAAGATGAAAGATAATCAGGGCCTGCAATGAAGTGCCATAATACCCAATTTGAATAATCAGTCTGTTTTCTGTGGAAAAAAAAATGAGACCTTTGTGTGCCACTTTAGAAATGCACGAAATTTTTGAGACCAGCAAGAATTAAAAATAAGAAGATCTGCTCAGGAATGCACTCAAAAGTTCCTAAATGTCGCACCCCAAATTTCACCTACATCTTCACAATGTCAGGAGGACTCATTCCTGATTGTAGATAGGGCCCATACTAACTTTAATATGGAATCAGATATTCATCTCAGTGGTCAGTATTTGTAACAAGCTTCACACAAGCAGTGAAGGTTAATAACAAACTTGGTGGTTATAAATTTGTATTACTGCAGAGGTCTAGTCAAGCTCAAATGCTACCAGACCTTCTTAGTGCTAGAGCAGATTATATTCACTCAGTATCCTATTGTTAATTCATTTTCTCCACTATGCCTTAAGCCTGAAGATGCATATTTTTTTATTACAGTATCTGGAACACTAAGTATACTGAATTAATAGCAAATTAATAATACCACTATTAAAAACATTAATATCAACACAGAATAATACAGAACAGATGAATCTCATTATCCAGTCTTTCTAGGATTTTTCAGTTAGTTTCCTGTTTTTAAGAGGCAAAGGACTTTAAAAAGTGCTTCCTAAACTCATCTTTCTCCAAAGAAAGCAACAATTGCTTAATCACCCTGTAACTGGTACTATAAACGTGAGATGAAATTCAGTGACAAACTGAAATGTAACATTTTCTGCTTGTAAAGAAGTGTTATAAAGTGTTATAAAATCTAATCCTCATCTGGGATAAACCAGCATAATTTTGTTCACTTCCTCTAGGCCAGTTAGTTTCTGCCAAAAGTAGATAAATGCTGTTTTAGTTAGCTGACCAACTCCTAGGGAACCAGGACAAACAAGCTGCCCAGAGAAGTTGTGGATGTCCATTCCCTGGAAGTGTATAAGGCCAGGTTAAACATGGCTTTGAGCAACCTGGTCTAGTGGAAGGTGTCCCTGCTCATGGTAGGGGGGTTGGAACTAGATTATCTTTGAGGCCCCTTCCAACCCAAACCATTCTATGATTCTAGCTTCCATCTTACTACACTCATTGTATGTGTGATCATACTTGTAATGTTACAAGAACTCGTATAGAGTTATTTGGTAAACCACTATGCTATAAGAGGATTTTTATTACCTAGCTGCTCCCTCTTAACAAACCCAAATAAAACAAAATACATACAATATAGGTGATAAGACACTAATTGAATCATCTTACAGTCCACACTATGAAACTTTTGAAAGGTCATTCAGAGATTGTAGTAATAAACTTGAGGTAGAACCAATTTAGAAGAGAAAGAAAAAAGCTGCCAAATGTACAATGCACATCATTTACATTTAACCCACAGCCACAATCTCACTTTCATTTCTTTCCTGACACTTCAGGGTGCCAGCATAGAGTAAAACTATGAGATGTTAAGAGAAATTCATTACTATGTGGCATTTGGACCAGAAATAATTCACTTTTTCTATTAAGAACTTCATACGTTCAGGAACTCTACAAGGTTATATAAAGGCAGATTCCAAACACTGATAAATTATGTGTGTTTCTCATAACAAGCTGCTTGAGGATAGAGCAAGAAAATCCCTATATAGATTATAAATGTTTTGTGAATCAGCATCACTGAGGATATTTTAAAGAAATATCAGTGACTTGCTTGGTTGTTCTGTTATAAATTCGTGTACCAAGGTGAAGACATACATACCTCTTCAAAATTCTTTGCAACAAGTCTTTTCTATCCCTTCCCTAGGTCCCCCTATAAATAATAGATCTCAACATCTTGAAAATATATCTTTGAAAGTGCATAGGTAAGAAGGTAACAGCTATCTGGTTTCATCCAATAACCTGCTAATTTTCTGCTGAATATATGCAGGTTATTTGACTACAAATAGGGCTGGTTTGTAGTCAAGCTATAATATTGTCACAACCAGTGAGTCAGCTGGAGAACATTAACACTGTGATGACAATGAGCTTCTAGCATGTCTGAATCATTGTCTTAACAAGTCTGTCTTCTGCAAAATTAAGTGATTGACAGAGGCAAAGGTGAGGATAAAAAGAGGAAACAAAGGATACAAAATTTAATTTAGAGGCACTAACAGATTAATACCCCACCCAAACCCCATCAGATTACCTGATTAAATGCTGTTTTAATTGGTTGAACACAAACAGGATTTGAACTCTATTGGCTGAGAAAGTATTTTCTCAAACAAGGATCATTGAACCAGCAGATCGTAATGACTTCTTTAAAAGCCTTTTATGATCTATCTACGTACCTTGGGAGCAACTACATACAAGTTCATTCAACATGACTACGCTCCATGCACATTATATTCTAATGTCAAAAAAACAATGGAGTTCACTAGAAGAAAGTAAACACCATGTGTTTAACAGTATCATGTTTCCACAGTTAAATCTTGTTTTCTTGTTTTTCATCAATATTGTTAGTATGGGAATGCTAAGAAGTGAATGTAACAGCAGGGAAAAGAAAAGGAAGTAACACATCTATGGTAAATTATAATTTCAATTTAACATCCTCTTCCTCCTCTTCAAGATTTATACACACCTTAAAAACAGAAGTTCAGAACTGAAATTTGCAAATCATTTTTCAAACACCTCTTATTCACCAGAATACTTACTCTGATGAGTATGATTTCCATTATTATATTGATGAAAGATCTAAAATAACTGTCATTTGTCTATTTAATTTCTAAAAGTTGACCAGTGTTCAAGGGTCACAGCCAGTAACCACTATATAGTGTATAGAATTGGCTTGTTTGTTCCCTCAGGAAGGGCACTTAAAGCATACCCCAGCCAGTAGCTGTGTGTGCCTTTCAGTGTTTTGCTGGAATGAAATCAAATCACAGACTTTTAGGCTCATCCTGGTTCATACAGAAAAAAGATCAAGAGGTTGTCAGTTGTGGTATGTCAAGTGTATGGATGGATAGTAAATAGGGTGTAATAAAAACTCTACTCTGGCACAGTGCAGAATGTGCTTCTGCATTCAGAAGTTGTACCAAGACAAATTCTAAATGGAATAAGGTACAGTTTTCTAGCATTACGGGCAGTTAAGCACCAGAAAAACAAAACACCAACCAACCAAACAAAAAACAATTACGTAACAAATATTCCATTTTGGAAGTATTTAGTTTGAAGCTGTCTATAGAAGACATGTATTAGACGGAATTAACTGGGATCAGTAAATGCCAGTTCATAATATTGTCTGACTGGTGTTACACAGGAGTCAAACCTGCACAACTGAATAATTATGTTGTGCCTGAAAAAATCTGTAAATCCATTCGCACATGTGTGGTGGCAAATGATAAGAAAATCCAAAATATGTTGCTTGAAAAGCCCAAAACAGAAAAAAAAAGCAAACCCAAACCACATTTATTTTGCAAGTGGTTGATTGAAAAATAGGTACATAAAAGGGAAAAAAAAAAAAAAATTATCTAAAGTATCTTCACTTTGCGCAGAGTTAAAAACACAATTTAATTACATAAGGGACAAATTAGTCTAGCAGAGGTACGCTGATGAAAAGGAAGAGTATAGTATGCAAGAACTGAGACATAACTGCTAAGAGAATGTAGAAACCTGAAGAATGAATGGGAGGCCAGGAGACATAAACAAGTTTTCTCCTCTTAATCATAGAAGTAAATAAACATTTTTGGAGGACCTTTTACAAATATCATTAAATATCTGTTCCAAGTTTTTATCTCAAAACCTCCTCATGGAATACTCAGTATCTCCATACATAGAAAATATTTCCCAAGAAATGTTGAAAACCAGATTATTTTTCTTTCCCTAGTTGAAGGCAGATATTTATTATGAGAAAACCCAGGATAAAGATTTATCTTGAAGCAGCTTTTGTTGTTTATTTGTTTTCTACTGCAATAGACTCTTAAAAACTACTTGGAGGAACACAATATAGGCCAACCCAGAAAATATTGGAGTTATGCCAAAGAAACAGCCTGAAAATATTAGAACCTGAAAATTCTAGGAAGAAGGAAGTATTTATATAGAAAGAAAATATGTATCAAGTAGTATTTCATGCTGACTTGCTAATTTCCTTTCTCATTTTTGTCCGAGGCCTGTCTTACAAAATCCGTTCACATTTTTTCACACTGTTTTCATTAGTAAACTGTGGCTATCTAACAAAATATCTGAAGCAGTTAGTGGAAAGGGTGTCATAACAGAGGTAGTTTTCTCTCAGTATGCCAGGAACCTGAGCAGTTCTCAGTCTGACTACAAGAACCAAAAATGATACCACCTTTGAAGACAATGAATTTATTAGGCCACATAAAATATTTAAATACATGTTGAACAGCTAGTTTGTATGCAAATTCTGTTAGCTTCCTTGAAAATATTTAACACTCTCTGGGAACACTGTAGGGTTCATGAAAATACAGGGTTCGTTCCCAAGGATTTCTATTCTCAGAACTGCTGACATGGCAAATAGGGATTGGAGGCTAGATAATCTCTCCTTTCCAATGTTATAAATCCCATTAGTGAAACTTTTTTGAAGAAATTAACTATTCACTGATCTGAGCTTAAACTGAGGAGAAGTGATAACACAAACACTACTGCCCTACTATGCAATAAACTAGCTGTAACTGCAGGTGATCCACAAAAACCACAAGCTCAGTTGCATTTTTGGATCTATCAGCTAAGTCTACTGACCTCACACTACTAACAAAGACATGGTATATTTTGTCATAAAACTATAATTTCAAAGAATCCTTACAATAATTATAAATCTTAGCATAATTCTCACTTTGAAACATCATTGAAGTAAGGGAATCTGAACCAATTCCAGAAAACCAGGAATACTTTTCTCACTTGAGTTTAGTTTTATTATCATTTAGAACATTTCATTTCCCAGTTCATTAGAGGTGAATTCAACAGAAAAACCTAAATTTTTATCCTAATTTGTCACAAATTCACCGATAAGCTTCTAAATTTTGGTTTGAAAAAGAAGATTGTTTTATTTAAGATGTAATTGCAACATAGCACCTCAAATTAAATTATTGTGGGTGTGTTGGGGTTCTTTTTTCCCTTCCTGCAACTTAGTAGCCCAAGACAATTTAAAATTCGGGGGAAATAAATAAACAAATAACCCCACCCCCCATTTTAGGTTGAATAAAGGCTTAAGGCATGGTAGACAAAAAAATTAGAAGTTTTGAAGTGAAAGAGATTGCTGATCCAGTTTACCTTCTGAAATAGTTATACTGCCAGTTCTATGCATCAATAAATTTAGCAGTACCTGAAGTCATAATTGAAATTGGTTTGGAAGGGTTACCTTAGGTGGAAATTTGCAAAGACAAATCACCAAAGGTACAATGAGTGAAAGCTAAATACAATTTAAGTTTACTTACCATCATATGAACAGTCCTTGCAAGGGAACTAAATATAGGAGCATGTGGATAAAGGGTGTACCTTCATTTTTTAATGGATGCTTTCTGCTTAACAGGTGACAAAGCCAAATAAAATCATATATAACAGTTTTGTCCCCACTGATCTATTTACTCTTCCTACTCCAAATGATGACATTTTTTAAAAGCTTATAGTCACACATCCAGAAATCTCTGTTTTCTGAAGTCATTTGCTTTGGCCTTCTTACCATCCTAGATTACTGCTTTCTCCTTCCTAACCTAGTGTCATTGGACAATAAGAATTACTGATAGTTGACTTTAGAGAGTTGCTATCATGACATATCACTTCCTTCAGTCACACGTCTTTCTCCACTGCACTTATTCAGAAGATAACTACTGGAATGGGAATATGATCGACACAGCTTCCTCGTTCAGAACATAAAATGTAAACCGTAAATTATTTCAGCCACCTTCAGAAGAAAGTGAACATACCTGCTCCAAACCTTCAAAACTTTACCACTATTTTTGAGGTTTTGATCCATATCTCCATCTGTATATATCCTTCCCATTTTATCTGCTGTTTCTTAACCCTTGTTTCCATCAACAGAACACTTGTTTTACTGTGCAGTGAAGAATTACTAATCCCTCATATTCATATGCTATGTGTTATTCTTTATGCCACTGCACCCAAAAACTAACAGTGTAAACCAGCAGTTATAGGATGAATGTCTAGAGATAGGCTGGTCAAAAAGATAATCATGATCAGTCGATTCTAGAAGCATGTATTTTCCTGTGGTAGAAACTCTCTGTATTCTTATATTCATTTTAGAGGAAGGCTAGAAGGACCAATCATTTCATTCAGCTTAAACCAGATGTCTCAAGCTGAGTGGTACAAGTAGTTCCTTCACATCTTGGGAGAAGAAGAAGAATCAGAATCAGAATCTGTTATGACATTCTAGGTTTTCACAACCCATAGCATTCGCAATTTAGTATATAAAGTTTCTGACATTTTATTTCAGGTTGACGATACTCTTCCATATGTGCTTTTTATGGTTCTTGCTTCCTATCTTATCAATGTTTAACATTGAAGGAAAACTTAACAGTTCTTCAAAAGCCGCACTGATTTTACTAGAAGCTCATTAGCACCTCATATTAATAGCCAATAAAATTTAGTCAGCTTCAGCTGGATCAAATTTAATCAGTAAGAACTTTTCTCAAAACTACAATAGTTTGCATTCATATATCAGTCTTAGTGTTTTTACTAGGAAAATGGAGACACAGTAAAGAGAAGGAAACTTTGAAAAGGGGTGAGTTTCTTTCTTAACATTACATCCAAAATGTTTTATTGTGGCTCTGACATGAATTAGATCTAGTAGCCTAAACTCACTGCCTAGGAAATTGCCTCGTCTGGCTAGACTGTAACTTCCCTTTACAATCTAGTGAAGCTCTGTCATTTTACAATGTGAATGCAGTTCCTTGAAGGTTAATAATACTCCAGTGCTCTCCTAGAATTTTGTCTTGTGGAAAGACACAGTCCTTCAAAATTTGTATAAATGCTGGGAATAGATTCCTGGAGCATTTTAATATAATGAACTTTGGAAAATGCTTTCAGGAATATATTTCAGGAGCAAAGAAGACACAAACATAGCAAGAATTGACAACAGGAAAATTCAAAATTTAGCTACAATAATTCACTCACTGGCGATAATGATGTTAAATGAATTCTTGGAATGTATTGTGGTCATAAGATCACTGGTCTAAAGTGTGAAACCGATGTTTAGAATCACATTTTGCTCAGCTTACTGAATTGACATTTGAAAACTGTTCCCAATGTAGCAAAGACTTCTGCCAGATCTCCAAGGCCAGACAAACAACTAACTACATTTTCCCCAAAGTGAAGACTGCAGTTTTTAAATGTATGGAAATAACCACACAATACCATTTATCACTCCAAGTGCATAAAAATATCTCAAAAGCTGCTGTTCAATGAAATCTCTCTCAACTGATATGTGGCACCTTCATAGCTTCTACTTAAGCATAACCACTTAAGAACAGTTAAAGCTCCTTGAATAACATTACATTGAAGGCACTGGTGTGTGCTTCATCAGTGTGGGGAAGAAGAGGGAAATCAGAGATGTCCAGACATATCCAATGGTTGGTGGAGCATTGCTCATTTTTTATAAGGTCACCCATATTTTCATCATCTACAGTACAGGCTTAGTATAAAATATTTTATAAAAGTGCTACACACAAAAAGAACTCAGTGTTAGCTCCCACACATAGTTCCAAATAGAAAGTATTAGCCATATAGCCTTAGGTGAAAAAACTTCAATATCTCAAAGTCTTAGCAATAGTGGCATTAGAGCAAAGACATCTCAGTATTCCACAAACTCTGGAAACCTCTCCATGTAGCCAGAGTTCCACAGGTTTTCCAGCAGAGTACAAGACCTATTTATTCAAAAGCCTTTTGATTTCTATAACCAGTCTTCTAAAATTAATATTTATTTATTCTATAACAGGGAGATGAGAGCAAATATGAATCTCTACATATCTCTACATACATACATGGAGCCCCAGGGCCTGGGCAACTCAGGCATCTCTTCCCTCTTCCCCCTGAAGCAGCAGTCATTTCTCAGATTCATCATGACAGTACATATACAGGCATCAGTCATTACCTGAGCTCATATTTGGGCTCTTCCGTGTTAAGATACAGATGGATTGAAAGGGTCGGTTTCCAATCTGAGGAGAGCTTTCATATGCAACATGCGTGTGCACTTATATTCGTCTTCAAACATTGAAGTTTTATGTGACATTTCTCTGCCCATGACTTTTCAGCACATAAGAACTTCTTGAATATTTGTTATGGCACTGTGATGGACTAAGTATGGTGTAATCAGTGTTCCCTTGCTCTCACATTTAAAAAATATGAGATAAATAAAACCGGATAAACTTACATAACTTTTATAGACTGATATTAAAAAAACAGTTGTCAGAGGAACCATAATTACTGAAAATAGGTCAAGCTATTCAAAGAACTGATATCAGAAGGAATCAGCAAAATTTTGCCTTTTTGCTGCCTGTGCTCAAAGCTAAGACTATTTGTTTTCCAGCTTCAAAATCCTGCTTAAAGTCTACAAAATAATTCAAATGCTGTAAAATATATTTACTTAAAGAAGCAAAAGAAAAAACCCACGGAAGTAGTCAAGTTCAGTTGAACTGTGAAAGATGACAGTATTAAAGTTTGAAGACATTTGTCTTTAAACTGTATTTCTCTTCCAAATAACATGTAGCCTAACCTGCCAAAATTAAAGGTTTGTCAGATGTTAGTTCACTTGCTGTAATACAAGAAAAGGTCAGAAAGCAAACTGAAAAAGGGGTCTAGACAGCTTTAACCTCAAGGCTTTACTTTATTCCAAGAGACAGGATTATCAGTCATAGTATTTCCTACAAAAATAAAAAGAACTAATAAACAGAAAAAATCATAAGACCTAACATTCAAGGATATGACAAGAGGCTACTATTCCGATTTTATAAGCAGTTTTAAATCATCAGAAGCAAAATATCATTTACCTTACTTGAACATTCAGACAGTATTTTCAGCTTCAAAAATACCCTGTGATTGTTTAATTCATAGTGAATTTCTGGATTATTTAAACACACAGAGATAGGATGGGGCAAAACAACAAACAAATCTCAAAAACTGTTTATACAAAAACCTGAACAGACAGAAATCCTGAGAGCCGACTTGAAGAAAGTAGTTTACCTGTTGTAATTTACCCATATGTGATTTGTTAAATTAAGCCTGGCACTGCTTTATCCATATTCAGGATAACTCCATAAAGTTATACAGATATTTTCCACAATCATGATTAAAGAATAACATCTATGATCAAAATTCTGCAAGTCCTCTTCATAAGAGAATGAGTAAATTATATTGCTGGTAACACTATTATTACTAGTAGTGAAAATCTGGAAGAACATTTAGATTAATAAAAACCTGGGAAAGAATAAATTAAAAAATGTTTATTGCAGAATAAGATAATTTCAAACATCCTCAGAAAACAAAAAAAAAGGAAGACTCTGTCATGGAGGTAACTGCACACAGCATGTCATTGCCAATTGTTGAAGTGAGAGTTGAGACAAGAGTGCCATAACATACGTCAGGATCTTCATGAACAGGAACGGTTGGAGAAAAAAAATAATGGCCACACACACATACAAAATTACTGAGTATTAGATTTTCCCTCAACACACACTCTTCTTTTTGCTCACCAAGAAGTCACTTGCAAAAGCCATTTAATTGAAACTTTGATCATTTTGATAAGAGCACTTTGATCCTAAAACTGACTATAAAGTAAATTTACCTTTGACGTAAAAACCCTGAAATCCTTAGAAAGGCACAGCTTAATGCTTTCCAGTAATTTTATTTTAAAAACCCAAACATTCTGTTATACTCTAAGCTTCACAGACTTATGAACAATAACAAAGTGCCCTAATATCCCTGAGGCAATGACTTTTCGGTGTATTCAAGGGTCTTGTATTAACTCTTATTTTTCAAAATCTAACACTGGCAGAAACAGCCCCCAGATTTGTGCTACTACATGTAAAATAAATCAACCAACCAACCAAATGAAACCCCATCTAGTTTCTCAATTTTCACCATTTACCTTGACATTTAAAACAAAACCCACAATTTATTGAAGTATTTAAATTTTATGAAACACAAATAATCATACTTCTGTAAACTACTGCTAACATAGAAACTGAACATGAAGGCCTCCAGAAACACCCTGTTTACAATTCTGTATATATGGAATTGAGACATTCAGTAGAACTGAAACACTTGTCTATTAGAGAATCCTTTTATTAATTCATTGAGAAATGTTTACTTCCTCCTCCCCTTTCCTGAAAAAACTTTTACTTTATTTTTTTTTTAAAAAAAAGTCTTAGGTATATTAGCAAACTTGTGTTCTGTTCCAGAAAGCTGTTCCAGAGCATTTTAATTTAATTCTGCTCATTAGCATCCTATCTCCCTAATGTCATTTAACTTATTTGCCCTCACATCACTGTTCTGTAGCAAAGAAGAAAAATGGGCCAAAGAAGGAATACATGATTTGTTCATGATGCCACAAAAGTTGTTAAGCAACTTGAATCTAGGTTTTCTCATACAAACTCCCAATCTCTTAAATGTGTTATTTTGCTGAATAATTTAAATTCACTGTTTCGCATCATGCAGATACTCTTGAACTAAAGAAAGTAACTGTATTCCATGTCATATTACAATGAAGAAAGCTAAAAGCTTCTTAAAAAGCTTCTATGCCATTTATATTTCTTGTTAATATTTTGAGTTATCAATTGTGAAACTAACCAGACCAAACACTTGAGGAAATGGCTAAACAGCAACTTGCACACTTCCATCTTTCAGTAATTTCTACTTCCAATTAATACCATCTGCTTCCGTCTCTCTTCTACACAACCAAATATGTGAGGCTTGTCAGTTGATCTCCTTGTGTGCCACTTGACACTAGCTTTCAGCTAATTAAATAATTTCTCTATGAATGCTACATAAAAATCAATTATTTAATAGCAAAAACATGCTGAGAGCTAACTGAATCCTTTGAGACAGAGTATGGCCTACAGGGAGGGCAGTGCAAGTCTTAAAAGCAATAGGGAATGAGCCAGCCATAAATTCTCCTGCAGGTCTAGGGAAGCACATTCCGCAGCAGAGGGCTACTGTTGGGTAGAGTAGTGCAGTGTATATTCTGCCCTGCATCTCCCAGTTCCTCCTCAGTTCAGGCTGTTTCCCTTGGGGCAGTCAGTACTATCTGGAGCTGTCTTTCCTGTATTTAATATGGCTTACTATTGCTTTGCATATGTTCTTTCTGTTGTTTCAAGATCCTGTTGGCAGAGTAGCATACCTCAACACTGTTTTTATTGCAGTGTGAAAAACACCAGATGTACAAAATTAAAGTTCAAGTTAATCAAAATATTGCTTGACAAAGCAAATAATTGAATTGCACTTTCAATGCACTGTGGTAGACAATAATTAACATGCAGCATCTTCAACATTTGGATACAACTTCCAATTTCCGTTTTAACATCATAGAATGCTGTCTACACATTTTTTAATGGTACCCTTGATAATAATATATTCTGTTTTTAATCATATTCCACGTTGCAGGAAATGAAGCTTGCAATTTTCCCAGGTGCTTACCAAATTACTACTGCAAGCTAATTTTCATCCCCCAAGTTAAGAGTTTCAACACTGTGCACATTAACAGCCTGCTTATGTTCTTCCCGTACAACAGAAGGTAAGTTAATATGTGCTTCAATTATATCCAGTTTGTGCATTTATAGCACCCTGTGGGCAACACTAAGAAGGCTGTAAATGTACTTATCCTGCTTCTTTAATGCTCTACTGTATTACAGGGGGAAGAGAGAGAGAGAGAGAGAGAACTGTATCATTTTATCAAGAGAATCAATAAGGAACTCAACTTCACTCTATTGATTCAAGAGGGCTGCTAAGGTACAGTTCTCTCTTTACTTGCGACAGAAATCTTGCCCGAGCTTGACATTTATATAAATTTCCCTATTCTCCACATATGCGCATGAGCGCACACATTATTAAGGCTGTATTTGTCAGCTTTAATAAAATGCACATAAAGCGCATTTTCATGTATTGTAGACACTTTAACGTAAATTAAAAAGGAAGATATATTGCACAATTGTCTCTTCTAACCGCATCTATTGACCTAACTGAACAGTCTCTTAAAAGAAGGCACTCTATTTTTTTCTGGCTTGTTTATTTTATTGCAGGTCAGCCTGAGGTTTCATGAAATAAGTGCACACTTGCACTAATACAATTTTGTTTTTTCTTTCTATTCCCAATGTAAAGTTCACATACTAGTGGTTGACTAAGTACGTACATACTCATATTTTAGATTTTAAGATTTTTTTATTTTTTTTTAATGGTAACTGTTTTCCTTTCTGTTCTTTATGGAAAACCTACCAACAAACAATAGTATGGAAAAAAATCAGTTTTATATGTGCCATAGCATTTTAGGAAGGAATATAAACCTCTCCTGCATTAGAGGATGACAGCCATATTTCCTGTAGCTAGGGAAAAAAAAATCCTTGAGGAAGCTTAGATGTAAAGTTTTAAATTGTCAAATTTTGAAAAACATTTCCTCTCAAGTTTCATTGAAATAGTTTCTAACATTTAAAATTTCAAAGTGAAAAAATTGATTTCATGATTGTTAATATTCATATTTCACTACACGATAGGTAGATTTAGACAGCTTTCTCCTTCCAATCTTAGTTTACCATATCAACAACAAAAAACCCCACAAAGAACAAAAACAAAAACTGTGGTTCAGCAAACATGTAATCCACATTTATGTGTCAGATTATACCGGAAGAAGTTTATACCAGTGAAATCTTTTTCAAGAAAGGGTATGATTTGAGAGGTGATCTTACTGGGGTACAGATGATACACATGATGACATTGACAGTTCCTTCTCTAGTACATTTTCTCCAATTGCAAAAATTACATTTACATAAGGTACCTCTATTCATTTGTCTTATTCATTGTTAAATATGTGAATGATCCTCATCAACAGGAATCAAATCAAGACTATTTTCAATTTCTGTGCCTTGGAGAGTGTCCCCTTTGCATGAAGTTTGTGTGTTGCATCAAATTTGTCCAAAAGGACACAGAATTGCTTTTGTCTGCTCAGTTCTGCTTCAGAAGTCCTCAGGCTTGGAGTCTGTCTACAAAATTTTAATATGCATTTTTATTGCATCACCACATAATCACATTAAGATTATTTCTAAACAAGTTTCTTTTTTAACCTTTGAATTTCTTTCTCAAGTTTATAATATTCATTTTCTTCTC
Organism: Podargus strigoides; assembly: GCA_028020825.1. Lineage (NCBI taxonomy): Eukaryota > Metazoa > Chordata > Aves > Caprimulgiformes > Podargidae > Podargus > Podargus strigoides. Next base: position 59,515,935 of record CM051620.1, read on the forward strand.
CATGACTACAGACATTCTGAAGCACTGTTGAAGCAAACATTAAACATGTCTTGGACTTTCGGATACAGCAAGTGGGTTCTGTGCACTTCCAAGTCAAACAGAGGCAAAACAACAGTTTGTCCCACAAGGTTTGGACAAAGGTAGAGAAGGAAAATCTCAACATTTTCCTCTGCCATAGAACCAAGAAACTCCATTTCATTAGCTTCTGCAGTACCTTGTTGACAATTTCCAGCTCATCTTTACAGGAGATACTGTAAATTACGGTACAAAAAAACCCTCAACAAAACCCAACAACAAAAAAACCCCAACATCTTTACCCACTCTGATTCATATTGTTAATTCTAGGTGTCTTCTACAGATGAATTTGACAACAAATAAGTTTTTCAGTCTGTCACCTTGAAGGAAAGGATACGTGACTCTTCCTGCCCAGTCTCTGTTGTGCTGCAGGCTTCCAACTCACTCATGACTCCCCTTCTCTGCCAGTACCCAAAGAAGCATAATGCAACAACAGACAACACAGAATAATCAAGTACCATCCATCTCAGAGAGCAGTTTGTCAAAATTAGCTGAGTAACTTCTGCATCAATAACTATTTCTAACTGAACAAGTGAAGGGTAATGCCCACAGTATTTATATACTGAACAGACTATTGTAATGCTCTCTTGCAAAAGGGAAATTCAGCATAAAGTAATCAATTTACCACTGACAGGTATTTATGTGTTCGTATACCAAAGAGTATTTTGGAATAGCTCATCTTCAGCAAAACTTCACTTCATTAGACCACTGCTTAGTTCGATATCACTCTCCTTGTTCAATTGCTGTTTTCATTAAACAGGGGGATGGTTTTCCTTTTTTCCTAACTTTTCCTCATTTATTCTGGATTTTTAAAACAGAGTTAATAAAAGGGGCAGCTCAGCATTCAACATTTCAGCCTCATTTTAAGACATTCTGATGTATCTCAACTTCTTCCCTTGTCAGAAATGAAGTCAGTGTCACAGGCCCATTATGTCTTAACAGACTGATAGACTTCAACACCAGCCAGATCCTCTGTGGTGGAGCAAGGACTGAATGCTGTATGTGGGAGCACTCAAAACCTTTTACTGTCTGGGGTGGAGGTGGTTAACATTAATCCCAGTCAAGAGCTGTGGTGTCTCCCTTCTCTGAAAGTGATTAGCCAAACTGCTTTTTAACTAGCAGGCTCTTGATTTTACATCTTTTGAAAGACCAAGGAGATCTTTCATATCTCCTTTACTACTACCATTTTGTCTGGTGTCACAAGATTTCCAGCTTGGACACATACTTCATCCTTAGTTCTTCCACATCTTGACTGAATAAAAGATGAAGAGAAGAAAAACATGCTTTGCAGAACCCATGTTGACACCATAATTTACCCCATTTTTCCATTAAACAGCTTTTACACTTCAGCTGAAAAAAACCCTGATCTACAACACAGAGCAAGCAGTGGTAGAACTTGCAAAATGATATAAAATAAATAGATAACTTTTTTCGCAGGTGTGTCAAATCAAATCTTCAGAATTGTATTTTTTGTTTTCCCTATGACAGTTATGCCATACAGTGACATGAAGAGGGCAGAAGCTTTTTGATGACGGTGTAGGTATAATTTGTATAAATAAGTGGAAGACTTATTTTACCAGTGTGTCAGGTAAACTTTTACGAACTGCCAGGATGATCTTCCCTTCTCTGCCTTTTCCTTTGGAGATATGGAAAAATAGATGCATTTTAATGCTTTATGAAGTACTTTGAAAGAAACAGAAAAAGTAGAACAAAAGATAATTTTTAAATGGTCTGTTAAATTTATACTTCTATGGTTGGGTTTTTTTTTGAATGAGTATCATTAGCACTTTGTTAAGTTCATCATTTTTTTCTTGTAACATTAGGGTTATTAAGTATAACATTTTTCACTAGAATATATGGTAGAATGCCAAATCATAAGCCAAGCCAAATGGAACACATGGAGAGAGAGAAGGGGAGACACACTAACAGAGATATTTCTTAATAATGGAAACCTAGTAAAAGAGGCATCAAATTTGTCAGCAGAACTGCAGATATGACTCTATCAATAATCCATGGCACTTTTGTATTTCCCAGCTGAGGATATTATACAGCTTTGGATGACAGCCTGCTTCAACTTCATCATACAATCCACTGGGACAGAAACTCATAACTGGCTTTCAACATAGATCCTTCATATAAAGGGTAATAACTGCAGCCAGTCAGTGTAGTAAGGTTATCAGAGAGTGCAGCAATGAGCTGCAAAATGTGGGAAAGACAGCTTGACAGAAACCTGACAAAATAACCTCAGCAGGATAAGTCCTTTAAACTTCAATGGGAGAAGAAAGATATCAGAAAGATCCTCCCCACAACCTTCTTCAACATTGTTCAGTTGATGCTTTTTAATTAAACTTATCTTGACCTATCTTCAAACATTAGAGAAAATGAATAATTAATCAGAAACTTGAGCTACTTCAAGAAAAGCAATAAAGACACTACAGAAGGTTTTATCTGTACTGATGAACATTGATATTCTTGCAAGTTCATTGATTTCCAATAGAAGGTTTCACAGAATGGAAGGGACCTCCAAAGATCATCTAGTCCAAGCCCCCTGCTAGAGCAGGATCCTAGAGTAGATCACACAGGAACATGTCCAGACGGGTTTTAAATATCGACAGAGACTCTACAACCTCTCTGAGCAGCCTGTTCCAGTGCTCAGTCACTCCCACAGTAAAGAAGTGGTTTTTTATGTTAAGATTGAACCTCCTGTGTTCCGGTTTGTGCCCACTTCCCCTCGTCCTGTCACTGGACACCACCGAGAAGAGTCTGGCCCCATCTTCCTGACACCAGCCCTTGAGATATTTATAAGCATTAATGAGATCCCCCCTCAGCCTCCTCTTCTCCAAGCTAAACACACCCAGCTCCCTCAGCCTGTCCTCATATGAGAGATGCTCCAATCCCCTCATCATCTTAGTGGCCCTGCACTGGACTCTTTTGGGTTTTTTTTTCAATAGGGCTGTCACTGTGACATAACATTATAACATTCTCTAATAATGTTGTTATCTAATAATGTATCTATGTAATGAAAACAAAAGAAATTTAATTGGGCCTATTAAATCATCAAGGGCAAAAGTTCCAAAACCTTCTACATGGCTTAATTACGATCCACTATCCTATTTTTAGATGTTCAACATAAGCATTAGTGAGAGCCAGAAAACTTCACCTCCAGTTCCTGAGCTCCTTCAAAATTTGCACAAAACAGTATTCTGCATTTCATTTGACATAGGCTGGCTTTCACATCCGAGTGGAGACTCAAAGGTCCCAAGCTTCTGCGAACTGCCCTCTACAATCACAGCTACTTCACAGTAAAGATTTCATTGTAGATACAGAGAGAGATACATTCAGTTGGTGGCTGGTCACAAGTGCTGTTTCCCAGGGCTTAGTATTGAGGCCAGTTCTGTTTAATATCTTTACCAATGATCGGGACGAGGGGATCGAGTGCACCCCCAAGTGCAAAAGGACCTGGAGCTGAATATGAGCCAGCAGTGTTGCCAGGTGGCCAAGAAGGCCAACAACATCCTGGCTTGTTTCAGAAAGAGTGCGACCAACAGGAGGAATACTGTGTTCAGTTTTGGGGCCCTCACTGCAAGAAGGACACTGAGCTGCTGGAGCGTAACCAAAGGAGGACAACAAAGCTGGTGATGGGTCTAGAGCACAAATCTTATAAGGAGCAGCTGAGGGAATTGGGGTTGTTAGGTCTGAAGAAAAGAAGGCTGAGAGGAGACCTTATCGCTTTCTACAACTACCTGAACAGAGGTTGTAGCGAGGTGGGGGTCAGTTTCTTCTCTCAAATAACAAGTGATAGGACAAGAGGAAATGGCCTCAAGTTGTATCAGGGGAGGTTTAGATTGGATATTAGGAAAAAATTCTTCATTGAAAGCTTTATAAAGCATTGGAACAGGCTGCCCAAGGAAGTGGTTGAGTTACCATCCCTGGAGGTATTTAAAAGACATGTAGATGTGGAACATAAGGACATGGTTTAGCAGTGGACTTGGCAGTGTTAGGTTTACAGTTGGACTCAATGATCTTAGAAGTCTTTTCTAACCTAAATGATTCTATGATTCTACAAGCTTGCTAGAAAAATACATGTGTTTCCATTTAAAGAGGGACTTCTGCAGCCTACTGTACTGGTTTCGGGTGGTACAAAGTTAATTTTCTTCATAGTAGCTTTTATAGTGCTGAAGTTCAGATTTGTGATGAAAACAGTGTTGATAACACGTGTGTTTTCATTATTACTGAGCTGTGCTTCCACAGTGTGGAGGCCTTTTTGGTTTCTCACACCATCGCACCAGCAAGTGGGCTGGGGGTGCACAAAAAGTTGGGAGGGGATACAGACAGGACATCTTGCACCAACTGACCAAAGTGATACACCAAAAATACTTATCAGACTTATTTACAGAGTATTTTTGTCCTAAACTACATATATGCTCTGTTTTTTTTTAAAGTTCAATTGATTCCCTTTTTTGCATAGGGAAAAAAAAAAAAATATAGAATCATAGAATTGTTTAAGTTGGAAGTTACCAAGATCATCTAGTTCCAACCCTGCCATGGGCAGGGACACCTCCCACTATGCCAGGTTGCTCAAAGCCCCATCCAACCCAGCCTTGAACACTTCCAGGGAGGGGGCATCCAGAGCTTCGCTGGGCAACCTGTTCCAGTGTCTCACCACCCTCACAGTCAAGAATTTCTTTGTAATATCTAATCTAAATCTACCCTCTTCCAGTTCAAAATCGTTACCTCTTGTCCTATCACTCCACGCTCTTGTAAAGAGCTTTCTTGTAGGGCCCTTCAAGTACCGGAAGGCCACTATCAGGTCCCCCCCAGAGCTTTCACTTCTCCAGGCTAAACAATCCCAAATAATCTAAAACTCATTTGTCTGATTGACATAGGAAAGAAATCAATGATCATAATGAAGATCTCCTTCAGGTCCTTGCTTATAATGTTATTATTGCTAGAATTTAAAATTATATTAAATAATAATTCACAAGTACATATTTTTTTTATTATTTCCTTTTAGTAATATTATTCTCCTCCATAAAATATTATTATATTGTGTTTTTTGAATTTTATCTGTTTTGTTTTCAAAAATCAAAATCCTATTACAAATATTTCATTTTCACTACAAACATATTTTTAAAGAGCCCAGGAAATTATTGTCATTTCCCTTAATACCTTTTCAGTAGCCTCCAATCCAGTTTGATGAAACTAACCTCATTTTAATGATGTTTATGGGGGAAATATGATGCAAATATCTTGGGATTTGAAGTTTTCCCTCTTTTCTTCTTTTTCACAGAATCACAGAATGTTAGGGATTGGAAGGGACCTCAAAAGATCATCTAGTCCAGTCCCCCTACCAGAGCAGGATTACTTAGATCAGATCACACAGGAATGCGTCCAGGCGGGTTTTGAATGTCTCCAGAGAAGGAGACTGTGCTTCTTTCTTTAACATGCTTAACTGCTAACTGTGTTGAATAACCGAATAGATATAATGGTTTCATTACATTCAGAAATAATTTTTGTGGTATATTGTATTTTTTAAGAAGTAGTACATAGGTAAATGCAGTAATTAAATTTGAATCAAATAGTAATAATTACATATTAACAAGGTAAGTTTTAAGAGGAAGGAGCCTGTAAAATTTTATCATAAGACTTCATGATTAAATGCCATTCTGCTGTCACAGAATGTACACAAGAGGGATTTCTATTCCCTGTCCAATCCCCTTGATACTATTTTGCAAGGGAACAAGAGAGAACTCACCTAATGGTGTTTTGTCACAAGGTAACCAGTATAGACCCTCAGCCTAGCCACTCTAAATTTTTTGTGGCTGTTCTTTAGTGTTTTTCTAAGGAAAAATGTTATTTTTGATAAGACACGGAAGAAATATTACTTTTGCTGGGAATCTGCTGTTTTTCCTTAAGAAAAATCAAACAAGATGTGTTATTTAGAGTCCTTTTGACACATATCTGATAATTTCCTCTTGTTAAATGAAACAAGTGTGTTTTCCTTCATATCATTTCAATACAACATTAAACCTAATCTTTCTCCTTTTTTTTCCACTCTCTTATAGGTCCCAATGTTTCCCTGTCGGGTATTTCCCTGAAAGAACTTTATACCTGAAAGTTATTTCTCCCAGTGCAGAGGGATTCTATGACCCAGTGCACCAGATAACTTGCAGTTTAATATGGAAGTCTTTGTGGACAGTGGGACATCAGGTTTCTATGTCTTCAGCTCTCCTAAATGAAGACAGTACACTGGGCAAAATGTAGTTTACCATTAAACCTATTTGAACTCAAACAGCTTTGTTCACAGCAAACAGAATATTCCACAACTCATTAAATTGGTACATATAAAAAAAGGGTTTTTTTGATTAAAATTTTGTAATTAAGTATGGGATTTGTCTCAACAACTTTAGCTTGCTACAACGCATGCAACAGTACAGAAAATCAGCCTAGACTTTTATGGACAACAGATATGAGGACACGTTTCTAGAGAACAACTGATCTCGTTAATTTTGGATATATGATTTAGGACTGCACCCTAGAAGTGCTCATTTCTGCTGAAGTGCTGAATTCTGCTGAAATGTTTACACGTTTTGATAGAAAACAAGTATTACAAATGTTTCCAACAGGAAAAATTTCACAGTTCCCAGTGTTTGCCCCAACCTGCTACAAAGAACAGAAATGTCAAAACATTCTGCAACATGAAATATCTTTATTTCCCTTGTCTCTACTTATTAATAACAGAGAAACCTCAAACACCTCTATCTAGAGTCTGAAGTCTAAGGTACTGTCACCTGAGTTTAAAGACCATAATGAGACTTCTGGATAGAAAAACACTAGAAGTGCATGACAGCTACTAAAGGAGTACATATGCACTGTATTAAATTGCCAAGCATTCCTACTGAAGCTTACTGCAATATATTAACCCTTCCTTCTTCACGCTTCAAGTAACAGACAATGAGCACAAGGTAGGCATAATTCACACGAAAACTTCAGCTACAAGAAATTATGTAAGATAACTTTTCAGCCCACTACAGCAGTCAAGAAATAGTCCCATTCTGTCTAATAAACTCTTCTGTGCCTCCTTCCTTCCTGCTATGACCTTTTCTTAACTGTTCTCTTCACACCTTACTTAGAACAAAATGCCACATTCGCATTTGAGAAAGCTATTTTGTTTCTGAATCAATCCCCCATATACTAACAACTTGTGGAATTATTTTGATGCAGTTCTGTGTAAGATCAAAAAAAATATTTTATAAAAAATGTTTTTATACAAATGTTACAAAAATAAAATGATTTCTTTGGTTCAAACGTAGCAAATAATCTTAGCAGGTTCAAGCGCAGTATAATGAACACTCTTCAAAAAAAAAAAAAAGAGTAACTCACCTCTGTGTAATACCTGAAAATACATAATTACTTACAGAGAGACTGAGAGGAAAAGCTATACAATTGTGGATTATTAGAGAGGTTTCTGTTACATATTGCACAACTGTGTTAGTCCTCAGCCTCCACTGAGGCATTAATTCCATTCCATGGTCACTTTAAAATTCAGTTATATTCTGAGTCAGGGGGGAAAACAGGCTTATATGCTCCATGAGAGGAAAACCCTGGAATCCATGCACTAAGATAGCTCCATGAATCCAAAATCTCCAAAAACTCCAGGGTTTCTGCTCCTTGCAGTAATCTTCTTCCTAACTATTGCAAGGTTATAGATACTTAGATGCATGATACCAAACAGCTTGATTTAGGACGGGAAGAACTCGACACTTTTCCAAGTAAGTAAGGTGGAAGTAAACCAAATTTATCCTGTTCCAGAGGAATTTCAGTAGTCTATGTGTTTCCTTTTTTTTTTTTTTTCTTTTTGACAAATCAAAGAAATTAAATGAAAATTGCCTAGACTTCTTCCATCAATGCTTTCTCAAAAGAACCTCTTTACCATGACTTCTGTCACATACCTGGCATGTTTCATAATCTTTTAAATACAGCTTTATATTGTTTAAGAAAAAAATACCTATTTGAGACATAAGACTTTAAAACCATCACAAATTCATTCATAAGGCAACTAATTATAAAATCATGTGGGCTGCAAGAGATATCATTTAGTCCAATTTTCCACGCAAAGCAGGACTATCATCAACACGTGATCAATACCAAAAAGATTATTCTTCATTTAAATCCTTCCTCAGTGTTAGAGATGTGAATCAGATAAATTATAAAATCTTAATAAGGCAACTATTACGTACTTCCAGCTTTCCATGTATCATACATCAGTAACATTCTCAAACCACTGTTTTTCTGGCAGTATGCTCTCAGGGGCAACATACAAGGGCCACCACTGATCGCAAATATTAATTACTTTCTAAAAATGCAAATATTACAGAACATAGCTTTAAAAATAGATGAAAGATCATTTAATATGTGTTTATACACAGCATGAACTCTTACTTATTAAAAATAATAAAAGATACGTTAAAGATCGTGTTGTGCTGTGTTTATGTTTATTGTAAAGGTATTCTGTATTTCAGAAGGTGCAGTGGTTGCCATGGAAACTAATTTTTAGTCTATTGCAGAGTAAATAATTCTATAAATCTCACTTCATATCCAGTCCACAAGTATCATTTTCCTTTATTATTGGCATGGGAGAGAAGGGGATAATTTTTTTCCTCTCTAGGTGTTTTTTCCTATGTAGTAGCTTTTCAGTTTGTCTACCAGTGTCTTCTAGAGCAATAGAAGTAATTAAGAACAGAAAAGAGGAATCCAGATCTTGCAGGAGTCCTCATCTGAATTACTGAATGCTTCATGAACGTATATAAAAATATTTCTTTCCCAGAACCTCATTGCTTCCATAGGTAGAATACAAATAAAGGGCTTGCTCAATAGGTTGAGAAGCTGAGCTAATTATTTTTGTAAAATGATTTAAAGTACTGCAACTAAAGGTGCTGTATAAGCTCAAAGTACAATTGTTGTTCTGAGTATTACTACCATTTATTACTGTGCTGGGACCAGTGGAGTTCATTTCTTCTACAGAAAAGAAAGTTACCAAGTGAAATTCACACTTCCTGGAATCTGCACATCACATGTTAGACATCAGTATTTTAATGTTTTAATAGAAAGAGACTTAGCTTTCATCCAGTATGCAATTGCATACTTAGCAAAATGTACACCTTTACTCAGCACCCCAAGATGCTAGCTTTAGGAATGTAATTGATGGAATTGCCCTAAGAACTCCAGCTTTATTGTGTTACATCTTTATAGGCCATTTTGTTACTGTCTGTGCAACACTATATGTATTATCTATATATCAAACTGTGTTTCTTTTGTGCTTAGGGTTTGGGTTTTTTTCCCAGAATCTAGGCTTTAACATTACCCTTTTCAATCTATCTTCTGCAATATCCATATAGAGCTGGAAAGTAGAAATCTGTATTCTACTGATAGGAATGAAGCACAGTGGAGCTAACAGATTAATCTAAAACCATGAAGGAAACCTGTGCCAGGGCCAGAAGAGGAATCACAGCTCCAGAGGCTACCTCCACTGTTTAACTAGTTTTCACAGTAGAGCCTAATCACCATACTAATAGAGAGGGAAGCTGTCAAAGTGTCAGTTCTGAGTGCTGAACACAGCCACGTCCAGCAATGTTATCTGCAGAGTTTACCACTGAGCCCATTCAAGACTTCTAACAATGAAGGCACATTTGAACTGTACTCTGAGGAAATGGGTTGCTATTGCTGTAAAGCAGTGAGGAGTAGAAGCGAAGGAGATTCTGATACCTGAAAGGGAAGGAGGAAGGTGGCCAAATGGGGAAGTCCCTGGAGAGTTGGTCCTACTGAACCTGCCAGGAATCTGAGCGATACAGAGCAGAAAACACTGAGTGGTACTGCTGGGAACAGATCTTTCACCATCCCCAGCAGCACCTGTCCATCTGCATCAAGTCTGCTGGCTTTTCCTAGTGCTCTGACATAACAAAAGCAGGCAGCAGGGCCAAGGCCATTTTGCTGTCCCCAGGGTTCTGCTGTCTTGGAGAGCTGCCTACCTTGGCCATGATGAGAGCCAGGCCAAGGTTAAAAACAGCAAAACTGCAGCCAGGGCAATTTTATGCAGTTATGTCAACATCATTGTATGCAACATCTTTCCTATAAATTTGATTAAAAGAATTATCAAGTATCTGTGAACATGAGGAAGGCCTCCGTAAGAAACAATCTACAACACAAACAGATATAACTGTTTTTTTTTCCCAAAGACTGCCCTTTCCCAGCTCAAATGAGCATAGAAATACCTCTAAATTCATCTTATTAGTGATAGAGAAGTATTTTCAAGTTTGGATTGCACGGAGACTTCTTTATTTTGACTGCTGTTGCAGAGTTAGATCTGTCTCTCTCTTCTGTTTCCATTTTTTGTCTACTCAGGCAAAATTGCTTTTAATGTCAATGGAGGATGCAAGTGCTCAGACTTCATGCAGATCATCCACACACTTGAGTATCATAATTGGTTTAACTACTCCACTTTTCACAACCATGTTTCAAACAAAAAGCTAAAATGTCATTTTTGTGATATCTCAAGTGCCTGCATTGAATCATACTGCTCAGTTCTGTGTTTCCAAGCTTCTTATACAGGATTTATGGACTTATTCAGGAATAATGAAGGAAAGGAAGATTACCATAATCATGTTTTCTGACTTGATATGTATTCATCCATACAATAATTCTGTAGAAAGCACATTTCCTTTCCTGATGCCAGCAAAGTATTCCTCATGTACTTAATCTCAGAACTTCGGCATTCTGGGAATGTTTTATTTGTTTAGCCCTGAGGTTCTGCATGTTTGGGGTAAATAGCAAAGGAATTCAAACTCAGCATTTGGTTTCAAGGAAACAAAGAAAACATTCACACAAGAAGCCTTTATCTCTAAGCAATTTATATTCTTCCAAGTCTTCAGTCTGGCATCGACATTTCAGAACTTACCAAACATATACACCCCCTGAGCAAACAAACTATCACACAGCTGCAAAGTTGCTACAGCTGACCTCCATCAGTAATCTGCACATTCTTAGGGTTTCCCCTGTTTCTGGCTGTTTGTTGTCCTACTCCATCCCCTGCAGTTTTAAGGAATTGAAGTGTTTAATATTAACCATGTTATAAAGAGTGTACATTTGGCTTACAAAGGTTTACATAGCTTGATATAGTATAACTTAAACTAAATCACTCCAAAGAATATGAGCAAATTGAAGGGTATATTAAGACTCTAACTCCCTTCTTAAATTACAAGTCAGACCTACAAGCATTCGAAATCATGAGATTCAGGGAAACATTTTTTCATGCATATCTTAAGACCACAGAGGCCATTAAAAATACTATTTAATTTGACAGATCATCTCAGACATAACTTCAGTTATTCAAAAACGTATGCAAAAAAGTCAAAATGAGTGAATTTCTTGACATGTACAACAAAGTATGAAGTATAAAATGACAGGCAGAATTACAACTAGATGGAGCAAACACCTTTATACCTATCTCTGTAAACTAGTGAGATTTGACTGTGGCATGCACTCAGGCATCCAATATCCTGATAACTTCTGCATAGTGCATACCAATTTTTACGAAGTTATTCTACTGAGATGGGAGGGGAGATAAATGCTCTTTTTCCTATCTTTTCCACTATTTGAAATACATTATTGTATTCAGTTTACTGAACTAAAAAGGCCAATATAATTTAATATTGTATCTGCACTGATTTTATTTTTGGGGTTTTTGATTCAATGCTTAATATTTCAAAGCAGCGTTAATTAATAACAGTAAAATTCTCCACAGACCTTTCATAAAGTTTCCTTACCAACAGCTGAAGAATTGTTCATGAAGGAGTTAAATAATAAGTATCTAGTTCATGTTAACAACAGAAAACAGTAGAACTTCGTATCTAGCCTTTACCATAGGTAGCAGTTTTGTGGGAAAATAAACAAAAGGCAAGACAGCAATGGCCAAAGGAAAGGAAGCATTTACTGAGACAGGTAGTATTTAAAGCATTTGAAAAGGTTTGTTTCCACTCCACTGGAAATTACATACTTTGTATGTGTTTTTTATGGACTTCTCCGAAAAGTCCGTAAGACAATATAGTTTACATTATGGATCATTATTGTTTAATTTTACACATAGATAACCTAAATGTCTAAAGCATGTTTGCACTGGTTTTTGCTCAAGAGAATCTGATCAATGACATTGATTTTGAGGACACAATATGTCAGTGTTAAACTACAACCTCCTCCTTAATGCACACTTACAATGCATGTTAAATAAGTCCAGAACACAATACCTAGTATAGCTTCATTGCCTCAATTAATCAAACAGCCCAATGTCTCTAATTAATATTAGCATACTGTCTATCCTTAGGTTAGGGTAATATTCATTTTGAGCTGACTCTCACACTGCAGACAGGAAGAGCTCAGGTTTAATGGTGATGCCACTAAAAACTCTTAACTTCCCTCCAAGAGTAGGGAAGCTATGCCAATCAGCCACAGATGCAAAAGCTCCACTTCAACCACAATTTCAAGTGTATATACACACATATTACAAAGAAAATGGGAAAAAAAGGTCAAAGACAGACCATCCATCAAACACAGTATCCATTATGTCCACATGTTAACATGCACAACTAAGATATGTGAGACTGAGGTGGTCTTTGCAGTTAAAGATCTGTAAAGCAGTGGATCTAGCACAGAGTCAGTGAATTTGTGCCCAGCCAAAAATACCCCAAACGTTCAGGGCTCTGCAACATATGTCTGTAAAATTCACTATTTAAATTGCAGCTGGTTCTTCAAAAATCATTAATTGCCTACAGGAAACTGTGTCTTCGTTCTTCTATGTGACTTCCCCTTGTTCATTCCCCTTCAGAAATGTGAAGCCAGAGCACTCCTCCATCTAACAAGTCCCATGCAGTCATAAAACTTTGGCCATCATCTTGCATAAACACCAGCTTCCTTGGACATTTATGGCATAGGTTTGTCTGTTTAAATTATTTCAATGTTCCTACATTTCAACATGCCACCAGAAAAAGCACACAGATTTCACTACGTAGTTTAGGTTGGGAGATGAGAGTAGTAAGTCAGTTAGCTATGCTATGATTTCTATGTTATTTTGTTTTGGTTTATTTCATTTTATTTTATTTGTAATTATGTATTGTCATTGCTCAAATCAAAGGGCAATTCTTACTCCTGTCCAGATTTAGACTCGGACATCCTCTCCCAGGGCCCTGTCTACAGTCCCACACTTCCTAGTCTAATACCTTACTTTCATGCCATGAGCTGACTGCTGCTACTTGGGCAGAAAAAACCCTGCCATTTTCAGTGTATTTTGGTTGATGGAAAAAATAAATAAAAAAGAAGTATTCTCCTGAGGAAGCACCAGTAATACAGTAGTTTGTATGGAATCCAGAATGGATTTTCCCCTGAACACCAGAAACACAAGATCACATAACAGTGAGGATTTTGTGAAACTGTTACATAAAGTCATGGTGCTTAAACTTTTAAGAGTAAACTATTAGTGTTACTAAAGAGAAAATAAAGTGTTAAGCATTATTCAAAACTGACAGTGCAATTTTGTTCCTACTTATAACCACTCTTCTTTCATTTTGAGATCTTGATCACAGACCAGGATATGTTGTTCTGTTAAGAGTTTGCTTTTACTTTTTTATTAAAAGATTTGGTTTCCAATCAAAATTATAAATGTGTTAGCAAACAGTCTGGTCAACATTCATTGCACTGTGAATCAGTCTGCTTCCGAAACATCAGCTGGGTTGTTTTTATAAACTCTCAGCAAGAGGAAGATCTAGCAGCAAGCCTTATGGGAAATATTATTATTTTTGTTTGCACTCTGTCTGCACTTCATTCCTGAGACATATTCAAGACGTGGGAAAAGAAACAGCATCTCACAGAAAGATGGAATACACAAAACTACAAAGACTTCTCTAGGGATGTCATTCCTCTGGTCTACTGGTTTATAGACTTGCATACAAGACTGTCACTCTCCTAACTGAATTGATAGATTTTCCTTTTATGCCTGAACACTGAACAGGGATAAAGAGACAAGGCAATATATATCTTTATTCCTTCAAATATTCTGTTTTCTCTTAAAAAACACATATGAGAAGGAGAGTTCACCAAACACCCAGACATAATCATGCTAAAGCAGACTCACCTGGGAATCCATCTATTTATCATACAACACTTTTGTCACTTTTATTTAAAGTGACAAAATTACACACAATGTGGTACCACTGTGATTTGCATCATTTTTTATATCCACTACTGATACACTTTTCCAACTGCTGGCAACAAGGGAACCAACTTACTTCTAAATTTTTATGTTATTCCTCCATAGCTGTGATAGTAGCAATTCCCCATTCTACGTACCTTCCTGTTCATAAATAGCTTGTTCTATACTCCTTCCTTTTTCTTCCCCGCTGCCCCACATTCACTAGAGCTTCAGTGATTCTAGTTATTGATTTAGCCATCCAAGGTACAAAACTCTAGTGCCTAGATGAAAATTTGATAACAGAATTCTTCTTTCCGGAAAAGCTACATAAATGACGTGATAAAATAACCCAGGTTTGCCTGTAATGCTGCTTTATCTGTCTATTTATCTACTTCTAGAACTCTTAACTGTGATGCTTCTATATAGATATTGGTAAAACATTTCAGTCAACTATCTGAAACATCAGATATTTTCCATGACCTCTCTTCTATTTGGTCTATATTTCGCTCATATAGGTGTTACTCACTAGCTCTCCAAAACACATGGTCAAGTGTAGTTACATTCCACCCCAGACTGACAGATTCCTGAGAGAATTTCTATGAATGTATATTCTCACCTCAGTACTACAGTTCAATCACTTTAACCTGCATTGGTTATCATATATGCTTATCTCATCTCAGTAGTTACAATATTCATAGGAGACAGTACTGAACTGAACTGCAACTACATAAAGATATAAAAGTGCTTGTAGAGTTTTTCCTGGATTCTTATTAGTCTGACTGGCAACTGTTAAGCTGAATGGACTAAGCCATTTTCTGTTTCCGCCAGCTGAAGATCTTACATTCTCATTAAATTGTCTTATCTTAGAACTGGATGACTACTCTGAATAAAATTCAGTTTTTTATGTTTATTACTTTCTTGCAACAGACAAATTATACTGTTGAGTTTCATTAGCATGCGCCAAAGGAGTACCAGGCTCAGTAGAATGAGTGCATTCACTACAGTCCTACTAATTCATGGCTACTTTCTAAAGTCCTTGGACAAGCTGCACTGTAGCTAAATAAAGTTATAGCACAGTACGTTTTGACTTGACAATAGGCCCTGACTTGAAAGTGACTGTAAAAGTGATATTCTGAACCCTGTCTCATTGTGACCACACTAGACTTTCTTTCTAGGAGACAACATAAACAGTCACCAGCTTCTTGGTGCATCCAATGCTGTGCTATGTTAGGATAACCATGTCCATAACACATCTTTGCCTAACAGTTTCCTCAGTAATGCAGAGACACTTTCAGATTATTAGAAACTTTGGAAGACATTTACCAGACAATTCACAGATTTCAATAGCGTAGTTAATACCTACAAATATTGACATTAACTGCCTTTGCCTTGTGGCTGTGATCTGTGTCAGCCTCTACCATGCCAGGTTCACATCTGTGGTCATCAGCAAAGATACTATTTCCCTAACCACTCGATAGCATGTTTCAATGGTTGTAATGGCAGTTTTGGCTTCAGGTTGACTCCCAGTTGACATTCTCAATTCTCTGTATGTAGTGCTGATGTCCCAAAAATTGCAAGGTGATCATTTTCCTTATCTAGTAAAACTTGCAAAACCCTTCTCCCAATATCTTATACTGATAACATTTGTACCTTTATGAAGTAATACTACAAAAGACTCAACTCTGTTTTGTGCTTCAAATACCATATCGAAGGAGCATGCCTGGCTTTTCAATGGTGTCTACATTTAGCCAGTACCTGGGGGTAAACTGTAGCAGTTATTCTACCACCCGATGCTCCCTCCCCAGCTGAGAAGGAGAATCGAAGAAAAAAGGGAGAAGCCCTGTGAGCTGAAGTAAAAACAGATTTAATGAAATAACAGAACTGATACAATCACCGACATAACGTATGCAAATTTCTACTCAGCCTGTTCCTTGATGTCAACAGCAAGAGCAGGCAGCCGCAAGAGAGGAGCCCCAGGAACAGGAACTCCACACTCAGTGAGCTCCCTCCTTTTATAACGAGCATGATTAAGTGGTATGGGATACACCTGTGAGTCAGCTGCCTTGATTGGATCTCTCAGCTGACTCAGGGCTACTCATGGCCTGCCTGCATGGCTGGCCTATGGGTCTGTTCCTGGAGAACCAGTACAAATGGTTACTACACTCCTTATTCACTGTAGTAAATAAATCAGTCACATAGGAAGGATGGCTTCTAATTCACTGACCTAGATGTAATTTCCATGTTCCTCAAAACTTCTGCCGATCTACCTCACCCAACTTCACAGATGACCCAATGTCTCAACTTAAGTTCCAGAAATCTCCTCATTTGTATCAACTGCAGGGTTCTTTTTAAATCAGAATTGTTAAAGCTCTACATGCTTCAATGGTAGGTAGAAAATACTATCCAAAAGAGCTTACTTCACTAATTGACTTCCATTGGTTTTGTTTGTATACACATTTCCCCTTTTGTGATCTAAAGGATGTTCTTCTACCTGGAATCAAACAATAACTTAGGTTGTAAAAGTCAACTGGAGCTCATCTAGTCCAACCACCTAGTCGTCTAGTCAAAGGAGGGATAATTTCATATCTAGATCAGGTTGCTCACAGTCCTTGCTAGTCAGTCTTTGAAAATATCCAAGGACAGAGAACTCACAGCCTCTCTGGGAAATCAGAGATCTCACTGTCCAAATTAGAAATTCATTCTACGAAGAAAGTTTGGCAAGAATATTGAGTGGTTACACTCTATTTATTTTTCTCAGTCAAAACTCTGTGATGATCCTGAATATATTTCCATAAAGGAATAAACAAAATTTTGCCATAGGGTAATAAGGGGGAAATTTGGGATGCAGAGGAAATGTTCACACATCACTGAAAATTAAAAATCACAGAATTGTCTAGGTTGGAAAAGACCTTTAAGATCATCAAGTCCAACCATTAACCTAACACTGTCATCAGCTATACCATATCCCTAAGCACTATGTCAACACGACTCTTAAAACGCCTCCAGGGATGGGGACTCCAATGCTCTGGACAGCCCATTCCAATGTCCAAGAAACCTTTAGGTGAAAAAATTCAACCTAATATCCTATCTAAACCTCCCCTGGCACAACTTGAGGCCATTACCTCTTGTCCTATCACTTGTTACTTGGTTAAAAAGACTTACCCCCACCTCTCTACAACCTCCTTTCAGGCAGTTGTAGAGAGCGATAAGGTCTCCTCTCAGCCTCCTTTTCTCCAGGCTAAAGTCCCACTTCCCTCAGCCACTCCTTGTAAGTCTTATGCTCCAGACCCTTCACCACCTTCATTGCCCTTTTTTGGACGTGCTCCAGTACCTTGTAGTGAAGGGCACAAAACTGAACACAGTACTCAAGGTATGGCCTTACCAGTGCCAAGTGCAGGGGTAAGATCATTTCCCTGGTCCTGCTGGCCACTCTATTCCTGATACAGGCCAGGATTCCACTGGCCTTCTTGGCCACTTGGGCACACACTGTTGGCTCATGTTCAGCTGGCTGTCAACCAACAGCCCCAGATCCCAATTCAAAGATATTAAGAGTTCAATTCAAAGGTATTAAAAGGTACTATATACACCACAACATATCCTCTGCCATAGCAGATAACCCAACCCACACAGGTGAAATGGGGACTGGGAAAGAAAAATACTATTGAAATAAGGTATCACTTGTCTCTTCCTGCAAAGCAAGGTTACTCGATAGGGCTTTTAATCATTCTTGAAAAGTATGTAAAGTATGAGGCTGGAAAGAGAAAACAATCATGAAACATACAGTGAAGCAGTCAAAAGCTACAGGAAATTCATAGGTGTCTGCATAAAGACTTTAATGTGATCATTTATTGTTAAGATAAAAATATTACAGTCAACCTGCTTTCTTCCATATCTTGTGTTGGGACTGAATCTGCCAACAAGACCACACAAACTTTCACTCTCAGGCTCTCATCCAGAAACATGCATTAGGACAGTAACTATTAAAGCAATACCTACAGCTTTAGAGTCAAATTGATATTCCTTTATCTACAAAAATGAGTGGTGGATAAAAAACAACTAATGTTATACTTACCATTATAATTTGAAGCATAGGGAGGGAAAGATGAAGCTTGTTCCCTTCTTATACTATTTTACACTCTTTGCATCAGAACTATTTGCTAGGGAACTCTGATACAGTGATTCCCATTATATTGCAGTGCCAATAAAAACATCAGTTGATTCAGTAGCTGACAGCATATAATTGCATTTCTACCTATAAGTAACTTCTGCTTACAATGAAGTTTTGAGAGAAGTAAATGATTTTACCACTGCAAGAAAAAAAAAATAAATCTAATTTTCCCTTCTAATTTCCTGACAGTATTAGAGTAAAGTACTTATAATGCAGCAATATAGTTCTGCAGAATTAGGAGATGAGCTGTTGCCACTGAACTTTAATATCATATATCCAGCAAAAGCCTCTGCTTGAAAAAAACAAGTGGCATAAATGTGATGACAGATAAGTGTGGAATGAGTTGAAAATTGTTTTTGTAAATCTCTAAACATAACTTGAATGGGTATGCCATTTCATTCATCAGAGAAAGCTATCTAACACCTTGTTTTCTAAATGGTCTATAAAACAGATGCTTGACCACAGTATCTAAAAAACTAGAAAGTAGTTGGTCACTAGCACAAAATAGTACCGATTTGAACAGAATTGTTTATTTAGTTTGTCTTAATTCATCTGCAAAGGAAACTCATCTTCATGATACATGTCTTGTAACATGGCTTCTTTTTATAAACAGGCATCTCTCTGCACCCTGGGGAGCTAACTGACTTGTGTTTATGATGTGCTGCCATGAAGGCAAAACAAGAGATGTATGGCATTTTTTAACTACAAGTAGAGTTTCTTAAAAAATAATTGAGGGAAATACTACCTATAAAGCTTTGCTGGAAATTTTAATTATGAGTTCTGTTGCATAACCTTCATAGACACCTTGCACAATATACTAAGCTGGGCATTTTAATGTTCTTAATTCCCTCTATCCTATCCAATTTCTGAATTTTGTTCATCTCAGCCTCCTGGAAAAGCCACTGACCATTTTCAAGTTATAAAAACATCTACAAAGGAAAAAGTGTAGATGCATTTTAATATCCTTAGATGAAGAAGAATACATCAAAATGATTTTACTGGTTAAGAATTAATAAAGCTATGCCACATTCAAAGGACAATGCAATTATCTGTGTTACTTACCGGCTGAGTTAGACATCTTGCGGCATGTTTATTTTATTAAAAAGTTAAAAGTATAGAATGTAAGTAGTCCAAGGGAATTCACTTTAAAGAACTTGAAATTACAGTGCCAAGGAAAAATGAAACATTTGAAATAACTTGAATTAGGGAAGAAAAATGTGATTGATTTATTACAAGAGGAAATAACATGCATAAACCTAGACAATGAAAGTGTTTATGTACTTATGATGTGCACATGAGAAATTCTTCTATTATGTAAAATCAGGTTTTATTGGAATTTAGAATAGGCTGATGCTATTTGGCTTGACTCTTACAACAATATAGGAGTGAAATCAGTTCTATGGTGTTTGTAAGATTTAAATTATATCTTTTTATTGTTCTCTTTAAAGGAAGAAAAGCCTTTTAGAATGGAAGAAGTGTATATTATTTATAACACTGGAGTAGATTGAGGCAGAAAATGCATTTGAAAACTATGGAACAGTTTAAAGAATATTGGGGAATGAAAGGAAAATTTATTTTTGGCCCTTAATGATATCAATAAAGGTTGTGATAGTACAAAAAAATTGTTTGGGTGGCCATGGGGAATAAAAGGTACAGTATTTACAATTTGAACCAGAGAGTGTTGTATTTATCAACAAGGAATAAGCTATATAAATAAGTAACTTCAAACAGCCTTACAATAAATGCAAGACATTTGATTTATCAAGCATTTCATTTGCTTTGTCATTCATAGAGAGTGACAAATAAAGAAATTTTTCAGGCGCTGTTTTATGATTTGCTTCTCTTTACTGTACCTTAGTGCTACTAGATTATTTGGTAATTCCACCCCAACACACACACACACACACACCCCATTTCTGAATATCATAAGCAGAAGGAAATAACTTCTGCCCCAAATGGCCAGGCTGGGCAACAGGTAGGTATTGTTCAATTTCCTGGGACCCCAGCTTCTCTGACAAGGCTCTGATTACCTAAGCAATGCTGGTCAGAGTTTACCTGGCTCAGTAGAGCATCTACTGAGATGTGATTAAAGAAGGTCTACAAGCAGAAAGGTTTCAGGAAGCCTGTCCCATTTCCTGCCAGCACACCAGCCAGGCTCAAGAGGATCCAAGGCAGGAGAGCCCATGGCAGCCCAGCCCAGGAAAAGAGGGCTTCAGAACTACAAAATCCAACAGCTAAAGCTCCCACCTCCCGTCAGTGGTGGCTTGTCCACATAACCGTGACAGTAGCATCTTCTCACTCGCCAAAAGGAGAAGAAAGAGCATCAAACCTTGACAAATTCAGTGATGGATTTAAAATTAATGTTGACATAATCCAGTGGGTTATTCAAATTTTGATTGCTTATTCTGGAAGATTCTCATAAATGCTAACTGTATGCTAAAGTGTGTCTGAAAGACAGTCAAACTAAAAAAGCTACCCATTGATTCTGACAGCCCTTTCCAGAACTCCAAAATATTACTGCAATATTTCTTTGGAAAGAGTTGTTCTAAAAGCCAGAACTTTGAGAGAACTTTAATATGTTAACAGTGAACAAAGGAAGGAGTTCTGAAAGGAAAAGGAGCAAATGGTGATCGGTTCTTTTTCAGTTAGATTAAATGCATTCCTTACACCTGAGGAGCAAAAACTCAAAATAATGAAGCTTATGATGACCCTAACAAAAAGGAAGCTTTTAAAACACCAAAGTCATAATGTAATCACCCCATACTTATATTTGTAAATTACCCACAATACTATATAATCGATTTGCTTGGAAATCTACACATAATGAATGTTTCCTGGTACTGTGTTTAGCACCTTTTCTCTCATCAACATGTCAGGAATCTATACAGGGAACACTTAATATAATGACAAAAATGATTCTTTGCATAATATTCCCATGCTACAAAGAGAGACCTCTGATATGACCCTCCTCTTCTCCCCCCTTCTCCACTATTTTGTATTCTCTTTTATCTCTTTTCTGTTTCTCTCTGTGATCAGCACTTCATCTATCTGTCAGATCCCAGTTAGAGGCTGCAGAAAAAGTATTTTTTCTGAGTAGCAGACTGAAAATGACCAAGACCTTCCTCAATGAAGCACACGTTTAGATACTGGAATCTAGCAAACATTGTTCTTGTCAGATTTGCTTGTCAGATATTATCCTTGTCAAATGCACGCTTTCACAGAATTAATCCTCTATAACTCACAAAAGAAATTAAGTACATAAAATTTGAACTGATTTCTCTCTTATTTAAAGGAAGATGGAAAACACGGAAGATATCTTAGCTAGCAGTAGAGAATATTTCAGCAATCATCTCTTCCCCCAATATTTCTGTCTCTTACTCCATTAGTTTGAGAAGAAAAGGATTCCTAGACTGCTAATGTAATGCACTTGATAGAGAGAAATGCATGTGTTGTGAGGGTATGCTGGACCTTGCTGGGATAGAGTTAATTTTCTCCATAGCAGCTTGTATGGTGGAGTTTTAAATTTATGATAAAAACAATACTGATAACACACATGCTCTAGCTATTGCTGAACAGTGTTTGCACAGCATCAAGTTCTTCTCAGTTCCAGTCTGTGCCCCGCCCCCCAAAGTGAATTGGGGGCTGCACAATAGGTTGCGAGGGGACATAATCAGGCAGGTGACCCAAACTAACCAGGAATATTCCATGCCATATAATGTCATGCTTATCAACAACAGGGAAAAGAAGGAATTTAGGGAGGTTAGCCATCTTTTGCTTGGGAACTGGAGGGGCATCAGTCTACCCTTGGCAGGTGGTGATTGCCTTTGTATCACTTGTTTTGTTTTCTTTCCTTTCCCTCTTCTTCCACTTCACTTACTAAACATGCTTTTTTTTGTTTGTTTATTTGTTTTTAATCTCCATCCTTGAGTTTTCTTGCTTTTACTCTTCCTTTCCTCTTCCCCTGTCCTACTGAGGGCATGTGGGGCAGTGAATGAACATCTGTGTAGTGCTTAGTTGCCCACCCCGGTTAAGTCACAACATGGGAGCAGAGGAAAGAAGACTGTCCGAGAGCTGGTTCCCTCCATTTAAGGGTAAAGAAAAAGAATGTACTGAAATGTATCATTAAGTGAAACAGATACCAACTATTTCAGTAATCCAGCCATGACTGACAGTTCCCCTTTCAGTCCAACCTGCAAAGGCATTTGTCTTTGCCTTGTTCAACTGTGACTATCTACCAGAAATGCATTGAGGAATATCGTTGACCCTATGGTCTCATGTGCTTTGTTTTTTTCTCTTCTATCTACAGGAAAGAAGATATCATGCAGTGCAAATCAATACAAATTAAGCATTTTCATTGCTTAAATTTTGTTTGTCTCGTGTTTTAAAAATGAGACAGTAAATGACAGTAACATGGGAGTTTATGCTATATCCTGAAGTCATTTGCATACCCAACAAGTATTTAAAGAGAACAGAATTTAAAATGGCAAATGTGATAAATATTTTTATTAATAAGCTGAATTAGCAGGTGACATGCAGTCTTCCTGAGCTGTGTTCTATCAACACATCAATACAATTCTTGCCATTCCAAATGTACTACTTTACATGTGCAAAATTCATTTCTGTAAGCAGTCACCACCATTCATTTGACTTCTGCTCTTCTGATGAGCTCCCCTACTAGCATCCCCATCTCACACATTGATAATGAAGATAGGAGTTTCCACAAAAACTTCTTTCTCCTGTATACCACAGACAATCAAAAAACCCAGTTCTTTACATCTGAAAGTCTCTATTTATGGAAATTTTTTTTAAACAGCTATTAGTCAGTTTCAAAACTGTATTTATATTGGAAAATCTGCAAGAAACTGGAAATAGTACACAGGTTGGATTGTATGTCTTCTCAATAATGCTGAGTTTCTGGTAAACAGCAGCTAACCACATAATTATTATTCCGTTTTCAAGAAGATATTACAGCACATTTATTTTGAAGTGTGCATTGGTAACAAAACAATTTTCCCATCACAGTCCTGTCCCAGTGCATTAATTTATATATGGATATTACTTTGTTAATATAGGTATGTTAATTTGGATAATACATTGTTATTAATACAGATATTAATATTTCTACAGAAAGCTAAGCTACAAGACAATACAAATGCGATTGTCTTCCTAAAACAAAAGAGCAGAAAAAGAAAAAAGCCAAGGAAAAAAATCAGTGCCTTGACACTGATCAGCACTTCCAGGATTAATATTCATTTATAACAGATAGTTTTACAAGAGCTTCGGTAAAATATAATATAAAAAAAAAAAAGCAATCCAAAAAGCCATCTTGCTCCCTCTTAAGGAGCAGCTTGTATGTCTCTTGAGACAGTGATGATACGGTCATTGCACGTGATAAAAACACTATGTATGTATTTGATACAATATAAATAAAACATCACCTAACACAGTTTCTTTTGAATATAATCAACTATTTATATGCTCCACCATCCCCTCCATATCAGAAATATGTCTGGTAACATCACATCTGACTCAGCCTGGTGGGAAAATGTTTGATAGACATGTTTTCTAGATTGCAACCTGAGTAAATAAACATCAGCAAAGCCAGTAACATTCTGACTGCTCCCTGTTTTATTAATTTACCTCAGTTCCCCAGTCAAAAATGAAGATGAGTGAAGATAGCTGCATCTCACACAAGTTTATGAGAAAAACCCTTTGGAGTATTTGCAGGAGATTCTGCAAGTACTGCCGCAACACAGTCAATAACATCCAGATATCTACTGACAGTCTAGTCTTCCTTGTACTCTGCACTTCTGTGTGAAACCAAGAAACTAGTACCATATTTTCTTCTAGGAAGAGGAATAGGATTTGGCTAAACAAATTGAAAACTAACAACTAATCATTTATCTTTCACATGTATTCACTTGACTATTTCTCACCCTCACTGTGTTTCCATACTGAGGATGAGGCCCACACCATCTGCAGAGCAGCCCCTCAGACACTGACAGCCCCAGCCAGCCCCGAGCCCAGGTGCCAGGCGGAGGCACTCTCACACAGACAGGGAGTTACACAAAAATATTTATTTTGAGTAGAACTACTTAACACTCCGACAGACCAAAAGTAAAACACAAGTTCAGATGTCAGTCAGGAATATGCTACTACACAACTGGATTAATTTACCTCAGAAAGATGACTCAAAAAGGTGCACACTCACTCAAAAGGGGGGGAAATCTCCCACCCAAGGGTACCCAAAACACATAATCACTCACCCACAGGGGTGAGGGCTCACTCAAGGATATCTAGAAGAAATGTTCACTCACCAAGGGGGGGATGGTGAGGGCTCTCAGCCCCGGGAGTTTCCTTGGGCAGCATCCCGATCCAAGGGGAGAGTCCCCGACTGCAGACCTGCTGCTCCGAGGAGGACCGACTCACACAGGTTCTCTGGCAGGGCTCTGTTTATACCCATGTTGAGACTGATCTGTGGGCAGTTCTAATCAGCCAGATGCCCTCTCTGCAGGGGATCGTTAACCTGGCGCCAGGCGAGGTTGCCCAGACAAAGCACCCTTACAAGGTGGCTCAGGGAACTGTTTATCTAGACAGAGCACCATTAGAAGGTGGCTCCAGGATCAGGGCGGGTGCATCTGCCACACTAATCCGCATGGACTATGTCTGGTTTGGCAAATAGTCCAGTGTATTGGGAAGTGGGTCTGCAGAGGAAAACAGACAGCACTGAGGAATTACCGTATGTATGTGTCAGAGTATACCCCATTAGCTTCAGTCTGAGCCGATAGACTGAATGCCCTTTAGCAGTTGGAGGGCATTAGGTGTGCTTCCGAAATGCGTATGTCAGATGATTTCATACAGAAGAAACGTAGTTTACAGGAAATGTAGACCATTCCCTAAAGCAAATCAAAGCATAGATATTTGCAAGTTAGCTTCAAAATTTCAGTCCTCATATGAACACTAATGAAGATGTACCCACAGTATGAAGGTTAATTCACACTTCAGCTCTACTTCAGGGTGAATTGAATAGACCTTTGGCTAAAAGCAAGCCTTAAAATGGAATGTAAGAGTAAGGTTTCCAAGACTGTCATTTTACTTGTACCAGGAAAATAAGCCCTTTGTCAGGGAAGGGAAAAAAAACCCAAACCAAAACCCCAAACAAAACAAAACAAACACACCACACACAAAATAAAACCCACAAAACCCCCGCAAAACTAAACAAAAACCAAACAACAAAGCCCCGCACTTTTAACCAGGGCTCCTTTTTGCTTTTTAGCCTTGATATAAGGGACTGGAGCAAAGGATGAAAATCTGCACTCAGTATGTGTGCTATGGATAATGAGGTATTTAAAATATTCAGATAGCAAGGAAAAGTTTGATTATGCCTTCTGTTCTCTATGTCTCTACACATTAGTAATTAATCATTTTCCATTGTCTTGCTATTTGCAAAGGTGGAAGAGGAGAAAGGAACAATGATATGCATATGCTGCTGTTAAATTTGTTAAAGTGTTAATTCATCCATTGCCAACATTTCTGCTTCTATTTCTGAGATACAGAAAGATCACAGGACCTCATTGTTAATAATGACTGAGGGAGGGACAGAACCTCAGTTTTAACATGCTATGAACAAGGCAGAGGGTACAATCTCTTTACTTAAAAAAATCCACAACAACAACAGAGAAAAGTACAAAGAGCCATTTTAAATCATAATCATTGTTAATACATATTTATATCAGTATAAGTAACCACTGTTAATATATCAGTAAACACTGTTAATATATCTTTATAATGCTGATTATTAGCTCACTCGTATGAGTAATTTCATAATTTCAGGACTTGCTGAAATCAAGTTTTGCATCTTAGAAAACATTTGAAGAGTCTGGATTCCACAGAAGACCTAGGGCTATTATATCCTCTCCCCTCAACTCTTAATTTCCTTTCCTTCTCTTCCTCTCTTCAAATTATATTTCATTCTTTCAGATGTGTCAGGACTTTACACTGTTTAAATGACTTAATTCTCATATTGTTTTATCATATGGATTCATATGGAGGGCCAACAATTATATATACTGGAAGTGATCTAGACCTGAAGAGGAATCGTCTCCAAAAGAAACTTTTATACTTATATTATACAAAGCAAACTCAGTTAATGAAGATATCAGTAGTCAAAATTTTCTGTTAAAACAGGTCAGGTGTCAATCATCAGGTCTCATAGAGATCCAAAACTCTAAATTTTTAATGGAACATGTTGCCTTCAGTGTCTCTAACAGAAAAGTACAATTATTACAGTTATACACAGCCTCTCATTTTTGTTTTATTGCATTTTTATTAATATATGGACAGTTTGTTTTGAATAGTCCTACTTATCAGTTCTTTTCTATATGATAGATATTCCATTACAAAAATTACCTGGAGTCCTCTTTCAGTGAAGTGTCTCAGTTAATCTTTCAGGACATCCTTTGCCCAGAAATTCCTATCAGAGGAACTACCTGCCCTTTATTTCCAAGATTTTATACGTATTTCTTCTCCTTGCTCATCTGAACAGTACAGAGACATCATTATGTAAATAGGATTAGCCTCCTAAATAACAGAATTCGAAGACTTAGTCTAGTGACAATTCACACAGGTCATTTTTATCTGTGACCTCAAAGGCAAAGCAACTTATTTTTGTCTTTACTTGGGGTGGAGGGAGGTGGAAGTCTGAAGGAGCTTTGTCCCTTTGGTTTGGTTTTTTAAAAACCCAAATAACCACAAATAGCAGAGTGGTTTTATGCTGTCTTTGTCCAACTACTCCTGTCTGGGAAAGCAACAGTGATCCAACATGCTGATAAAGCCAGAGCTATACCATTTAAGTTTAAAGAATGAAAGAATCCTTGAGTTGGCCTTATTCGTATTTCACAGAAGTGTTTACCAAAATGTTCTATGAATGTATTACTTCCAATCAAGTTTTGCCTTCTAATATCAAATGCTTTGCTGAGTAGACAATTTCAGTGTTAGGCAGAACTTGATGGTGTGTCATGTGCACTTACAGAACAATGGATTAGTCACTTACCAACGACCAGCCTCATTCATGTTCATTTGATGTTGAGTTAAAAGCAAATCTTCCAGATAAGTGAAAGCTGCAACTGCCAGAGCTAAAAATCCTGAAAGTATTACACACAAAGCATTACCACAGCACTCTCTGCCAAAAACATTCTTAAACACTGCAATATTTGTGTTCATTCACATCTGTTAGAAGCTAAAGACCAAGCAGAGCTAATTGTTATTCCTAAGAGGACATTACCTCATCAATTATTTCTAGGATACTTTCATTTCAGTTACATTTTATGTCCATCAAGATTCTTAAATTAAAAAGATCCAAATAATCTGTGGACGCAGCCAAATTGAGACTACCTGCTCATGAATATATTGCTTAATAGTCATCCCTCTCCAACAACTACTTTCCTTTTGTTATGCACTTTATGTATCTGTACTATAATCTATTGGATAGCAACATGCATTCAGGAATACACTAGTGGATCATTAGAGAATATTAAACACATGAGTAACCAACCTCAGTAAATGAACTGGCCCAGATTTTTCTTGCATATCTCAATTTGTATAAGTACTAAAAGTAGTTCAAGGAGAAAGAAGCTGTAGTTTCCACAAAACTTCAGTAGATTAAATTGCTTCAGATGATTGAATACACAGAAAAATCATCAAAAAGGAGAAAATTAGGTGCTGTATGAGACACACTTTTTAATTTCTAGGTACTTTGAAACTTGGTAACCCTGAAAATTTGTCATAAAGGGCATTAAGGTCACAGGTCAGAATATGCAAGTAAGCCATCAGAAAAGAGCTTCACAGATTGTAACTCGTAAGTATAGCAGCAAAATTTACATATTCTTGCTCAAGTTAGCATGATTGTTTTCTTCTGGTTGCTGGAAGAAGTGGGCAAATAAGATATCATGAGGTCCCACAAAGGAAAATGTTAAGTCCTACATTTGGAATAGAGTAATCGCAAGCAAGAGTACAAGCTCTGAGACAGGCAGAAAAAATCTGGGTATCCTGGTCATCATCACAACCTTGAACAAAGGGCAATACCCACTGGGTTGTGTCAACAAAAGCATACCCTGCAGGTCCAGGGAAGGGATTCTTTTCCCCACTACACA
The DNA here is from genome assembly GCA_028020825.1 of Podargus strigoides. Lineage (NCBI taxonomy): Eukaryota > Metazoa > Chordata > Aves > Caprimulgiformes > Podargidae > Podargus > Podargus strigoides. The sequence continues at coordinate 59,544,565 of CM051620.1, forward strand.
CTTGTGAGACTACACACAAGTGCTCTGTTCAACTTAGGGCTCCCCAGTACACAAAATGACAGTGCCCAGCGGAGGTCAGAGAGCTGAAGCACACAGTATATGAGGACAGGCTGGATGAACTAGATGCATTCAGCCTGCAGAAGGCTGAGGGGTGATCTAACAACCACCTTTGACTACTTAAAGAGGAATTTTAGAGAAGGCAGAGTCACAGACTTCTTGGAGAAGCACAACAAAAGAATAAAATTTGTAACAGGAGGACTTCATTGTTATAAAGAGGCACAATGGATGACAACTAATGCTCCCACAGCTTGTAGTGGGATTGGAGTGCTGTTGAGGTGAGGCTATTGGGACTCCTCAGGGAATGTAGCCTTGGAGGAGAGTGGGAGGGAGTGGGAACAGGGGAACTGTGAACACAGGTGTGGGCATATGAGGAAAACACAAACCCTCCCTCTTCAGAGGTCTCCCACACAATTGCTCCTTGCAGCACACTGATTGACTAGGGTTAGTTGCATGTGAGTTGCTTTTGCTAGAAGACTTTCACAGGAGATTTCTAAGCAGCTCTCATCCTATGCTTCCCTATATTTCTTTTTCATGGTATTTATCATAGTAAAATAGGGAGATAGTGGTATCTTATTCCAGAAAGGGAGTTGTTTCTTCCTCTTGGAGCCTTTCATCCAGCGCTTGGCTCTGTCAATCCCAGGACACCAAAGAACCACACTTGTAATTGCTAAAATCAAAGAGAAGAATGCTTCCCCTCTATAGAGCTCAGAGTAGATTGCTCTTACAGACTTGAATTTAGGTTTTGTTTGTTTTTTAAATGACTGTAATGATTCTCGTCAGTCATCATATAATGCAACATCAGGGGACAAAGGAAATTAATTTTCAGTGTCAGAAAAATGAATGAATTACAGTCAGCTGTGAGATTTGTAAGGAGAAAGAGGCTGGCTTACAAATTACCTATTTATGGAAGCCAGCATGCACTGATCCAACAGCCAGACTGAAGTTATGTAGTCAGTACAGAAAAACCCTGAACTGAACTTTGAGGCAACCTGGCCAGGTAAAGATACATGGAGTACTGCAACACTGCCATATTCAGTGTCCTCTGTCCTCAGACAGCAGAGAGCCAAGCTCAGAATTGAAGAATCTGTTTGCAGCCTGTCAGTAGCTAATAACCCACTGGTGGGGAATGAGAAAGGGCGGAGGGAACGTGTCCATTTCAGAATCCTCAGTCTTCTGTGGTAAGAGCTGTAAGACTAGTATGTGCTTGAGAAATCTGGTATGGATATAGATATGATTATAGAAGTTGTTTCCTTCTTTTCAGTTCTCTTATTTCTGTGTTTGAGTTGTGCTTTTGCCCACACCAGTCAGGTATGGTGAGCATAGCATCAACAGATACCTGGGCAGCTTCATGAAATGCTCTCACCAAAGAACGTAGATTGTCACAGCTCTATTGTAGAGACCAACATGTGTTTGAGATGTTCTGACACCTCACTGACTCATTGAATTTTCACCTTCTGGTGTCAGAGTAGATACTTCAGTAAGGGATTGTTCCCTTCCATATTTTGTAAACTCTGTGAAAGATCTATATGTCAAAAGGTCTCAAGGTCACATTAGAATCTCATTTCCACCTGTATATGCCCTTTTGACACAGCTCAGTAAAAATGTAAAGGAGACTCTAAAAACAGAGAAAATGTTTGGATCCTCGATCCCAGTAGGCCTAAATTTAAGATCAAGTTTAAATGAATAAATAAATAACATTTTAACATGAATACAAAAAAAAAAAAATCTCCTTGGAATTAACAGCACACATTTTGGGGATAGAATCTTTTTTTTTCATGCTTGTGCAACCATCACCACTTTGAATGATACATGAAGAAACCAACAGTATGCTTGGTAGAACACCTCGAGTTCTTCGGAGGTTTTCATACCACCTAGCTCAGAGTACATGATATAAACACATGGAGAACAGTCTCCCTTTAGAGCTAAGAGAAACAAGGTCTCAGAAGATTAGATTCTTGAGCTAATGAAATCTCTCAAGGTGCCAGCCTCACCATGACTAGACTTCCTGTGTAAACCTCACAAGTCAGTTACCAGTGAGAAATCTCTGTTATTTCATGTCAACTAAAAACCAAGCAGTAGGTCATTTGTGGAAAAAGAACCATTTTTACTTTGAAAAATACATCTCTCTGCAGTTTAACATTTGCTCATTTTCCCCATAATTCTACCTGAATTTATTCTAGTGTCTCAACTAAAGAGTCTATCATGTCACACATTAAAGTGTGCAACCAGTATTGACTTGAGTAAAATAAATAGTTTCTCCCAGTTTATTTCTGTAACTGAATATAGCATCTGATTTCACTCAGCATTTCTCACAGGCTTTATATGATATCTAAGAAAAATATTTCCATGGCATCAATGACAAGATACTTGATTTCTCCAGGCAGAATTACATACTGGAAACTCACAAGTACTCAAAATTTAAATTGATTCCAACAATGTCAATAAGATACTGTAGAAAAACACCATGCAACATCTTCTGAGCATTTTCTAAATTATATATAATTACACATGGCTAGCCTTTCAAGGAATGTATTATTAATTTGTTGGGTAATTTGGTTAGCTAATCATTGGTAATAAAGACTTGCAATAATCTCATATACATTTTATATAATTACATTAAGCTCATCAGAACAACAGTTTTAAAGATCATTTTATGGCCAGTAGTGTGAAAATTGTTATTAAGGACAGCAATAAGACTAGCTTGATAGCAACAGATCTGTATTAAAAGAAAACCTCCACAGGACATAGCATTAAAACTCAACAAGCTTGTGCTATTTGCTTCTGGGGACTCATCATCAGTGTACCTCACTAATGTCTCAGCCAACAGAACTATCATCTATTTGTGAGGCTGGGATTCCAAGATTTAGTAATGTATTTTGTATGAGGAGAGGATCCTCAGCCTCACAGTTCCTTCTAGGAACTGCACCAAATTTGGGGTTGGAGAAGGTAAAAAATTTCAGACAGGAATGTTAACCTAGAATGTTCAGGGAGATAGATCAACACCTAGAAAAGCTGTGCAGTGCCAGATTTTTGAACCAAAATTACACCAGATTAAGCAAGAACTGTAACATTCACAAAGCGAAGTCCTTAACTAGAAAAGAAAACTCTCAAAAAAATGCTTTTGTATCAATTTACGTACACATGATCAGTTGCTTATAGTCTAGTTCAACATAAGAAAGGAGTAGACCAAAATGACAAGGGTATGGTCAAACTGGTAAGAGAGGTGGTGTAAGGAACTGTGAAGATGAAGGAAGGAAACAGATGCAGCCAGTCATTGCTAATTTTCACTCAGGCACCAGCAACATTCTAAAATGCTCTGACTCAAGTCATTTAAGAACTGTGTTGGACTATCTAGATGAAAGTGGAAATGAATTAAACTGTTAAGTTTTTGGTATGAGAACAAGTCCTAAAAAAACCCATAGTACGTGCATAGAAAGAAGAAAGTGACAAGTCAGAAATGCATCAGGTCCCTTTTTATTTCAGGAGAATCTATCGTGCCAGAGCTACTCAGTCTGCTTTTTAAGCCTGAACTCCCAGGTAACTCACCTCCCCCATCTTTTGTAACTAATTCTTTTCAGCTTGGAGACAAAGAGAGGAGAGAATAAACAAATAAAGCACAGAAGGTTGATGCAGTTCTGTCAAGAGCAGCCAAAAACCTGTCCATCCACCACCTGAGATGTGCAGCCACAATCCAGTCTTTCTACTGATTTTACTGGCTGCTGGATCACAACCTGTAAGGAGGAATAAAAGATTGATTCACCTTTCCCGCTATCAAATAAAAGCATAGAAATCTGCTTTTAATGGAAATATTCAGTAAGCTTGATGCTTGCCTTTTTTTTTTTTTTTTTTTTTTTTTTTAAGAAACATGTAAGATTTTAAATGCAGTTATTTTCAAATTTATTTGGAAATATTCACTTGCAAGTTCTTGTAATTATATTTGAATCCAACTTTCAATATCTAATATGAAAGTAATGGAGGAAAACATGACAAAACTTAGCGCACAAAAAGGAAAAACTCAATACGATTAGGGAAATAATCAGATTGCTAATATACATCCAAACCCACAGTAGTTTCCTAGTCAAGTTGGAATTTAAAGCAATATTAATATTTTTCCTCCTTTTCAGTTGGTTGTATTTTCATATTCTCTACAGATTAAGTTTTCATTTCCTTATTCCGTTCAGAGCAAAGTCTGAGGAATCCAATTGCATTAGATATATGTATAAAGACTGCTTCTTCCATAAACCTGAATCCTCAGTCCAGCAGTAGCTGATTATAGAGAGACTCCAGTTTCAAGTGTGGGGGGTTTTTTGTTGCCTTTATTTTATTTTTATAAAAATTATTAAAGCCCAAAATACAGTTTGGGGTTTGATTTGGTTTTGGTTTTTTAATATTTCATGAACCTACCAGTCTTGAAGAAACATGTGTTGTGTAATATCAGCATTATGGGAAATTGAAGAGAATACTGTGTTAGACTGAGTCAAGGATAGGAAAGAACACAACAACATTTCTTGAAATTTATAACAATGGCAGACCCTGAAAGTGCTTTAGGGTTGTACACCACAAGGTCCTTATAAATGAATTGCTTCAGGTTATAGAATGCCCAAATAAAAGTTTTGGGGGTTTTGTTTGTTTGTTTTAAACTTTTTTTTGTAGATAGGGTAGTTAGACTGTTGTGCATCAGCAGAAAAATAATCAGTTTTCTGATGTATGTAATTTTATTATTGGCAATTTCATAGAATCCTGGTTTCAGTACGTTAGTAAGTTCTATAGAAAAAAAAAATTTTTAATGCCTAAAAAACCCTCAGATGTTAACTAAATTTTAGACACAAACATTTCTGTCATGGGAGAATGTGAAACCCAAAGTCAACACTTAAGAATTTATTTTTATTTTGGTTGTAGGTAGTAAAAGTAGATAGAAGCTAAAGATAAACAATAAGGATTTAAGCTAAATATGAAAAATATAATATTGCATACGTACCATTCTCTAGCCCATAGAAAATCATCCTTTCAAGGTACAAATGTCTTGATTTTATATTGTCTGTTGTACTAGAGTTGGAAGAGTTCACCAGGACACGGAAGATGAAATTTTACGTGCCATCTTTACCTCATGATTCTTGTAAGCTACCTGTGAAATAGAATGGAAATGGGTCACTAGTATTAAATAGTGTAAACATCACTTGAAGGAAAACATGTGCACAGTATTTAAGTGACTGTTGGTCTTTGCCCTTCCCCTTCTTTTATACAAGAAGGGTTTCAGGAACAGATACATTCTAGCAAATCATTACAGCCAAGTGCACTGAATTAAGTAGAGTTTTTCAAAGAACACAGAAGATTGTTTGCCTTTATCACGCATCTTCTTCACTGTAACATTTTACACTTCTGTCTCCTCAGCTTTTTTGTTTGCTTATGTTTCTTGGGTTTGTGTTTTGTTTAGTTTTGTTATTTTAATTAAACTTCCAACAACCTTTCACTAACATCAAAGTTGCAACAGGTCTTCCATGCAGTTTTAGTAAGCGTTATTTTTGTTGAGGTTTATTTTGTTTGGTTTTGGTGGCTATTTGTGGGGGAGGCTTTTTGGTTTATTTCTTTCGGTGTGTTTTTGGTTTTTTGTTGGTTTTTTTGTTTGTTTGTTTGTTTTGTTTTTTTGTTCTGTTTTAGTTTTATTTTATTTTATTATAGGGGGGTTTGGGGTTTGTTGTTTGGGGTTTTTTTTTTTGAGAGGGAGGGAGTTCTGGTGTGGGGTTTTTGGGTGTTTTGTTTTGCTTTTAAATGCAAAGTTGTCATCTGAAGCTTCAGGCCCAAACAGAAACTTATGAAGATTACTGACCTTTTGCATCAGTTTCTCAAGCACCAGCAGTGTTAAGACACCAGCCTGCTGTGAGCTTTAACAAGCCAAGAACGAGCAGCAACCTCAGGCTCTGATTTAGCAGTTTTCTTATGTTGCCTCTGCCTTATCAAAGCTCCGGTCTTTCACTAACATTTTACACAATAGGATGGGTTTATTTAGTTTCAGTTTGTTTTTTTTATTCCTTGTCTATTCACTATGCAAATACACCTAATTTCTCTAAATTGATTTTGCAGCACAGTATTAAATTCCATTGATCTTTCCAAATTAAGTGGTAGTTCAGTTTTTCCTATCACCGACAGTCTGAATCGCTCCCCACAACAAAATGAAAGAGTCCTTAAAAAAACCAAAAACATATATCTCCTACCTTTTACTCTTAATTGTGTTTTGAATGAAAGCAATGAAGACTCCAACATAGGATCCAGGTTGACAATAGTAGCATGAAAGCATGATGCCTCTGCACAAGCTTGGGGTTGTCTATACCCCATCAGTTTGTTTCCAGTGGGAACTGTAAGCATAAATCACCACAGCTGCCAGCTGTCCCTTTGAGGACTCCACAGGAAAAACAGAGTAAAGAGACGATAGCTTGTTTTGGCCTAAGCTGTGAAAAAACACTATGTGATTCTTTATACATGATGGTCTACAGATATGTAGACCACACTGTACCCTACATGCAGCATGGAGAAGCAACATAATAGACAACTTGCAAGGTCTGAGTGAAAGTAATTTACATCATTCCAGAGTTGAGGCTGCTCTTTCTGGAGGTTTACAAGAAAAAACCTCTCTTATGCTAGTGCCAAAAGACCTAGGTTCTCATCAGACATAGTCTGCCACTGTTTCTGAAAGTGTAGTGCTCTTTAAGATACTGAGAGCTGTCTGAAATATCTACAATTACTTAAGAGTAACAGATACACAGTAGCTTAACACCCTTTTTATTACTAGGATTAACTTTATCTAATCCAGAAACACAAAATAGTTGAGTTTGGAAGAGATTTCATAAAATCATCTAGTCCAATCCCCCTTCTCAAAGAAATGTATGCTAAAACTGGTTGCTCAGACCATGTCCAGTCAGGTTTTGACCATCTCCAAGGGTGCAGACTCTATAACCACTCTAGAAAACTTGTTGCAGTGTTCAAAGATACCCACAATAAATAAATAAGAAGTTATCCTGTATTTTAACTGGTGCCCACTGCCTTTTGCTCTGTTACCAGGAAGAGTTTGGTTCTACCATCCTTACTTACTTCCCATTCCCACCTCCCCATCATGTATTTAAATACACATAATACCCCCACTCTTTTCCAGGCTGAATAATCCCAGCTCTTAGCTTCTCATCATGTGTCTGATACTCCAAGCATCATATTCGTGGTCCTTTACTGGACCCATTCCAGTATGCCCATGTCTCTTATACCAGAGTCCAGGACTGGACACAACACTCCAGATGGGGTCTTACCAGCCTAAGCAGAGAGGAATAATCACCTCCCACAACCTATTGAAAATGCTTTTCCAGATACAGCTTAGTATGCTGTTGGCCTGTTTTTCTGCAAAGACATACTGCTGTCTCACTGTCAATCCTTTGTCCACAATGACCCCCAAGTTCTTTTCTGTAAAACTGATAGCAAGGCACTTGACCATCAGCCTGTCCTGGTGCATGGGGTGTTCCACTCCTGGTGTGGGACTTCACATTTCCCTTGGATGAACTTCATGAGATTCCTATTTGCCCATGATTCCAGCCTGTTGAAATCCCTCTGTATAGGAGCACAATCATCTGGTCTATCTACCACTCCTCCCAGTTTTGTATCATCTACCTGATATGTAGGGCAAAGAGTGGAAGACGTGGGTAATGAGGGGAAAAAAGGCAGTATAACATTTGGGAACTTACTTTTCTGGTATATTTTTTAAGTAGCAAGACTTCCACTGAATGGAAACTTGTAATTGGAAATGTCAGCTTTACCCACCTTCTTTACCTTGTAACAGAAGGGCTTTCAAAACATCTGCAATAGAGTACAACAAAATTAGCAACCTTATTCAGGAAAGTAAGCGCTGTAAGCATGCACATATTGAGAAGAGCTGAACAGGTTCTATTTGCTTTTGATCCACTGCATCCCAGAATCCCAGAATGTTAGGGATTGGAAGGGACCTCAAAAGATCACCTAGTCCAATCCCCCTGCCGGAGCAGGAATACCTAGGTCAGGTCACACAGGAACATGTCCAGGCGGGTTTTGAATGTCTCTAGAGGAGACTCCACAACCTCTCCGGGCAGCCTGTGCCAGTGCTCTGTTACCCTCACTGTGAAGAAGTTCTTCCTCACATTTATGTGGAACCTCCTATGTTCCAGCTTGCATCTGTTGCCCCTTGTCCTATCATTGGATGTCACTGAGAAGAGCCTGGCTCCATCCTCATGACACTCACCCTTGACATATTTATAAACATTAATAAGGTCACCCCTCAGTCTCCTCCAAGCTGAAGAGACCCAGCTTCCTCAGCCTTTCCTCATAAAGATGTTCCACTCCCTTAATCATCTTTGTGGCTCTGCACTGGAGTGGACGAAGCACTTGAGGCAATGGTCTAATGGTCTAGTGGTTAGGGAGATGACGGGATAAAGGTTGGACTTCATGATCCTGGAGGTCCTTTCCAACCATGGTGATTCTATGATTCTATGATTCTCTGAATGGCAGCACAGCCTTCTGGTGTCAGCCACTCCTCCCAGTTTTGTGTCAATCAGAAAACTTGCTGACAGAGCAGTCTATTCCCTCATCCAAATCATTGATGAATATATTGAATAGTACTGGTCCCAGTACCGAACCCTGAGGGACTCCCCTAGATACAGGCCTGCAACTAGACTCTGCCCCACTGACCACAACTCTCTGGGTTCTGTCCTTCAGCCAGTTCCCAGTCCACCTCACTGCCCAGTCATCTAGTCCACACTTGTTAAGTTTGGTTGTGAGGATGCCATGGGAGACAGTGTCAAAAGCCTTGCTGAAATCAAGGTAGACTACATTGACTGTCCTCCCCTCATCAGTCCATCTAGTTATGTCCTCATAGAAAGCTCTCAGGTTGGTCAAGCATGACTTCCCCTTGGTGAAACCATGTTGACTTCCCCTAATGACCTTTTTATCCTTGACATGCCTAGAGACAGCACCAAGGATAAGTTGTTCCATCACCTTTCCAGGGATGGAGGTAAGGCTGACCAGTCTATAGTTACTCAGGTCTTCCTTCTTGCCCTTTTTGAAGACTGGAGTGACATTTGCTTTCCTCCAGTCCTCAGGCACCTCTCCCATTCCCCATGACTTAACAAAGATGAGAGTAGCCTAGCAAACATTCACATGTTAAAACAGCAGTACTCATACACTTCAATCAATTTCAGTCAAGTAATTAGCCATAAAAAAAGATCTAAAGTATGTAACTGTGCAAAGTCCATCAGATGGAACTGTCTTCCTCTTTTAGCACTGACATAGCTGCAAACACATAAGGCATTTGAACTGTGATCCTGGCTCCGAGTCTGACAGTTTTGTTCTTCCCCAACCGAAAAATGCAGCTTGCTGCCTTTCCATCAAGTCAGAAATTCACTTGAGCTAAATTAATCGTCATGAGTTCACTAGAGTAGTAATCAGAGAGAACTCTCATTCAACCACGTCCCACATATGGGTAAGGTCTGATTGTACAAACTCTACTAAAAGTAGTTACTCTGTTCCATTCAAAACAATAAAAAGATTGCTGCTAAGCATTCTGTTGTCTGAAACATCATTTGGAAACAATCAAGGGAAAAGAAAACACAAGAGCAGAAAAATTGTGGAAGGAACAGTGATATTTATTAAGCATATACCAGCCACCAACAAGCAACTCTTTTTCTGATAGAATAAATGTTTTACTCCATGTTATCATACAAGACCATTTCAGAACAACACACATGTTATTGGCAAATAAAGCCTGAGTAGTCTGAGAAGATGCCATGCTTCTAAAATAGTCTTCTCTTTAGAAATAAAAATAGGAGCATAATGAAGAATGGTGCCACGTTTTTTAACAACAGAAATGGATATAGCGTTTCTGTGTTGCTTCTTTAGCTATCAACAGTAAACATTTTGGGGGAAAAAAAAAACAAACGACAAAAGCATGTGTTTATTTAGGTCCAACCAAACTGAAGAATTCTGTTTCCATTCCGGAAAAAAGTTTTCTGTTTTGAAACAAGATTTAGTTTTTTTCATATGCCCCATTTGACTTGAAATGCTTGAACATTTAATACAGTAAAGTTAAATGTTTACCTTATGGGGCAGGGGGGTTGGGGAAGGAATCTTACCAAAATGGTAGAGGAAAAGGAAGAAATGTGGTTAGATAAGGACTCAGAAGTGAAGATCACCCAAATATGGCAAACAAGATCGGAACAAATTTAGAGAAAAGAGCTTTGGTTCCCAACTTCCACCTGGTGTCTATTTTCCATGTTCATTATACTTCTGAAGAGTTTCATCTCTGCTACTGATTTTATCAGTAACATATAAGAGAGTCTCCACCCTCACTGAGCACTGAGCACTGTAAGGAAGACTCACTTTCAATTTCCTGCTGTTCAGGACGCTTAAAGACCTGTGTTAAAGTAGCCACTTTGAATTCTTATATAAGATGCAAAATAACTTAGTTAAAAGCCTAGAATCCGAAGAGTTTACTTAATTCCAGTGGGAAGCTTTAATAATAATCCTGCTCATATCCTCAACATTTTTTTAAAATTAAATAAATGCCTTGCATGAACAATTAATTGTTTTCAACCAGTCCCTTTAAATGTGCAAGCATCTGATTTTTCTGACTAATCTTTAGCTACTTACTTTTCTTTCTGATTACTCAGAAAAAGACCCTTGATTATGTGGTTCATAGCCTTTTTGTAAATTGAGCACAAAGTGACCGATACATCAAAGTACATTACTTATTGCAGGCAATAACTGCAAAATTCAGCAACTAATAGCTGCTGGATAGTATATGAAAGAAGAGGGAACTCATAATAGACTTCAGCAAACACAGGCTATCTTATGGGAAAGGGGCTATATATGTATTTGCCAAGACATAAACCCACAAACATATTTACTCTTTCTGCATGTCTGAATATTATAAACTCTCCCAGAACATTATACATGCTCCCAAAAAAAACCAAAGGCTATTTCAGGGAGACCTTTCTTACATGCAACCAGATATCTGATAATCAAATCATTAGGTGAAATTAATGTTGTGTACTGTCAAAAGCCCCACACTATTTATTACTACTGTCTGGTTTAGAATCTTAAAAACAAACCAACCTACCTCAAAAAAAAACCCCCACATTAAAAGCTAACCAAAAACCCCTTACCCCCAAAAAACCCACAGTCTTTGCTAGGATCTTAATAAGTGCAACAACTAGGGACATATCCACCTTGATAATCTTTATTTTTGAAAGGACTTTCATAATTATATTAGCTTATATTACCTTAAACAGCCTATGGCTTAAAATGCATTTTATATTCATAACTTACTGTAAAATGACAATACTAACAGCAACCTCTCACAAGCATTTTAAGGTTATATAGTTCATAAGTAACACAGGAAGACCTACTAATCAGTGTCATTATAAAAATTTAACATATTATTCAAAAATTCACTTGAATAATCACTGAAGAATAATTCTCATAAAGAGCCTTTAGTATTCACTGGGTAATAATCTTGATTACGTCAAGAGTCAATCATGACCATAAAATATTATTGCTCTATAAGTAGCTGAGCTTTTTCCAAGTTCTGCCTCAAAGAAAGATTCCTCCAAATTGACCCGGAACATAAAAAAAGAAAAAAAAAAAAAATTAAAAAAATACTTGTTTATTTGGGAGAACAAAATCTTCAAAGTTCTTTTTCCTCTAAAAAGTTTCAGCAAGCCTAGGAACTACTTCTTCCATTTTCATGTAGTTCATTTATGCTTAAAAATAAAAACACACCTCAATTAGAATTGTCTAAGATAAAGGCCAGCATACATGTGATTTTCCACTGGCAAGGTTCATTAGAAGTGCTTTCCACATGGAGGAGGTCAGAGACAGCAAAAACAAAGGCATGGCTTGACATAAGTAGCAATAATTTAGGAGAAGCACAAGTTATTCCTTTGAGATTGTCTAAGAGGAAAGGTCGTTCTTTCAAATCCTAAAGTTTTAATTTGGAGTTTTGAAGTCACTTATTATTTGTTTCTCCTATTTGCAATAGCCTTAAGTCCAAAATCTGGCAGTTCCTTTTGTTTTTGGCTGAAGAATCTGATTTGGTATCAACACAAGATGTTTGACACAGCTTTGTGACAGTGTCACAAAGCTATACAGAGAGAGTAGGAAAGAAAAGGGACCCAAAAAAAGAAAAGAAAGAAACTAAAGGAAAATGTGTAAAAGAGCAAGGAAAGACAGAAAAGGAAACAAAAAGCAGTAAATGGATTGGCTGGAATACTAACAGACTGAGGAGGCAAAAGTTCAATACATTAGAGTTGCTAATAAGACAGAAAAACATTCCTGTGATCATTGTGGGAACCCATCAGTCAGAGAGCAGAAAACTTTTATACTGGCGACCAAAGATAACTGCAAAATAGCAAGTGTTCAAGCAAGACCTTCAATACAACAAAATCTAGTGAGATGCTCTGTTCAAAACGAACTGTAAAACAAACACTTAAGGAAGTCTGCAAACACTAACAGCTGGATGTATGAATAAAGTATATGACAGTTCCTTTCAAGTAATATATTACAATGAAAATATATTGCTGATTAATTCTGGGATGTAAGTCAGTAACTACATTATCAAAATTAATACCTTGTTCTTTAGAGCTCCAAGGTTTTATTAAATATCCTGTTGAGTTTACAATAGATTGTTGCTTTACTTTTTAACTTAAGTCTTGAGGTAATAAACTAGATTAGTTTTAAAAAGTAAAATGTATAGACAGCATAAATTGTTTTGCCTTTTCTTTTTTCCAAGACTTGAGAAATTTCAGAGCCAGAAATTCAAATTAGTCATTCTCTGGATCCAAAAAACATGAGTTTCCTTCTATGTCTAGAAGAAAGTTTTCAAAGACCTGTATTTCAATACTTCTAGTTACTTCCACAGTTGCAACATGAGCCATGTAATACTGGATGTAAGATTAACTTTGCAAACTGATTCAGCATCTTCTAACTAAGACAATACAAAGGAGACGGAAGGGAATAAACCCTTTGTACATACAGTTCTCTCTGCACCTAACAACAATGCTTTCAAAAAAGAAAAAAAATAATCTACTCAAAGTAAAAGGGCTATATATATCTAAATATATAAAGGTGAGTGAAGTGAACTACAATAAGCTTTTCACAGGGACATCAAATGGAAAACAAGATAGCATGTCTTAAATACAAAAAAATAGCCCAGCTGGGATATGTTTTACCTTGTTTTAAAAACATTTTCAGCTAATCAGTACACCTAGACCATCTCTATAATGAATAGTTGATAACACATAAATGGAGATAGATTGGACAGAACAGTAAAATAAAGAACTAGAACATCTATAGCATTTTGTCCATGTTTGAAAAGACAACAGTGAAATTACTTTTGATCAAACTGTAAATGTGAATTCCCCTAGAGCTTTCTCGAAAAGGCAAAAGAAACTGTTTATGGTCCAATCCATTACCCTGTGTTCATAAATATCTATTCCAAAATTAGAATGTTAAATGTTAAAAAAACCGCAAACATCAATCAGCAGAAGGTTAAATATCTACAATTAAATTGAGAAATACTGATGAAAGGAAAACTAAACGTCTTACTAGGTATACCCAGCAGTAGACTGATAATACCAGCTAAATGCTCAACAGATGTCTCTAACTGGAAACATAAAATTTTAATAGTCAGTTTCTTCAGTATTTAAAGACTATATTGTTATCAACATATTTTTCATAAAGGAAGTCATGCACTTCTGTCACTAATATTTATTACACTAAGGATCATTTTAATACAATAATGCAGATGTCTTCATTCCATAAACCCCACTGGTACTTAAAGCTAGGATTTTATTACTTGTGCCTGGGGCCAAAGCAAGCTATAAACCTGCTACATTCTAATTCAAATACTGCTGGTGGGGTTTGCATTTTTGTGCCATAAATTACAATACAGTGTAATCAAATACACGCAGAAATGGTAGTCATGGAAACAGCATTTCCAATTCACAAAATTTTAAGATAAATAAAAAAAAACCCACTGGATTTCTGAACAATTATTTTTACTCTGGACTAACACATTTGCCCTCAAAAAGCACATATGTTATTACTCCAGCAGTATAGGATATTAAACAAAAAAAGTCCTCTTCAGAGTCCATTCTGAAACCAAGTTTTAATGTAGAAGAAGGCAAACCAGACATCAAGAGGGGGCATAAATTGATATTTATTCCTGAAGGCAAAAGGACGTACTTTTGAGCAAATGACCAGTCTTGCAAGTACTCTCAGAACAGATGAGCACATACTCATTTCTAGTACCTAATTTTTTTCCAAACCGGGAAGTATCCATTCATCTGTCCCAACTTGGTGCTCCTGGAACTCTAAAATGCAGACTACAATAGAAACAACTGCTGTTATTGAGAAACAGCATATAACCCAAGACAATCCATTTCCAAACACCAAACAAATTATTCATCAGTCAAAAGGAATTTTAGTTAGATTCAGTATATTAAGAACAAAAAGTGTATAACAGAGTATATGCCACCTGTCAGTTAGAATTTGTGCCAACTCTCTCAAAAAAAGTGCAGCAATTCTATGCACACAAAAAAAAATGCTTAAAGTTACAGAACAAAAGAAGAAAAGTCCCAAGAAACACATGCATGAGTATGTGCAAAACTTCCCTTCTCCAGCTCTCCTAAGTAGGTTCAATGAAGTTCATTCAACACAGCAGGGTCAAAGGAAGCAACAACATGGCTTTCTTTAAAGCATCTAAGAAGGTATAGCATCTTTAATTCAGAATAGATGCTCTTCCTTAAGAAATTTGGTGCAGAGGAGCCACAACACATAACTAACCATTCTGTGAAGAAAACACTTTCCTCATCACAAAATTACACTGTCCCTTCACCACTCCTCTAGAAGCACTCTAGTAGGTCATGGTAAAAAGATGACACCGAAGTAATGCATTCTGAATTCCTGCAGTAGCCTACACTAATTACTACAATAGAGAATGAGACAAGACATCCTTAACATATGACCTCAGCTGAGCCAAAGAATGTGTTGCCAGTAATTTGAAACTGCATGAAGTACAAACCTAGTCACTGCTTCTATACCAAGACTTTGATGCAGCTGCAAAAAGCACCACTGATAAAGGAAAAAAAGAAATTAGAGGGAATGAAAATAATACTTGCATGCAGTTACAGATACAGTGTTTCCTATGCCGCCTTCAGACATACAAGCTTTCTTTCCTTATTGTTTCCATCTCATAGAAGAGTCACACATTCCCTTCCATCTTCCTTCTCTGAATGGCATAGCATCTATACTACTCAGACCAAGCTCCCCCTCATAAAACACTGAGGCTAGGTCTAAACATAAGAGGAAGAGCATTCCACAGTATACTCTTGAATCCTGATCCCTGCTATCAGCCAGATCAAATACTTGTCTGGAGCATAAATCTCTTCTAGCTCACATGCCTAGGTTTCTTTTGCCGTGAAGCAGGAACACAGGGATGTAAGGAGTGATCCATGCCTACTTTATACTTCTGCATAGAGCTGTAATTCAGCTAATACTCCTAATGCCAGAGCTGAAGAGTTCAGTCATCAATCCCACAGTTAACAAGTGAATAAATAGCTCAACTTAACCTTCATCTCTGGATTCTCCTTCAGATTTACAATAGATGCTGAACAAAGAACATTACACAGCAGCATGTTAGGATTGCTCTAACAACGTGTTATAAGATAGCAAGTTAAAGAGTCATCTTTCTGTGATCTACCCTTCCCTCAGCACGGTCCAGCAGCTATGAAGTTCACCTGAATTTTGATACTGTGATGGAATGGTTTCTCATGTTAGTAATAGTGACAAGATTGCTAGTAGACTATTTTGATTACTCTGCCACCATTGTTCTTCACTTACTATGAATCTCTCTTCCATCTCCCTGTCTCTCAATACTCAGAACTGGAGGTAGTTATGCCGTGGTTTAAATTCCCCTTTTATTTTTCTTAGCTAGAAGTGCACCCAGCTCCATATGGTTTTTTGGTATACGCATTAATTTTGTCCCATCATTATACCAAGACATCTCTTAGAGTAGGGTGAAAATTTTGTTTCTGTAATATGCTCTCACAGGTAATGAGATTTTTATATATATGTAGTTTTAAACATAGTATAAACAGACCAAGCGATAATTCAGGAAGATAAGCCTGTGTCCTAAAGGAGAAGAAAAAGCTTAAAGAATTAATACGGGCTTACTAGCATATGAAAGAAGTTCTACAAAAGACACCATTCCAAGAATTTTGAAAACATCAGAAAAATGTTGCTTTGCTTAAAAAATTCCAAACATTAAAGTTAAGAAGAATGATTTCTCCATTCATTTTTTAAAATTTTTAAAAATAATTTCCGATTACCAGCAAACAATTCGAAAGCATTTGGAAAACCTGAAGTGGACAGAACATTGTAAGTCACCTTTCTATGACTTCAATTATCCAGATAGTAAATTAATCAACAAAATAAATACTTGCATAAGAGTCTACTGTTACAAATACCGTAATTCTTACCTTCACTTGCTCCTAACTGCAGTACGCAAAACAGTTTGGTAGAAAAAGCCACACAATGATATCATTTTCATAACACTTTCCTAAGATAGCTTCTATTCAAGTCTTTTTATACATAAATATATATAAAATATATATATTATATGTATATATAATTCTTTCTTCTACTGACTATTAGGGAGTCATTTATTCAGGCTTATAACCTTTTGTCTGACTTTTTCATTGGGCCTTCATCCCACCTTCATTATTTAACTATTCATAGCTGCAGTCTAGCTAGCTGAATACAGCATTAACTCATTAGCAGCCAGAACAGGCTCCTGTCGTCACAAATGTGTATTATCATCTTTGCCAGTGTGTTGGTACATTTAACAACAAATGGTGGTATTTTAGTAACAAAACCAGGTATTTTGTATTCCTATGACTGTGCTATGCATGCCTTTCAGATATGAGAACTGTGATACCTACAGTTTATCGATCAAGTGAAAAAAATTCAGCTGCTGACAACATCTTTTTGCTATACGACCTTTTTGATTTGACAGTAGTATATTTTGATGATCTACTGAACTGCAGCCAACAAGTAGGAAAATACCAATAAAACCAAAATCAAGGATGTAGTCAAATGTAACAAAGATAAAAATTGGTGCATATTCCCAGATATTTTTACTGTGAATGTGTTTTCATTACTTCAGACTGTGATACATTATTGTTAACTAATGCATAGTATATAAGAGCAGTCATACTAAAATTACATTTATACCTCTTTTTGACTAAAGGTGTTAAGAAACTTATGTCTTTATCATTTGTTGGACTAGGATGCACACTATCCTTATGTGTACTATCCTCTAGCTATCCATAGGTTTTCCTGTTAAGGAAATGGGTTGTTACAACATTGGAACGGGCTGCCCAGGGCAGTGGTGGAGTCCCCATCCCTGGAGGTGTTTAAGAGTCGTGCTGACATAGTGCTCAGGGATATGATGTAGCTGAGGACTGTCAGTGCTAGGTTGATGGTTGGACTCAATGATCTTTGATCATTCACAGATGACACACGTTTACACAAGCATCCTGACAGGGAATAAAGGGAGCACCAATCTCATCACAGAAATTCAAACTGGCATATTGACAGTTGCCTCTTCCTATATAAAACACCATGCCTTGTTCTCATATTCAGTTCAAATGTTGTGTAACTCCTACAGGCTTTACAGAGAGATGATGCACATTTGAATTAGTGTTCAGATTTGGGTATTTAAGAGCCAAAGGAAGCAGTATCTACATCTTAATTCTGTTTTTTAGTTTGGCCCAAAGTCCTGTAAAACCAAAGAGAATCCCTAAGAACCCAAATACACAGCAAAACTTTGAGAACTGTTACTGCTGGCATTGAAGAACATTATCTTTCTAAATTATTTTAAAGTGTACCTCATTTTTATTATACCGAGTGTGTAAGTCTTACTGAAGTCAAGCCATCAGAAAGCACAATGTCCTCTTTCACTACATTAACTATCAATTTTGGAACTTCCAAGGGCCCTGCCCATTTTTCTTGCAAGATGCTCTTTCTAGGATCTCCCTGTGACACTGCATGGTCCAAACTTTGGCTGCCTAAGAAGGAGTGAAGCACATTTCTCTTGTGGGATATTTTCTCAGGCACAGTTGTATTTCCAGATGCAAACAAGCACAAAGTAAAAAACAAAGCAAAAGTTCCTTGACCAAAACATGATCCACAGACCTTTTTCATTACATCTATCTAGCCTAAAATGTCTCAACACAACAAAAGAAACAGTTTCTCTCCTGAAATTTACCTCTAAAGAGACTCTGTAAAACTCATTTGATCCATGCCAACTGATTGTCACAAATGAGCAAGATTGATTGATCCTCAGCCTCCTGCTCCTCAAAGCACAATCCTTCCTGCTGCAGTCTGCTCCATACAATTATCAGTGGGCTATCTCTACCAGAATCTAAACAACTCAAATATTTAACTTAATAAAATCTAAGGAAGCCTAATTTGTGTTAAACTTCAAGTCTTTTGATTTTACTGAATTATGTCAATAAAATTCACCAGTTTGTTCCTGTTGTCAAATGTTATTACCCACAAAACAAAGAACCAATCTATGTGTTTTCTTCTGTTTCTCATAGTAAAGAGATTGCATTCTTTTTCACTGTTTACTATTAGTTTAAAATTTCACCAGAAAATAGATGTCTCTTTTACCAATATTTCACATATTATCCTGAACATGAGAGTTAACTACAGAAACCACTTCCACCATAACCATCAATCCGCGTATCAGGCGTGAGAATTAGGCTTGATGAGAAAGATTAAAGTTTCATCAAGGCATATTCAATTTTACATTGTTTTATGTTGTGGGTTTTTTTCTAGAAAGCTATTTAGAAGCAAGAAATAAAACCAAAAATAAAATGAAATGCAATAAAATGAAATGAAATAAAATAGTAATAAAAAATAATAAAAACTCCTCTGTCGCTGTTGTAGCTATTGCTTTAAAACGGACCATTCCACACAGATATTCATTCATTTAAGATGTTTCAGCAATGCAGTCATTGAGAATAAGCATCCTACTTCACCATCCTTGAGTTGTATTTTGCTAGCTTAACAGGCTTCAGCAGAGCTACTAGCATTACCTGTATAGACTTACTTCAGAAAATGTTACGGGGTAAAATAGTTTAAGCTGAGGTTTCAGCTCCTGCTCTAACCCCCAGCTACCCCCAACCAGCTCACCAAGCAATATCATTCTGCAATACAGTTATGGTCTTAAAATGATGCAGCTCCTTTAGGCAAGGATGTATCATAGATTTTGGTTAAAGTGGTTTTGGCATTTGCGTTATAAAACTACACTGACTAGCTTCTCCTAAAAAACCCAAAAAAGTTGCCCTTTTGAATATATAAAACCAAACACCAGGAAAGTAAGATCTTAGACTTTTCCTTATTGTTATTTAGAAACGTAACTCAGATCAAAACAGACACAAATACCTGGGGTGTTGTTAATTCAATGAGCTACATCACTCTTTTGGCACATTGTATTTATAGGAATATAAGAAATAATTAAAGTTTTTCACAAATTCACAGAATCGCAGAATGGTAGGGGTTGGAAGGGATTTCCAAAGATCATCTCGTCCAACCCCCCTGCTAGAGCAGGATCCTAGAGTAGATCACACAGGAACATGTCCAGAAGGGTTTTAAATGTCTCCAGAGATGGAGACTGCACAACCTCTCTGGGAAGCCTGTTCCAGAGCTCTGTCACCCTCACAGTGAAGAAGTGTTTTCTTATGTTAAGATTGAGCCTCCTGTGTTCCAGTTTCTGCCCATTGCCCCTTGTCCTGTCACTGGACACCACTGAGAAGAATCTGGCCCCATCTTCCTGACACCCACCCTTGAGATATTTATAAGCATTAATGAGATCCCCCCTCAGCCTCCTCTTCTCCAAGCTAAACAGACCCAGTTCCCTCATCCTGTCCTCATATGGGAGATGCTCCAATCCCTTCATCATCTTAGTGGCGTTGTGCTGGACTCTTCTCAGTAGCTCCATGTCCCTCTTGAACTGGGGAGCCCAGAACTGGACACAGTACTCCAGATGAGGCCTCACCAGGGCAGGGTAGAGGCGGAGGAAACTACCTTGACCTGCTGGCCACACTTCTCTTAATGCACCCCAGGATGCAATTGGCCTTCTTGGCCATGAGGGCACATTGCTGGCTCATGGTCAGCCTGTTGTCTACCAGGACTCCCAGGTCCTCTTCCCCAGAGCTGCTCTCCAGCAGCTCAGCCCCCAGCCTGTACTGATACATGGGGCTGTTCTTCCCCAGATGCAGGACTCGACACTTGCTCATGTTGAATTTCATTAAGTTACTCCCTGCCCAGCTCTCCAGCCTGTCCAGATCACACTGGATGTCAGCACAGCCCTCTGGCACATCAGCCACTCCTCCCAGCTTGGTATCATCAGCAAACTTGTTGAGGATACACTGTGCCCCTTCCTCCAGGTCATTAATGAATACGTTGAATAGGACTGGACCACGTACCGACCCCTGGGGGACACTACTAGTCGCAGGCCTCCAACTAGACTCTGCCCCACTGACCACTACTCTCTGGGCTCTGTCCTTCAGCCAGTTCCCAATCCACCTCACTGCCCAGTCATCCAGTCCACACTTGTTAAGTGTGGTTGTGAGGATGGTAGACCACGTTGACTGCCCTCCCCTCATCAATCCATCTAGTTATGTCCTCATAGAAGGCTATCACGTTGGTCAAGCATGACTTCCCCTTGGTGAAACCATGTTGACTACTCCTGATAACCCTCTTTTCCTCAACATTCTTTGAGGTGGCACCAAGAACAAGCTGTTCCATCACCTTTCCAGGGATGGAGGTGAGGCTGACCGGCCTGTAGTTAGCCAGGTCCTCCTTCTTGCCCTTTTTATAGATTGGAGTGATGTTGGCCTTCCTCCAGTCCTCAGGCACCTCTCCTGTTCTCCAGGACTTCTCAAAGATGATGGAGAGTGGTCTAGCAATGACTTCTGCAAGCTCCCTCAGCACTCATGGATGCATCCCATCAGGGACCATAGATTTGTGGGTGTCCAGTTCACCTAGCTTTTCCCTAACCCAGTCCTCTTCAACTAGGGCAGTCTTCCTCTCTCCTGACTTCTTCTGCGGTCTTGAAGGTCTGGGACTCCTGAGGGCCGGCCTTAGTGGTAAAGACAGAGGCAAAGAAAGCATTCAGTAATTCCACCTTCTCTGTATCCTCCGTCACCAGGGCACCCACTTCATTCAGCAGAGGGTCTACATTTCCTCCAGTCTTCCTTTTGGCTCCAATATATTTGAAGAATCCTTTCTTGTTATCCCGGACCTCCTTTGCTAGGTTTAATTCTAAGGAGGCCTTAGCTTTCCTTATTGCATCACTACATTCTCTGACCACATTCTTGTATTCCTCCCAAGTGGTCAGCCCCTTCTTCCATGTTCTGTAAATTTTATTCTTCCACTGGAGTTTATTTTGTAGCTCCCTGCTAAACCATGCCGGTCTTCTGGCTCCCTTACATGATTTCTTACTCTTCGGGATGCTATGATCCTGAGCTTGGAAATGATACTTGAATATTGACCAGCTCTCTTGGGCTCCCCTACCATCCAGTGCCCTGTCCCATGGGATTTCTCCAAGGAGTTTTTTGAAGAGGCCAAAGTTAGCCCTCCTGAAGTCCAGGGTTATGATCCCGCTTGTTGCTCTGTGCCTACTGCACATGATCTTGAACTCCACCATCTCATGGCCACTACAGTGTTAAAAATAATTTAATTCGAAAAATAAATTAATCTGAAAGAAGGCAGAGCCATATGAAAAATGAAAATGTATCTGTTGAAATCATTCTCATTTCCTGCGAGCCCATGCTTAATTAAAATGTTTTTTTCTTTGGTCCCCTGATGCTCTAGTCAGGGGAGAGTAAAAAAAAGGGAGTAAAACTGTGTTTGAAGATTTTCTACACAACCTACCTGTACCTATTTAGGAGAAGAGAGACATTTTCTCAACAGCTTAATTGTTCTTATGTCCTTCACAGTACAGTTCAAGAGCATATTTCTTTATGTCTTTCTGTGTTTTCTCAGGATAGCATTGCAGAAGTTCCTTTATCTCAAGAATGGGTTAGAAGTCCTTAGAACTGGAGGTAGGAAAATCAAAGATGCTATGCTTCAGGGAAGCATTACTGTCTCTAAAACTTACATTATGATCTCTTCCCAAGAGCTCCATTCCCAGATTGCAAAAGCTTCCACGGAATTTTATGGCCAAGGGATTAAAAGACTTCAAAACTAGACTTAAAAATAATGCCAAAACTATCTGCTTGAAAAATGTGTTCTGACAAAATATCCTTTGTTTGCCTTGTCTCTTTTTTACTTTTTCCTTCAGTTTGTAAGTTCTTCAGGTTGGGACCCTGTCTTTGTGCATGTCTAAGGCACCTAAAAAACAGTGATAAATAAATAACATATTAAATCACAATGACCACCTTCTCCCCTGAAAATCCATGGGGTTGTTCTGCTGTTAAATTGATGTTGACAAAATCAGCATTAATGTGTGCAGGCTCATTCCCTCTGGCTTCAGGAGGCCCTTGAGAATGGAGTTAGGTATGATCGCTTAGGCCAATGGCTTCTGAGGAAGTGGAGTTGCCATTAGGACAAGATGCTTAAAGGGTGCTGCAGAGAAGCTGTAACTCTACAATGATATCTATGCCTCAAAAGATCTCAGGTCATCCATGAGTTAAGAGGGACATATTCTTGCCAGAAAGCAAATCTTATCCCCTCACTGCATGACACGTTGAAAATTCAAGAACTTAAAAAGCATCAGGTTTTGCTTCTCACTGAGTGTTGGTCTGCTGGAGCAGCAGGTAGCTGACCCATCTACAAGCAGATCTGAAATGACTGTTTATATTGAAGGGAACAAGAATTTATTCAAACCAATGGAAACTACTTTACCTACTTTTTTCATTTTACAAATAGGATTTAGGCGGCTATTTTTTTTTTCTTTTGAGAGAATTCTAGTATCTCTCAGGTTCAAAGTGACATCTCATGTCTTAGAAAAAGCATATTCTTTGCAAGAGTTCTGTCATTGCTTTGTGGTTTGTACAATTCTTTGCAGAATGTGAGTATAAAGTGGATGGTAAATTCCCTTGTTCTCATTATTTCAGTACATCTTTCAATATGCTGAAATCAAGCTTCTTACACTGATTTAGGTATGAGATTACATAGTTCAGGAATTGTTTTCAGAGAGATAAGTGATGAATCTTGCATGTAGTAAATGTAGTCACGGAATGCAGTCAATGGTAATGGTACAATTTTGTTCTTCTCTTACTAACACTACTATTCTGGAAAAGTGATTTTCTGTGTCTCTCTTTCCTAATTACAAACTCTAAGTAGCCGAACTTACTCATGTTTTTGTGAAGTTTATTTTCTGACAGTAAAATCTCAGCTGAAACGAAACAGTTGCTGAGCTACCATAAGCCAATGCAACTACTCTGCACAAACTGAAACATCCTGACTTAGTTTCATAAAAATGGCTGCTGAGTCCTTGCTGTGACATCTGATAAATCTGTGGTCTTGCAGAATTAGCATACTCCACAGACCTGTCATAAATTGGTTTATTGATTCTGGAAACTGAACTCCTGAGACCCTGATCTCCAGAAAGCCATCTCTGTAGTACACCCAGGATTCTGAAGCATCTTGCAGGGTTCTAGGTCTTCAAGTCCCTCTGAAACACAACCGGAGTTAGGAGTTCCTTTGCTAAAATAGGTTCAGCATTTCTGGAACATATATTTCAGATACTGCTAAATATTCTTTTTCTAAACCTCACTTTATTTGAACATATTTCCTTTCATTCGGAAATGCTTTAACTGCATGTAAAACTTTTCTTCAGATTTTGCAGTTTTCTAATAAACAGATTTTCTGAAAAATAGTCCACTATACATTTCAACACTAATTTATTATTTTTAATTATAAAATATTTTCAATTTTCTACCAAAAGGATTCACAAGTTATCTGACCTTCACTCATCTTGCAGAAGTGGATTCCACTTTCTTGATGCTGAAAAATGCCAGCAGGCTTTTTTTTGTGGGATTTTTTTGATTTTGTTATAATGTATAACAGGTTTCCCCATTGGATAGGATCAAACTTCCAGATCTCCTGTAGACACAGCACTATTAATGGAAAATACAAAATTCCCCTTCTTTGGGGCTGTGTTTAAAGGGAAGGAAGATCTTAGGTGCTGTCTTCATAGCATCTTTGAGGTACTGTGTCAATACAGGTATCATCAGCATCAAGATAACAAAGAATTCCTAACTGCTCATAGATTTAGTATTATTACCTTAAAGTGTGTGATCTGGAATACATTACCCAGCATTGCTTTCTGTGTAGCTGAGAGATTTCTCTCTAGCCTGCTTTCCCAACAGATAAATAATGATATGCTGCCACCACGCATTTTAATTCTCAAAGTAAACCATCCTTTGTTGCCCACACAAGTAAGGAGAACCCTAACCCAAGAGAGGCCTTCATTATCTCTCAAAGCCCTAATGATATGGGAAGTTATTGCTCTTTATTCTGTACTCCTAAACGGTTTTCCATGTGAACTAACTAATGTGTGCCATTAAGATAAATGATCCTTAAAGAGATTCCTGTCAAATCGCCTTCTGTGAAATAATCTTGTTTGTAAAAAACTTCCTGTTGGGACACAAATGCCTATTTTAGGTCTTATCAGGAATCAGATCTTCCTAACTTGTATATTTACATCCTGGTAGAAAAACGTTCTTCATCATGTTTAAGGAATGGATTATGAAGTCACAAGAACCCAGTAATGGAGTCTTTTATGGTGTCATATACAGAGAAGTCCTCCATAATCTAAGGACACCACAGTGATTCTGATAAAGTTTAATGAATGTAAAATTAAAACTCTTCCACACAGAAGCCGTGTATTCAGACCCAATAGCATCTCAGCCAGCAACACCATTTTACAGAGAGCACCTAAGTGGATTATATCCTATACAGTAGAGGATAGGAACTATTACTTTTGCAGCTTTATAATTACATGTTTTCCACAGTGTTAGCTTGTTCATGCATGTCTGGAGCAAACTGACTGCACTTTCAGTATTTGATTGATTTTTCTACAATTTCCGGGCCAGTAGAAATAAATCTCCCCATGGTTTCAGCATTCCAAGCAAACTAGCGCCCAGATTTGAAGATGAGAGTGCCCTGAAAAGCCTTTTTACATCTAAATCCCAAAAGGCAGGAATTTGCATATTAGTCAAGCAACAGTTTTAATCCCAGCACTGCCATCTACTGAAGAGATCATTATAATATGTTTTTCTAGAAGATGCACTTTAATACACAGACAAATTATTAACTTGCTAACTAGATTACTGGATAAATGGAGTTCCTAATGCGATAAAATCATAAGCTATGTTACACAGCCTGGCAAGATGGTCAAATGACATTAAAATACATATAAATCCAATTACAGGAATAGAGACATTTTAGCAATAGTGAATAGACAAATATCAGCTCGCTGTGCTTAGGCCTGCCTCGCTCTGATTGAAGGCAAATAAATCCCAGATGAACTACATGACAATAGAATCAATTATTATTTCAAGTTAGTAAGACTGGATATTAATCAATTAATTGCTTAAAAAAGGCACCCAAAGTTAATAAATCATAGAGGAGTCAGTATATAGGGGATTGCTGGGGGTACAAACAAGTCAGATCACAAATAATAAACATCAACCCCAGCAACCCCAAGAATGACATAGCACGACCAAGAATGGATGGAATAAACAAATATACAAGGTATCCCATAGAAAAAATGGGAGACAACCAAGACAATAGGGTGATCACATACGATAGAAGCAGCCCCATGTTACCTCCCCCCAAAGCCCATGTTTGTAAGTGCCAGACCTGACTGGGATCCAGCTGCATGAAGAGTCAGGAGGTCCTTTCCCCACAAGAAACTGCAAAGTGCATCCACCTCACAGACAGACACTCCACCCTTCCTGCAAGTGGTCCCAGCTTTTATCCCCAAAGCAGGACACCTGGCACTCATTTACCCAATGCAGGGCACCTGGGGCTTGTTTACCCAAGGGCTTTCCCTACAAGGCCGGCTGCACCTTGGAGGAAAGCCAAAAGGCAAACTCATCCCCTCCTCTTAAAGGGCCATGGGGACCACCCATATGTCAACCTTAATTCAGGGCTTGGGGTTCAGACCCCAGCACTTCACCTGGTCCCTGGGGTATCTGCCGGTTTCTCATAGGGCGAATGCATTTTAATGTCCAGATAACTCACTATATACACTTTATTTTCCCGCTGAAGCAACTCTTGCATGAAGCACCTCTTAGTGTTATTGGTTAACAAATTTGGCCACAATCTATTCATTCTATTTATCTATGGGGTTTACTGCACCAGGTGGTTTAACGATACCAGATGTTTCCAAAATTTCTTTTTGTTGAAGTGTGCTTCCGTTTCTCTTGAAAAAGTATGACACCTTTTGACAGGTCGGGGAAAAAAAAAAAAGCAATGTACCCTTCACATCCCACTGGTATTCTTAGGAGAGGATTACTCAAGCTGGCTACATTTTCAACAGTTGGTAGAACTGGTGAGTCATTTGCAAAGAATGAGAGGAACTAGTGTAAACTAAAGACTGTTAACAAAAGCAAGAGGGTACAAAACTCCTTGGAATAAATAGCAGAGAGAAAAGAAAAATAAGGAAGTGCTCAGAATTCTGCCCAATCAATGCAATTTTCAGACAAGCACATTTAACCTTAAATTTTTCACCTTTTTTTGTGAAATGATTTTTTAGTTCTGACTGGGAAACCATCTGTAAAAGCTATGTCCCTATTGCCATGTTTCTCCACTGTCACATCAGATTGTATTTAACATCTCTATGATGCTCTTGTCATACCAGGTATTTCTTGTATTTCATAATTTCTCACTGCAATCTGACCAGATGGATTACAGGTCCTGAAATACCACTTATTTTTTCCCTTGTTCGCTCCATATTTTTTTTCTTTCTTTCCCTCCATTTTGTTACAACTTTTCCTCCAAGCTTCTCGTTCTGTAAATCCTTTTTTCCACTGTCAGGAAAAAAATCTAGTCTCTGACTCTTAGCCTATGTTTTACACCTAATTTCTCTTCCCCCATGCCCTATATATCATTATATTAACTCATTTTCAGTCCTACTGACAGCACCTTCCAAACAGGATCTCTGCTTTCATTCAATTCTGTTTTCTTGACTTCTATGTTCTTCAATTTGTCATTTCATTTCATTTCTTGTCTCTTCTGGCATATGCTTATTACTGTTTCTTCATATTTGCCAGACTTTCAGGTGCTAGGAAGACACATGATGGTAAAAATATCAATGAAGAAAGTACATCATTGTTTCTATTGTCAGATTAGCTGGTGCTGCAGCATTGAAATACTGTCTAAATGTCACAAAGTATAATAATAAATTTTCCTCTCCTTTCACCAAGCCTCACAGAATTAGTATTGGGGATGCCAGCACAGTACCCTTAGCTCTTCACATATTACATGTTTCTAAGCAGATCCAGAGCACATCCTGGATCCAGGATTTCATAGAAATCCTTAGCAGAGGCTAAACCAGCCCCTGGATTATAACCCCTTGCTACTCACCCATATAAGTACCAATGGCCAGGGGAAACCAGACTGTAGCAAGAGGGGGTGACCCTGAAGAGCTTGAGAGGGTACGTAGTGTCTACTCAATATTTCCTGTGAAAGGGAATAACTAAGGTAGAAGAAGAAGACTGTGTGTCAGTCAATATCTGCCTGTGTGGCTGGTATCCCATGCAGGGTTTTCATGCCTATGACCACAGGAACCTCTCTCAGTGTCGAGGTTTGGGGCTGGGCCAGCCACTAAATGGATGAGAGATGCACTCTATTAACCCCTCTCCCTTCCCAAACAGGGGAAGGAAAAGAAGGAAAGGGAGAGAGACTTACAGACTGGAGAAAAACTAGAACAGCTTTAATGAAACAGTAACAAAAAAACCCCAAAAGATAAGAAGAAAAATAATGGCATATATACAAATATATACAAAACCAGTATCGAGCTTCCCCCCCTAATCGCACGCTCTCCTTGATGATGCTCATGTCACCACTGGTGCTGCAGAGCAGCACTGGGAACATCCTGGACTGGGCTCCTGGATGCAGCAGCAGACAGAAACTGGATTCAGGAATGCATAGATCAGGACCAGAGACAGAAGAACAGACAAGAGTCCTCCCAGGATACTGGCCACAGAAGAAGAGAACTTGCCCCCTGTGACCCCTCAGCTTTATACTGAGCTTGATTTGTATGGGATAGAATACTTCGCTGGTCAGTTTGGGTCACCTGTCCTGTCCGCTCCTCCCTGGAGATGCCACCCTTTTGCATCCTTACACTAACAGGGCCCCAAGGTGGTATAGAGGGAATTCAGCAGTGATCTTGGTTTCTGTAAGATTAAGTACAAGCAAGAGCCCTTCTGTGTACCATTGTAACTTTGGCTCAGTACCAACTATAAACATTGGATGTTATCACTCCTAGGAGCAGATGCTGTCTGAGAAACATGTTGTTAACTTCAGGAAGTGCAGTCTTAGGAGATAGTTAACTGAAAAATAAAATCACTGAAAGGAAAAATTGGTTCTGTTTTAGTCAAAGCAGGACACAGGAGTAGGGAATGGTTGTCTCCATCTGACAGTGAGGCAAAAGCATTTTTGCAAACAAGCTTGCCAACTTAATGACAAAGCCTTTAAACGAGATTTTTCATACTATGAAGACCAAAGCCTGAGACAAGTGGAACAATAAGGGGCAAAGAGTCTGGATGACAAGAAGATAGAAAAGGTTCTCATGCATTCCCTAAGAAAACAACACAACTGAGAGCCTGTCTCAAATCCCTGGACCTGAACTCCTCCAGCATGAGAAAAAAGAAAAAGAGGAATTAGAAGTCATGAGCAGTTGCAGGGTAACAGGAGCATGGTGGGATAGCTCATATGACTAGAGCATTGTTATGGGTGCATACGGGCTGTTCAGGAAGCACAGGCTGGGAATGGGAGGAAGAGAGATTGCACTCTGTGTAGAAGAGCAGCTTGAATGTATGGAGCTTTGCCATGAAACAGTTCACAAGCCAGCTGAAAGTTTATTGGTCAGGATCAAAGTGAGGCTAATGAGAAGGCTGTTGCAATGGGTTTCTGCTACAGACCTTCTGATCAAAAGTTAGGAGGATTTCTTTCCTTCTCCTCTGATTCTGGCAGACAGTTCTCTCTTCCTCATAAGGTGTCCATGTTAAAAGGTCACTCTGGTACTTGAAAATCTGGTTTCTCACTCTTGTCCAATGCCCTAACACCTATATAAGAGGGCCTATATTTTCTAAATGGGCTGTAAAAGAAAAAGGGGAGATTCCTAGTATCCCTGCTCATAACGATATTTTAAATGGATTTAAGAGAACAGAGAGGTGTCAAGTCACTTGGTTATGCAAATCATAACAGACTGAATCAAAACTTTCACCAGAAATCATTGATTCATATACAGACCAATTTCCCCCTTTTAATGAATTTAGATCTCTATTTTTTTCTTAACTAGGCTGGGTTCACAGAATCACAGAATGTTAGGGATTGGAAGGGACCTCAAAAGATCACCTAGTCCCATCCCCCTGCCAGAGCAGGAACACCTAGATCAGGTCACACAGGAACATGTCCAGATGGGTTTTGAATGTCTCCAGAGAAGGAGACTCCACAACCTCTCTGGGCAGCCTGTGCCAGTGTTCTGTTACCCTCACTGTGAAGAAATTCTTCCTCATATTTATGTGGAACCTCCTATGTCCCAGCTTGCATCCGTTGCCCCTTGTCCTATCACTGGGTTCTCCTAACTGTGAGTTCTGGCTGCAGAACTGAAGAATGAGATAACTTGTGAGCAGCCAACTAAAGCAGTCATCATTTTGCATGAACAATGTTTCGCACAGTTATGAATGAGAAGCTGAATGGAAAAGTATTATTTTAAAAAATGCTCTTAAAAAATTAACATTAGGAGCCTTTCAATATGAAGAAAAGTGTAAGAGAGGGCAGAAGAGAAATGGAAGTGCTTTACAGTCAAGTGCAGTGAGAATTCCTTTTTACTGGATAGTTTTAGCACAGAAAACAATAGAAACCACTGCAAAGAAGAAAAATTGATAATTTCCCTACCAGGTGAAGTAATTAGGGAAGACTAGTTTTACTGGACAGTCAGGATTAAAGAATATTTGTATCTAGAGAGATTATGAAGTCTAATGAGAACACATGGCTCTCCAGAAAAGTTAGGATAGGGAAGAAGCCAGCTGTTAGAATGCCTAGCTATATCCATTTAAACTTCATCCTAAAATACTCCCAGTCATACTATTACTGATAGGAAGAGGGGTGATGGCCTCAAGTTGTGCCAGGGGAGGTTTAGATTAGATATTAGGAAAAAAATTTTCACTGAAAGGGTTATCAGGGATTGGAACAGGCTGCCCAGGGCAGTGGTGGAGTCACCATCCCTGGAGGTATTTTAGAAAAGTGTAGATGAGGTGATAAGGGACATGGTTAAGTGGGGAATTGGCAGTGTTAGGTTAATGGTTGGACTTGATGGTCTCTTCCAACCAAAGCTATTCTGTGATTCTGTGATTAGGAACAGGGCTGAGAAAATTCCACTGTTGGTAACAATAAATAATTTAAGAGACTTTGAAAGATTATTTTAAAAATAATTTCTTACATATTTTCTTGGGCACAAAAGCCTATAGGAGCAACAGATGTTCTGTTCTAGTTTATTTCTCCTAGTGAACAAATACAAAGTAGGAAAATTCTATATCCTTTCTCCTCTGAAGTCACTGTATTCTTAGTTTTGATATGTGACAATATAATGCATCTCTATACAGAAAACAGCCACACAAACAGAATTAAGTCAGTATATAAGGATTATTGTTACCAAACAACTAAGTATAGGGACATATTTTCTCTTTCAGTTGTAATATGCATCACAGGTTTCCCATCTGGTGTCAGCAGAAGCACAACCTGAATCTCCAGTCTGAGGTATCTCCCTGTCTGATGTTTTGAAGCAATTCCTACACAGCACTATAGGTTCACTTGTCACGAAAGCTGTCAATAAAACTCGAGGCAATTAAAGACTTCTATTAGTAACTCTATGCTTCACTTTACCCTAGTATTACATAAACTGTGGCAGCTCTCAGCATTGAAATGTATAGTGCCACTTACTACTACTCTGTGCACTTTCGGATGTACACAGTTTTAGAATGACACTAAATAACAACTTTTGGGGCTAATGCTTTGCAGAAAAGGCTAAACTGTGTAAGAAAAAGTCAACTTTCTGTCCATCTATTCCTAGCTAAGAAAGTATGGCTTATGTGCATGTGTACATGTGTGGACGTGTGTGCATATACACACACAGAGAAATAAAAGCAATTCAAAGAATTAGTCTCAAATAATTGAAATATATCAGGTGTAATGACAATGTTATATATTAACTATGAATTACTAATTGATGAACATGTTTCTGTTGAGTGACTATATCAGTACTCTGAACAAGAGTCTTTTAATACAGCTCATCTCACAAAATAATTTATTTTTCAGATTCCCATAGTAAAAATAACATGTCATTATTACAATAAAAGTAGTATCAGCTAGTAACATTGGTTTAAAAACTTAAGTTTAATATTTACTGAGGTTTGGAGCATTATTTTATAGGACCTGAACTTCTGTTGATGCAGATTTTTTTGAATGCAGAATTCATAACAGTACTTATTATTTGCTTCTCTGTGTCTTGCGAGGCCATTATTTATATTATCTGTGGTATGTGACCTACAGAGACCAAGCAATTTAGTCACCTTTATTTCACTGATGAAGAGCAGAGGGGATTCACAAAATACTTGAATGTATATTACCTAGGAAGAAATGTGGTATGTTAGATAAACTTGATATGTGAAGTATATTTTCATTATTACACTTAAATGGTATAAAACAAAATTAGTGGTCTTTGGATTTATTGATAATGGCTAATAAGAAAAAAGATCAGCTATATGACTATGTTGGATAAGACTGGAATCATTACTGTTTTGAAAATGGATTTAAAACGTGTTCAAATTATATTGTAGGATTTTAATTACATTATCAGAGTTATGATTAGTGCTGAAATACATTTAAACTGAAGAATGATTATTGCGTTAACTAATGGTTTTCACCGATTATTGTAACTGATTTTTAAAGTAAATGTAATAGCAGATCACAACCAAAATCCAAACCTTACAATTCAGGCCAAATACCGTCGATATTTTTCATAAGCTCCTCTACAGAGGAATGGACTTCACTAAAGTAAAACAAGTATGATTAGCCTGTTTATTGAAATGGCAATGTATTTATTTTACTATGGAGCACTTGAATTTTGCTGATACTTGATTATATAAGCAGCTGATCAAAAGGTTTGCCTATCACCTGGCCAGCCACCTAGTCTGTGTCTAACTACAGCCACAATGGATATAAATAATTCTCAGAAGTTTATAACCTGTTAATGTGATCTAGTTAACAGGTGGAGAGCAATCAAAAAGTTCTGTTTTGAGCATTCTGTCAGATGAGGACAAGTCAAATAAAAGAATCTGTTCCGTTAAGAAAATGAGTATTTTACAAGAAATCATTATTTACCACTGTGATTAAAAATGGGCATGACACATCTCATCAAACATGATCCTGGAACAATTTTTCAAGACAGTGTTCCAAATCTAGAAACTATGCATTGCCTTAATGACATTCCCTAGCCTTTCAACAATAAATAAAAACAGGTGAATCAATTGATTTTCTTTATTTATGTAGAACTTCAGCTGACAAGCCATTATTCGTGAAAATTATGAAGTATATTAGTGACACTGATTTTTGAGTGCTTGTTAACACTAGAAAGTTATCTTGATTGAAGCAAACTATTAATTAAAACAGCTATTTTTAGACAACACTACCTGGGATGCTGCTTATTCCAGAATTGAATGTCACAGTGTAAGGGCATGAAACCACTTTCAGCTGTTTCTGAGGAACTCCCATCAGTAAACAAGCCCTTTTAGCCTATCTTCTACTTTGACACATTGTCCAAGATACAAATTTGGTCAATAAAAACAAAATGTTCTTTTTAAAAGTTAAAATAGTCACAGCCAATGAACACAATGTAACTTCTAAACAGCTCCCTAGTTTTGCTGTTTCTGTCTCTCTCCTCCTCCGACCCAAAATAAACAGATCCAGCTTGCAAGATGCTGACCAGTAATGAGACACTGCACATCCCTTACACCCACTGCCTCAGAAGGAGGAAAGGGCACATAGGCTTTTGCAAGACCATATGCAAACTATGGATATAGAATTCAAAAACTCAGAGGAAGGCAACAAAGTGTTTGATGAGTATTTATCATTCCTAATACAGGTCCCGGTTTCTACCCTGCCAAAAGCACGCTGAAGGAACACTAAAACAATGGTTCCCACAGGTGCCCAGGTGAGAGGGTCACAACTGGTCCCTGGAAGGGAAACAGTCAAAAATATAGTATCTTCATAGAAATATCTTATGATCGTGTTACACAGCAGCTTATGAGAAAGTTTGAAAGCTGATGAAAGGAACACTGTCTTATTACTCCCACCGAACCAGAGCCGTCATTGTGCCATTGGCCTGCTTCACTCCCAGATGTGTTTTACGCTTATTAACTCCCATCATGCCCCTCAACATTAAATTTACACCACCTCTGAATGTTACCCAATCAATTTATTTGTATAAATTACTTTAGATAAGCTTACTCTTAATGTGCCAGGAGGCTCCTCTAAATGTTCTTACATATATTTCTTGTTGCATTCTATAGTGCTGCTGTTGTACATTTTCCCTCTATAACATAAAATATATCAGGATATCCACACCTTATATGTATATAAAATGTCTACTATTTCCAATGACAAGTAGATTACACCTTCTCAAACTCAGATACAAAATTCAGTAAAAAGGGATAGGGAATAAATATTGCAAAGAGCATAAAAAAAAAAAAAAAAAAAAAAAAAAAAGAAAAAAAGAAAAAAGGTGCCATAGTTGTAATTAGTGTACAATAAAAATTTACTGCTCAGTTGCCATTTAACTGTTTATATAATAGTCATAACTCTATAGTTAATATGAAGGACTCTTGAGTAGAAGAGGGAGAGAGGCAGTATATTAAAGACCTTCTTTAATTTCAGAAGAAGGTTGGTTACATATTTAGCTTTATAAAATAAGCATGATCAGAATTACTGAACTTGAGTACATGGAGTGGATATTCAGATTCTGCAGCTTCAGCGGCTTAAGAAATTTCCTGGAATATGTTCAAGGAAAACTTTATCATTGGCCTTGTTTGGCTTAGGATAGAGCCATAGCTAAGATGTTATTGCCTTATTCAGTCCAGATGAACCAAGATAAATGGGACAACTGAAAGTGATTATGGTAGGCAGAATTTCAAAACAAGACTGAGGAAATGTAATAGAAACTGAAAAGTTGGGACCTTGAACCTGCCTTGGTGTCTATTTTCTTGAGACATGATCAAGTTTTAAACAAAAACCTTAAGATTTAAAAATAGTTTTACAGTATCTACCATTAAACCAACTGTTTTTGTAACTATTTTTATGTTTTAATAGAAAAAATCTGCTGCTGACTCAGGTTTTATTTCATGTGTAAACATAGCCCTGTGATATTTTGCAACTAGAAACATTGCAGTCATGCCAATGCATAAGGATGAACTAGAAAATGCAATCCATTAAAAAGCAAAACCTGAAACGCATTCATTCAGTTACCAGCAAAGTGAAATGTCAAAGCAAACAAACAGAATCAATGATGAAAATACATGAAAGTATTAAATGAAACTGGCTTATGTTTTAGTCATCTAAGGTATCATAAGCAACACAGATGAGATTTTTTTTAAGAATATATGACTTTAATTGACTTTGTCCCTTTAATGATAAATTTACAATGAAAATGACATGTCCACCATAATTTTGAAATACAACACAGCTACCACCAATTTGCTGCAAATGCCTTTGCATTATATTTGTTTGTGGCAGAGGAGTAAATTTGACAAAAATAAATTCTTATACATATCCACCCTTGTGGGATTAATAGCAAGATGAAATATTTCAAACTAAATAAAAGATAAAAATCATATCAAATAATATAAACATTCCTCCTGGATCTCCTCAAGCAAGATTTTCCTCAGCACACTAATACACCGAACTTCATTTAAAAAAAAAAAAAGTGAAGAAAAATTTATTGCGAATGAGGCAAAATGATGCATTTGACAATAGCCTGACATTTCACCCCTTGTCAATTGGGGTAATAACTTCTCCTAACCTCCAATATCGATGTCAATCCACCCCCAGAACTCTGAGGCCACTTTCATTGGGAAGAGTACACACGGTTAGTAAATGCATGGTACCCGTGCAACTTCTGGTGCATTTGCTGATCCTCTGAGGTCCCTCTCCCAAAGGCTGTCAAAGATGCTAGCAGCAATTCCTCCAATACTTGCCTTGGACAGGTTAAGTGGAGATGGTTTTATTTAATTTGGAAGAGGAAGAGTTTGTTCTACCATCTCTCTATGTTCCCACAATGTGCACTCAAGCATTAGTGGACAAATACATCAAATAAATATCAGATAAAAGCACCCAAAATACGCTCAGTAATGTAAAGAAAGGATATATTTTAGGATATGGTCAGAGAAGATATTCAAAGCCTCCATTGTTGCTTCTAGAAATGTCAGGACAATTCAGAAATGTCAGTTCCTTTACCGGTTTCCAGATTGTAATTGAAGGATCATGTAGCTCTCTCACTCTTTCTCTCTCTCTAAATAGGTCTATAAAGATCAGCTGGAAAGTGCAGGCAGAATTGTTCACTGGTTAGCTTTACTTAGAGCTACAGGGTATATATGTGCTTTGTTTTGTCTTATTGATCAATCTAGCTTAAATTTTTAGCACACACAAACAAAAACCAGGAAAAAGAAAAAGTTGATGAAAAACACGAACAACACAAAACAAGTAAGGTTCCAATCGTGCAAATTTTGCTTCACTGGATAAAGCACTTCTTGACACAGTAATGTCCAGAATACCCCTCCCCCAGAAAAAATACAGGACTGAGACTTGAAGCCATTCTTTTTTTTTTCCCTTTTTTTTTTTCCTTTTTTTTTTTTTTTTCTTTTTTTCCTTAAGGCTATACAACACAAGGAAATAAAGCATAGAAAGAACACCTCATTGGGCCGAACACTTCATTCTTCTGGCTCTGGTGTGAGCCTTTGACAAAGCAATTGCGTGGTCCCAGTTATTTCTCTCATCCCGACAACAACAAGAGAAAGAAAAAGGGGGAAAAATGAAAGAGAGGAAAAAAAAAATAAAAAAGAATAAGAAAGTCAATGATCCCAACAATAAAATCCAAAATTGACTTTACAATCACAGGTACAAATTGCTCTGGTCGATAATTTCATTTCTCCTAAAGATCACTGTCGTCTAAAACTAATTAGAGGCGCAGGTTCCCGAGGAATTGTCAATATTCAAAGCAAATGTTGGAGTTTAGAAGGTTATCATTCTTCTACTGTGACAGTCTGACGGGGTGACTGGAAATATTGTCATGTGTTGCCAAGTTCAGGGTGTTGTTAACAACTGAATCCTTGCTCCGGCTCATGGATCTGTCTGCTATTTGGCCTTCTTTTATAGTGGAAAGACTAAGAAGCCAGAAAAGGTTGAATATTTCCACCCTCCCATGAGGTTACCCCTTTCCAGTTTGAGATGCACTTTGTCTTCTCTTTCCATGTGGAGCAAGACCCCATTGCTGGCTGCTTCTCTGGTGACGTCCTGATCCCCTGCAAAAGCTGAAATCACTGGGTAGCCGTTTTGCATTAAACTTACCTAAAAAGTGCAAAGAGAGAGAATCTGAGTTTTCTCAATACTCTCAGTGACGTTTTTTCCCTGCGCACATCACTAAACTTTTGTGTAGGTTAGAAACAGGGTTGAATCAAGCAAGTTAAGGCAATCCGTGATTTCTGTCATGCATAAAGACCCCTTTAAGTAAAATAACCTACAGACTCGTTCTTCACTTGCTGGTTTTGTAAATGCATTTTAGTGTCTAGAAATGAGCATTTGGAAAAAAGGGAAAAACAGTGTCTTCTTTAGATCACAACCCACCTGGATAGTTTGTCTGTTATAGACCTTGACCACGTGGAAACTGAAACTATATATCCCTTTTCTCGGTGCTACAAATATACTGGAAGCAAGATCAAAATGGTTGCCAATATTAACTAATACCTGAAAAGTAAACAGACAAAGAAAACAAAATAAAACAGAAAGAAGAGAGAGAAATCAAGCCCCACCTGAGAAAAGCACCAGTGAAAATCTGACCTGAGCTCCGTGACCAACACGAAGCCTAAGAGAAATGGCATTTGCAGCACAATTAAAAGTGCACTGCAGGGGAAAGGAGTCAAGTTACAGAGGCATTTAAAGAGCATGGAAGTTCATCAAACGATTTAGTTATGCAAAGATGATCTCCAAAGCCTGTTAGATTAAGTGCAAATGTCCACACCGCACTGTCAACAAAGCAAAGGTGGCAGAAGCGGGTGAGTGGCGAGGGGGTGGAGGGGCGAAGGGGGAGGAAAGGAGGGAGGGGAAAGAATCGAGGGAAAAAAAAACCCGAAACGATGCAAACGTATGGGGTTTTAGCTAGCGCTACTGCCAGCAGACCTGCCCTCGAGTTAAAAAGGGTACGGAGCTAAAATCGTGCTGTGAAGAGGCGCGAATGAGGAGAGAGGATGCTCAGCAACATCTGCCAGCTGATGGCTCTCTGGAGGGCTGTGCCGGCTGCCCCGCACCGTCCTCGGGCAGCAGGGCTGGGCCTGCTCCTCCCCGACAACAGCTTTCATTTGCTGCATATTTCAGTGAAATTTTGAAACAAAGAAAAAAGGGAAAGAGTCGAGCCCTCCGGTGGGTGTGCAAAGCCCCACTCGGGAGCGGCAGCTGCATCCTGTCCCCGCAGAAGCTGGCGGTGCGGGGCCGGCCCCAGCACATCCCCTCGTTCCTCTTCCAGGCTCCAGCGCCGGGCGGCCTGTTTGGGCTCAGAGGGCACAGGTGCGGAGGGGACAGACCCCACCGGGCGGCCTCTTTGGGCTCAGAGGGTACGGAGGGGACAGACCCCGCCGGGCGCCTCGGCCGCGCTCATCCTTGCCGGCTACAGCCTCTGTTTTAACGAAGAAAAACACAAAGCAGGAGGAAACAAAAACAAAACCCCCCAAATCCCGAGCCCTTCCTCCCAAATAGCCAAACCCTACTGTTTACAAGAAAGGACCAAAAAAATTAATAAATTGCCCCGTTATTATGGGAGCACCGAAGGAGGAACGGCTGCAAACTCCCGAGAAGAGAGCACTGCGCAGGAAAGACTCTAAAATACACCACACAATGAAGCAAGTGGTGGTTTTTTTTCCTCTACTGATCTGATTTTGGGAGATCTTGTACGCGAGGAACAGGTAGAGGGACAGGTAGACAGATGAATGACAGGCGGACAGACATGAAAAAAAAAAACCAAACAAAACAGTTTGCGTGTGCTAATTTTGGCTGACTGCAATGCTACTTCAGGAGACAGCGGTGGTAGGGAAAAAAAAGTAAATTTCATGGCAAAAATCAGGCGGACGGCTGGGATACGGGCTCCGGGAGGCAAGCGGTGCGGCGGGAAGGGGCAGGAGGGCCGGGCCGGGCTGCCCGCTGCTCCGCCCGGCGTGTGCCCTGCAGGGTGACAACCGCTCCGTTTTAACCCTCCGGGGACACTGCTCGCCTTGCTTCACAATGCAGGAAACACCCTCTTCTTCCTCAGCCCTTCCTCCCCCCGAGAGATGCTGTAACATTGCCAAACGCGCCCGGAACAGGCAGATACGGCGACTCCATCGGTTAATGTCTGTCCTCCCCTGTCCGGCACATCACCGTGTCTCAGACAGCACCGAGTGCGGGTGCCCGCCCTTCCCGCGGGGGCGTCCCTGGCTGCCCCTGCCAGCCTCGGAGGCACCAACATTACAGCTCTCTCCGTACCAGCAATGCGACCGGACACGAAGTCAGTGTCCCCCCTTGCCAGCCGTCCCCCCCCCGCCCAGGAAAGCCACCTAAAAAGAACCTCCCGAACTCTTTCTGGGGAGTTGAGCCGTAAAATTGCTATGGAGCCGGCAGGTCGGGATTAAAAGATGGAACGGAGCACGAACGAAAATAAGCACAGAGTCGGGGTGTGGGGGGCGGTGTGGGGGCAGGGGAGGGGATGTCCGCGCAGGGGGCGGCCGTCGCGGGGGTGGGGGGCAGCAGAGGCAAAGCAGACGGCGGCTGACCTGGTCGAAGTAGATGGTCATGGTGCGGTTGCTCATCTCGGAGGGCTCGTGGTTGGTGCTGCGAGTGGCCGAGAAGGCCACCTTGGCGCTGCCCGAGCGCACCGAGATCCCCAGGGAGGAGGTGATGGCGCCGTCGGCCGAGGGGCTGGAGTCGCACACCACCAGGCACTTTCCCTCCAGGACGATGGGCTCCGTGTCGTTCTGCGCCCGCACCGGGCACCCGGCGGGCAGCAGCAGCAGCAGCAGCAGCAGCAGCGGCAGCGCCGCCGCCAGGCAGCAACACGAGCCGCCCGCCGGCTCCGGCAGCGCCCCCCGCCGCCGCCGCCCCATGCCTAGCGCCGCACCGCCGCCGCTTCGGCTCGCCGCCGCCATGCGGGCGCCCCGCGCCGCCGCCGCCGCGGGCGGGCGGGCGCGGGGAGGCGGAGGGGGCTGCGCGCCTGCTGCCGCCGCGGCACCCCGCGGCCAGTGCTCTGCGGGACGGCGGCTGGGCAGCAGCGGCTGGGGCCGCGCCTTCCTCCCTTCTCCTCCGCCGCCGCCTCCTCCTCCTCCGCGCGGGGCGCAGGGGCCGCCTCAGAGGGCGGGCGGCGCGCAGCAGCCTGGCAGGGGCAAAGCAGGGGGTGAGGCAGCGCCAGCGGCAGGCTGCAGCCGGACACCACGCCGCCGGCAGTGCCCTCCCCGCGCCCGGCCGGCACAACAGGTCTGGCAGAGACCTCGCTGCCCGGCGGCTCCTTTCCCTCCCGTTCCCGGCAGCGGGCGTCCCGCAGCCCCAGCCGCACTCTGAGGCGGAGGCAGGGGGCGGGGGGCAGCGTGATAGATTTCGTCCCCGAGCCCACGTCGGAGCGCCCTGTGGCGCTTCGGACAGTGCCTTCCCACCCCGACAGGCGACGGGGGTCCGAAACCCGGCCAGTCGCCACGGCCCCACTTTTCACCACATCTGCGAGCGGGTGTGCGCCCGCCTCCCAACGCCCCATCCTCTACAGAACATTTTATTATTATGGCTGTGGTCAATGCCTTCTCTCCTCCTCCCTGGAGCTGCCCCGCTGTCCTCAGGGTTCGCTGCCCCGGCTGGTCGGGAGCCGCCGGCCGCCCTCCCTCCCGCCCGGGGGCTGCCGTGCTCGGGCACCGGCTCGTACCTCCCACCCCCGTGTCCCCCAAGGCCGGCCGCTCTCTGCCGCTCGTACCGGCAGCTCCTTAAACTCTGGGCAAGGAAGCGGCCGGCTCAGAGATCCCCGGCTCCCACCCTGGAATGCGCACACATCGTAGGAGGCAAAAACCTCACCCTGCGTCTGCCCGGGAAGTTGTGTCTCAGTTTTCCCCGCTCGCCAGCACACCCTGAGACCTGCTGCTCGGGAGATCCCTCCTGCACTGCCCCCGAGGCATCTCCCCCGCTGCCCTCACCCTGCGGCTCGTTACTGCTATCATTTGAAATAGTATTTTGCAATAGGAACAGCCGGCGGGGAGAGGAACGGCCTTTTACCTGGCAGGTCCATGTCGGGAGAGGAGGGCTGGCCAGGCTCCGCGTCCGCGAACTTGTATTGCTTAGAGAGAATGAGCCGAGGCTGCGCTGCCAGGAAGAAAAGGAAACGGGACTCGCCTCTTTCTCTCCCGCCCATTGCCAATAATCCCCCCCCAGCCGCTGCCACCACCACCCCACTTCCTCCTCCTCCCCCCTCCCCGTACACACACACCCGCACACACGCACACCCCCGCTCGCACCCGGCGGGCATTCAGACGCCGGGAGCGGAGCGGAGCCCGTTGCGGGCACACCCCGCGCCCCGACACGCCATCCCTGCCCCGGCCAGGCGCCCCGCGCCCCGCACCCGCGACACTGGCCCCGCACCCTGGCACACGGCCCGATGCGCCGGGCTCCCACCGGGACGGCTTCCCCGGGGCGCCCCGCCGCAGGGTGTCACCGGCAGCGGGGGAAAGCCGTACCTCCCCGTCCCCTCGTGTTCCCCTTGAACCCGCCGGGCCGAAACACGCCGGTACAGCCGTGCCACAGGCACGCTACCGCTCACGGGCCGGCGCTGCAGCCGCACCGCGCGGCGTCGCGAACTGGAAACTATTTGGGATTCATGGACTTTAATAATGATGATAATAAAAATAACAATTAAAAAGGACGCGTTGTTCGGGACACTTCAGGCAGCGTTCCCGTGTCTGCACTCCCGCACCCCGGCGCCCAGCGCTTGGCGGCGGCTCCCTCTTTAGTAAACCGCTCCTCTCCTGACCCGCACCCGGTTCCGGCCATCTCCCGGCCCGAGACCCGCTCCCGGCCGGGACCCGCTCCCCGGCCCGCACCCGCGCCCGACCCCGCCCGCAGCTCCGCTCCACTCGCGGGTGCGGGGCTCCACCTGGCGGCGGCGCGGGGTGGCGCGCCCTCGGCGGGGCGGCCCGGGCTGGACCGCGGGGCCACCGGGTGCTGCGGGGAGGGGGACGGAGGGAGGGTCGCATAGCGGCGAAGGCCCAAAGGGCAGAGCGCTGGGCCGAGGAGCTGCGTGGCCGCCCCCCTTCGCTGCCCGCCGCACCCGGGGGCACTGCGCCCGCGGGTCCCTCCTGCCTTACAGAGCGGTAATGATGATGTATGTCACAGTCAAGGTTATCTTTAAATATTACCGGCTCCAAATGTTTTCGTGCGCCTCGGGTTCGTGTGGTTGCTGCTGAGAGGTCGGCAGCAACGCGAGGAAGGGTAAGGCAAAGCTCTGGCAACGAAGTTTTATAAAAAGCATTGCATTTCAATGGGCTTCTCTCTGTTGCAAATTGTTTTTCTGGCTGCATATGGCATTTTCCTAGAGATTCTGATACTTAGGCTTTAGCATCGGAAAGGAATATGTCAGAAAACTGCATAAAATCCATAAGGTAGCTCTTAATATGGAAAAAAAAAATGCAGGTGTATCTCAATAGTAAAATTACGATCTCGTCTGTAAATAAGCAATCTTCTGCTTTAAGCACAAGTAAGGAACCCCTGCAGATGTCTGCTTGATGATTTGCACTGAGAAATTAATTATGCCCTGAAATCGCAGTTAAGCAGTGTGCAGGGAATTCCTAACCTATAGCTCCTTATTACAAATGAGAATTTTATACTAAGCCTGAAATACTTGTGTTTAATGGTCTTTTTGCTGAGTTCAAGCACGGAGGGATGAGAATAGAAAGCTGAAAAGTGTAGTGCACTAAAAGCATCAGAAATCAGAGCAGGAACCAGTCTTTGGGTGTAAGGCAGCACCTATTCTGCAAGACAGTGAAAAGGACCACAGAATTCCTCCAGAAGACATCAACACTCAGTCTTGCATGGGTCTGGTACACTGGGGAGCTGCTATTATTTCTCTTTAGATCAGACTACTCATTGATTATGACCGTTGTATAAACAAGGAATGAAAACAGAGCCAGAAGATTTGTTCCTTGTTTTATATGACTTACAACATTAGGCTTGGTGGTTAAGGAATGATGGCATGTCATCACTTCTGCCTGCTACTTTCAAGAAAGATGAGCGTAAGAACTAAAGGGAACTGAAAAGCTCTTAAATCCAATGTGCATTCACAGAAAAACAGATGAAATCTTGCCTCTCTTTTAATGCAAGGAATGAATCCCACGCACACTGAACCCCTCTTCTCCTCCAATAACTAACTAGCAAAAGAACTATCAGGACAAATCAATAAAGCATGAAAGGAAAGGGGGAATAACGAAATTAGAATATTTATTTCTAATAATATATCTAATTATATTAACTTTACAGTGTTTATTAGAAAACAGTTCCATGCATTACTTCTAATTAAATATTGTCCTTAATGAGATAAACCTGCAGCCTTCATGGAGTTACGTAGCTGGTGGAAGTATTTCTGTGTCTTTCCTTTCTTTTGTGAGTGGCAAAGCTGAAAATACAGATTTTGAAATTATTAACATAGGGAAATGCAGTTCACTCAGGAGTGACTTCAGAAAGTGTAGCTTTTGAAGTAAATGAGCAGATAAGGTATTTGCAGTCCTCTTTCTTCAGAGAGTTGGTTGAGAGTCCTCTTTCTCAAAGAGCTAGTTGTA
The DNA here is from genome assembly GCA_028020825.1 of Podargus strigoides. Lineage (NCBI taxonomy): Eukaryota > Metazoa > Chordata > Aves > Caprimulgiformes > Podargidae > Podargus > Podargus strigoides. Next base: position 59,588,037 of record CM051620.1, read on the forward strand.
GTTGGAAAAAAATAGTTTGTAATTGAGCTCATGCCATTTTTCATCACTTTGCCAAGAGTGTTAGGAATACAAACATTTCTACCAGGGACATGTTGAACTTGATGGTGTGGGAGTTCTACAAGAAATGAAATCTTTCATTTCTTTGTAGCCTTCCCTAAGCTAGCACTCACCTTGAACTCATTTAAGCCAACAGCTTCAAGGGGAAAAGCTTTTTGTCTCATCTACTAAATCAAGTTATCAACAGAAAGGTATTTTGATCGGCAGTTCCCAAGTGTTTCCCATACATTATTTACATTAATGCCTAACAAAATGGGACACTTCTTTCCAAAAGAAAATACTTATATATCTGTTCCTGAAATTATTTCACAGATATTTGTATATATTATCTGGATCTTACATATATAAATAAAGAGAAAGAAGAAATGTTGATTTAATTTGAAACATACCCCTAATATTAGGACAAGCTTGTGACAGGGACACAAAACCATTTCCATGATCAGCCAAAGCGCAGAAGACCGAGTTCTCATTTATAGGCCCCCACTTCAATCAGTAAAACATAGTCTTCATGGATTCTGTGGCCTTTAAAAACAAATTTACTGTTAATCATTAAAAAATGGGACTTAATGAATCTGATTCTTTTTTCTTTGCAAGCATACCTTTGAAATATGATCTGGTGGTGGTAGAGAAAGTGCAGTCTTTTGTTTAATCTCAGTGCTAACCTCTATATTAACTGTAAGTTGTGGTTAAATCAACTGAGGTATGTCCACCCTCGGTGAGGGCCGTCCCTGTGTTAAATTTGACCATCAGTAAAACTAAAAGAATGCTTTGCAAATTCAAATCAGTAGTTCATTCTCTATCTTACTGGGACACCAGTTCAGAATATCTGATATATGCCATACCAGCTATGGCAAAGAATATATAACTCTCTATTTGTAACGTAGAACACTCTCAAGTATACACAACATGGAAAAAAATTACCTAATAAATTAGAGTTCATTCACAGAGGTACTTAAAGTTCTTTTCTAGCCCCTGAGTCTTAGTGCCTCACACACAAACCAAGGCAGTTATATTTTCTCCTGCACAGGAAAATGCATTTTAAGTGTTTCTGAAGTGCAGTTCTCAATTGCAAAGGGCCTCCTCTCATAGGAAGGTTGGGACTACAGATGGAAGATTTTGCTTGACCCACCTGCATATGGAATATGATGTTTGATACAATTTCAGAAATATTTGCCCACCATTTTACACATTGAAAGAAATAAGTGTAATTCCTCAAGAACACTTTTTTGTTTGTGTAAAAGTCAGAACAACCCAAGACAGCAATCTATTTTGGAACATAAAACTTTATTTTCTTCCATAAAATATCTTTGGTTTCTAATGATTTATGAAACAAATAGTGAAAGCACGATATGACAAAAAAAGAGTAAGACATTAGAATATTTTTAATTGCAATATATAGATCTTCACAGACCTCTGATTTAATACAATTTAATACCAGATTTGATCTCTGAATGTCATATCTTAACATTCACAGTTATTTTGATAATGCTACTTTTTCTGCAAGTGTGCAAACTTACTGAACCATTGTCAAAGTTTGTCTTCAATAAAATTATTGTGTGACAATTATTTTATTAAAATATTGATAAATACAGCCTTATACACCCCATAGAGATGAAACAGACATGAAATACTGCATAACTTTGTAGTGGTATCAGAGCTCTTACATATGGTTGTACAGTGATATTTAAATGCATTTTCTAAGACAAGTTTGTAATGCTACCTTACGTGCTCTACCAGAAACATCTGACAAATAGCCCCTGCAGTGAAACGGCTAGCACTTAGCAACATGCCACCATACTCTGTTTAATCTCTCTCATTTCATGGAAACTCAGCCCCTGGAGGAGAGGGGATTAATAATTTCTAAAATGAAGCTTATTTTGTAGCGCCTTTTTTCTAATATCATGTTCTGACTCTGTCATTGTCCTCTGTGACCAACACATTTTCAGACTATTCAGGTTTTCTTGGGAGAATTTAGAGATGAAGATGTCATACCATTAGAAAAAGTTGGTGCAGAGAGCTTGTTTTATCTTAAACATATACCAATCAGAAATGTTCAGACAATGTGCATGCAGTCACCTATGTGGTTTGTGTATTCTACACTTAAGTCAAATTTCCAAGGTTTGGTGCATCCTCGGGACAAACTGTTCTACAATGATGATGAGCAGCTCTGCTATTCTCTGAATTCCTTCTTCACAGAATAACAGCTTTTAACTAGATAAATGATGATAGCAACCCAGCATGCCTTCCAAAGACTGAGCATTTTTTGTGTAAAAAGAAAAGGCACTTGGGAGAAACATTTACCACAACACCGGACAGGCATGGGGCTTGGCCAGTACAAATACTTATTTCTTTTATATGTAACACTCAGCATTGCTTGTGTGCCTAAGTTTTGGGTATGCATTTTCCACTCGTACAAATTCGCAACTTGATCTTTTAAATAAGGAAAACATATTTTTAAAGTGCATCTCCTAGCTAACAGATTAAAGACTTCATTTATTCTCCTGCACCTGCAAAAACCTGTGTGTCCACCTAATATTCTTCCTCTGAGCCTCCCAACTGAATTCAGAGACTGAAGATTTTAAATGAAATATCTAATCAAAGAGTTGCTATAAACATAGCACGTTCGCAGATTTCATTACAGGAGATCCCTCCAGGATCATAGTCAATATATATAAAGTTCTTTGAAGTTTATATATGTCAGATATTATATGTATATCTTATAATAACTTTTTATATATATCATATCTCATAATATATAGATAGATACTACAAAATTATTAGATAATATAGATATCTATTAGGAACTTATAGATATTACATGTTAGTTCATGTGAGAGTTGGGAAGAACTTGCTACAGGTGAGGTGTTGCTATGCAATGTCACACGTGAAATTTATAACTGAGATACGGACTGTTTATTTTTTGAATAAAGAATCTTAAAACTGGACTTTGAAATACAACAAAGAGATGCCACAGCCTTCAATTGTGTTACCCAGCTCCTCTAGTTCATTCAGCTAGGTTTCAAAGCAGGCCTTCCAGTTCTAATTGGAAAACAAAGTTATACCAAATTGCGTGTGTTCTGACTGATGCATGATAATTTATATTAGCAGAGAAGATTTTGACATTTCTGAAAACAATCCACAGAAATAAAAATATATGGTCTAGATAGAAGACCACATTATTAATGCTTTCATTTAGTTAGTTCAGAGTTTAGCATTTCAGAACACAAAATCAGGTTTGAAAAGCAATGCTGTAGAAGACTGTCTCTTTAATGACATACACGGAAGGAAATCTATAGCTCTTTTGTTCATATGTTTCTTTGCCTCAGTTTTTTGTTGCTTCATTTTTTGATTCTGCTTGAAAGAGTCATACATTTCTTTTGAGAAAGCAACTGCTGTGTAAACAGGCCTCTGTATGTTATCTCAAGTTGTGCACTCACAAAATAGGAAAATAATAAGCCCTACTTGCTTTGGAAATCTTTTCCATTATACAGAGCTGTAACCGTTCTGGTAGGGAGCAAAACCAGCTAGGTTCAGTCTTTTAAAAATTATTTTTTTTGTCTGAAATAAAGGAATCTGTGATGCAACCAAGAGATATTTATAGCTTTAGAGAATTAGAACAGATGTATTTGGTCATCTTTACATGCTCATTCCAACTCAGGACATGGCTGCTAAGAGCTCTGATGACATTTGAGGGACTCAAAAGATTTGAATCTTGGTTTCCCTCATTGGGTAATGAAAATGATGGCTGCTGATGACTGAGTCGTGTATTTCTTTCAGCTTTTTTTTTGTGTGTCATGTTTCTTCACTTTTCCTCCACCAGGGTTCACTATTTTCACCAATATTTAAACTAATGTATCAGTGAGATTTGTTGTCAGACACTTTTAAGAGAATGCTGATGCTTTGGCAGTAGAACTTCATTTATTTGAAATGGGAAAAACTGGAATTGCGTATCCAAAGAATACTTACAATTTGATCTGAACCTACAAAAATGGTATTTCATCTAAGGTGAGCGCAGAGAAAACCCAAAGTAGTTGGTGACTGTTAAAATATTGTCTAGGATGCAGGAAGATTTCCATCCATCCAAGGAGTTCACATACTTACTGTGAATTAATTACAGATACCTCACTTCAGTCACAGCTCTGTGCTGCTGTAGGTGTCAGCTCCGTCACTTATGACAAAATTTCATACCCCTTTAGCTTTCTTGGGTCTGTGAAGACTTCTGTTCTTGCCTCATTAGAAATAGCTCTGAAAAGCAATCTTTTTCTCATTTGAAAGCATCAGGAAGCACATAGCCAGTCCAGATCCAGTCATTGTGCATCAGTACAGCATTACATTATTATTTTCCAGAATCTAAAGCTTTTATCAAAAAAAAAGTTTTAGCTGTTACGATTGTACAGATAGCCTCACAAACTATGGCGATAGATCCAATGGCAGCTCTCTGCCGCAATTGCATTATGAGGTATGACCTATCCCATTCATCTTAGTGGCTGCTAAATTGGATGTCCCTGAAAACACTTGTGACATGTCACTTCTTCTTTCAGTCCTCATCAAAGCAGGTAGGAAAGGAGATGGAACATTATCTGTTGCACATCTGCACAATCCACACTGAATGAAAGCTCATTTGGGCTGCATAAGGGCATCTGGGAACACTGGTATTTGTCTCTCCTTACAATATGGGACTCAAAGCCAGAGACCAGTAAATATCTGAGATTCTCAAGGGAACAGAGAGGGGAAGCCACTGAGGAGAAGCTAGCATATTTGATGCCAAAGGAGTGGAGAGCCAAGCCCAGGGTCCTGAGGAATGTATTTCACTGTGTCTGGAATATTTATTGGTTTTACTTTTAACAGCTTCATTGGAAGAAGAACTGAAAATTAATTTTCTGTCCTGAACTGAATCTTTGGCATATTTTGCTGTTTAGTCATTCCCTGTTCTCGTAGGAAGTGTTGCCACAGGTGAGAGAGATGTTTTTGTAAAGCAGCTTGTTGATCTGTTTTGAAGGATCTTTACAAGTGTTTGTACCATACCTGTGGGAAACCACACACACCTCTGATCACATCCTTTGATTTAGGCAGAACTTCCAGAGTAGTAGACACAGGCAATCTTTCACTGTAAAGGGGCTCACATGGCGTGATCTGTGCCTGTTCCAAATCGTGAACACCCAACGTATCCCAGTGCATGTGACTGCGTAGAAAAATAGTGGCGTCTGAAGGCACAGACAAAAAGAGGTGACACAGAAGCACTTATTCCCATCACCTTATACTTTTCTTTCCAGGGAATTGTCAAAACACTCAGTACAAGAAAACAACTGTAAAATTTCAGACATTTACATTAGGGACTTTGATGCATAATTAGCATTTCCAATTCTAATATTGAAGCCTATTGGGATTTCACATCTGAAACTTTTTCAATGGATTGGACTGAATGACACTAAATTCACTGACTTTAAATTAAAGAAAAAAATGAAACAGAGCTCTGATACACTTTTGCCAAATGCAAGAACAATATATGTTCTTAAAATAAAATAAGTTTTACATTGCAAATAATTCCTTTAAGTAGCAATTTCTATATGCAAGTTATATACATTATATAATATGTAAGTATTAGGGAAATTAATGTACAGATAGCCTGAGCTGAAAGTTTCAGGTCTGCAAAGATTTAGCCTGTGTTTTACTTGAGGCACATGAAAAGTCCCACTGTGCTTTGCTCTTTATGTACATGATCCTTTGTTGGCCTGGAGTCACAGCACAGGGGAAAAAATACCAAAAGCATTTCGTAGCTTTTCTTTTCATGACTTTGTTCTTGTGATGCTTTTGAATCAGTATCATTATTACTTTAGTATGCTTTGTCATTGCGGAGACAAAAAGGATTTCAGTGCAGCTCTGCAGAGACTGTTGTACCATGGACATATCTTTCAGATGCCAACTCTGTTCTGTAAAAAGGCAGAAACCGATTCTGGAGATAGGTTTTGCAATGCCTGCAAAGCGGCTGGCATCTCCATAACTGTCACTTTTCAAGACCAAAATTTTTTGATATCTTTTACAGCTCTGCTTTAAACGTTGCATGTGCCAATGATAGATGTGTTTAAGCTCCTTATATACTCCTATCTTTGTTGAACTTTCCACCAAAGTAAGGCAAAATAAAGTGACTATTTCTGTTTGGAGGAAGGGAAGGAGATACATGACTGAGAACAGCAACACAACCATGCTTGAGGTTATCAGCTTTCGAAGACAGAGACCCAGGTCATGTGTACTGGGATGTCAGCCCTGAGCAAAGCACTAAGCGTGTATACTCACTTTTCAGTGTCCTGTGGCATGGGGGCTATGACAAGCCCCCACTTTCCCCAAATCGCAATGTTCAGCTTCCTCACAGCTACTACCACACAAGGATTCTATAAAAAAATATTCCTAGTATGATGATAGCGGGTTGAGTTGCTCATGGAAGACCACTAATAACTATGTAAGGCAGTATCTCTCTATGCACTATATGTATAGTACAGATTTATTTTATGTTTTTTTTCTCTCAGTGGCTTTCATTTTTTTCTGTTTCCTAAGGACTTGGTGACATTTTATAGTTTACAATGTGCAGGACTTAATGAACATGTAATTTCAGGCTACACCAACACTGTACTTTCAGGCCAGGTCTAAGCCCATACTTGTATCAAAAACTGCCTCCCATCCACCCTGTTCAGTAGTTAGTATTTAAGGACTTGGCTGCACCCTAGTATTTAGCCCTAGAAACACGCTGGTCAGAGCAAAGCCAGCTGGCTGTGTTGGGCACTGTAAGACAGTGCTGCCAAACTGGTGAGTCACAGCGGGGATGAAGGGATTTCACCTTTTAATGTCAACTTCTGGAAAACAAGAACTCAACAAGCTACTTACCCCCAAAAGCAATATGTAAATAAGTGATTCCTATCATCTAAAACTGTCCAAAAGCAGACCATAAAATCAGAATAACTGGAAGTAATGTACCTCTGTCAGTCTTTTAAGGAAATAATTCTTGATCTGTCAAAAATTATGAACTCCACAAATTATCACAGTCCAGTTGATGTCTGTCTGCTTACACAAGCTGTCTGCTTCATTACTGGCTTTTAAGTACAGTGTAACTTACTTAAGAACAAGCAGTAAATGCTTGCAGATACTTGGACTGAAGAATGACCCCTTATTTCTTCCCCATTGCTTTTTTCTCCAATGTAGGCTAGAAATTCTATGAAAATTCACCCAAACCAATATTGATTTTCAAATCTGAAAATGTTTTGTCTATTTTTCTCCATTTTACACTGCTTTCACCTGAAACACAATTGCTGCCAGTTGTATCTCCTTTCCAACTGCTTCATTCTGACAGTTTGCATCATCCTTCTGTTATAGATTTTCCCCAAGTTATAATCAGGTGTATTACCTCAGAAAACCTTAAATATTCCTTACTAGTATCCCGTGGTTTCCCACAGGGACAAAAAAAATCAAGATAACTGATGTTGTTAGATTGTCATTTTATAAAAGTAAGCAGAGAAATGCACCGTTGAATGCAAATTCATCTTGAAGCCTAAACAAAGTCTTTTCCACTCATGACGATACCTAAACCCTTTAATCAATGTTTTCTCAGCAATCAACACAAAATATAAACTGGGTAACTGCAGTGCTAGTATGCAAGAAGGAGGAACATATAGATGCCTGAAAAGGAAACAGACGTGTATCAAAAGGCATGCAAAGATGTAAAGAATATGGCGTAAGTTCAAATTCAGTTAATCAGTTCATCACATGCTGAACATTAAGCAAGAAAGTCTCACTGGAATAAAAAAAAGCTAAAAAGTCAACTGAATGGAGCTGGGCTGCTCAGGCTTGACTATTTCAAACACTCTCTCATATGCTTTCGAGCTCCTTGGGCTATAGCTTACATTCATGCATCTATCCTGGCACATCCACAGCCCTTAAACCATGTAGACTGAATCATCATACTCTGCAGTTGATCCAGTATGAGATACACCTCCCTTCCTACATGCGGCCACACACGCATATGTGCCACACCCCCCCCCCCCCCCCCCCCCCCCCCTGCTCTTGAATAAAGTAAAATGTTCTCCAACCTCTTTTCACTGCACCACCCTAAAAATATAGTTACAAATATAGTCAGAATAGTAGGAAAAATATGTACCACTGGGATTGCAGAGGTAGTCTTGGTGTTTGCAGCAGCAGAAACCTTTCAAGCACCATTTGCATGTCATTATTGTAGTTTGCAAAGAATTTCTGAGAGTGCAGGTTTCAACATTTATACATATTTAATAGTAAAAAGGCTATCTAGTACAACGGGAAATAAAGAATATTTTAAGAGCCACTGGAATATTCCTTGGTTGCTTTTTTTTTGTCATTGATTCTTCTCTTTTACTCTTTAATTTTTACTGTTTCTCATCCCATTTGTAACACATTATATATCTAAGCAAAATGGAGAGTTGATACACCCATCTTATAAGCAGCCTGAGACACAGGGTAAAACTCATCTTCATGGCTCTCTGAATCTGGATATAGCTAATGGTCCACACAGCTAATCAATTAGACCCTCTTTTGGGAGCTCCATGCTCCCATGAAAAAAAAAGTCATTGGGCAGATAATTACAACAGCTTTGCAACCCCTTGAAACTTCATCACAAACCCCAGTGGTGTATTATGGAGGCTTAATTATCTCATCAGTGGGATAAAATCCCATAGTATCATACTGATATTTATGTTCTAATTGCAAGATAATGAAGATCAAGTTCTGTCCAGAAAAACAAAGCATTAGACTTTTAATGCAGATTTGTGAAGGTGGTAAAATTTACCTTCAGATCCTCCACAAGGCAAAATTTCTTTCAATATTTTTCAGTATATTTCAATTAGACAAACCATCAAAAGCTGTTTCTTTCAGATTTTCAAGTAATGTGGATTCCAAAATAGATTGAATGTAGAAGGGTAGAGGCTCTGTTGAAAACAACAAACAGAAGAACAAAACAAATTAGATTTGGGTTATATGCAAGTGCAGAGAAAGAGGTTCTGAAAGCTGGTTATGTGCTGAATCGTCACTCATTCAGTAGTTCACATTCTTTGCGTTGTCAGAAAGAACATTGACTCATGAGGGTACAGACAATAAAAAGGTAACTATACAAATATTAAACACACCTTTTATACAGCCACATGAAATTTTTGCACGGAATGAAACTCTGAGTTTCAGAATTTTTTAGAGGATTTTATCCCAGGATACTGGGGTTTCCAAGGAGGGAACGTGAATAAGCGTCTTCCAGGCCAAAGTCTATTAACTTCCCTTTCTCTTTTAGAAAACTGGCCAAATTCACTGGGGGCAGAAGCATACTTCACTCCATATGAGCCAGTTTAGCCCTACATCAGACTGAAATCTCTCTGTACTCCTCATTTGGAGCTGGCCAGCTTTGTATACATGAGGAAATAAGCACTGGAACATATAGAAAAGTTAATTTGAGAATTCACACCTAAATTCAAGCCCTACTCAGAGTATTAAAGGCATTCCTCACTGTAATAGTAACATTTCAAAATACGAAACACTGCAGGGGTTTGGAGTTGAAACATCTTTCTAATCCTTAGAAATTTCCTCCAACCACTGCACATTGTTACATATCTAATCGTTAATTTTATCTTTAAGAGTCATGATGGGTGTTTGAAAACTGAAGCTAATCAGACTGCAAACACTGATTTGTAGTATATAAACCCCACACTGGTCTGCTGTGCTTCTCTTTAGGATTCCTTTCACAAGTGACAAAGACTTTTCTTGCTTCAGAGCATATATCCTTAGTATTGCCATTCTCCCAAAACATAATGGATATTTCAGAGAAATGGATAACTGGATCTATCAAAAGATTGATCATGAAGTTTCAGCCAGTTCTGAGGATTATTGTTATCTTCAAACGCATAGGTGCCTAGTGTAGAAAGGCATCATTCTCACTTCTTGGTCTCCAGTTGGATTGCCTTAGATAACATTCAGGCTGGAGTCAGTCATCTTAAAATATCCTTCTCCATGTCTTTCCTATGTAAAGTAGATATATTTTATCTCTGTGGAAATTATTTTCCTAAAAACACAGGTCAGATGAAGCAGGAAAATATGGTCCCTTCTTCAGAGGGAATGGCAATTTAAAACAGGGGATTATTACAAAGCATTTACTACTGAAATGCATTTCTGCAGGTAAAATGAGTAAAATATAAAAGAAAATTGTCCTTTAAAATTAAATACTTTAGACGAATAGCCACATTGCAGAGAACTGCATTTTTTCATTCCTTGATATAATTCTGTGTGTGCATGCATGTTGTAGACAATAAGTAGCTAGACTAGCATGCTGTAGACAATAAGTAGCTAGAATACCTTGGGTTCTCAACAACCCAAAGTGAATAAACAGAAAGAAAAATTAACAATTATGATGACTACTCATTGCAATTTAAGACCAAATTGGTGGTGTGGAAACTACCATAGACTCAGGTAATAGACTATTTAGTTACAGATATATGCAGAGTTTTACAGTACTTAGTATTGTAGATTGTCTCCGTATGTCGTTTTGGTTAGTCTATTCTCCTTGAATAGATGTAAGAGGATGGTAGTCCTGCACAAATGTCTATAAACCGTGGAATATCATACTTGGATTTAAGTTGTCCCAATGATTTTTGCAGACCAGTAAAATCTGCAGCTCACAGGAGTCCTTCATTTCCTAGGGATTCAAACACAACAGCACACTACAGTTGATCAAACCTTCCAGTGGCCTTCTTCAGCATACAGTACAACTGTCAAGTCAGGTCAGCTCATTTGACTTTAAAGTATATTTCCTGGTACTGTATCTAGTGTTAACATTCTCTCAACTTTTGTAAGGAGAATTGAATGGTAATGGAATGGCAATAGAATCATAATAGAATGGTAAATAAGGTAAACAAAAGGTGATTTTTCTGAATTCTAGGTAAGGTGTGTTTTCTTGCTTCATGTTTATTCTTTTTCTTACATAAAAGATGCATTCTATCCTCAGTGTATGCTGGCATTGGTATCAAGAGTTATTCCCTTGTGAACAAAGAGCTGTTGGTAACCCTAAATTAATAAGTGAATCAAATGCTTGTGAAAGTAACAGCTGACAGCTCTAGGTCTGAAAATATTTTTCCTCTGTATACAGTTCTACCAAGATTCAAGTACCAGCAGCATTTCCTGCAGACATCTTACAATGAAGTCGTCAGTCTGTCTTGAAGAGGTCACAACTCCAGGGGTCAAAACGGGTTACTAAGATTTGAATTTGAACACACCGATCCCAAATAAATGAGGAACTAGGCCACTGAATTTAATCAAGTTAGACAGTAGAAATGGGAAAAAAAGTAAGGTACTTAGATGTGCCCTAACTATTTTAACCTTGCCATGTGAAAGATCAATGGAATTGTACTGTAGTGAATTAAGCTATGGTGTTTCTCAGTAGCTGAGGAACTGGTCAATGAATAAGTAACAACTAGATTTAGAAGGACAGCATGTTTTATTTGAAGAGCAAATAGAGCAACAGTCAAACTCAAAAATGTGGATTAGCTACATATTCAATTATTGATGAACTTCTTATCTGAAATCAGTATCAGTGATAAGCATTATCAATATGCTTATTACAAGAAAATAACAAAGATTTCTTATCAAAACCAGAGTTTTGCTTAGATTATGTGCTGAAGCTTCTCAAAACACAGGGAAAAGTATCCATGAATGATATGACCATTACAAATTTTGTAAAGAATTTTTAAGTTTCAAATTTTTATTTTCCCTGGTCAGATTTAGGATCTCCTGGTCTCCTAGTGAATATTTATTAATTTAAACAACTTGCAATTCATTTGATCTAAAATAATATTACATTTCTTTCCCAAATATGTAATTAATGTTTTAATACTACCTTTCCAATAACTGTTGATTACCTAAAAACCACTTTGTTAGTCAGTTTGACTATTGCATATGAGGCAAGACTCTTGGAAGACTGTGAGTCAGGTTAATTTGGCTTTTCTTCTCATTCCTGGAATGAGGTTGTTCTGCCAAATTTGCCATCTCTATGACAGCCGTCCATGGAAACAACCCACTGTTCTACTCTCCTGTTTGGAGCTTTGATACCTTACATTTACTTCAGGCCTCACAGACAGCAAACTCGTCTTGGACTTTACATGATAACGTGTCTAAACTAAGATGTCAAAGTTCAGTTTGGGTCCTCTCTCTGATTGGTTGTGGTTTGGGTTTTTTTTCTTTCCCTGGACAGTATACTTAGGAAAATCAAACCCTAGAATTCTTACTTAGGCACAAATACACTTGACATCTATTTAAAATTTTAATAAAATATGTAGGGGCCTTTTGTTTCCTTTCTCAGCCCCTGAGGACCAGTGAGTAATGAGCTGACATTTGCTGATACCTAGTGAACAGAGGTTTTTGAAAGAATTAATGAAGAGCTTCTTATTGAAAATATTAGTAAAATGCTATGTGATTGACAGCTGTTTATAATTTAATTTGGAAAGAAGACCAGGCAGTATATTATTTCTTCTGTATATAAATGGATAATGTCATATAAAGTGCTGTTAAAAATTAAGAAGTTATTTAGGTTTCTAGTGCAGCTTAAGCAAATTCCTTACTATAATTAGAAAGATAGAAGAAATCTTTCCAGAGACAGACAGGAACATACATGGACTCCTTTGATGATAATTCAGCTTTAAAACATTCTCTTTCAGAATTGTGCAAGTAATAAAGATGATTCTCAGAACTAGAAACTTTATTTCTATGGGATGTAATAACATTTGGACTTCCTTGAAATAAAATTTCAAATCTCATTAAACTATAGTGACATTAAAAGCCCTTCAGGAGATGGGGAAAAAAAGGAAAAACAACCCACAACAATCTAGAACACAAACTAGAAACATATTCTGAAATTCCATGCTCTCAAGAGCAGATGCAATGAAATGCCTATTGCATATTTATTGTCTTCACCAGCTACAAAACCAACGTGTGCACATACTGAGTCAACGAAATGATGATTGCAAGTATGTTCAAACTCTAAAAACCTGTGTTGTGTAGCTTTAGTGAGGGTCTGAAGAGTGCAGAGTCTTTGGAGGGTTAACATTACTTTGTGGCTGGCTGCCTTGGTCTGGCTTTGGCAACATGAAATCTTCAATATTCTCCACGGGTGAATCTTGGGGATCAGCTCATGTTGAGATCTATGCAAGAGACTGAGGATGTTAACTTAGGTATGTGTATGAGGAAAGATTGCAAAAACATTGATTGCAATGGAAACTGTACCCATTCCGATATACACAGCAACATTCTTTTCTTTCAGGTTCTGTAGCTGTTTTCAGACCTTTAATTTTGTTTCTACACACCTTTTTTTTTTTTGCCCCCAAGCAAGTACATGGCACCATATGGCTACAATGCTACTATGTCAGTATTTTGCAAAGACAGTACAAATGAAATGTCGTGAAAATAGTTTTGTCATTCTCTACATGGAATGCTTAAATCCTGTTGTTATTTATAAGGTGGCAACTTCTCAATTTATGCTGTTCTTACTGTTTAGACTCTGAATTCTAAAGAAGTGTCACTTCCTCCTGAATGCAGAGAAACAGTTGCATTTATCTGAATTTGAGATTTCTAGTTTCTACTAACTTAACTGTTTTAAGATAATACCTTCAGGAGCATCTCTTAAGAGTTTTCTTTGGTTTTGAAATGCATTGAGTTACTGAAATGCTGTATAAGAAGTTAGTGTAAAGTTCTACAAATGAAGTTCACTTACCCTACAATGAAAACTCTTGACCTATTGCTAACATATTCAAGGAGAGCTGACTTCTAATTCTGGAAATGATATGCTTTATCTTTGAATTTGTGGATGGAGAGCTGTGATGATTTCAAAGATGTTACCATTGTCCAAACTCTCTAAAAGAAGGATATATAAAAGGCATTCTGACTGAGATGACATTATTTTTTGCTTGTGACTTTATCTTTTTTTTTTTCCTTCTGATGTGCTTTTCTTTCATTTGTAATTCAATGCTGACAGTTTCTAATTGCAATTATTGTGGTTTGTTTTTAATTTGGATGTTACTGTAGCAAGGCAAAGATATGTGCAGTACTAGAAATCTCAAGAGGTATTGAGACAATCATGAGAATTGGCCTACTATTTGTTGTGCTCTAGATTAGTACAAGTTAGTAATTTCTGGAATAAATTTACCTAGCATTTAGTAACTTAAAACACCCCTTCCTTTTGTATGACTGGATCTTTTGAAGCTAACTGAAGTGTAGTTTGTACAGTAAGGAAGTTATTTTGAGGGAGAAAATGTCATTAAATTCAAGATCAGTAAGTATTCAGGGACAGCAGCTCTAGTTTAACAAATATATTTGACTTTTCTGAGGATAATATAGCAAAGTGACAAAGGGAGATAGTTGATGTTATTTTGTTTAGACTTCTAAAGCACATTTTACATGATATGACAGATAAAAGCCATTTTGAAAATAACGTCTCTTGGGGTTATAGGAGGAATAACAAAATGAATTGGAATGTGGCTAGAGGAGAGAAGCAAAGGTCTACTATTTATTCGGTTAACCTAGGCTAAAAGGTAGCCATTTGTGCAGTCCTTTAGACCATATTTGTTAATGTTTTTTCTGCAGCTCCTGAATATATATTTTTTTTTTCAAGTAGTAAACTGTAGAGTTTGTAAATTATATTAATTTATTTTCAATCCTTGCAAATACTATGTAATTATACATTAGTAACCTAATTCTAGAGCCTGGTGAACCTGGTTAATCAAATTTATCATAAGCCAATTAGGTGTTGAGTCCTTTACAAATACTTATTTTAATGCAATTCCTTAATATTGATGGAGAAAAAAATCGTAGTATTGTACCTTTTTACTGCTCATCTTTATCTGCTTATGTTAAAAAAAAAGGTTTAAAATTGTATTAATAATTATGTAATAAAAGTGTTAGTTCTTTGCCTGCTGCTAGTCACTAGTTAAATTTAAAGTGTTGAGTCAAGCCATACTGTCAAGTTTGCTTGTCTTTATTTTAGTGTTGAACTAGAGACCAATTTGTGTTTTACAACCCTAGACAGAAGAGTACCTTTCTGTAAATGAGAGGGAAGCTGGAGCAGACGTTGCATAGAAGTCCCTTTTT
This sequence comes from Podargus strigoides, assembly GCA_028020825.1. Taxonomy (NCBI): domain Eukaryota; kingdom Metazoa; phylum Chordata; class Aves; order Caprimulgiformes; family Podargidae; genus Podargus; species Podargus strigoides. The sequence goes on from CM051620.1 coordinate 59,603,226, forward strand.
TTCAATAAAACCATATTTCAGCAGAGCTTTTACATTGATTTTGAAATATATACATGGTCTAGTTAAGCATATTCCTAATTTTTCTGTTCTGACAAACTGGTTCTAAGTTGCGTTCCTTTGAAGGAAGTCTATGACTGAGTATTTAATTGACTAATTTAATTTAGAGTACAAAGCATTTCAGCCTAAAACCAATACACTATGGGACTGAGGGTGAAAGAATAAAAAGGAGGTTATATTGGAAACTGGTTCTTTGTGCTAACAATGCATGTTCAGCTATGCAAATAGTAACAGTTACAAAGAGAAATGGAGTCAAAGACTCAAGCCAGCTGCTTTCTTCCTCGTACAAAGAATCACAGAATATTTTGAGTTACAAGGGACCCATAAGGATCGAGTCCAACTCCTCTTTATTACATCCTGTAATAAATGTGGAATTTCAAATATCTTTTGTGGCTATGATTAGGAAATATGGGGAATTATTTGGGAAATGTTATTTTAAAAAAAATGTTTACATATTAATTGACCATTAAAGTTAGATTTCAAGGTTTTATTAAGAACCAACTGCTTATGATGAATAGTCCAAGGACACTGAGTAAACATCATAGAGCACTTTAACTCAACATCATTTTTTGGCTTTTTCATTACTACGTCTGGATGACTTGGCACAATATAGTTCTACAACAGGAACTTCAGATTTTGTATCTATTAATAGCAAATAAATTATTTATTAACTTACAGTGTATCAGGAGTAATTTGGCAGCTGGTGGGCATCAGTGAGCCATAGATTAACATAACACCACTGTTGTGTACAATGCCTTCTGAGCAATCTATTTCAGACCAGAGTTTTTCAACAGACACTCTTATATTTTACTAAGGACATAAAAGACACTTAAGCTGCTTTGCTCACTTGCTATTGCTCTGTCTGTAGGCATAACAGTATGTTTTATATTGACTGAAAGGAGAGACTGAATATGTTGTCAGTTGTTTCTGAGAGCAACATCACATACAGCTGCTTTGCAGAGGAAGGATTTTCACTGTATGTGAAAATCAGAAACAAAACCTGGAGACGTTCTGAAACTATTTTTTGATCTTGTTACAATGGGAGGAAAAACTGCAACAATAGTAAGACACAGTTGTAGATAGCAACAGCTCATTTCTTCAGAATGATCTCATCAGGGAGAGTAGTCTTGTTGAAGAGTGGCTCACTTCCCAAAGGGCTTGTGCTAGGCAAAATTTAGCAATGTTTAGGTAAACAATTGTGATTGTGCTAAAAAAAGATTTTCTAATTCCTGCATTGCTTCAACTTTGCATTTTTACTCCATATCATGTAATTGTGATCTCAATAGCATGTTGTTACCTTCTCTAGTTGCTGCTGCTTCTCCTCTGTAGTGACTGAAAACACAGCCTTTGAGGTTTCTGCTGCCTTCTGAAGAACCTTGAACTTTCTAAGCTACCTGACATTTCAGTATCATCAACAATCTTCCCTCCTGAAATTTTATCTTGTCATACTAGATCAAGAGCTTAGGAAAAAAACAACAAACCCTAGGCATTTTTCTTTTCAGAGGTGTTCCAAAGGAAAAGAAAGGCTTCAGTAGAAGACAATTTACCCAAAATAGGACCTTTTGAGAATTCCTCTGTAAATTTCAAAATAGGCCCTTACCCCTACTTAGGATCCCAAGTTAAGCCAAGTGAGAGGAACAGATGGGAATATCAACAAGGAGGCAGTTTTCTTTAGATGAACTAAAAGTTGTAATATATCGAGTTAGAAATGCTCAGTAATGTGTTTTCAGTTGCTTAAAATACTTGTATACTTACATTTTTTTTCATGAGAACATTAAAAGGATTAATCCCCCATGAATACCAAGTTCTGAGTGAGAAGTCAATCTCTTGAACTACCACTGGATTTAGAAGGGAATGTTACCTGTCAATGAAATTGCTCACGTAGAGTTTTCCCAGTTAAAAATAGAGTTGTAATTAAATCATATTTTTTCACATTCCTGAAAAACTTTCCAGTAGAGTAGTGGACACAAGGGTTATGTCTACACCAGCAAGTAGTTCACTAACATCTACCAAGTGAAATGGATAGTGATAAGGATCCAGTGTTAACACCACCTGTTTTTCATGGGGATTTACTTTAGATTTGTTTTAGTTTGGTTCAGTGTTCTGATTTCCCAATAGCTGTTGGATGGCACTCAACATGGTCCTAAAGAGCATCTTCCAGAATAGCTTAATCCAAAAGAAGTCTGCTTTATGCACTCATGAAGCTGCTCCACTCCAAGAACCAAAGTAGTTTGAAAAGCACAGCTTTCAGAACAATCTAAGCATATCTAGCTGTTCAAGCTAAAATGTTAATGTAGATGCACCTAGCAGAAGTGAGAGACTCAAACTGGCACTGCAGTATCACTTTGAGGAAAAACATATGATTTTACTTTCTAGCACGTGCTTCCACTCTTATTATCTTCCTGTGGTTGAGAATGAAGAGAATTCCTCTGAAAGACCCAAAAAGTATAAGGATAATGATATTGAAGAAAATTTTCTCCTATCGTCTTCATTCATAGATTCCAAGTGGGGAATTTAGCTTGAGCCAGACTGAGAGATGTATTGATTTGACAGCCACTATTTATGATAACAAACGTTGTTTTCTCTTGCAGGGAGCTGACATCTGCTTTTCTCAAATGGAAATGAAATTACAGAGAAGAGAGAAAAAGGAAGTCATGCATGACTCATTGCATTTTCATGACAATGAATGTTTTTACAGACATCAGAAGACAATGCTTGCCACATACATTTTAATACATTTAAATTATCATGTCCCACTCCTACAATCCATGTGCTTGTTGTGTTATCCCCTGAAAGATACCATGGGCCACATCTATAAATAGCTGCCTTGTTTCGTATACAAAGTGTATGTCCTAGAGCAGAACATGTAAACCTTAAAGCAAAACTCTGGAAATCTGTGTTCGTTCCCTATAAACCTAAATAATTAGCTCTTCTCTACAGTTTAATTTGCTTTTTTATTGTAAGTATTCCAATAATTATCAGATTGTCTGTACTATATTAGCATCAATGTAAAACCTATAGTTTATCTCACAAACTGCTCTTCAAAATAAGCATATTTAAGGTATGTTTAGAAATATTTAATGGTCAAGCTGCCATATCTAAACCAACATCATAGTCCAGGAGGTTATGGTTGCTCTTCTCACTTAGTTTTAACTTTTTGTTACAGAAGTTTTGAAATAAACTTAAAGAAACTTTTATTAAAATATCTGTATTGCTTGAAGTTTACTTTTTGTTAATGTATTCCTAGAATTCTGTTTGCAATCCAGCAGCTTTCTATGAAAGTGCCACAAGGATCAGATTTGATTTGATTTTTTTGGTTCAAGAATTAAAGTAGTTGGAGAGACATGAAGTTGTAAGACAACAAGAAGCTGTACTATTTTATAGAAATTCATTCTGATGTACATAATCTCACACGCGTACTGTACCATTCTTACCTCTATACTCTCCACAAAGCAGAAGCTGCCTGGAAAAGAGCAATTCCAGCTTCCTCAATAGGCCTAACCATAGCTTTTAAATCCAGTGTGGCCCAAAGTAATGGGTTCCAGAAGTAGACTGCTCCTGAACATAAAACAACTATTACACTTAAGAATGCATTATTTCTTCAGGGATCTGCACAAATGGTTTTATGGTAATTAAGAAACATGGTTTAACATGGTGCCTCAAATCCATTTTACTAAAATGCATGCACAGTACTACACTATGAATTCTCTGTATAAACATATATATACTGATATTTACATTCACACATATTTATGTATGTGCAAGCTGTAATATATGTATAATTGAATAATTTTATAAATACATATGAAAACACATAAATAATTGCTGAAACTTTTACTGCCTTCTTATTGTTTGGACTTCATGAATGTTACGATAAGAAACACATTAGTGTTTAATTACTTCCAGATGTTTGGCAACAATTTTTTACACTTCTAAAATCAAAATCTATTGTGTATTGAATACTTTTTTGGAGTTTAACACTTTCTAAGGGCTTAATACTTTGAAAAATATTGCTGCTTATGGTTTTTAGTTCAATAATAAAGGAGGTTATACCAAGAAGTACCATTCTGTATTTATTTCAGTATTTCTGAATGTATTTCCATTTCTGCTCTTTGTAAATGTCAACAAGTAGTATCAAAGGAAAGTTTTGATACGAAACCAGGAGATATTTTATGCTTCAAGAAACATGTGAAAATTATCCTATGGCCACCTGTGCCCTATTTTCCTGCTCTGTTAGACTAAGACAAGCAGAACATAAATAACACGCCTGAAAGCAGTGGTTTTACCCCATGAAAGTGCAAGGAGTTGAGATCAGGTGTTTTTCTTTAATGTTTTGAAATGAAGTATCATTTGCATAACTAAAATATTTCCGCTTAAATACTATTTTGAAAAAAACAATTTGTAACAATGTTGAGAAAGTTCTTAAATATTTTAACTCTGGGGATGAAACTCTGACTCCACCAAAGTCAAATCTTATACTCATATTATCAAGGCTGAAGATGACCCATTCTCTTGCAAATTTTGTATCAGAAGAGAAATACACATTTCTTGCATATATACTAAGGATTTATCTGTAAAAACTCCTGTGATAGTTAAAAATACTACATCATGTTCTGGACCAAATATGAATCTTATCGTAATTGAATGACTACTCTTTGTATTACAAAAAAAACCCCAACAAACCACAAAAAACCTGACCATATCGAGCCAACTATAGCTGGTCTACGGAAATACATCTCCTTACAATCATTTATACTGTTTAGAGATAATGTAAAAAAACCCATAAAATCAAAGGTGTACTGCTTCAAAACATTCAGTAACAATATGGAATGGACAACCAGAAAAATCTTTTTCTAACACTCAATCTGTGTTCTGCAATAACCTTACAGTATAGCTGCCACTCTGTATGCCAATCAGTGTGTAAAGTTTGATGCAATTATTGTTCCTGTAAAGGAAAAATTCACCTGAGAACTTTTCACCCATACTTCACATTTATGTGAGAACACATTCCTTTTTGAGCAAGAGAAGGAATTGTTATACAAGTAAAGACATGAAAAGTCAAGGTAGGCTTTTTATTGTTAATAGTTGTAGCTGGAGGACCTACATAGTGCTGAAGTGCAAGAGTGGCTAACAAGACATATGTATATGCCCTAAATGTGGTTGAGATGCAATAATTATACCAATCTTTACAGTCACATATGGGGATTCCTACACAATAAAATTATTGCAGAATATGAATCAGACATTCAAGTACAACCAAAAAGTGACGAATCACATTTTTTTAAAAAAGGAAATGCATAGTTATGAACCAGTGATTTTTTAAAAAGGACTCAATAAATTATGTCTATTAAAATATACTGTATTCTAAATAATTATCTTATTTGGAATATGGAGCTGTATGCCAGGAAGGCTGAGGAGAGCTGGCCTTTCTGGCAAGGAACTCCATAGCTAAAATTGTTTCAGTTCATCTATTTTTTATTTTTATTTTTAAACTATACATAAGTATGCCAGTAAAAAGAAGAAAACTATCTGACTAATCTAACTTTTCCTTATTTTATGGTAGTTTTACAAGCATTCTGTCTGCACAAAGATTGTTTGTATCTTAAAATAAGAAACAAACACTTTAATGTTTCTTTGGTGGCCTTTTTGTGTCACTGAATTCTGAAAGCCTGTGGCATTTTATCAATGCCTTTAAAAAACCTCAAATGAACCCAAAAAACCCAACAAACAGAACAAAGTTCTTATTGAAGAGTAGAAGTATACTTCCAGTACATTGTTATGGAGGCTGTTGATGACTTTATACAATCGTGTATTTAATTTCTGACCATTTACACACCTTGAAAAAACTTGTTGGTGTTATGTCAAGAATGAATATGGATTTATGGTTTAAAATAAATCACAATAAGAAAACACATCCACAATTAAATTTCCATCTAATGTTATAATTTTGATGCAGTAGTAAATCAACTGCCTGTTTGAGGGGCTCTTATTATTTTCATGTCTTCCTGTGAGAATGTCAACTTTTCCATAAGGAAATCATACAGTTACGGAACGTCAAGGCTTCTATAGTTTCATCTAAATTATGATAATTTCTCTTCCACCCAATCTCAAAATAAATTATGTTTTCTAGCCAGACAGTTGTGTTAAGAACATCACCTGACTTTCTTTTTGCCTAAAAGAAAAGAAAAAAAAAACAAAACCCAAACCCGAACAAAGAAAACAAATAAGAAAACCCTCAAACAAACCAAACACACTTTTAGGGATTACATGGTACAAGACAGATCACTGCTCAGAACGCAGGAAAGCCCAAGCAAGGGCCAGCTCAAACAAATTCTCAGTTTCTTGAGAATGGGTTGGGAAAGCAAAAATGGCATGTCAGCTGGAGTGTGCTGAAAAAACAACCCCTAGTTAAACTAGGGGAAGAGGAACTGTAGCATAATGACCACAAGGAAGATGGAGAATTTCTTTTAACAGAGATGGATAGAAAAGGAAATGTGAACTATGAGTCAAGAAACTGTCTCCTGGTATTTGTTCCTGCTGGGTTCAAAGAAGTAGTATATTCTCTCTGTATCTTCTGTCTAAATAAACGGATCTGTACTAGTAAAATACCCAGATGAATATCTTCTAACAAAAGGTTACCTTCATGAGTTTGAATATTAGTTAAGTAGTCACACAGAAAAGGAAAATATGTTTTAGCATATAATCACTAAATAATTTAGGTTGGAGTGACCTCTGGAGGTTATCTGGTTCAACTTTCTTCCCACAGCAGGGATAATTTAGATCTGGAAGCTAATCACCTGTATTGTAACACAGTAAAAACATTTTCCTAGTATGTAATTGGAATTTTACATGTTAGAGATCATGTTTCTTGCCTCTCATCATGTCACTGTACACTACCATGATGAGTCTGGATCCATCTACAGCTATATCTTTTATTAGGATATATTTGAAGACAGCAACCAGATCTCCCCTTAGCTTCTCTTTTTAGGATTGAACAGAGTCATTTCTCTCAATCCCTTCTTGCACTTCATGTACTGCAGCCTCTTGAGCATCTTGGTGCCTCTTTACTGGATCCACTCCAGTATGTCCATAACTTTCTTCTTCTGCATAGCCCCAAACTGCACACAGTACTCCAGATACAGCCTCACAAGCATTGGATAGAGGTGAATAATTGCTTCTAGCCTGCTGGCTACTTTCTAGCTAATATAGCCCAGGATGCTCCTGGAAAAGACATCACCAGAAGGACACAATACTGACTCAAGTTTAACTTGTGGATCACCAAGATGCCCAAGATCTTTTCCGCAGAGTTGCTCTATGCTTCAGTCCGTATGATGATGTGAGGTTATTCCTTCCCAAGGTGTAGGATTTTTTATTTCCTTTTGTTGAACTTCTTGAGATTCTTGTCAGTCTACTTCTCTAGCTTGTTGAGATCCCTCTGCATAGCAGTTCTGCTTCACTTTCCCCAGTTTGGTCCAGTATCAAACTGAGAAATGCCTCTAATGACCAACTTCCACATGGACTTTGTAGCTTTGATCACAACTTTTTCAACCTGGAGCTTCAGACAACTTTCTGTCAAGCTTCTTGTCCATCCATTCCATCCACATTCATCAATTTGCATATCAGTATACTATGGGAGGGCATGTCAAAAGCCTTGCAGAAATCAAGGCCAACAACTCGCAGGGTTCTCCCCTTGTATAGTGCCAATATTCTCATCACAGAAGGCAATCATGTTGGCCAGGCACAATTTGCCCTTGTGCTGGATCTTCCCGGTCACCCTCGTCCTTCCTGAGTCTAGCCACAACTTCAGAAACAGGGTACTGCACACAACCAGAAACTAGTTCTAAATGGTTTCCTTTGAGTAATGTGGTACCATCTTAGACCTGAGCTGCTTTCCCGCCCCCCCTTTTTTTTTCCTTTTTTTTTTTTTTAAATACAAAGTCTGAACATTATTTGGAGTAAAAGGCTCACTATCTTGTTAGAGCTCTGTATTATCGATAATGGCCATAATGTGAAAAAGTTCAGCTCAAACTTTTTTCTGGCCTCAACTGCTCTTAGCATTGCTATCTTAGGAATGATTCTTTTTTCTATTAAAGTCATTATTTCAGAGACCCATTTAGCATTTTCTATCTGCAACAAAAGGAAGATGTTCCAGGCAAACCCTACTAGCTTGCACTCTAAATCAAACAGCAAGGTAGGACATATTATTATGAACACACATTGAGCCTGAAGGGTCCTGAAAAGTGCAACTTGGGTATTCCTTTTTCCTTCCAATTAAATGAACAGATTGAGGGAGTTTTCTATCTATCTGACAAAAGCGCATATTTTATCTGACAATATTTTGTTTGAGAAAACCACATGGTAATCCCAGGTTGGAATTTTGATTTCTTCTCTTCGTAATGGACTCTGGCTGCTACCCTGCCATATAATTAAACAAGTTGTCAATATATATTGCAGCCACTAGAGAAGGACACCCTGTCAGTACCTTTCCCAGATGAAAGGACACATCAGAAGCATTTTCACATCTGACTGAAAAAGGTGGAAACTGGCAAATAGAAAGCGATCTCAGTGTATCACTCTCCTGCATGATTATTGACAATTAAAGCTCTTAATTTTTTCTAAATCTACTTGGGACTTTTGGTACCCTTCTCAGAGGTAGATCAATAAATGTGAAGTAAATTAAATTAATTCTAGATAAAATTTGTTCTAAAAAGTATGAATAGTCTGACAACTGTAATGGGAAGGGGAAAAACTTTTTATGTAAAGTTTCAGCAAGGATTTTGGTTTTAGATTTCTTTTACTTCAGAGAATGGTCAGGAGAAGGCCAGATAAGCTGAAATGTGGCATTAAGAATGACACTGAATATTTTTTATAGGCCTTAGCTCAATGATACAGGTTTCTACATGGAATTAGTCATCTTAGTAGCAATAAAAAAAGAACAACAAAACTGATTAAATAAAAAATAAACAAAAAAGGATCAAAATAGTATAGATAAAATAAGAAAGATCAAGGTGGGTGCCTGATTCCTCATTAAAAAAATATTGTGGTTAGTGAGGACTATGCAAGCAAAAAAAACCCAACAAGATTCATAGAAGATGTTCTGAAAAGATAAAGCACAAACAAGGTAGAAAGCAAAGTCCAAGAATCACAACAGGCTGAATTGACAAAACTGATAAACACAAAATTATGTGTCTTGATAGTTTAACATTTGGCATATTGGAGTCTTTCAACTCAGGCTGTAGGGGAAAAAAAAAAAGTCCTGCTATTTAGCAGTGTTGATTATACAAGTGATTTCTAAAAACAAACAGAGTACACATAACAGTGTATACGGGTATGTACAAATACTGGGTTTCAGAAATGCTTCATTAACCTCTCTCTATCCTAGAACTGACTCAATAATCTACCACTGGAGTGAAAATGCCTTTAGACAATGTAACATAAATGAAACAAAACATCCAGTGCTATTAGTGCAATATTAATAAGATAGGATGAAATCAGATTTGTTGCTTCCAACACTCATGATGGGATAATATTGTCTTACCTGTAATATTAACATAGCCCATATAGCCCAAAACATGTAGAATGAGTGCAGTTAGGAATGGAAATATTTCCTTTGCCTCTCTCAGAAGTATTAGAAGTATTAAAATTCTTTCCTTTATACTGCTTAAAAATAAGATACTGCAAGTCTTCCCCTTGTTAGGCATTCCAAGATATTGGTGTATAATGTATTTAGTCACTGCAAGATTTAAAAGTCTTTCAAAAAGCATATAATTTAGCAAGAGCAAAGAAAATTACAAATAGATTTTTACCTTATGAATCTAAAGAAATTGGTAAGATACTTTAAGAAAATCCTTCTACAGGAACCTTATTGATTGCCAGAAAGGCTTTGGCTGCACCATACTAAGAATCTGGGTAGTAATGCTTCAAGTGTATTTTCTAGCTCATATAAGCATATTATGAAATTTGCTTGAGAAGAGACAAAATAAAAATAAACAACCATTCCCCCCATGCACACAAAGCCCAGATAAAAGTCTAACTCACAAGAGATATTTAGGTATTTAAAATATGAAAAATAAATCTAGTTTAAGTGTAGTTTTACTACTTACACTACTTTCTCTTGAGATTCATGTTTAGCAATTTGAGCATATCAGCTCATGCACAGAAAAATCTGTGTCAAGTCCAGTGTCAGGCAGTAAAAGAGAAAGGAGCCCAGTTAAACCATGTGTACCACCCTACCCTGGTATCTGAAAATAAAGCATTTTTAGTACCTTCTTCTGTACTTTAATGGTTGCATTTATGTTGAAGAGAGGAGGAAAAGCATCTTCTGTGGAGTTCAGAAAATGAAAAGATGTGACTAGCTTTAGCTAGCTGTTGTAGCAGAATTTGCACAGAACACCATTATGGACAATTTGTAGTCATTGTTACTCATCTGCAAATTAATGTCACAGTAGATAATAAGTATGTAATTGAAGTGCTGGGGTCTGAACCCCCAGCCCTGAATTAAGGTTGACATATGGGTGGCTCCCACAGCCCTTTAAGAGGAGGGGATGAGTTTACCTTTTGGCTTTCCTCCAGGGTGCAGCCGGCCTTGCAAGGAGAGCCCTCAGGTAAACAAGCCCCAGGTGCCCTGCATTTTGGTAACAAGTGCCAGGTGTCCTGTTTGGGGATAAAAGCTGGGCCCACTTGCAGGAAGGGTTGGAGAGTCTGTCTGTGGAGTGGATGCACTTCACAGAGTTTCCTGTTGGGGAAGGACCTCCTGACCACTCATGCAACTGGATCGCAGTCAGGTCTGGCACATTCAAACGCGGGCGTTGTGGGGAGGCAACATGGGGTTACTTCTGTCATATGTAACTGCCTTGTTCTCCTGGTTGTCTCCCATCTGCTCTGTGGGTTATCTCGTGTCTCTGTTTGTTCCATCTGTTATGAGCAATATTGTGTCATTCCTGGGGTCGCTGGGGTTGATGTCTGTTATTCGTGATCTATCTGACTTGTTTGTACCCCCAGCGATCCTCTATATACTGACCCCTTTACGTGAAATAGAACCTACCTACTGGATTGTTGGTCTGCTGCTGGCTGTGTCCTTTTTACTGGGCCTACTAATTGGCAAAACAGTAATCAAGTAAATAAATGATTGTTTGACCTGCATTTGGATTTCTTTTCTTTGCCGAGTTCTTCTGAGTTTAATACATGAGTTTTGCCCCTAATTTAAGTTTGGTCCACAAAAAGTACTAGAAATTGCATTTTGATATTTTTTGGACTCAAGCTGATGGGCTTGTCAAGGAGTGCATGATAGGTCACAAGGCAATACAAATCATTCAGAAATAAAAGAAACGCACCATATTAATTCTTTAAGTTAAACACACTCACTTTAAATTAATTTGCTCTCAGTAATTTCTTGCAAAGTAGACTCATCATTAAGCTTGCATATTTTCAAAAACATAATTACAACAGCAACACAGCCTAAGATTTACTCCATTCACAATATTTAGAATGCTGTATTAACTCTTACAAAATACCAGGCCACGAGCTTCAATGGAAAATGGGTCAGTGGATGGGTATGTATCACAAGCCAAGAAAGTTGACAAATCCTTTTGGTAAATAGATGCTGTTATAGACCAGAGTACCAGTGAGCCAGAATATTCCTGCTTATAATCACCTGAAATTGATGTTTTTCAGACTATAGAGCAATGTCTAGTTGTTCTTTGACTTAGAATAAATCTGGTGCTTGTTTTCTTCAAGGAGCCCTTGGTTCCTATAATCAATATTTAAAGAAAATAAAAGGCTAACAGCCACAGACTTATTTGTAAGAACTGAGAACAGCATCCATTGTGTTCCATTGTTGTATCTCATTATGTAAAGTTTAATTTATTTGGAGAATGCTAGCTCACAAACATAAAAGGAGCGAGTTAAATTAGTGCAACACTTTATTTAAAGCACTTCCAAATGTGTAGCCCTACCTTAAGGATCAAAAGTTGTAATAATAATTTAAAATCACAAAAATCCAAACTACTCTTTAGTGCAGACTTTAAATATAAACCGTCATCTATTCCTTTGAGTTATTTTTACTATTCCTTAAATGCCCCAGCAAGTATTCCTGTATATTAAATTAAACACATAAATAAAATCAATAGATTTTTACATTATTAATTTAAAATACTTATCAAAAAAATAAGAGTCAGTTCTATAAATAACCAGAGCAGAGAGTTCATATTCCTTAACTTATGAATTATAAAACACCATTGTAGAGCTTAGAGGAACAACACAAAGAGAATGGACAACAACTACCCTTCATTTCAAGACTAAGCTACTGAGAAAACCCAAGATACCAACATCCATGATTATGTCCAACACATCATTGTAACAATATCATAGTTTTGTTGGGTTAGCCCTCACATTTTGTGGATAACAACCAAGACTTGACTCAATATCTTCAGAGGAGATATTATGAAGTAGGTGGAAGCCTGTATCTTTCATGACTGAGCTCTTCAGTACTGTTTTCACATAATAGCCATAACATGGGGTAAAGTTGTATGTTAGAAAAGGATGCCATGGGTTTGCTCCCATTATCCATTTGGGCACCATCTTTTAAAGCTGTGGAAAGCAAGAAAGCAGAACTTTTAGCTAATAGCGCCTCTACCTCTGTCTTCAATGAGAATTTATAGGCTGAATATTATGGTGCTCAATGGAAACATGAACATAACAAGTACATTAGGGGCTGGCCTCATTTGAGTGGTTTTGAAGAAGGCTCTTCCATATGCTTTCCTCTTTTGCCTTCAGAAAGCACTAAGGGCTCACTGAAATGTAATTTGATAAAACCTCTGATTACCATAAGTTATATGGACAATGTATTTGCTTTTTTCTCTTCTCCTGTTTCTTCTTCTCTAATCCAAAGCATTAAAGTTCAACAATGACTATAAGTGTTACACAAAATATCATAGCTGAAAGCAGAACAAACTTCAAATAATGGCAATTTACACAGCAAGTTAAGTAAAGACAACAACAAAAATCTAATGTCTATGTCATTCTGGCATGAAGATGGAAGGAATCTGAGTCAGCATAATGCTTTATTTTGCCCTGGTGAAAATTAAGGTCAGTACCTCAATGCCCAGTTTCTAAACCTCTTATTATATTTGTGGCAGAAAAAACAACAGATTTAATCCTAACTATCAACAGTTAAAAGTAATTGTGTTAATTAAAAAACTCTGTGCATAATGTGTATTTCTTTTGGCATATATGGCATTAAAACATGTCTTTCCCAAACTGATATTGTTAATATGCAATGTATCCTCTTTTATACCTCTTCCAAAGACAACTGTTGTTTTTTTTTTTATCATGAGAGGAGATGTTTTTAATAATGGCACAGGTACAATGGCACTTTAGGCAGCTATATGACAAGGCTCATTAACCCTGTACTATACAAATGTTAACACAGTACTAAGTGAAAAAAGAGTTAAGTGTATGATACAAGAAATTAAATAAAACAGTTTAGCACAACTGATAAATGCTGATGGAGCACAAGTTTTCCAGATATACCAACTATTTCTGGAGTATCAGACCTTATACAGGGTGACAAAGTTCAACTCATTCCACTCTCACTTCAATGGCAGACTTCTTTCCTCCTCCAAAAAACTGTCTTTAATAATTTTTGCTAATAAATAACACCTGCCTCTAAGTCTGAAGTTGAAATTGAAATAATATTTTAGAATAAGCCTGAGCAAACAACTGAAATCTCCACATTCAGTTTTGACACATACACAGTTTTATTCAGGAATTGTTCAAATCTCTAAGGTCTATTATGTTAAATGGTTATTTATGATGTCTTAAAATGTCAGAAGTATTCAGACATCAGCATCTGACTAGTCTGAAGGTGCTGTCTATCAGATTTAAGAGTCTACAGAGAGAAACAAACAAAAGATCATAGCCTCAGTTTCATTTTCTTTTGAGATTTATCATGCTTCCAATTATTTTTGGCTCCCACAGATTTCATTTTGGGGAACAATAGGAAAAGCAATAATAACCAGACTGTAATTAAAATGCTGGAAGTACAAAAAACAACAGCAAAATAAAAGGACAAAAACTTCCTCTTATGAAAAGTTTCATACTGTCAGAGGTGGTCTTCAAAGACTTAAAGCCTGAATTCAGGAAAATAGATCTACAAAAGAGACCTACAAAGCTATTGTCATTTGGTTTCGAATGACTGAAATCACAAGGAACATTTCTTTTGGTCAGCTCAGAGACACAGAGACAAAGGAATGAAAACAAATACAATATTCAGAGTAGGACAGGGAAGAAGTACAGTTGTTGCACAAGGCCCTTGAGGAACTGCAAGTGAAATGCTCTGTATAGTTCTGCATACACAAGGAGTTTAAGCTGGGAGAGGAATAGAGAGGGAAAGCCACCACAGGCAACTTAATTTACAAGAGGGGGTTTCATCTCTACCTAAATGGGTGGAACATTCAGATGAGATAATAAGCCCTGCTGAGATTTTCTCATTCCCTTCAAAAACATTTATAGTACAGCAATACAAATCTGAAATATTAATATTTCAGAATAACAGACCTTTATTTGCTTGGCTAATTTTTGTTTTAAAAATAAACAAACCACCTTTTTTCTGCATGGTACTTCTTGTATTTTAACTAACATTTCTCATATATAAGGTAAATTTCCATTCCATTACTGAGACTATTACACAGAAAACATGACTATAGTGAGTGCTGTAGCAGAGCATTCTCTTCAGCACAATTACACATAGAGCACATCCTGTTTTACTCAGTGGAATATTGAGTAGAAAGAAACCTTCACATGATGGTAGCAACTTGACCATTAAATGTATTTTAAAGGCCCTCTCCAATGCACACATTAAGCAAAAATAATACTATTGAGCAGAATAGCCTTTTTTCCTGACACAAGTTTGAGAACCAGACTCTCAAAATGAGTTAAACCAAGCTTACGTAGAGAACTAAAGAAACAGCATTTTACACTTTTTAAAAAAAGTAAAAACACAAATGCTTTTGAAAGCAAAAGAAGCTTTTCAGTATCTCCCAGAGATCAGACTACAGCTGATCCCATGGTTCAAAAAGACTGCAGAACCACTTCTGAGCAATGAGATGGGCCTACAGTGAAAAGGAAGGCTATTATACACTGCAACACAAGATTTTATTGCAAATTCAAAAGTGATGTCATTTTACTGCAGGGAAAAAAAGTCATATTCAAAACCAGAAAATATGCATCCTGACTATTGAAACTGAATATTATCAGGGTTAAGAGACAAGAACAAGGATTTTATTATGCAGAAGAAAACAGTAACAAACATATCCAGTGGATCACCTAGTATTAAATTCCATTTTCTTATGGCACACAACATCATATATTTTAGAAGAGAATGACAATGATTCACTTAAGTGAATCCTTAGTTTGCTAGGTAAAAATGGAAAAGAATAAAATCACTTTAACAGAAGACATCTGCTGAGAACTCAAGAGGTACTAAACAAAACTACCAATTCAAAATTCAGGGTTAATAAAACAAGCTTCAACCTGTAAGACCAGGAGACTTTTCAGTTTTTTGTTTTCTGATGATAAAAAAGGACCTAATGGCACTATGCCCTCACTTTTAGATGATAGTATAGATACTTTTAGATGAAAGTATCTGCTTTCATCTAAAATCTAGCTAGAATTCACCATATTTAGCACAACTTTTACTAGAGGCTGATCTACAAACTTATTGCTCCAGCGGTTTCTGAGGCCTATTATATCCACTTGCTCTCATGCCAACATTATTTCTTAGCTCATAATAAAACTGTCAAGCATGGTTCCTCCTCCCCACACCATGCATTTTTTCAGAACAAGTATATTCTCTCCAAATATTTATGTTGGTACACTCTTTAAGGCATGATGTACACTATACCTTACCTCTCTTAGCTTTCATTAATAGCTGAAAAATGCATTCACAAAATCATTTATCGTGATTCAGCATTGAAACATGGTCATATCTCTTTGACTCAATGTTCAGAAATTAGCAGTTCTTTCATCCCAATGACAAGCAAGTTAAATCAAACAGAATCTGTGCAAAGGGATAAAGGGAAAACACCATATTAAGCTGAAAAACTCAAAAATGAGTAACTGAGAGAACTGTTCCCCAATAACTTTGACCTTCACACTCCTGTTGTACGGTACTAGAGAATTAGAGACCCAGGGTTCCTTCTGACTACCAAGTTTTTACCCACCTCGAAATTTATTGTCCATACTTTAAGAGCCCAGCTTTAGGAACTTGCTATAATTGGCTTCTCCTCAAAGGCTGTTCAGTTTTCAGGAATTTTACTACCATGCTGAAGAGAATTGGTCAAAAGAAATCTCTGCACAGGAGCTTTTAACCCAGACAGCCATTCAGGGTGGCTCACACATGCACAAGATTGTGTCATTCCCCGCTCTACCATGTGTTATGATCTTTCTGTTGGTCACCCCTCTGGCTCTTTGTCCTGGTTCAAACATTATATAAGTTTATTTTTTGTTTTGATTTTTCCCCCCCAGAGGTGTTAAAAAAAAAAAAAAAAAGCCAGAGATACTTAGTAACTTGCACTGCATCTCATTAGTGTTTTTCTTTTGATTGTATGTTGGTCACTCATGTTTTGCTCACATCTTAGTCCAGCTTAATAACTTACAGGCTTTTATTCTATAGCAAAAATGGATCCCAAACCTATCGCCACCAACAAAAAAATATCCCCGCAATGCAAATAAAAAGAAACAAAAAACTCCACCAACTCCAGAACTGGTTAGGGTTTTTGTACTGAGGGGTTTTTTTGTTAATTGAGGGTTTGGTCGTCAGAAGTGCTTTCTGTTTCTTGAAGCCCATCTCTTTCTAAGAATGGTAAACCTTTGTGTATCTTTTCACTGAAATATACTTTTTGTATTAAGGAATAGAAGAATCTCCTCTTTCCAAAAGGGGAAATGCTCTTTTACACAAGCAAAGACAAGCATCCAGGGATTTGGTTTCCTCTGTTTTAGAGCCATCTTCTCTCTGGGAGAATCTGGCACTCCATATATGTATGACAGAGGAAGTTTGTAAAACGTGTCACTCCAAAATCTTGGGCATCCCTGAGACTGGTACACAGACAATCAAACAGAGTATCATACTCACCTACACAGAGCCACTGCATCAGTTAAACTAATTCACACACCATATTTTCACAGAATTTATTTTGATTATTATCACTTCCATTAGGAGAGTACTTTGAGAATCACAGAATGTTAGCGGTAGGGACCTCCAAAGATCATCTAGTCCAACCCCCCTGCTAGAGCAGGATCCTTGAGTAGACCACACAGGAACATGTCCCAGAAGGGTTTTAAATGCCTCCAGAGATGCAGACTGCACATCCTCTCTGGGAAGTCTGTTCCAGGGCTCTGTCACCCTCACAGTAAAGAAGTGTTTCCTTACGTTAAGACTGAACCTCCTGTGTTCCAGTTTGTGCCCATTGTTCCTTGTCCTGTCACTGGACACCACCGAGAAGAGTCTGGCCCCGACTTCCTGACACCCACCCTTAAGAAATTTTTAAGCGTTAATGAGATCCCCCCTCAGCCTCCTCTTCTCCAAGCTAAATAGACCCAGTTCCCTAATCCTGTCCTCTTATGGGAGATGCTCCAATCCCTTCATCATCTTAGTGGCCTTGCGCTGGACTCTCTCAAGTAGTTCCCTGTCCTTCTCGAACTGGGGAGCCCAGAACTGGACACAGTACTCCAGAAGAGGCCTCACCAGGGCAGAGTAGAGGGGGAGGAGAACCTACCTTGACTTGTTGGCCACACTCCTCCTAATGCACCTTCTTGGCCACGAGGGCACATTGCTGGCTCATGGTCAGCCTGTTGTGTACCAGGACTCCCAGGTCCTCTTCCCCAGAGATGCTCTCCAGCAGCTCAGCCCCCAGCCTGTACTGATACATGGGGTTGTTCTTCCCCAGATGCAGGACTCTCCACTTGCTCTTGTTGAATTTCATTATGTTACTCTCTATCCAGCTCTCCAGCCTGTCCAGATCACACTGGATGGCAGCACAGCCCTCTGGCATGTCAGCCACTCCTCCCAGCTTTGTATGATCATACAAAGAGCAAGTGGAGAGTTTGAGAAGGACAGGGAAAGCTATTTACTCGGGAAGGATTTTCTCTATTCTTTTTTTTTTTCCTCCCCCAAAAGCTAATTTTTTTCCCCTACAATGGAAAACCACAGAGAGTAAAAACAAGTAAACAAAGCCTATCCACAAGCTAAATCTATATTGCCCATTAATTCAATTCAAACTTTAAAATCTTGTAGCCTACAACAAAGTGATGCAGTTTAAACAAAATTAGATTGGTGTCTAAACACTGAATCATTTATGAGCACATTATATAAATATATTAACATTTTGTGCTACATTTTTTGCATTTGGCCTAAAATGCAGCACTAGGGTTTGACACTTTAAATAATCTTTTCTTGAAATCAAGGCCTTTGGCTCATTAAATTTACTTTTACATAAAACGAACTCTGGGACCTTTCTAACTAATTTCTAAGTGTAACTTAAATTTTCACAGTTTTATTTTATTGCATTATTTTAAATATTATTTTAAATAATGGTAAAAATTTGTCAAACACTAACATTTAAACTTTATACTTATTTTTTTCCATGCAATTTTTTATTAAGTACCTTCAGATAGATATAATTCTGTAAATTAAAATGAATGTTTTATTCAGAACTACCTAATGTCTACTTTTAGCCTGAACCCAGGACTGAACTTTAGCAGTTGTTCTTCCACTCGATGATCCCTCCCCAGCTGAGAAGGGGAACCAGGGAGAAGGGGAGAAGCCCCATGGGTTGAAGTAGAAACAGATTTAATGAAATAACAAAACTAATACAATCACCAACATAAAGTGCACAACATTCTACTCAGCCTCATCCTTAGGATCAGGAAAAAGAACAGAACACCACAAGAGAGAAGCCTCAAGAAGAGGAACACCACCCTCCCTGAACCCCCTCCTTTTAAAATGAGCTTGATGTCAGTGGTAAGGGATACACCTGTGAGTCAGCTTGGGGCAGCTGCCCTGACTGAAACTCCCAGCTGACTCAGGGCTACTCATGGCCTGCCTGCCATGGCTGGCCCATGGGTCTGTTCCTGGGAAACCAGAACATCTAAATACCTGAATAGGGATACAAATACAATATGATAGTATCTATCCACTTGTCACTTGTGACTGATGTCATTTGGATTTGAAAATGGAGTTGAAATTTCTTGTCATTCAGGCTCTTGGAAAATTATGCCTTGTTTGCACAGTAGGATTACTATAGCTCTTCAAACTTTCAATTTAAGCTGTATTTTTTGATTCAGAAAGATATTAAGTACAAAGAAGTAAATACATACAGAACATTGTCTTGAGTTTTCAGATGAGTCAACAGATAATTCAGACATAACAAATTATGGTCAGATACTACCTTTAAACAATATCCACGTTTTCCATGAATATCAAAGGAATTTCGTAAACACTGCAGGATGGCATGCTTTCCCAGGTGTAATCCCCACCCACAACCAAACTGACAATTTCTTGAAATCAATCTGCAACTCCTCCATACATTTCAAACACTCTTGTCAGGTCAGAAATCATGGGTGATCTACTTAAAATTACTTTCCATCCCCCAAAAGACCTTCATGAACTCCTATATGCCCCACTGACATCAAGGATCATTTGTGGAGTTCCTCTCAAGTCCCTCAGATGGCCGCCTTTTCTCTAGAACTCTGAAAACAAAGATACGGCTTTGTGTAATGTGAATGAACCTGCAGTCAGTGCCTCAGGAATGCCATGCAAACCCAGACAGGCTATTTCCTGCCAAAATCTCTCTGATCCATTCTGCCACTATTTCTAGCAGTCTAAACAAATTTACATCATATGAAAGACAATAAATAAAAGTAGAAAATTAGTCATTTCCATGTACAGTGGAAGCAGCCTGAAATTTATAAAAAATAGTCACAATTTTAGTTGCCAAATATGCAGATTTTCTGGAGTGAATCCTGTACATACTCAGCATGAAGACCCAGGGCAGGCAGGTGTCTCACTGCCTTTGCAGATCTGGTCCCCTATTTGTTTCCTGATGACATTCCTGATCACATGAGCTCCAGATCCAATAGGGATTTGTAAGGAATTAAGGGATGGGTCACCTTACAAGGTTAGGGTCGGCAACTCAAACACTGCAGTGAATGCCGATATATCCCTCCTGAGAACAACTGACTCCTTGACTTCCTCACTAATGGACACTTACAACGCCTTAGAGGGAAATAAGAGTTAACATTTACCCACATACAGACAATTCTTTTCTAATGTGTTTCCTCTGTCTGCTTGGTCAGGTCTGAGCAGAGGCAGCTACATGGAAACACTCCACACCTTTTCTGAAGCTGGAGGCAGAGGGCAATGTGGTACAAACTCAGGAGTTATGCAGGCTCCTTCCTATCATCATTTTGACCTAGATTCAGCAGAGGTCTGTGACTTAACTTTAAGTCTGTAAGAAGTCCTAGCACATTAAAAA
Source organism: Podargus strigoides (assembly GCA_028020825.1). NCBI lineage: Eukaryota > Metazoa > Chordata > Aves > Caprimulgiformes > Podargidae > Podargus > Podargus strigoides. The sequence goes on from CM051620.1 coordinate 59,623,814, forward strand.
TAGGACAAATTTCACAGTTAAAAGAGTGTTATCTTAGATGCTTTACTGCAGCAGGCAATTGTGAGCATTCTTCCCTGCTGTGTTTTGGTTATGGTCAAAACTACTCACCAACAGTTCCATTAGCCAAGAATGAGATTTGCTACTTACCACAGACACATTTGGTTACCTGCAGCTCCTAACCTTTCTAAAACTAAATCACCAGACAATTAATTGATTTATCATTGTTGTCCGGGAAGAAACTTAATTGCTGGAAAGTGGAGAAGATGTCAATAATAATATCTCGGGTCAGACAGTGGCTTGGCATGGGATGTGAGTGGACACAAATTAATTCATGTTCTTACAGGTAAAACAGAAAAGTATCTCACAGCAAAACTGAAAAGCTAACTAGTATATTCCTGCAAGGACAGGATGCCACAGGTCATGGAGAAGTCCTTTAATTCACCTCCGCTTTCTTGCCCCATTTTCCTCTTAAATGGATTCTGTGTTGGTTTTATTATTTTTTTTTAAATAATCCCTCAGATAAAATGAAATAATAAGGTTACTATTGATTACTCTTCCTGTAAAGTGTTTTTTTTTTGTTGGTCATCCCTCTACATCAAAAATCTCTTCCAGAGCTCTGGCTACAGCATGACCCAGCTGGTGTCCTGCAGGACCAAAGTGCTCTGCTGTACAGCCTGTAGCTCCCTCTTTCAGTCAGGAAACCTCAGCCTCCTGGTTAACTCAACAGATGCCTCTCCCCCCTTTAGTCTTTTCTCCCTTTCTTCCTTTATCTTGTATTTAAATGCTGTCATTTTTTCCCTAATCCCTTGTATTGGGTGCAGGTACCGCAAGTGGGGGCTGCAGGGGTGACCTCTCTGAAGAGAAGCCTGGGCTGCAATGTGCTGGATACAGACAGCTCCTAGCAACCCACCCCAGAGCATAGTTGAGCCCCTCAGCCATGAGTGGGGTGCCTCTGAGAACATGTATTTAAGAAAGGGTAAATTAAGCTGCACTGCAGTTGTGAGAGAGGAGTGAGGAAAATGTGTGAAAAACAACCCTGCAGACACCAATGTGAGAGAAGGAGAGAGAGCGGGTGCTCCAGGCACCAGGGACTCCCCTGCAACCCCTAGAGAGAACCATGGTGAAGAAGATATCAACACTGGGGAGGACACCACACCAGAGCAGGTGGACATGCTCTGAGGGAAGCTGCAGCCTGTGGGACAGACCCACATTGGATCAGTGGAACAGCATGAGGAGGAAGGAGCCACAGAGAGATGTTCTGAACTGACCACAGCCCCTGTTCCCCATCCCCCTGGGCTGCTCGGGAGCAGGGTGGTGGTGGCAAGGGGAGATTGAGATGTCAGGAGTGGAGTGAATTTGGGCCTGGGAAGAAAGGAGGGGTGGGAGGAAGGTGGTTTTGGTTTTGTTTCTCGTTGTTCTATTCTGTTCTTAATTGGCAATACATTAAATTAATATTCTCAAAGGCAAGTCTGCTTTGCTTGTGACAGTAACAGGTGAAAAATCTCCCTGTCTTTATGTTAACCCATGAGCTTTTCCACCCTATTTTCTACTCATCCTGTTGAGTAGGTGGAGCGAGAGAGAGCAGCTAGGTGGTAATCTGGCAGACAGCCAAGGTCAACCTACCACATCCTTAACCCCCAAAACTCCCCCCCCCCCAAAAAAAAAAAGGGAAAAAACCCCAAAGAAGGGCCACCACTGTATTTTTCACTCTTCTTGAATATTACATGTTCTTTCAGCCTGGAGTACCTCTATGTAAGCATAACAAACACAAAACCAAATTGTTGGAGTACAGACTGCTTTAATATAACTGTAAAACTCTAAGAGCTTACTATCACTTTAAAGCGCTCATAATTCATAAGTTGATCCTTCAATACAATTACCCCCAAGTCTGTCTTCCTTTCACTGTGTTTCTTACTGATGGCTTCTTTGGAGGCTCAAGGAAGCACTAAGGCTGTTTATAACGGGAGCATTTGCAGAAGGGAGCAGCTGCAGCAGCAGAGAGGAAAGGGCAAAGGAAGATCTTTATCAAGTGCATCACTCTCTAACAAGGAAACCTCCTGTGCCATCACACTCCTCCAAATTTCACCCATGCAGAGAACAGCGTGTGCAAAGGTGACCAAACTCTCTACACACATCACAGTTAAAATGCTACACTCTTAAGTTTGCTGCCTGCTCTGCAAGGAGACCACCCCCTGTGTCCTCATGCCTCGTTACTCACCCATTTTCTTGTGGGTTTCTCAGCTGTGGAACATCATATGCTATAAAATAGCTCTTTCAGGCAGTGATTCAAATAATACACCTGATCCTGCGTCTGCAGTTGGGCCCAGAGGCATTTGCCATGCTGCCCTTGATCACAGGGCTGTGTGCAGCAAGCTTTGGCTCATGTGGCTTTATGCTCATGAGAAATGTCACCCAGAGGCTTTTGGTGGCCTGTATAATGCCCAGCACAATCTTCTGAACATGTCCATGCAGTAAATAATGTAGCATTTATCTGGCCAGATTAGTTCAGAGATCCTGCTTATGAAAGTAATTGGCACCCTCTAGTGGTGTCTGACTCCTACTGCTTGAGAATTCTCTCCCCAAAGGACGTATGCAGTGCTAGAAGTATGATACCAGTTTCTGACATGATGACAAAATCACTTACAAGCCCTAGGAAAAATGCCAGAGATGCTCAAATCTGAATGCAGGCTATACTACATTAAACTGCTTATATTTCAACCCACCATGCTCTCCAGAGTCAAAAACAATTAGAGAAAAGCCATTCCTCTTCTCAGTATCTAGACATTGGAGGAAACAAAAAAAAAGAGTCTAAATTTTTACCTTTTATTTGGGTTTAAGATGCTGAAAGTTTATAAAAACACCATAGGCAAGTAAAATGAAGTCAAGCAGGAAGATAACAGAACTATGAAATTTGAATTGCTTTCTTACCCATGTGTCTCTTCTTCCTACAGGAAATGTTACAGTAGAAATAAGATCTGTTTTTAACTTTTTTTTTTTTTTTCAGGTTGTACAATAGCAAAGTATAATTTCAATGACAGAGCTAATTCAAATTTCAGATTGGTTTGACTGACATGTAGGAACAAGGAAGCTGGCTCTACTGGTGCCTACCTAGTCATGCAGAAGATTATGTAAGCTCCCCCAAAGCACTTGTTCATAGAAAGGGCAACACACAGAGCCATACACATCACATGTCATGTTATGAAGGGCAAAAAGGCAAATATTATCAAACCTGGGGCTGCATGTGCCCTCATTCTTTTCTTTTCCTCAATGGAGCGTTACTGCTGACAATATTGAGAATGTCATGGCCATTACTCTGACAGCACATGAAGTAGTGGGATAGAAATGACTGATTTTGCAAAATCATGTCATTTGCAGGCAGCGCTTCACATTTGTAAAGTACAGGTGGGAGCTGCAGTTTTTCAATGCTGCCCCAATAACCATCTCAGCTGCCTAGTAATAATTGTGGTGATGTATTGAGAAGTTTGCTAAAGAAAAAGAAATTATACCCTTATATACTACACAGCTTAAAGGCCATGCTCAATTGAAAGAATTGTTTTAATTACCTTTTCCTCATGAAAAAAAGTATTTCCCCTAGTACCAACCCAGTCTTGTCACTGCTTTCATAGAATTGCATTAGATCATGCTTTGCCTTTTTTCTTAAGAAAGGGAGCAACTGCAGAGATCCAGTGACAGGGAGATCCGCCATATTTTGGACCCAGTTTGCTTATTTCACAAGTAGAATGGTATTTAATGCTTTCTTGAGTACTTCCATCACCAAAATGGATGATCACCATTATGAAGAGGAGATGACTGCTCTCCCCATCTCGCAAATAGCAAAACTGAAATAAAGATTTACAAGGTGACTTGTGCAATGTTGCATAGGCTGTCTGCATCAAGTTCCTACTGCTAATTTATTGTCCTACCCACACAACCATCTTTCACTAAGTTCTAGAATCTGTTTCGCTAACTAAAGGACTTAGTTAGACAGAAACACTAAGAGTAATATTTTCCACTTGTTTTTCTTAATCCCCATAACACAGAAAAAAAATAGGTCAGAATATGTCTTTGAAAGTCACATAGTCCAATTTTCTATTCAAACCAGAGCTATCTTCAAAGGTGTTTGGGGCCTCTGGTTGATCAAAGTTCACCCAATTCAGCAATATATTATAGCATATTTGTAAAATAAATGCAATAATTCATAGAAAAGTATTCTTCCCCCTCATCATTAAAACTCCTTTGGACAGCATTTTGTGAGACTCATATCTAAAAGTAAGCTATATTTAAGCATCATTTACCAGTTTTTTTGGCTGGAGAAATTCCTCAGTTTCTTCTTCTTCCTCTCTTCCAGTGGTGACACCTAATCTGAAACAAAATGGTCTGAAATAAGATGTTCTAACAAAGGAGGTTGCACAGAACCATGAGTGCCAGTGAAGACTGATAAGATGACAGCACTACTTCCATATGGATCAGGCACATTTGATAAATGCTTCATGAAGAATTTTTAATGGTGGGGAAGAAAGAATATTCTCTTCTTTATTTGATGGTAGGGTGTGAATATCCTCATTTTCACTAAACATTCTCTGTCATCTGCTAAGATCTCCAAATTTTATTTACAAAGATTATGTCAGCCCCCCTGATGGTTAGAAATACAGAATTTAAGGCTGAGGTTGGCTTAATCTTGTTGCCTTCCACCTCAGGACAAGGAGGAACTGGAAAACAACCTATTTATTTAGCAAGGTAATAATTCAGCTATTGATTGCAACAGTTTAACAAAATCCCCCAAAACCCCCTGCTTCTAATTAAAACTAATTCTAAAAAACTAATTGGTCTTCATTTAAGTATCTGTGATATAACTGCATCTGTGCCAGCATAAAATACTTCTTGCTTTGTGTTGCTCTGTAAATGCTAATGACTCCTGGGTGTAATTAAAGCTAAAATTAGGGTTGGGAGCATGTTCAGGCTAGCAAAGAACTGTAAACTAAGTTAAGGACTGTGTCTAGAGATACTGTCTAGTTCATAATTAGCTCTACAACCAGCAAGGGTTGGAAAGCCTGACCCAGTGGTGGTGCCTGAGGCTACCAAGGGTGGCCAGCTCTGAGGAGACTCCCACAGTTGTTGCCTTTCTCAATTTGTTTCAGTTCTGCCAAGGATGGCTAGGTTGTTCAGACTGTCAGAGCCTGGTGAGCCATAGCTTTGGCTGCTGCCTCCAAGAGAAATAAAACAGGCTATTGGGAAAACCTGGCTTGGTTTGGTTTAGTTTTCTGGAATTGGCACTGGGCACAGGAAAACTGTTCCAGAGATCTGATAACTCAGACCTACAGCTGTTTGAAGGGCAGGCACTAGTATAAACATAATGCAAACATCTGCAGGGCCAGCCAGCTTTTTGTTGGTCTGACAGGGGTTGCATGGCTGTGATTAAACCTAGGGGTGGATTAAGGTCAACAGATGCCTCTGGGCTCAGGTGGGTTTACTACATACAGATTACTGAGTTTGAAACCAAGTAATTTTTAGGATTTGTGCAGGCAAGGTTCCCAGTCCAAATTTCTGTTTGAAATATTTGTTACCTCTTGGCACAAATGTTTCCACAGATGACACCATAGGACATGATGGTGGTTTGTGTGAATTAGATTTAAAATTTATCTTGGCAAACTGGAGATTTGAAGCTTATTGTAAGGATGAGGTGTTGTAAGGGTGGGGAAAGCTCCTGGTCAGAACAAGCACAGAGGTTTAGACTGGGGTAGTTTTGTCTATTGATATGTATTTTCTAAGGAGAAAGGTGTAAAAAGCACAACAACCTATGAGTTGCCTCTCTATGAATGTATTTTTCATTAGTAAATTTCATGATAAAGAAAATGGTCTTTAAAGGACTATGACATCTACAAATGGAAATATATTCTCTATGTTAAGCTCCTCTGTATTTATAAATACATGTTGGGTGAAGAGCTCGCTTTTTTCTATGTTAGACAAAACTGTTTCCAGAGGTTTGTATTTGCAGACACTGAAACTAAAAAGGAGGTAAAAAAGCACTTACATGACACTTATAGAGTGTGTATATGAAAAGATAATACAGGTATTAGTATGGATGAGAAAACCCACGAAAAGGTTAGAAATACCTTTTTTGAACAGGAGTTGTTCAATGAGGAAGAAAACCAATTTTTAATTTCCACATATATTTTTGACATACTGTGGGAGTGAGACCTTTTGACTTTTAGTGCTGAGAGAGAAGAAAAGGGAAATGGGATCCTTTATTCTTCCTCAGACTTCCTCCTCTTTCTTTTTATGTAGCTAGGATAGAGTAGGAAAACATAGCCAGATAACACTGAATATTTTTTAAGTAGAAGATTGTGTATAGAAAGGTGATTTTAAAAAAATAAAAATTCTGAAACCTTTTGGAATGAACAATCTTTTAAGCACTTCCTTAAACCAGTGACAAAAACTGTTCTTTTTTCTAACCAGTCTAGTAGGCATGAAGTCAGTAGTGTTGTACAGCAATTAATCTAAAAGCAAAGAAATTAGAATTATAGCATAACTATGCGGTTTTATAGATGTCTTTGAATATTTTGTAACTGAGGTTGGTAGTTTCATATCTTCTGTCCTGGTTTCCCAGGAACAGACCCATGGGCCAGCCATGGGGGGCAGGCCATGAGTAGCCCTGAGTCAGCTGGGAGTTTCAGTCAGGGCAGCTGCCCCAAGCTGACTCACAGGTGTATCCCACACCACTGACATCAAGCTCATTATAAAAGGAGGGAATTTACCAAGGATGGGGATTTTCTCTTCCTGGGATTCCTTCGTCTTGGTCTCCTCTTACTTCTGCTGCTCCTGAGGACTAGGCTGAGTACAAGCTTGTACAGTTTATGTTGGTGTTTGTGTTAGGTTTTTTGTTTTATTAAATATGTTTCTATTTCAACTCATGGGGTTTCTTCCATTTTTCTGATTCCCCTTCTCAGCTGGGGAGAGGATATTAAGTTACAGAGCAACTGCTACAGTTTAGCTGTGGATACAGGCTAAATGTAGACATCTTCCTAAATGTTTGGGTTTGTATCAAAAATCCTATACAAGGAAGTTGAAGTTTTGATAAGACATTATGTTTTATTTGAATGGTCTTTTGAAATAAATAAAAATTACATTTCTCTCACTGCTAACCAAGGACTTCTTTCAGTGTTATTTGATATTTCTGCATCCATCCATATTGCAACAAGACTAGAATAACAAAAGAAAAATTTCCCATTTCTCATGTTACCTCGAATTTCCCTGAAAGGAATGTTTTGTTTAGGATTAATGTTAAACAGTTTTCCTTCCTTTGCCATTAGGTGTCTCTGTCATTCTTTGTAAAACACCAAATGCTGTGTGACTTTTTCAGTTTCCTGAATTGTGCCTAGTTTATCTTTCTCATCCTTTTGCTTAGAAGGGAAAATATGTATAGTAGTAGTTTTAAAGATCATAGAATGCATCTCTCTCTACATCATTAAAGCTTACACAGGACAACTAACTAGGAAAGTTTGCAACTGATCTTCCAATCAAAATGGACCATTTTTAAATTTTCTCTATATGACAGCTTTGCAAAGTTTCCAAGTTTTTCTAGAATGCAAAACATTCAGTCATCTTTATGTCAGATGTCTCCGTACCACCATACTATCAGAGAAAAAGAGCTAGGAAAATAAATGAAAAACAGAGAGGGCTATAAGATGATATCTCTCAGCAAATCCTGTTATGTTCCATGAAGAAATTAATCAAAGCTGCACAATTAAAACAGAAACTTTAGAAAATAGACCTGACACAGGTAGCAATGAGAAACCAGAGTTTTTAATAATAATCTGCATTATCTGGGCAGCAAAGGAACTTCACCTACCAAATATTAGCCAAAGACACATGATCTGCTTAAGTATTCAGTACCTCCTAAGCAAACACCAGCAGCCCACGGTACTTTCTAAGGAGTGACAGCAGTTCTAGCTGTGGGCTGGTGTGGACTCTATTAAGCTGACAGAAGTACTTCATGAGTTTAGCTGGGTGATCTAAGAGACAAGTTAGTCATACTCTGTTTTACATATTCTTATTTTGGTCCCCCTTTTTTGGTAAGGCTAGTACAGATCTGGGAACTGAGCGAACATCTGTGCCTGACTGTATGACATGAACAAAATTGATACTTAAATTCTCTTTGCAAAGCTTTTTTCCTTTGTAGATGCTGGTACCATTAAAACCAGCTTTATTCTCACAAATGACCCAAGCTTGCAAGCAGCTGGAAAACCCAATTTATAACTTAGAAGAGATAGTTTCATCCAAGAATCATTGAGAAACAATAAATGTGGAATCTGCAAATTGTATTTTACGAAAATTGCTTTTCAGAGCAGAAACACATTTCAGTGTCAACTGAGTACATGGTTTATGTTGAAGAAAAAACAGCTTAGTGTACCATCTGTTACTTTTAATAGCAAATGAACAACATGAGTTAGTACTGTTGGTGTTAAATATAAGAGGGATATTATAAAACTGCTTACTGACAAACATAAACATATTTTGAAATATGAATGAGCTCAAGCAATTCAATATCCAACTTTTACCAGCCAGCTGTTCTCAAAAGATAAGGCAACACCAGAGTTTTAACAAATCCTGTGCCAGGTAAATGCAAGCTCACTTCATTGGCCCACAAGATGATGGGAGAGGCATTTCCTATCTCAAGCACACATAGGGTGACAGATTGACTTCATTAAAAACCTTAAATCCTAGGGGAAATAATTGTGTCTTGTATGGAATTGTCACATTCTTACAACCTGGCAGGTGGTGTGAAAATGTCATCATGAATGTATACATATATCTCTAGAAGAGACTCTGGTGACAAATTAAAGATTTTTTTTTTCAAAGAAGTGTCCAGAAAAATCCAAATAGCACTTAATTTTTTGCTTGACATATGACATGTCAATAAGATTAGCTATAACATAGGTCTTGGTCCTCTAAATGCTCATGTACTGGGACATGGCACATGGATAACAGCCCACCCAATCTATATTACAGCTCCCTTTGACAAGCTCAATATTGAATTTAAAAAAAAGTGGATCTGCATTACTTCCCCCTCATTCTAAAATGTAACAATTTACACCCTCTGTATAATATGCATTTTTAAATCTTTGGATGATCAAGAGTATGATTTAGGAAGTTTATTTATCCTGTTGTCATTAATAATTATTTGATTTCCCTTCTGTTAGATGGTATTTAATTGGTCTTACTTTCTGTGAAATGTCTTTTCTCATCCTGAGTGGTTTAAGAAAACAGACAGAAGTCTTTCTTGACAGAGAACAAGTTGCTGAAATATTTTTAATATTGTCTATTAACGTTTGGCGTTTTGGGTGAGGAACAATTGCTAGTTTTGTTGATCCACCTAGAACACAATCTAGATGCTTTTTCTCTTCACTAATTTGAATTAATAAAACATACAAAAGAGCACATATTAAGGCCAGTTATTTTTCAAAGACTTCATATTTCACTGAAAACATACAGGTTATGAATCATCACAGGCTTTAATTCAATGTGCTGTCGTATTTCTTCCCCATGATGAGTTATACTCTAGTTAACTAGAGCTATACAGACTTCTGCCCAGTTATCTCTCAGCACCTTCACTGAACATTGGTCAATAGTAGGTATAAACTACTTGTTCAAGTCAATTGAGATAAAAATTACTATAAAAACTGTCAGGAACAAATGGTGAGATAATCTCACAGAATTTTAGTCATCCAGAATGTGTGTAGTCTAACCCGGTCCCTTTGATTCCCTTTATAATATTTGTCTTGGCTGATCTGTTGGGGTTTTTTTAAACTTGAAAGTGTAAGTGTAAATTAATAAATTAGGTCAATGGTAGTAGTAGTAGATTTACATGTGGTGCTTGAATTTACTCATCTGGCATTATGGTGTTAGGAAGTTTATCAGAGTCTAAGCGCTCAGAAAATTATCCTGTTTCATCTACCTTGCACATCCCTTGCATTTGGCCTGCTGAATCTAACTTGTAAATTCACACGTATGAAGATCTCAAGAAAACTGTTCCTGAAACTTTTGTTTTGTCTGTTTTGTGTGATCAGTGTGCTTAGTCCTGTTTTGCCTTATTTTCATAGAGCTCTGAACTCCCTTAATATTGATCTAATTGACATTTCCTTAAAAGAATCCCAGGGAGCCCTGTAACGTCCTCGGCAGTTCTGCCACTAATAAAATTACTTCTTTTCAGATGGCAAGGGCTAACTTAAAATCCTCAGTGGAAAGTTTAACAAGACAAATAATAAAATGGTTTTTAATAACGTAGCTCAGCATTGCATGTTACAGTTCCGTATCCATGGCCAGGCAGCCATGGAGACAATAGCTTTAAACGATTCACAAGAGGGAGGTATGTTGGTGCACAAATGTCTCATCATAAATCCTGCCATCAGTAATGACAGTGACCATAGTCTGTTAACTCCTTGCAGTTTTTGATTACTGTAGCATGACCACATATCAAAAGGAAAACAAATAACTAACCTTAAAGGAAACCAACCTGTGTAGAATTCTATTAAAATTACCTGGATTCCATGTTTAAATTCAGGTGTGTGGATTCCTTTCAGGAATTGCAGCTTTAGATGATAAGAAGTTTTCTCATGATGTTTCAGGTCTAAAGCCATTTCTTTAGCTGATAATAGTGGATGGTTTTAAATTCCTTCCACAAATTTTAGTGTGTTCACTGTGTTCAACAAGCTTTTAAAAATCATACTGAAAGGACTGCTCATAAATTTACAGTTACCAGATATGCACAAGGCTTTTGTGGTCTCCTTGCCAGGCCACAGTGCTGTACCTAGACATGTATCTCACTAAAGCAGTAACTATGACAAAGGCAGCAGAGAAATTCTTTAACCAGCTTAAATGTGTGTGCACACACATACATATTAAATTCTGCTGGGAAATAACTCCATAAAGCAAGTGCAATCATCTTTCAGCTCTGAAAGAGGCTTTGGATTTAGTGAACAATGACATAAAGCAAAAAGATTTATTCTTTTAATTATATAAGACAGTAGCAATTGCTTTTGATGCAAAACAAGTCCAGAAGTAAATGCTAATTGAACAAATAAATGGATTAACTTGTGGTCTGTTTGTTAGTTAATTTACACACCAGCCATACCCTTTTATACTTCATATAGAGACACAGTTCTCTCATCATTATAGAAAAAATGTGATATTGTTCGACTGGTTAGCAGAAATTGCCAAAATTTAGAAAGGATTGACTGATGAATAGGAAAAAATTATAATGAAAATACCAGGTTCAGGTAGCCTGACATAATAAAAATTAAAATAATAGATTCAGCTCATAACAGTACTCTACTAGATTGATTTAAAATAGCAAAATGCTTCTAATAGATACTTTTTTTTTTTTTTTAAAATGCACTAGACTGCTTGAGGTTAAAGGATTAAAGAATGACAGCCATTCTAATAGTAGCAAATAAATGTAGAAGAGTAGCATAGCAGGCAAACATATTTTCAAAAGCATATCTAATTTATAGAGAGCAGACACGGCAGAAAACTTGCCATTTAGTAAATTTTTGCAAATGCTTTATGGATCCAGATATCACAAAGTTCCTTGGTTACTGTCACAATTTACCCCGCCTCTTTCTAGGAAAAAAGGTGTCAGTGAAGATTATAGAATTAGCACTGAATTTTCCTTCCCTAAAAGTGAGAAGCTGAGCATGAAAGGGGCAGAAGAAAAGAGCAGTAAAGGACCTGTAGATCCAAGCTTGCTGCTCCAAAGTGTATAGAGCAAGAGCCAAGAGCTACTGTTACTGTTCTCAACCACAGCAGTAACTGCCCAACTCCTGCTATTTCTCTCTTCCTCAACAAAGCAGTTGCTTTGCTGAACAGTGCTGTGACCCGGGTGGCAGGGTCACAGCCCCAGTAATCAGTTACTTCACTCATGGCTATAGTCTTGTATCAGGGACATATACTTTTCCTCCTTAATTGTGATTCATGTCATTTGTAGGTCTTTCCTATCTGGGAAATGGCTTTCTCTGTTTATCCCACTTTGCCCAGGGTATCAGGAAATTTGTTACATTTCTTTCTTCAAGTATAGTACTCTTTCCCTGCTGGCAGCCAAGGTCTTGACTCTTTGATTTCAAAGTATTTACTGGTCCCTCTGTGTACACTAACTAAAACATAAACCTAGCCAAAAACTTTTTAAAACTCATTAAATTTAGTCCAGTTTGAGAATTTTCATAGCGATTGTGCCACCTCTTCCATAGTCATATTCAGGAGTACTGAGTGTACTGCATTTCTTTGATTTAATTTTATATCAATGCCAAGTAGTGCCAAGGATGAATTTTTTACTGTTTTTAAACTACAAGTCAAACAACTCTCTACCCAGTTAGTTTATCAAGGTTTTCAGATCGTTACATTTTCTGCTGTGGATCAGAGGCAATATATATCCAAAAACTGTCTTAGAGATCTTTAAATATGTGCCTGTTACAGTCACATTATTTCAGAAACATTTGATATCTCAAAAAATGTTTGATATATATTGGTTCTGTTTCATCTCAATCTACACTAATGTTCTGTAATATTTTTCTGTATGGGAGATAAATCTATGTAAGGGTATAAAAAGTAGGCTTTTATAGAATATAATGAGGAAGATATGAGCCTTAGCTTTCATTTTGTCTGTCATTAATAAAGTTTGTAATTGAAGTTGAGATAATGACCATTCTCTTCTATTAATTTGTGGGTTTTTTTTAAAATTTAGAGACAAAATTATATTTTATACTGCTTGTCTTAAGCCAATTATTGTTAAGCTAATAATTCCGTAGGAGTTCTGTTAACATATATTGCGTTGCTGTTCCTGACCATTAACTCTCAAAACTCCCCAAAATTTATAAATACTAAACTAATGGCTCAGGTAGTGTGGAATGAGCTAACAATCTTGTAAAAAAACCCACAAGCAATCAAACAAAAACCCCCAAACAAACAAACCAAAAAACCCAAACAAAAACAAACACACACATACACACCAAATGGTAATTTTCTATTCCTGTCTATGCAACTCAGGCTTAAGTAGTTCAAGACTTAGTTTTGGTAAAGATTTTTCAGGAAATGTGTTGGGTTTTTTTTGTATCTGTTTTTCCAGATATGCTTTACAGCTTTCAAAATTTGCAGCATATATGCCTAATTGGGGTGTTGTTTTAGGACTCTATTGAATTCATATAACTTCTGTTTGGTCTGATGTGGCCATTAAAAATAATCTGGAAGAAACTAATAGGTGTTATATGGCCAAAAAATATAGACACAAATGTTCCTCTAAAAAATTTCAGAGAATATCTCCATTACCCTCCACAGGAAGGAAGTCTAAAGTGTGGAAAGGATTGTTTCATTCTGGTGGTTTTTCAGCAGAACACTCCCAGTGAATGTTCTTCTTTTTTTTGCAAAGTCCTAAGAGATGAGTTGCTCCGCCCCTGTGAACGCCTCCTAAGCACCCAGCCCTACCAAGGGTGCATGCCAATGAAAGGCATACACTAAGCTTGCATTGCCAAATGGAGATACTTTCCTGTGTATGTGGGACCTGGAACTACAGTTCCCTTCCTTTCATCTATTTGCTCACCATAACATATTTAGTATCTACCAAAATGTCTTCTCCTTTTCCTTGGCAGGAGACAGAATTACAGAATTGCCTAGGTTGGAAAACAACTTTAAGATCAACGAGTCCAACCATCAGCCTAACACTGACAGTCATGGGTTATACCATATCCCTGAGCAGTATGTCAACATGACTCTTAAGTACCTCCAGAGATGGGGACTCTACCACTGCCCTGGGCAGCCTGTTCCAATGTCTGACAACCCATTAGGTGAAGAAATTCTTCCTAGTACCAATCTAAACCTCCCCTGGCACAACTTGAGACTGTTACCTCTTGTCCTATCACTTGTTACTTGGTTAAAAAGACTCATCCCCACCTCTCTACAACCTCCTTTAACACAGTTGTAGAGAGCAAGGAGCACTCCTCTCAGCCTCCTTTTCTCCAGGCTAAACAGCCCCAGTTCTCTCAGCCACTCCTTGTAAGTCTTATGCTCCAGAATTTGCAGCAGCAGTTGCACCAGATATAGCCTTTACAGACTCAGACATTATTTATTCAAGTCATGAGCAATTTCAAATATTTTCTATCACAGCATTGCTACACAAATATATCTACCTAAAGGCAGCCATCAAAATACTGATTTGAAAATTAGTTTTTTATTAGAACCAAGTGAGTCATACTAACATGTTGGGCAAACAATGTTTTTATGTTGATTCTTAGGTCTGCTTACTTCCCAGACAGCAGGGAGGGATCACGTCTGCCTTTATATTCCTTCCAGCAATATAGAGCATATGCCTGTCCAGTTTGACTGGCAGAAACCAATGGAGTTTTGCCCTTGATGGTTCCTGTTTATACAGATGGCTTTAAAAATGCTACTAGAAGATAAAACAGCCTGTACTGTCAGAAGCACCTTATAGAGGAGACAATACTTAGCAAGGAAAACTCCTTTCATCCTTCTCCCTGCTTAGCTTGAAAACTTGAGCACAATTTGACTGTGGGTCTTGAAGCTAAATTTAAACTTATTTTTGTCTGCTATATTTAGTCATGTCAAGATTTTCAACATGATATTTTGAAGATCCTATGTAGAAGATTCATTAGAGATCTGGATATTTGACTTGTCTATATTAGTCATGTTTTTCATTGCCCTCCAAGTGGATGGAACAAAATAATTCAGGTGAATCACCCTCCACGTACATCTTCACGCTTGGCTTTGGATGAAATGAATCACTCTCTGGAGAGGGCTATGCCTTTCCACTGACTGCAGGGGGAACCTAGCAAAAGAAGATGTAGATAAACTACAGATAGGGCTAGCATTTCATTCCAGAATCCTATTAAAGTCAGAGCAAAATTCCCATCACTGTCAGCTCTTATGAATTTTCCACCTTTTGTCATGTGTACTGGCAGCTGTAGGACTACTGCCACTGCTTGCACAATAATAATGTGCCTCAGCAAAGTATATATTTCTTTTAAAGCTGTGGGTGGTGGAAATTCTATCAGCTGTTATTTATTATCCAGAATATGATTCATGTTCATTCACTGATTAAAACAATCCTATCCTGAGTGTCTGTATTCATATCTGGCTGATTTCATCCCCTCCAAAACAAAGAGCAATGCAGAAGAGCTATCGCTAACTTTTACCTTGGTCTACAGTGAATGTAAATACTAGAGGTGAAACCTGGTCTGTTGAACTCGGCAAGCATTTTAACATTGACTTCAGCAGGACTGAGGTTTTCTCTCAGAAAAGCCTCTCTTTTTGTGGGCTAAAACCCCGAACTACACAAAGTACATAAAGTAGCAATACATTGCACACAAACAATTAGCTGCCCATTTTACAGTTCCTTTGACATCAGCACATGCCTCACCTCATCTGATAGTTCAGAAAAAATAACCATAATACATGTCTTTCTGTTAGGTTCAAGACAATGATAGTCTTCAACACTGCAGCTAGCTGACACTGCCATTGTTCAACAGCAACAATATGTAAACCTGTTATGGCTGTACAGATAGATACATTGGGCTGTCACTGAAATGGAAATTAGGAAGAAATACCTTACAGAAATTAATAGATGCCATTAGTTAGGATAATGGAACTATCAGGAGTTAGTGTTTTTCTCATCTTTATGAATTCTAATCGTAAAATTAAATATCTTATGGTAAATCTTATCTTAATAAATCTTATGGTAAATTTTTCAACAAATGAAACTTATGTATATGGAAAAATTATGAGTGCATTTGAATGAATATCATGGAAATAAAGTCACATAATCACTTCATAGACAACCTATCATATTCATTAAATTATAGAAATCAGAAAACAATTCTCTCTTACTATTTGATCTTAGAATAGTCAAATTCAAAAACATAATCTTTGAAATGATATCCAGTGAAAAGTTGCTGTATGTCAGTGATCACCAGTGTACAAGTCTTGGGATAACATAGCTGTTGCTTAAACTTTTAAATAACTGTGTTTTTTGTGTCAGACACGTTCTCCAAACAAATTTTCACCAACACAGGATTTGGAAGCACACAGAAAAGATGCTGATTCTAAAGTAAAGTGCAGTTTTGTACAATTTATTCTATGAAGTTAATCTGCACAGAATAAAATTTATTTTTGGACTTAAGTTCAGTCAATTTTAGGTGAAACACAATAATGACTGCATTGACAGTGCTATGATGAAAGGTTTGGATAAACAAATGGATTTTTTTTTCTTCTTTCTGAGTAGAAGGAAGATTTTTATGCACAGTACCTGTCATACTTAAAAGTAATTTGCTTCATTAGGGAAGACCATATTAGCCCTGGGAAAATTATAATGAAAGAGATGTAAGAGGTTGTCATACTGATGTTTTGTGTTAAAGACAGAGGTTTGTTTATTGGAGTTTATTGAGTGTTCTGAAGAATAAAGTAACAGGTAACTAATCATTACTCTAGAGCCACAGATATTTACTCCAATCAGAAATGTTCATTTTCTAGACAGGCAGCAGGCTAGTAGCTACTTCAGTGTAACTACTGTATAGAACTGGAGTGTACAATTATGCCCCTACTGACAACGTATTGTGAAGCTATTAGGTAAATCTGAGAGCCATTTAAATGCAAATAGGATGTGAGTTTGTCAGTGACTAAAAACAGCCTTCCAGGCAACTGCCTTAGTAATTAGAAACCATCTGGTATCATGAAATAATACAATACTTTCAATATATCCACAGGCCAAAAGGATGCATTTTATCTCCTACAATGATAGAAACACCTATGCTTATATTATAGAGCTCTGATAATTAATATGCAAAATCAGATCCATATTGCTATTTTTCCTCTGGGTCACTCCTGGAAAAGAAATAAATGAGAAGCCTGGAAGAGAGAATGCCATAAAATGCAAAAAGGAAATTTAAGAAGAACACAGACAAATGAGTACCTGACAAAATGTAGGAGCTTTGCTGAAACCTATGCCTCCTTTTTACCTGATAAGATTATGAAAGACAGAAAGCAAAGGAAAAGTTTGATAGCTCACCTGCCAGATCTCCTTACAAAATTATGTTCTGTGTTTTCAGTGTGTGGTATGTAGAAGTGGATTCAAAATAAACTAGTTTATATAAAACCTCTGTCTGCTCTGGCCCTTAGAAGCTCAGGGTTTAGGATTTTAATGCTGCACATACTGAAATGAAAATATTCTAGTTTGTCAGTCTAAACCTAAACTACCCTTCATCATCTTTGTTTCCAAAGTAATATACCCTAAAGAATATATAAGCAGGTTATTCTCTATTAAAAAAACCTAAAACATCACACCTTCAGTGCTAGTCTGAGAGATTAAGTGGTAGTTGAATACTGACAACTGATAATTTGAAATGTAAATTAATATTTCCAGCAGTTGTCTTCTTCAACATCATATTCACATGACATTTACAATTTTCGACTTCATTTAGCAGTTTGTAACAGTTGACAACAATACAGAACATGAGCTCCAGAATTTATTAGTAATAACCGCTTATTAAGCATATGGAAGAAAGTAATGTTAAGATCTTTCATTTTGAGGGTTTCAATAGGTAGAGGAGTAATAGGAGAGGCCCGCTGCAGTCACACAAAGCGTGCAGTTTATATGCACAGTGAAACTTGAAGCATCCATGTCTGAGTGTCTATAAAAATAAAGAGGTGGTGGTTGATCCACTGTAGTTCTGAACAGCTTGCATGGGAAAGATTTAACAGACCCAACAATGTAGGTTGCCAGGATGAATGAACATCTTCTTCAGGTCATCTTAGAGCCTGTACCATCACATAGCTGTGTTTCTGGCACTATACAGTACAGAAACTGAAGCTATTCCTACACCTCACTCGTACATGTGCCAAAATCTGTTTGCTGTTCATATAATTAATGCAAGATTTTTCAAAAACTTAAAAATAAAATAGACCAGAAGTGCTGAAATGGAGTCATCAAAGCCAGTGAATAGCAAAAGTATTGACTGTGTAAAGAGGGTGTCTGAGTGTCTGTCTGTGGCTGTGTGTAGCACATTTCCACAGGGACAGTATTTTTTCCTTGCATAGGTGAGTATGGCAACTGAGACTTTCTTTTAGGCTCTCAAGACTAGGGATTCCCTATGTATTAGTACTTTGGAATATACCAGCTCTGAACAATGAAACTAATTTCCAATGGCATAAATCTATTTGAGACTATCAACTGTGAGTCAAAATTCTTGTTCTGCTTTCTGGGTGTAAATTCTTAGGTTTCATGGATTCATGAAATTGTCAGTTGGAAGGGACCTCTAGAGATCATCTAGACCAACTCCCCTGCTTTAAAGGAGGATCCCCTAGAGCACATCACTCAGGACTGCATCCAAGTGAGTCTTGAAAATCTCCAGAGAAGGAGACTCCACAACCTCTCTGGGCAGCCTGTGCCAGTGCTCTGTCGTCGTCACCAAAAAGAAGATTTTCTCATATTTAAATGGGACTTCCTGTGTTCCAGCTTGTGCCTGTTACCCCTCGTCCTGTCACTGGGAACCACTGAAAAGAGTCTGGCTCCATCCTCCTTCAACCCACCCTTTAGGTATTTGTAAACATTAATTAAATCACCCCTCAGCCTTCTCCTCTCCAGGCTGAAGAGTCCCAGCTCTCTCAGCCTTTCCTCACAGGGGAGATGCTTCAATCCCCCAGTCATCCTCATTGCCCTCTGCTGGACTCTCTCCAGTAGGTCCCTGTCTCTCTTCACCTGGGGAGCCCAGAACTGGATGCAGTATTCCAGTTGCGGCCTCACCACTTGCAGTTCTTCTCTGCCCAGCTCTCCAGCCTGTCCAGGTCCCGCTGGATGGCAGCACAGCCCTCTGGTGTGTCAGCCACTCCTCCCAGCTTGGTATCATCAGCGAACTTGCTGAGGATACACTCTGTCCCCTAGGTTAAGAGGCCTTGATATGGTTTCTCTTCTAACACGCATCGCTTCTGTACAAAATCAACTTATCACACTCTAGTACTTATAAAAGACGTCTCTCCACATTAATGGATTGTTTTATAGTCTTATTTTGATCATTGTATGCAATATAAAGAAAACAATACTGTTTGCTAACAACAGTTCTTCATTCAATATCCCTATGTGTAATAGCTATTTAAATAATTATTGTCCTAAATAAACCTTAGTCAATGAGAAAACAAACCTATGTAGACATTTAATTCCCCATAATTTTTGGTTAATTTTCTTTGCCAACTTGCCCATCAGAATGGTTTTGTAGTGATCAGCCATTTCACCTCTATTCTCAGTTAATGCACACATATTAATTTGATCCGAGAAACTAACAATAAGATATTCCTGATGTATTTGAAACAGTGATAGTTTCATAGGTAGCTACATAACTAATATCATAATATCCTAAAAAATAAGACTGTGGTAACTCTTAGGTGGTCTGTATATATCATAAAGTTCTAGATATAACATGTAAAGTTTCTGCAGATCACTCTGTCTGAGCTCTGACAATATGCAATTTACCACACCACAGTGGCATACTTGAATGAATTTTTGGAATTCATATTTCTGTGTTATCTCAAAGAAGAAGACTTTTTTTTTTAAAAAAAAAGAAGTGATTTATTTTAGGTAGACACCAGAAAAGGAAGTTTATTGACATCCCTATAATTTGGTCACTTTGAATTGTCACACTCTGTAAAACATATGCAGATTCTTTTTCAAGCTGAATATGTAAATCATCATCTATTATACTAAATACAGTCCTTCTTTTATAATATCACTCACTCACACAGCTGATCTTCTAAATCCCTATTCATTCTTGCACACGTATTTTCCTTTCCTTTTCTTGCCAAAGCTGTTGAAAGGTTTATAGTCTGTGCCCTTCATAGTTTGTTAGCTCAGCTTTACTGAATTAAAATCTAATAACATAGATGACAGAAATAATTTACTCAGTACAAAGGAAAACAATTCCAGAACTTTTCAGCAGTGTTATTGTAGTATCTTTTCAAGACTACAAAGAGGCATACTACCAACATTCTCTTGCAAGTGAGGAAAAGAGATTAATTATGGCAGGCAATATATTAACAGTTTTAATTAGTGTTCTTGCATGAAGTCTAAGAAATAGCAAGAAGAAAATAATAAACTGAAGTAAAGAGACTATATCAAATAAAAGAACAGGTGAGTTTAACATTTATTAGGAAACTATATAATATAAGAGCAACCTTCAAAAACGAGTAGCCCAAAGTAAACCTTAAGACTGCATTTGCAATTTACATATACAGATTTACGGTTTGGTTGCATTATAAACTACAGTCATGACAGTCTGCCCCACAGAATATAACTTTACAAAACTTAATAGTGCACCTTTCCAATGTTCAAAGGGAATTTTTTACCTATACAACATTGTAAATTGCACAAAGCAAGTCAAAAAGGGTCACATCGATAAGCGAGATATGAACTATCAGAAGAATCACCTAGTAAGAAATGTAACTTTTAATAAGAAAACAGATCATCAGGTAAGTAATGATCCCAATTATGACACATACTTTGACTATAAAGTTTCCTGTAAAATTTGCATTAGCTGACAAGATTAATGCATTCAGCTTGTAATGGAAAAAGGAATTTGGATTAGATATAAGGAGTTACAGTATATCATTCTATTTCCAAAACAGATTTTTCAAGCAGATCCTTTTCCATTTAAGTACTGTTGCAGTCAGCCAGGGGACTCTACCTTTATGGAATTATTGTACAAGATGAGACTCCCTCAGAAGCACCAAAAACCTGCCCAATACTATATATTCAGTAGAAATTATTAGTTTTGTCAAAGATTATGCTAATTAAACACTACAGGTAACTGTCTTCGGAGATGCCAGATAGAACAAAAATTTCAGAGACATTTCATTTCTCTCTATGCATCTCATTATGCCTAGGAAAAGAGGACAGAACTCTCCGTTAAAAAACTACGTTTTTCAACTGAAATTTCTACAAAGTACCAGAAAGTAATTGCTTCAGGCTGTTGGCCAGAAATTGAAGATACGAGCACACTCATGTGGAAGTAGGAAAAGGAGAAGTGTCTGGACTTGAGATGTCTCTGAACATCTGGCAGACATCTTTCAGGCTCCCTTTTCTTCCCTTTGCAAAATACTTGTCTTAGAGCTGTGGAAATTGCAATTGGCAGTGTCTGAGTCCTCTCACTGTTACAATAAGTATTGCTGGAAGTCCAAGGGCTTTTTCAGCCACTTCACTCTTGAAACTCCAACTTTCATTACAATTTTTTTGGTCCTGATCACAAGGTTTTAAGGTTCTCAGTTTTTATCAACTGAGGAGGAAGGCAGAAGCAAATTGTGTGCTCAAATGTATACATATATTTTTGAGTTGCCATATTTATTCCTTTCATAATCAGTGGACAGAGGTAATTTAGGGGCATAGTTCGTCAGATCGACTTTAAACAACTGTATTAGCATGGTAAGATTTCTACTACAAAAGTGCTATCTCTAAAGGAAATCTTACTAGGAAGGAAACCAACTAACTCAAGCAGATGTCTAAGTCAAACATCATGTAACTATTCAGGACTATGAAACAAAAGCCTTGAAGAAGTTGAACAGTCTGTGCTCTTAGGCACTCTGGATTTCAGACATTTACATGACTTGAAAAAGAACTTTTTCCTTGGAAAGTACATGGGTACAAGAGGTAGGGGAGGATTTAAATTTTTTCTACTTGCTATTCAATTTAGGAAAATTCTTTAAACTTATTCAGGAAAAACAACAACAAGACAGGGGCTTTGTAACACTGTACTATTTGTTCTTTTAAAATAAATCCTTTAGTTTCCTTCAATTTAATAGCATATTTGGATCCCTATTATAGAAATAGAAATTTTGGAAGTGGTCACTCCTCATAGAAAAATTTTCATTACCGTCATTGCGACAGAAAGTGAAGTCTCTAACGATATCATTGCTTTTTATTTCTGAATGTCAAGGATTCACCTACTAGAGTTCCGAGAGTTTGAAACTTAAATTCTCCCCTTTTCCTTGGGAACTAAGAAATACTCAGAAATTTATCTGTATTGTTTCTAATAGTTTACCAATTTATTATATGAACGTAAATCCCTGCTTGCTAGACCAAGTATTCTTATTGTGACCAGCAGCACTTATACTTTAAGGTTTTTCTTTACTTTTAAGTTATACTGGGTGCTCCCCATGAACAGTGAGCCATATGTATAGCCATACTCATGAGCGAAATACTATTGTCTTCTGCATCTTCTAAGATCTCAGGGAAGAATGTCACTTGCTTACAGCAGACTTTCTCTGGGAGTCTATTCATTTTAGGAAGTAAAGGCCTGATCCGAACCCCGCTGAAGTCAATGGAAAATGACTCCCATTGACTACAATGGGCTCTGGATCATGCCCTAAATCCAAACTCTTCATTAATGCAGGATTAATAATAAGATGTCTTTCCAGTAGCCTGGAGTACCTAAGGTCCCAGCAATTTCAGCTGAACGATTTCACTATAGATTGCCGTCCACTGGAATTTGAAAGGTGAAGCAGAGGTCTTTTTCAATGACAAGAAAATCTTAACTGGGGGTGTTTTCAGTTCCTATTTATATTCAATCCCACCAGTTCAGTCAAAATCCTTAGGCATCCTAGTGACAAAACAACAAGAACAAGTGAAGCAAAAGAAATATATATTGTTCAGTGCAAGTTTCAGAAACACAGTGTAGGCTCTGATTTGATCAATGAACAGATTCATGTTGATGCTTTTGGAGAGATCAATGTAGATCCTGACTATACAGGACATTAATAAATTATAGCACAGTTAACTATAGAAGATTCTGTTTGCATTTCTTTTTAAACTAACAGACAAGGCGAGATACAAGGTTACTCAAAGTCTTTTCTCAGTTTGCACAACAAAGCACAATCAGTTCATAAATAATGAAAAGTGGCAGAGAGATATTAACTTAGTAATAATACCTTTAAGTTCTCAGAACTTGCAGATGTGAATTGTGAATGTTATATTAGTACAAACTTTGGCAGACAGTAAATGGATAGAATTACCATAGCATTATTAAGTCAGATATAAAAATATATCTGACCAGTTTTATATAAAATAAAAAACTGAAACAAACACAGGTTGTGCTTTTGCTATTTAAAATTTCTCTGACAAACCACTGAACAGACCAGCCATTTCAAATGTTCTCTAGCATTATCCATTGCTCACATTTCATTATATTACTTTAGCAATTCTTATTATTTTACTGTGGTTATTCATACTGACAAGAATGGCTCAAAAGCTGAAGCATTTTCTTTTTTTTTGTAATTGATTAGTAATTTTTCCACTAAAAAATATCATCAGACTGCCATGTACTTTATAATAAAGACCATTCTAAAGTTATATTCTAGTGCTTAACAAAATAAATCAATGTAGGTTTACCATCATTTCAATAGGATTTACTATGAAGAGACCAGCACATTCACTGGTCTATAAATGCTTGCAGACATGTCACCATCCTCCCACTAAGCCAGTGAAATAGATCAGTTTAAACTAAGTTTTGAGCTGAAGAACTGGTTTTGCCTTTACTTTTGCTTCAGATATTTTACTGGAGCCATTTCTACGATCCTATTTGACCACTCAGATTTAGATTTAAGCAACTCAAAAAACTGTTGATAACATTTATACTAATTAATTTTAGAGATAAAAGAAGCAAATCTTAAATGTCTACATCAAAATATGCCAGTTTTCCAGAGAAATAGATTTATTTTGCGTATGCAGAAATACAAACTTGCTCCTCCAAGGACTTTCCCAAAGCACAGAAAAACCTCAAGTTTGCATCCATGGTATGAATCACCTCAGACTCATGTATTTGTCTCCGAAACACCTGATTATTATAATAAAATGGTGTAGTTTGGATCTCTTTCTTTTTCTTGTTGAATTAAAAAAAGATCTAAAATCACATGATCATTTTGCTGTAAAATAAACTTATGTCATTTTACAAATCTTACCAGTTTCTGGCAAAGGAAAATCTGCCTTGCTCTACAGCATAACTGTAGTCACATCTAAAACTCACATAGTCATAAGTGACATCAAGGAACACCTGATTAAAGATAAATGTCTGTGACATTTATTTCTTTTTCCTCTTCATCTAACAAGTTCTGGCCAGATACATTACTTCAGCTTAGAAACTTTTATTTAGTAACACAAAAGCTAACCCAACTACAAGCCTGTTGAACAAATGAAGTACAAGGCCTGTTTTCAGTTTGAATCAGTATCTTTTTCCATGCCTTCATTCTTGTTCAAATTGATATCTGGTGAGTGCTCTTTCATTCAAACTGTAGTCTCTTAAACTTGATGTAGAAAATGAAAGCCTCCCACCACCTGGACCAGGTGTAAAAAGAAGAAAATTCATGCCGTTTATATGCTGTTGGCTGAAGCCAATATAGGCAAAATAAAGTTTCACATCTATTTGTTTAAATAAAAGGCATTAATTTGCTTTGATGTGGTTTTCAATTTATTCAAACATCTCCATTTATCACTTTCCAGATGAAAGGTATGATTATAATCAGCAAGATCAATAGATGTCAAAGATCTTTAAGCAAGATTTAGCAACTGCTTGCTTGAGGCATATATAGTCTGACTATAAAATTAGCCTGGGTCATAGCATTATAAATAGCGTCTTGAGCTATGGCTCCCATTTCATTTAACTAAATAAGTGTTGAATTCCTGCCCCTATAGTCTCACAGTGACACTGGCCAAAATTCAAACCCTGGAAGATGTCCAGGATATACAGTGCATACAAAATGTTCCCCACTGATTTTCAGACAGAAGGAAAAAGTATTAGTCAAGACAAAATGCTTTGCTGGAGAGGATTTCACACCACAGTGCTATACTGAGAAAAATTCTTTCTTGCCCTTACAACATCTACAGCAAACTTCAGGCATGCAGAAGGATGCTCACAGAGGGAAAAGTTAGTGCTGCAATGACATCCAACACATTGTTTAAGCTAGTTTTAAAGACAACAATTAGACAATGGTATTTGTATATTAAATAGATTGTTTTCAGCAGTTCTAAGTCTTTCAATATACATCTGAGACAGAAATTCCAGATCAGTCAGTCTGTAATGTTCCCTAGAGACCTAGGGAAATCGATAAACAAGGCCATAATGAATTCACAAGCCAGTTTTGCCATTAGAAAACCTTGTAAGCAGCCAGTAGTTTAATTCTTATAAGGAGTGAGAATCGCTATCATGCATTTAACACCCTAGACTGTGTAATTTAGGTTTCTGGAATGAAAAAAGTTAGTAGACTTAATTACATTGCACACCATTAGAAATAACTTCTTACTGACTTGGCAAGTCAGTAGATTGAATGGGATTTTACTTTCTCTTCTTCTATCCCCCTATGGTTATAAGTAAAAATTATTTTTTCATTAATTTCAGATGCCCTGAAAAGGTCTTCAACTATCACCTTACATATACCAATATGCTTTATGTACCTGCATGTAAGAGAGAGAACTCGTACATTTTTAGCCTTGCACAGAAGGCCTAAGTCAGTAACTGTAGTGCAAAATCTTCACTTACACCAAAGTTAGGATTTTCAAATATGTACCTGAAAGGAAGGCAATATACATTCATTCATTAGCCAGGTAGTACTACTGGCACATTCACTGCAACCCAATGAGTACACAGTCACTAGAACAAATTTGAGTGAAAATCAAGCCAAATCATTCCCTTTCCTTTCTTCTCTCCACCACCCAAATAAATATCTTCCTTCTTCATGGAAGAATACACCAGCATTCAAGTATGTTTTTAGAAGTTCTGCCTTGCCCACGTCTCTTCCTTCCTGCTTTTATCTGAATCTGTAGTCCCTGGTATCACATTCTTTTCACCTGTCTTGTTGGTCATAGCAATCAATGCTATGAATTGGATCAAAAGGCACGACTTTTAGTTGTCACTGATGTAAAATGATAAGCACTGATCTGACAGGTTTACAAAGAAGAATGAATGGATAAGAGTATAAAGAGGGTTCAGAAATGAAACCAACTATCATTAATATTAATCTTGTTTTCACAATGGATGTTTTGTGAAATAGAAAGGAGGTTTATTTTCTCTGAAGAGCCTTTATGAGAAGCAGGATTCTTATTAATCAAGTGCATTCTTTTTTTCCTTTTTTTTTTTTTTAATTAAATTGGGGAGAGAGTGCATGCTTGCTCTCATATCCCTTATTTGTCATCTCATTTCCCAACTCATCCTCAGGCAAGTACATTTGGTAGATTAAGCATCCTCTAGAAAAAAAAAACCAAAAATCCAACAAGCCACCATGTTAATATTTTTTCTCTCTTTAGAAACCATCAAAACTGAAGCATATCCTGAAAAATTTTAAGATAAAACATCCCCCTTTACCTACACACAAAGGAACTCTTAATTAAAACTTAAGGACAGAAGAAAAAGCAATAAAACAGTACCAAGGAACAGGTGATGAGAAGGAAGCATTCATCCTGAGATATTTAATATTTTAACTGGTTATCTGGAAGAAATAAGAAACTGTGTGTTATGAGTTTGATTCTAACCTTATTAAAGTAAATGGCAAAAAGCCCAGGGAGTTCAGTGGGGCCAAGATGAAGCTCTAATTGAATTAGGAACTGACTTCAGATAAAACGTTATGTTCTTCCCTTCATCTTCCCATTCTAGCAGAAAGAAATAGGAAAGATTTATTGAAATCTGTCACAGAGGCAGGTAATTGAGTTTGTTTTGACCTGGATGAAAAGAAATAAGTACTCACAAGTAAAGTAATTTTGACTATGAATTCACTGAAATAACAGTGCTGGACACTGAGCTTTCTGGTAGAAACTGACTGCCCTACTGAAGTGTCTAAAACCTGTCCTGTACTAAAACCTGAGATGTCTAAATACCTTGCTCATAAGATAGCTCTATTTAAACATAATTAATATTAAACCTTTCTCTGAAAACAAACAAACAAATGAACAAACAGACCAAAACCAGAATTGAAAAAAAGGCACATCTGCTTGTTCTTACAGTCCCCTCTGCCCGTCAGCACTTGCTGTAAGTTCACATAAGGTATAAATTCACATAAGGAGGAGCTGTCCAAAGAAACCTTCACTCCCTCTTGCTGGATGCAAGATGACTTATCACTTTTTACTGGTGAAAGAGCAGTAATACTAGACCAGGAAAAGACCTCTATTTCCCTTTGCCAACAACAGCTCAGGGTCTCAATCCTCCAGCTGCTACTGGTTGCTGCCACCTCTTTGACCTTGGTCATCTGTGAGAGTGACTGAGCTGGGAGGAAGTGCTTTGGTTTCTGATGTACAATAGGGTTAAAAAGTCCAACAAACTTCTAGAAGTTTTTCAGATTAAGCTGTTTCCTTCCCTACTCTCCCTGCAGTGGCATAGGCTTGGGGAAATGCCAAGTACCCATCATTCCCTTTGGCCTCTGCTTTATTTATTCCAGTAAGGGATAAGGATCCAACCTATCCGAGATCTTCTTGAAACAAGATTCCGTTTTCGGACATTCCTTACCTTTGACTAATAGCTTTTAACATTAAGAGTGATTGAAAGACATAAAAAAAAATACCAAAACACAAATAAAGTAAGTGTGGAGTTTCTGTAAGTATCACAACATTTTAGCTACACCTTTTTTTTCCCCCCAGAATAAAACACTACCAGCATCTTCAGAAAGCAAACTGATAGATCTTTTTAATTTATGTTCACCATCATAGCAATTGAAATACATTTTGTAATGTCAAGCATGAAGTGTTCTGGAAATGATTGAAAGCCTTCCTTTGTATTTCTCTGTCCAACTTCTTTGTGCAGTATCAGTCCAAATACTTGCAGCATTACCTTGGGCACACTGGCAGTTTCAGCAATCTGATGACTGCTTATTGCTCTCTGGGGACACAGGAGCTCTTGTGTTCATAATGGAGTATCCACGTACCTGGGAGATATACTTATTAAGTGATGGAAATCATGCCATATTAGAAAATTGATTGCATATGTCAGCATATGCACCACATTTTTACAATCTAATCTTTGTTAAACTCTACTATATGCATGACTGGGGGAAGGGGAGGGATTGATGACTTTTGTTCAAACTTGAGCTTCCTGCAGATTTTTAATCTACAATGTATATCTTGTTGAAAGCAGCAAATATGAAATGCTGTGATATTCTCATATCATGTTTATTGGATTTATGAATTTTATGAAACTTCAATAACACGCTTTGGGGAGGCTTGCATAAGCATCAGCATTGCATGTTATGATTGAAAGCCTGTATCAGCACAAAATTTTCCCCAAACAATACATCACTCAAGCAGTAGGTGTAGAGATAAGCATTACTATTATCATGAAAGGAAAAAATCTGGATTATGCTTTTGTTCTTCCTTTCTCCTTCACAGTGCTTGTTATCATTTTAGACATCTGCGTATGAAAAAGGACAGATCCAAGCTCCTTAGAAATAACTCTGCACTGCCTTTTCACTAAAAGGTCCTTTTCCACAGTTCTGTGGA
Source organism: Podargus strigoides (assembly GCA_028020825.1). Lineage (NCBI taxonomy): Eukaryota > Metazoa > Chordata > Aves > Caprimulgiformes > Podargidae > Podargus > Podargus strigoides. The sequence continues at coordinate 59,652,324 of CM051620.1, forward strand.
TTGGGTACTCAAATGTGACCTTATATTACATCATTGCATCTTTCCCCTTCAAACAATGCTCTATGATTACAGTACTGGCTAGATGCCATAGCTATGCAATGTTTTGCTAGGCTCAACAGGAGTTCCATAGTGTAGTTCCTTTTTTCTAAATGATCTATAAAATACATAGAGCAGAGGAAGGTGTTGGAACTGTCTGGCTCACAGCTTTCAAAAGTATTTAGGAATATAAAGAGTTCATAATCCTTAGAACTAAATGAAGCAAACATAACCAAAATGTTACCAGACAATGCCTGATCCATGTCTAAAACCAAATCCCTTGAACTCATCAGATGATTTGCTATTTGTCCAAAAGGAACAGAAGTGGCTCCACTCCATGCTGTGCTGTACATTAATTTTATGCACAAGTATACAATGATTTATTTACTTACCACTGTTGAGGTTTTGGATTTTTTTCTTAGCAGCCTCCTTTGCTTTCCATGGTCTCTTGTATGTACTTTGAAACTGAAGATAATAAGAACTGCTTTCACATGGCAAAAATACAACTATGGCACAAACCTAGCAAGTTGCAACTTTAGGATTTTTTCTTCTCTAACATTAGAAGGATCCATGTGGCTACAGCACTCAGGTTGTTCTTCACATTGAGAAAATATGTTAGCAATCTTCAGATGTAAAGATTTTAAACTTTCTTCTGACCCAGCTGGTACTCATCACTGACAAAAATGAGCTTCAAACTGGATAACGGTTCTTGAGATACTTGGAGAGCTTTACAATGTTAATAAATTGGGGGTGGGGGAGAGGAGGGGAGAGGAGGGGAGTGGGATACAAAAATTTAGATCTTCAGAGCTTCATGCTCAAGCTAAATGGCATTTGAGCCATGGTATTCAACAAGAAATACTTCAGATATAGGTGTTTATCAATGAACATATCTCAAGAATGCTAAAGAATATCCAGAGTTATAGAATGTATATGAAATTAACTACCCTGTTATTTCTACTTTAATTGCTAATATATAGAGACAGATATAGACGATATAGTTATACAGTTAAGACTTAACTAGACCAAGTTGTCCATCACCCACTAACCTCTGTTATTACCCTTATAGTTGAAGGTGGGATTTGCAGTGCTAACAGAAATGACAATAGGTTTGTCATGAAGAGCATCAGCCCATTTAATGTCACCAGGAACAGAGGGTGGTAAACCCACCCTCACAGACTGGATGACAATATCCTGATTCAGGAACTAGACAAGAGCCTCAGTAAGAAAAGAAGTTTCCTAGTCATTTCATTGGATATTACCTCCTTGGTATGTAGCAGTTTGAAACCATATGCCTTACTGTAAGGAAACCAAAGGGAGATGTTAAGTTTTGTAGTTTTTCAGGTAGTATTTACTAGGTTGAGAATCACACACCATACTTCTAAACACTTTCACTACCTTGGTCTACTTCTGTTGCTTCTTAAAGATTGCATTTTGTACATTCTATTTAAATGTTTTGTTCCTCATGACGCAGATTCTACAGAAAGGAGTCTGTGCAGTCTGTTTGACTAATTCCTAGATAAAAGATCCATTCATTTCCTCAAAACATTAAAAAATTCCTAAATGTTCCTTTTTTTCCCCTCCATATACTCCAGACAAATGTGTGTTTAAAACCTTGTGCTATATAAAGTTTATGTCCCTGTTGAGATTTCCATAAAAGTTTATGCCTGTTGAGATTTCTATCTTTTGATCAAAGCCAGTTGAAAAATAAAATCTTAGAAAACTAAAATCATGCAGAGCTTCCAGATTACTTTCCTATTTTTATTTTTATACATCTTGGATCTAATAATTTTCTAGCAGCACATTAATTGATTCATCTAAACTCTGATGATATTTGATAGCCCTTTTTAAAAAAGTTGTATATTATATGTTATCACAGAAAATATTTTTTTCTTTCGAGTCCGCACCAAGATAAGCTACTGAATTGCAGAAGGGATGTTCATCCAATAAACATACACAGAGTACTAAGTTTGCATTATAAGTGAAGGAGGAGTAAAAATAAGATTTCTAGCCAAATTTAAGAGAGAAGAATCACAGACCTGAAAACTTTAACATATATAGTAATACTGTGAAATTATCTTGGTTCCCTCCTGCTATGAACTGGGTTTTTTCCATGTTACCATCACTCTCTTTTTCAACCACCAATGTGAAAGCGGTATTAATGAATGGAGATGGGTATTATTTATAATGATTTAAGATTTAAGTTATTACTAGCTAACAATATTTGCCTAGGTTGATATAGTCTTTCCACCAACACACTAAAAGTTAACAAGATACTTTGCGTCACTAAAGTTACTCTCAAATGACAGCACAAGTCTCTGGGCCTGGATCTTTACCATGGAGCTTAGATAACAATTGAAGAATGCCTCCTGCAGGCAAATCTATAATGTACTGTTTCATTACTAAGGAAGTGACAGATATGCTCAGAATATCAAACAAAACCACCCGATGGGTGTTTTCTACACCGAAACAGTCAGTAGAATGTAGGAGTGAAAAAGTTGGAAAGGAATAAAAAATTTCTTCCATTTGGCAAGGAAAACTCAAAATGCAGGGAACTGGCTCTGAAAAAAAAAAAGAAGACAACAATTCTTTCTGACCAGAAAAATCAGTTGTATTTAAAATGTCCATCACAAAATAAAGGATATCAGCTCCTTGTTACAGATTTTTAAATGTTAGGTTTATAATTTTAAACTGGTATACAAATATAAAATAATTTGAAATCCTCATCTGAACTCCATTTTATGATAAAATGAAATTTGTTACAAAAATGGGGGTTAGGATTGGGTTTGTATAGTTATCAAATGTTCATTTGCTAGTCTTGTAACTGTTAAAAATATTATTGCTGATTTGATCACTGGGAAAATATGCTTACTTTAGATTTTTGGCATTCTCTTTCATTGTTTTACTTCCTTTTCTAACTTACATGAGTCAGTTAATTATAGAGCATGAAGTTTGCTTTGAAACACTGATTTTTCAAACAAATAGAAAGAACAGCTCACCTATATTTTCACTGATGTTGAAAAATCTTCTAGCACTAATCAAGAAAAGAGGAATGAAGTTCTCCCTACCCAATGTAAATTGCATTCTGTCCTTCACTAAAGATGGTGAAAGTCATTCACTTTCCACAAACTGATTTTTCCTAATTAAAATTTTCACTGGACCCAGAAAAAAGCAGGCTCTAGAGGGGTGATGTGAATGGAGCATGAATCAGGCCCTGCAGTTTTATTAGCAAAACCTTAAATGGAAGGTGTCTTCATTTACTGATGCAGTTGGTGCAGCTGTGTGCTTCATTTAACCAGATACATGTACCTAGCATCTGTGCAAAAAACACTAATTATTTTTTTTTTTACAATAGCTGCAGCAAGTGCCACGGATGCCTTTCATATCCAACCAAATTAAATGCCACATAATCACTTTCTAATGAAGCCACCATTTTAGAAATAGATGAGTGTGTTTACTATGTCTCTCACTGGAGCTGACTGAAGAATGGCAAATCTACAAGGCCTAAGTAATAAAAAATATTGCAGAGCTGTCCACTGCATGTAGCAGCACAAGACTACCCCTATAGGCCCACTGAGTTCTTGTCTACCTACATTTATGCCAGCAGCTCTGAAGTCCTTCCAGGGCCCTGAACAGTATCAGTACTGACAGCTGTGGTATCCTGCTCCCTGAGATAAAGAAGGATTGCACTTCAGTCTTCTCTTATCTGAAAATGAAGAGATGCAATGCTGCTGCATGCTGTTGGTCAAGACTGTTACTTTGGTAATGAAATCTGAGCAATCTTGTTCCTTCCGTTTTTTTGTCATGGGCTACTTAGATTGTCTCTCTTAGTTACAGTTTGTTGCTTGAAGGGGATGGCAGCTTCCCTTTTTTTCCTACAGTGACTTTGTGGTGAGATTGCAGATCAGCACGACTCCTTTTCCTGGGAAAGAAAATGGAGAGAAGCAGCAACTCCTGTTTCTTCTGGTAGCTGATGTTCTTACCTTGCTGATGACAGCTCTGCCATACTGCTGGTAGATGTTTGCCAGGCTATGCAGCTCAAATGTGTTTTAAGAGGCATGTGAAGGAGGCTAGGACACTGACTTATGTTCTGAGGAGGAACATACTAATACAAATACAGCATAGGAGGAAACATAAAAGCGTTTGAAACAAAACTTGGTTTGACAATGGTGCAGATATCAGTGGGAGAAGAAAAGGGGTGGAGGTGAGTTTCTCTTTGCAGCACATTGAGGTATGACTATATCAGGAGCAGGAATGACAACCCACAGGCAGACGGCCCAGACAACACTGATACACAGTCTTTAAAATACAAATGCAGTATCCCTAATAAGCCTGTACTCCAGTCCATCCCAATACATCTTCATAGCTTTTGTTGTGCTGCATAAATTAAAGGTAATTAAGATATGCTGTGATCACATGTTTTCATTTTGTTGTTTATAGGTAAGGTTAAAGATGGCTCTGAAGTGATAGATGGAAAAGAGCCAGGTGGATGCAAGGGTAATACAAGGTCAGTGAGCTGATAGGATTTCAGCATTTTCAATGAATTTGGAGGAGAGAAGGAACATAACTAAACTCACTGTGGACAGAAATGAAAGGCAGCAGTGCTAAAGATGTAAAATGATCTTCAAAGGGTAAAGAGAGATGATCCTAAGGTAATGGTGAGAAAGAGTAATGGAGCTATGAGTCCAGGACTTCACATCACATATTGAGTCAGGAGTAAGAAGATAAGAGACTTCCAGATCAGACACAGACTTCTGTGCTAAAAACTTTTGAATGGTGTGGTTGCTGTAGTTTGTCACACTTAGCTCTTCACCTGTGCTGCCTCAGCTGGAATATCTGTGCTAACAGGGAGATTGCACATAAAGTAGAGACCAACTTCTTCTTTGCAGGACAATATTCTACAAAGCACAGATATTACAGCTGTCTTTTGTAGTTGGACACAGACAGTAAATTTTTATTTGGTGGCTAAGGAATTTATTTGTCCTAAGTGTGAATGGGTATGAACAACATTCCTTCATACTCTGCTGCCTTTTTTTTTTTTTTTTTTGCTAGTAATTTCTTTTGGGCAGGAAAGCTTTCTACTTTCTCTTGTTCACTCCCATTGGTTACATCATTTCTAGGTACAAAATAATATCTCCAGCATAAAAAAAAGAAAAATAGAAGGATAAGGCATTAACATTTCTCAGAGCCTTTTTTTTTTTTCCCCCCCCTTTAAATTGTTTTTGGAATTGGGAAGATAGAAAAGGTTTACACTGGGATGGTTTACAAAATGGACATCCTGAGATATTTAAATGATGCTGCAGAGAAGACTTCACAAACTGAAAAGGTCATATTTCCTGGAGCACAGAAAAATGATTGGGAGTGGTTGTTCACACTATCATCTAAAAAGAAACGTAAGTAAATAACACTACACCCATGGGAGAAAGAAAAAAAACAACAGACCAAACCAAAAAACTATGAACAATATGGCAATGCAATGTGATAACAAAAACTCATCTTTAAAAAATATATAAGAAATAAACATACTGTCAACATGGTTATATATCACACATTGCACCAGCCAAACCAAAACAGTCCAGTAACTACCATTCTTAGTTGTAGCTTAAGGCAAACATCAGGTAAAATGCACGAAGCTAATGCTACCAGCTCAGCTAATCCACAGCAATTCACTAAGTCGTTATACAGAATACAAATAGCTGTGTTAATATAACAAGTCAAACCTTCTTTCCAAAAAAAGAAAAATGGTGTAATAGAATAGATTAAATTTCACTTATAGCATGTGGTCAAATAGCAGTTTTGAGTATTCTCTTTATAGCTAGTTGAATTTGCATGAACTAGCTTGTCTGTTTGTACTATGTTGCTTGAGCTGCTTTCTCTTTTAAAAAAGTGGCTTCATAATAATAAAAAATACTCATAAGAAAGGCAAACTGTTTACTTTCAGCAACAACCCCTTTTATTTTAATATTTTGAATTTTATAAATCACATTAAGATATGCTACTCTTGCATGATGCAAAACAAAAGTTATCTTTACTGTTTGCAGTAGAGTGGACTAGGATATTATTTACACTGACTATATACAGACTGCAATTACTTAAAATTAAATACTTCATTTTTAATATTTTAATTGGGTTTGAGTTTATTGTTGTTTATTTTTATAATAGATAATTTTATAATTTGACTCTTTTCCCCCAATATGGACGCATTTAGTCATTTACAATGGTGTTTTTGTTTAAGGATATACCTATCTATTAGACAAAATATTTCTAAAGGAGTTTCCAAGATCAAATAAACATTACCATTCTCACTTCTCTTGACCTCTCTATTTACACAGGATTTTATGTCTCTTACTCATTTCAATAATGTAAATAGGTTTTCTTTAAGAAAGCAAATATGTGCATGCAACATAATTATTAATACCTATGTCTTCTCCAGTTTAGTTCTCTCAGTCAATCCTTCACTGGAAAAATCATAAAATGGGTTTCATTGTGTGCTTGGCTTGACCAGATGAACTCTGTGTTTCAGTGGGATTTAGGCACTTAAATATATAGCAAGTTTGAAATCCAAGGTTTCAGTATTTTTCTAAGTGACCAATGTAATTCATTTGAAGCTAAATGAATGTATTTAGATTTTTTCTTATATATTTATTTATACACTATGTCCACTAGCAAATATTTATAAATATATGTAAATGTGTGTGCGTGTATATGCATTTCTTTCAGCAAGTCTTTCATTCTTCCTTGATTTTATGATGGACGCATCCATTTTAAACATGAATGTGGCAAATATCTTGACATCTTTAAGAAAGGATCATGAGACAGCACTTGAAAAGATTAGGGAAAAAAACAGTGATTAAGTATATAAACTTGGAACGAGATACAGATCTGGAAATGAACTATTAGTGTATGGTAGAAAACCATGTAACTGGAGATGACTCAGTGATTCTTAATGGCTGTGGAGGATGGAGGACTGTTCTTTTGCAGCTAATACGTGATAATAAATTAATCAAGCTACAATCAAATTATGTAAAATACACTGCAAATATAATGTATCAAAAGGAGACAAAATATCTGAAACCCTTCTTCTTCTCATGTCATTCCTAAATCACATTTGTAGAAATCGTTTTATAGAAAACAGATTTTGTGTGTTTTTAATTATGTAAATTATGTATTATATATTTAAATAGCTGATATAGATCACCTGGTTTTTTATGTCAGTCTTTCAGTTGTTCTCTTTTCCCATCTATACATACTTTGGGAAGATCCATGGCATTCTTCTCATTTGTTCAGTAAAACTAGCAACATTTTTGAACAGAAAAAAACATGAATGACACAATATGCTTAAGGAGGAACTGGGATTTGTTTTGAAACAGAATTTGCAAGATAAAACTTCAAATAGATAATGAAACTATGATTTTATGCATGGATAATGATTTTTTAAATGTGGGGGGTTTCCACTTTACATAATTGTGGCTTTTCAGTCTACAATAATTCCTTAATAACCCAATCTCTCAGGTTGGATTTCAATGGTGGTTGCTAACATTTATAGATCAAATTATGAATATCATTTCATCTTGCACAAGGAAGTGGTTTATATCTGTATCTCTAAAACTGGAGCCCAGCCATAACCTTTGTATAAGTGTTAAAAATCTGCTACTCTGCTCCACTGAAGCAAACTTCCAAATAATTCCGATGGACGTTAGTTAAGAGTTCAGAATTGAACACAAAGATTATCACAGACCTTTTAACTGACATTAGGTGATCAATTTTATGTACTATGAATTCATATAAATCTTGAGAAATTAATGTATTTTGCTTTTCAATAAGTGAGGGATGAGAGACAGCTGATTCTCTAATGTATCTGGGTTTGAAGTTCCTAGAAGCTACATCTTGAGCTTAGTTTTCTGAATTACACAAGGTTTGTAAATTTGGTAAAAGAAAACATTGCCATTAAACTCAAGGTAAGAAATTATTATACATTGTTTTATGTATCTTTATATAAAAAGTTACAAGTAGCAAGCATATAACACAGAAATGGAACAGTAACAGCAATAATTGTGAATGCATGCTTTTTACAATGTATCTAATAAAGGGATATTTGCCAACTCAAATATTCAGTAACATACATGCAGATTATTTTCTCAATGTCGATTTCAGTCATATTGCTAGATGCTTATCCAACAAACATTTCTATTGAAGTGATTATGCTAAATACCTGATTTCAGTAAATTGTTCCTGAAATTGGGAATTTAACTTGTAACGAAAATAAGAAAGAAAAAGAAGAAGAGAAATGACCGATAAGCATAATAACCAAAGTCTTATTGCCTTCTAGTAATTTTACTCAACACTGTTTGCTGAATTTTGTCATGATATGAGAATAGCTGGTCAGAGAGTCCATAAAACCTCTAGCTGGTGTTTCCAAGGACGATAGTTTCACATTTCATTGTAGCACGTTCAAAATCACCCAGGAGCGCACTATTCTCAAGCAGTCTATATAATGAAAACAACGTACATATAACAAAAGTTCAATGTAAGTCTTCTTCCACATATCACACAACAAACAAGTAAATAACAGACATAAAACATACCAACTGAAACAAAACTAAGATTTAAAAAAAAAAAAAAAGGGCTAGTCTCAGGAGCTAATTTCTTCAAGTTTGCAGCAAATCTCCAAATGTGTTTAAAAACTAAGGAGCACTTGGTGGCCGGTAACCAAATTACAGAAGAAACATATCATTGTGCAATGGGAATATCTTGCTAAGGAAGTAAGATATGTCTGTACTTCTTAGATATGGATAAAGGCAATGAAATGACATTAGAAACATGTCCGCTCTCTCTTTCAGACAGCTGAAATAATTCACTGTAGATTTTTCCATTCAGAGTTTGCGTGACTGCATGAATAGTTGTCTGAAAGCAAAACAAAGTTAAAATATATTCTCTCTATGAGGAAAAATACAGACAAATATTTACCTAAACTATCCAAAAGCAATAAAAGCATTAATGGATACTTTCACAGTAAAATAGCTGTATACATATATACACATATAAACACATATATACACATATCTATGTTTATATATATGCACACGTATACATATAGAAATTGAGAGACTAGCAGCTTAACTTCATTAAAACCATCTGAGATTATGTTTATTAAGTGCTGATAACAAATTATACAAAATGAAAAGCCTAGGAAAAGATTCAAAAACGGAAGTTTAATTTGCAAACATTAACATTAGTGCTACAGAATCTCTAAATATATCATACTACCACATACCCTTCCCCTGACACTTCACAAGGTTGAATGAATAAAATGAACGGAAAACAGATAGTCCCACGTCTTCCTGGCTCGGGGTAGATTGCCAAGTTTTACATACTATTTTACAGACTGGGACTCTCAATTTTATTTTCATAAATAAAAAAATAAATGAAACACCAGAGCCATGCAAAGCATCTGTTTTTATAATTCCTTTGGTATGAAGATTATGTTTAGCTAGGGGATGATTATGGTGCTGTCGAGAAAAAAGAATTAATAGATTTTACTTAGTTTACGGTGCTAAAGTGGTCATCTGTCTTTCAGTTTTCTCAGTATTCAAACCTGGCTCTCGCCATACGAGGTGACATGTAACTTGACAACTAACACGCATTTTAGCAACATAACAAATAAAATGGAAAGCAACAGACAGTTCAATTGTTGTATAGGTATGTTTACTTACCTCAAGTTTGTCTCTTAGACCCTAGTTGTGTTGTACTCAGACTCATGTTTGCTTAGAGACCCAATGAGGCAGAACCTGGAATGTTATGGCTATTTCATTCAAAATAATAATGTTTGCACAGAAAAAAAGAAATATATGCATATAGATACTTAATAAACAGTATACCTTGAAAATATGATCAGTATTCATGACGTAATTTACATTGGCATGCAATTAAAATAGTCACATAACTTTTTTTTTTTTTTTAAGAGACAGAAATGCCTTAATGTGCAAAGAAAATATGGAGGGCATGTAAACAGTCACAAGAAGTGCAGAAATAATGCATGCAAGAGAAAACATAAATATATATAAAAAGTTTCTGGGTTCTTGTTCAAATAAGTGGTTGGTAAATGTTTCTGCTTTTCTTTTTCTTTTACTTTTAAACTTTTAATCACTCATATTTACAGTCATTCAAAGTGCAATACAGTAAAAATAGCTCTTTTATTAAAAATATCATGCTTGATTTTACTTTTATTGATTAGAAAGATTCCTTTTAACTCCATTATTATATATAAATATATTAGTTTTCTCTATTCACTATTCTGTCTCATGTTCTAATTGAGATATATATATGTATGTTAATATGACAAGCCAAGATACTGTGATTAATAATGTACAGATACAGTAAAGTTTTGAAAATATTGTCATTCATTATATAAAATATAATGTTTCATGTGAAAAGGGTTTTCCTTATCCCAAGATTGTGTTTCTCATTGTTGTGTCATGCATCAAAATGGACACGTGTGGTTTTTATTTGTTGATGTATTGATTTAGAGTTGTTAGACCAACAGTGGATGATACTCAAGGCCACCTCAGATACAAGGAAATCACACGTATGTGCCTCTTTCAAAAATGAGATTCACACAAAATCTTCTTTGGTTTTTAAAAATTGTACCTGCTCTCTGTTGACTTGTGTGTGTGTATGCATGTGGGTATGTGTAAAATAGTAAAAGAAAAAGAAAGATATAATATAGAAAGGTAAAACTGAGATAAAGGATCCTTCACGAAACAGGAACAGAGATGAGAGAAAGAGAGATAGGAAGAGAGAGATAATATAGTGGTATGTGCTATCAGGAAACAGAAATTTAAAAAATAAATAAAGAAGAAAGAAAATATGTCTTTACTGAAAAAAAGAGTGAAAAAGCTTGGGCAATCAAGTCCTTACATAATAGTCTTCATCAAAAATCTATTGATACTGACCGCTGAACAGCTTTATCATGTCTGGACAGCCTGTGACTTGTGGTTGGTACCTCTTCAATTTCATCTATTTCACACGCATCTGCAGCATCTTGTGAGTAGCTATGCTTCATGACAAGGATATTTCTCCTGTTCATGGGCTGAATGAGTGGTTTTACAGGCTGAGGTTGTATTTCTGTCAAGACAGAAGCATCTCTTGTGCTGAGGTTACTACGGCTGCCCTTAATGCTAGACACTTGTGATCCACAGTGATGGTCATGAATGCATTTTGAAGATGATCTCCGCAGTTTATGATAATTTTCAAAGTCATCTGCAACATCAGCAAGGTCAGCTGTAGGCCCTGTCCCTCTGAGGGTGCATAACTCATAATGAGGAGGTTCAAACACCTCCTGGAACACTGTTTGATCAAAGTCTGTTTTCCTTTGGACAAATTTTTTACGAGGCTGCTTGATCTGTACTATAACAGAGATAATAATGAGGATGATCACAATGCAAGAAGACACCCCAATTATAGTCCCACTGGTATTGGTAAATTGGTCCAATAGGTTAGATTTTCTTTTTTCTGTGTGATAGGAGAAAAAAAAGCACAGTGTTAAGGTCAGTCCAAGAATAAAAACAACCATGATGGGTTCTTAGGTTACCGCAAAGCTGAGTCCAGTCTATGTCTGAGTTTACTTAATCAGTCTCACTGAGAAAAAGAAAAAAGGAAGAAATCAGGTATTCATGAAAGCCCAATAAACAACACACAGGTCCTCTGTGTGCCTATTCACTTGCAAAGTGATTTATTTAGGGTATATTACAAGCTTAATTAGATGAAGGAATTATTTACACTTTTTATAAAAAGCAACCACCATAACAAGCAGATGGCTTTAGTGTCACCTCTGAACTCCGTTTGCCTGCTAAAGCTCCCAAGACTGTTACAGATGTTCTCTTTGTTATTTTCTGTCTCTTCCAGTAAATATATGCAACTAAGACATTAGGACCAATGAAAGACCAAGATTTCACAGGATTTAAAAAGAAATTCTCCTTTACATTGGGAACTTTGGTGAAGTCTTAGTATTTATGAGATGACTGGGACTGTTGACAGTGTTCAATGAAAAAGCTAAATCAGGAGAAAATAGAAAAGTTATTCAAACTGAGGTTTCAGAAAGGACAAAAAATGTGTGCAAGTTATTTCTTTTGTTCCTGACTTATTAATTACCATAACATTTCTAAACATCCAGAAAAATCCAAAAGCTTATCCTACCTACTATCCTTTACTCAGGGGACTCTAGGAAGTTAACCAGCAAATTCAGCATTGTGAATGAAGAAAACCAGAAAATATACAGTAAAATAATAAAACCAGTATCACCCTACTGTTGTGTATATTTCTCTGTGATTTGCTTTTGAATGACTGCAGACACATAAGACAGTGACAGCCTTGCAGAAATCCAAGCTGAAAGCATTCGCATCAGTCTCTCACAGATATAGCAAGACTTGACAACTGTGATTAAGTTTCAGCACCCAGTTTACTGTAATATTTCCTGGCAAACCACAACATATCAAAGGACTTAATAAAAAGCCTTTGAAATGAAAGTTATTGGCACCAAAACAATAACATCCATCTTTTCACAATCTCCTGGATACCAAAAATGAACTTTTCAGTACTCCTCATTGCCTAATCTTGTAGATTCACTTTGGGTTTCTCTAAGTGACTGACACAAACTCTGAGAAAATAGCAGAGTTAGAAAAAGCAACACAGTAGCAAACAACATTTTTTGCCAGAGTCAGCAAACCTCCTTTTTCTAGTCAGAAAAACAAGAGAGGATAAATGCACAAGATCCAATAAAAAGATACTTGGCAAATGAAAGCTGAAAATCATTCTGGAAATGAAAGAGTGTTTTCCTCTGTGCTGAAGAAGTAGAGAACAGATAATTATTTCCCAATTGTATGTTCAGTTTCTTTGAAGAATATTATTCCGTGCCACAGTTTTGGTGTGTTATTTGGAAGTATGTTTTCATTTGTGTTTTAGCCTATTGCACTGCTTGTCAGGGTTTTACAGGCTTCAGCAGACTTATGGGCTGACTGCTAATCCATCTCATTCTGAAGTTATTCTTGATTGGTTCCTAAATTTGGCATATCCCATGTTTCCAGGAACAAATCTACAGTAGCAGGGTGGGGGTGGGGGGGAAGGGAAGCAAACAGTCTGCTAGCCTGCAATGTAAGTTAGTTAAGATCTTTTCCCTAAAGATAACAAGGATGCTGATTTTATTTGGTATTTTGTTGTTTGTGTTTTTTTTTTTTTCCAGAAACATAGAGCAGTATTTGGAAACTGTTGTCAGTACCTGGTTGGGAACATCAGTCCCTGCCTATGAAATAGATATTATGTTTGATTTCCTGTGCTTCTTCCTTGCTTTTCAATTCCACTTGAAGGTAGATTTGGTTGCTTTTTTACAGTGATAATTCCACTTCAGCTTGACTTTTTACCTCACCTGGGCTATTATGGGCATGCACCTAAAAGACACCTGCTACATATATGTTACTCCACTACAAAGGTAACTATGACAAAGGAGTCAAAATACAACTTTTAATTACATTTTAGTTCGTACAGGCAACAGAGACCAAGTGAACAGAAAGAATGTCAAAAGGACATAACCAGCCAGAAAGACATATCCAACACAAATCAACACAAAGCAAAACAAATGCAAACACTGAAAGTAAAATCCATCAGTATTTTTACCTCTCTTCATTTTCTCTGTTGCTTGATGTATGCTCTCCCTGAATTACTCTTCCTGAGCTTTGACCCATCTGGCATATACTTAATAAGAAACTAAAGATAACATGCTGCATCCCACTCAGTCTAAATGACTTGACATTTCAAATTCTACACATTACCTTTGCAGTGGTTTTCATCCCAAGGATACACACAATTCTGGAGTCCATTGCAGACCAATGTGTTATTAATACACATATTACTGTGGCAAAAGAATGTGTTGGCTTCACAAGGGGCTAAAAAAAAGAGAGAAAAAACTGATATTAAGTAGTAAATCATTAATCTCTCCACAACAAACACATCTAGGAGTGATCATGTAATCTGTAATAGGAGAAAGCTATGTAACACAGATTCCTTTTGTATATTCAATATTCAACATGCAACATTGAGAGCACCCAAGTCACGCAGTTCATTAGTCTGTGGCAAGAGATTTTCAGTTCTGCCTAAAACAGATTTTCCCATAATCTGACTTTCATGGCTGTAGTGTGTTGGCCCCCCATACATTTATGAGGAGGTCATTGATGTGCTATAAACAGTTTTAGCCACAGATCTAAAACACAGCACCCTATGGGCTGCTATGAAAAATGTTAACTATCCCAGCGAGATCCAGTGTATGGGAAATAATTTGGTTTAAAATTTGTTGTTGAAACCCCAGTTTTGTAAGAAAATTTATGTGACTCAAAGACAATATATACTTCAGTGCCCATATCAACAGTGCCTGAATGTTTATCCACAGAGAAAATGAAATTACTTCTAAAAACCTTTTGGTCATAAGAAAGGATATAGTAAAAAAGTACCACTTTGATCACAAGTTTGAAGATTAAAACAAGCAAGTCTTCATTGCTTCTGAAGTCCATGGTCTAGGAGAATCATGCAGATTAAAGCTGCAGGATGAAGGCTTTAGTGAAGGCCATATACTATTGCTGTGAAGAAGCAACTTGGAGGCTGTCAGAAGGAACTGTACACACTGCTAAACTGTGCTATTTACTCAAGTGTTTGGGAGTCCTTAGGTGTTGTGTTTGTAAAGATACTACTCCAAATTATATAACATCATAAAGATAAATTACTTCTTATATTTATTTCATCAAAAACAAACCAGAAGGTCTTCCTGTATTTAGAACAAGAGCTACAAACTTTATCAGTTTTAAATCAGTAAAAATGAATTGTTTATTTATTTTTTTAGCTCAAGTAACTCAAATTATTATAATTATTTTTAAGGGAAAGCTGAAAAATAGCCGAAGATCCTTAACTAATCAGAAAGGAATTAGGATGCTCCTATTATTGATATTCAGAATTCAATGCTTCATGGCAATTTTTCTCCTCTGCAACTTGAAATGCAGTTCCTATGACAACATATATGCATAGTGCGGAGACTGGCTCAGAGCAGACAACTGCTTCAGTGGTTTGCTAGCTAAGGACAACACAAAGGATTTATATTGTGGAACATAATGACTCCATATATCATGTCAAGAAATCCACTTTTCAATAAGTGCTTAAGTTCAGGTATCCATAATCGGTTATAATGGCTTCTTCAGGGCAGTTACGGTCTGTTAAACAAACAGTAAATGCCATCAAAACTTGTACACCCCCCCAAATATGCAATCATCCACTCAGATATAACAGTATAAGTATACTGTATCTCTTAGCCAATGCAGAAGACGGATCAGCCAGACTACTCCTACCCACTGTTCAATTTTTGGAAAAATCTGGTAGTGGCTGTGGTCAGGTGCTAAGTTTGGTACAGGAAAGGTTCTACATTAAACTAGACAGAAAGAGCAGAACAGCACACGTGCACATTAGCAAGGGAGGGTGCTTTGGGACAGTCCTTGTCTGTCTATTGCTGTAATCGGGGGACAGTGAGGGCTGAGCTTGAAGGATACTGCATAATGTCATGATGTGACACATCACATAGAGGACCCATCACAGGCACCATCAACCTTTCACACTCTAGCTGCAATCCCTGTTTCTGGGGAAGGTGAGGATCTTTTGGAAATGGTTCTTTCCAACGTACAGAAAGAATCCACTGCCTGCTCTAAAAAATAAAGTGAAACAGACAGGAAGAGAATTTATGAAAGGGAAACCTAGCAAAACCTAAGTAGCCATCTATTCAACACACATGGTAATAAGTAGGAAGTGCAGAAGAAAAGAAGGTCCAAATGACAAATAGAGAAAACCAAAGGAGCAAGGAGTGACAGGGGAACAAGGAAAATAAAACAAACAAACAAGTGCAAAGTTAGGAAAGTTAATGTTAATAAAGTCATAAAGGAGGAAAAGGGAAAAACTAAGCAGCAAAAAACATGCCAAGTGACATGAAAGGCCTTAGGAGTGAAGTGGTGAGGACAGAGTGCTGTGACTGAGCAGGCAGAACCTCTTTAAAATCAGCCTGATTGAGTCCTGAATACAACAGCAAAGAAAGGATGAATAGTGGAAAAACAGCCCCCCAAAGAATAGAGAACAATTTAAGGGAAGGAAGGACTGTTGTGAAAGGCAGAAATAAAGGAATTTAGAAGTATAGTGGTGGTAAGTAGAAAAGGAGGAACTTGAGGAAGGTAGTAAAGGATGTGAAAGAAAGGAAGAAAGAGAAAACTGCGCAGCAGGAATAGATGACACTTAAGGCATTCTGCACTGAAAGGAATGACAAGAGATTTTATATCAAATAAAAAATATTAGGAAATGTTTCAGAAATAAGAGAGAAAAAATAAAAGCAGTACAAAATACATTTTTTTCAGATTTAAGAAGAAAGGATAATTATGCAAAGTGTTGGCAGGGAGATCTGGAAATGAAAAGCAAAAGAAAAAAAGAAAGAAAGGGGGAAAAAAGAAAAAAAATTCACTTTCCCTAAACTGCGCTGTTGAACTATGGAGAAAGAGATGGTATGTGAATAAATGTCAAAACTAGATGAATAGTGGGGCAGAGCAATTTCAGAGTAGGTACAGCAAACTTAGCATGAGAGAAACTCAAATGTAAAATTCCTAAACCTAATGACAAACAGCTCCCTCTTGTTCATGTTTATAAAATTAGTATAGTCAAGACCTCTCTGTGGTCCCTTGAACTCGGAGTGATTAAGCTGGACAAGAAATCAATATGTTTTCCCCACTCTAATGAAGGCTTTTTGTTGGAATGAATGAAAGCACCAAGGGAAGCTGAAAACCTGTCAGTCTCATTGCACATTGGAGGAACTAGGATTTTGCCCCTGAAGAGGCAGCAAAGGGGCATTGGGATGCTGCATCAAGGACATTCTAGTAATAGCAAAAAGATACATGAACTAGTAGTAAACAGGATTCTTTTACAGCAAGATGGATCTTGTCCTGATGATTTCCTGAATGCCACCTTCATCTTTTTTTTGGAGGGATTTGCCTTTTGGACTTCCAAGCACTTGAGATGAAGAAGAAAGCCTGGAGCAAAGAAGACTTATCCTCAGTGGAGGACAAGGTTAAGGAACACTTAAACCAACTGGACAGACATGAGTCCATGGGCCCTGATGGGATGCACCCAGTAGTTAGATAATGTCATTGGAAGGGCACTCAATTATCTCTGAAAGGTCATGGTGATTGTGGGAGGTTTCTGAGGACTGGAAGAAAGCAAAAGTCCCCTCATGATTGAGAAAGGTGAGGAGGAGAATCCTGAGAGCTACAGGTCGGTCAGCCTCGTCTCTATCCCTGGGAAGGTGACAGAGCAAATAATACTGAAAACCATTTCCAAACACATGAAGGACAAGAAAACTGCAGTCTGAATGGACTTGTGAAAGGGAAATCATGCTTGACCAATATGATAGGCTTCTACAATTGGATGACTGGCTTGATGAGTGAGGGGTGAGCAGTGGATGTTGTGTATCTACACTTGAGAAAAGCTTTCATCCCCGTTTCCCATAACATCCTCATAGACAAACTGATGAATATGGGCTGGATAAATGAAGAGTGAGTTGGACTGAAACTGGCTGAGCTGTCAAACTCAAAAAGTTATGGTCAGTAGCATGAAGTCCAGCTGGAATCACTAGTTGTGTACTGAGGCCAATACTCTCTAACCTCTTCTTTAATGTCCTGGATGATGAGACAGAGTGTATGTTCAGCAAGTTCGCAGACAATGCAAAACAGAGGACTGGTTGATAGACCAAGGGGTTGGATGGCTGTATAGATGGGTCTCAATAGGCTGGAGAAACAAGAACTTCAAGCAGTTCAACAAACGGAAATGCAAAGTCCTGTGCCTGGGGAGGAATAATTTCATGCATCAGTATGTGCTGGGAGATGACTGCTTGAAAAGCAAGTTTTCATAAAAGGTGCTGATGTGCAATAAACTGACCATGAGCCAGCAATGTGCCTGTTTTTCAAAGAATACCAGTATTCTGGGCTGCCTTAGAAAAAGCATTGTCGGCAGGTTGAGATATATGATCCTCCTCCTCTACTCTCCACTGGTGAGGCCACATCTGCAGTGCTGTGTCCAGTTCTGGGCTCTGCAGCACAAGACAGTCATGGACATATGGGAGCAAGTCCAGCAAAGGGCCACAAAGATCGTTAAAGGCTTGGGTCTTCTGACATATGAGGAGAGGCTGAGGGAACTGGGACTGTTCAGCCTGGAGAAGAGAAGGGGGAGATCTCATCAATATGTACAAATACCTGATGGGAGGGGGTAAAGAGACCCAGGCTCTTCTCAACAGTGCCCAGTGACAGGACAAGAAACAAAGAGCACTAAATGAATTACAGAATAGCCTTGGTTGGAAGAGAACTCTAAGATCATCAAGTCCAAATTAAATACAGAAAAATCCTCTTAATTGCCCATACAAACTTATTTTGAGGCTAGTCAAACAGTGTGCTGGAGCTGGTTTACAGAGAGGTTGTGGAGTCTCCATCACTGAAGATATTCAGAACCCCACTGGACACAGCCCTGAGCAACCCACTGTAGCTGACACTGCTTTGAGCAGGAGGACTGAACTAGACCCTGTCCTGGAGTCCCTTCCAACCTCAGCCTTTCTGTGACTCTGAAAAGATGGCTTCAGAATTAGATTAAAAGTAATAGCTGGGAACTGCTATAACAGCAGCATATTCAGCACAATGAATGATTATAATGATTATTTTAGAAGTGATCAAATTAGAACTAATATAACTCAACTAGATGTGTTGTAATAACGTTGCTGAATTTTTACAGCATGAAAACTCTATAAATGAAATCATCAGTTAAGGAAAAAAATATTAAAGGTTCCTTTTACATTTTGAATTTGAACCAATAATTATTTTTATGTAAAACTGTAGTTTATATAAAATAATATATACAAAACAAAACAAAAACCTTCAAACTCTTTCATTCTCCATTATTTTTAATGATATTTTCTTTTAAAAAATTTGTGTTGTATGTGTAGGGATACTTTTTATCTTAATATAAAAACAGATTTTATAGTTATTGAATTAATTATAATGTAAGTCGTCTGCTTTGCAACAAGTATTTATACTGAACACAAGATGGTGCACTTATCCTAGAAGACATGTAAGCAAGTGAGTTAACAGGAATAGACATGATATCCTGGAGTCTCTTTCAGGTTTAGTAAACCTGTACTTTAAAAAATCCAATAATAATAATAACCTTGTTTCTTTTATCTGACATTTTGTTTCCAGTACAGGTGAGGAGATTGTAATACTGATTGTATTTCCAGAAGGTTACCATCACAGTATTCAGAAAAGCCTCAGTTTAGTATTTGAAAGTTACTGCTTTCAAAATATATAAAAATTGAGCCAAAGGAGTTGTTTGTATTTTCTTACTATTGGAAGGTTTTGGGAATGCACATGGACCCAATAATATGTACTTTTAAATTTATTAATGCAAAATGATCATAAATTCTTTTAATCCTGAATAGCCCTAAGGCAGAGAAACATAAAGAGCATTAATAGTTCTTCCATATGCCATGTTCACAAAGTAACTTGAAATAAAAGCAGTCATATTTTATATTAAAAAAAATACTGCTTTCTCTGAGGCAATGACATAAATAATCACAAGTAATACACACATATTTATACTATAAAATAACAGTTATAAAGCATTATAGTAATTAAATATTCTGTGTTAATAATTATACTATTGAGACATTTTTACATTAATAATAAAATACATTATCTATGTATGTTGAGCATCATTTTGTTGGGCATTACAGGATACTTCAGGTATAAAATGCAAACATGGCCAGGTCAAAATATTTCTAAAACATGAAGTCAAATACTGACTTGTTACGGGCCTGGTGTGAAGCCTGGCTGTTACACTTCAGTGCAGTGCTTTCCCCACCATATTTAAACTGTTTCTCAGCACCATGCAGAGTTAGAGCATTCCTTTGCTTCTAGGGTGTGAATTAGCTCTGAGCAAGCTAGCTTGGGTGTCTATGTCGTACTTCATTGAATGATGTGGATTTACCCTTTGAGCCTGTTTTCAGCCTGGATTTCAGTCTGAGACTCCCTAATCTCAGATGAATTCTCTACCCCACTTGCTATTTTTAGGCTTCTCTCTCTTCCCCCTCTTTCTTTCTTGTCATAACATTTTAGAGAGGTCTTTCTTTCTCCTGAAGGTGGATGGGAAAATTCTGAAACTTTAATAATCGTTAGATGCGAGAAATATTTTACACTGAACTCGTCAGACATTTCACACCTACTCCTCACGTCTTCAAGACAGCTCATTGCATCATACTCTGCACATTAATTCTTTAAGTGTAGATCATTTAGCTTTTTCCCCACTGTTCCTTACTGAAAAACGGAGCTTTCTTTCCTTCACGAGAGAAAGAAAAATTCTGCAGATGTTCCTTGAATCATCCTTGAAACAGAAGAAGTTTTCTCTCAGCCTCTCTAAGGAATGGTTCATAAGTCATGCCAGAAAACTGTTTCACTTTATTAAAATTATAAAATCATTAGTATTGTTTTAGTACTGTACACTACATTACCTAATGTAAAATCACTTATCTTTTCATTTGCCACTAATGAAAACAAAATCTTATTAAAGTACAGCTATTAGAAACTTGAAAATTAAATGTACTTAATACTGAATCTTCTTCCTCAGCCATCTTTGGGCAGCTCTGTTCAAGATAAATGTAACAAATAAATGTTTTGCAGATAGTTAATACCAGATATGCATCAATAATCTAGTCTTTAAAAAACACTTATATGGAGTTTCATGTTTTTGTTTTAGTTTTTTTTTCAAATAAAACTTGCCAGAGAATGGCATCTCAAGAGCATGTGCTCAGAGCTCCAGCCTGTGTTAGTTCATACACTCTGGGCACCACAGTTATTTTGTTCAAGGACAGAAAGGTGTTGGTATGCTTAGCCAATGAGATTATTAGAGATGCAAATAGCACAGAGGGGCAAAAAATCACAGATGAGTGCTCCACTAAGGAGGCAATCCCAATGTTTTCTTTTTTATATATATTTGTGTGGAAGCAGGGAGCAACACCAGCAAAGCTGCAATGTATTTATACTCCTTGCAAAGGGAAACCATCTCTTCACATGTATCGCACTTATTTTGCTGTTTCTCAGTAGTTCCCTTTGCATTACCACAACAAACACAGTCATTTAATAGTGCATATCTGCAGTGCCTTTTCCCCATTAGAGAACTGCCCATGCTGGGGTGATCATCTTCAGGGATTCTGACTGTAAACACGGACTTGAGTGCTGTTACTGAATAAAGCTGCACAATACTCTTTGCATACATGGCCCTAGATTTCTATCCAAATACAGGTTTTGTTAATAAAAAGAAAATAAGAATGATAGAATTTGTGCTCCTTTAAGAAAGCCATGTGTGACAGGGCTTTAAAAACAGGCTTACAGCTCAAAGGGGCAACAAAAGCAGAGAAGGAATTAATTATATTTTTCTGGTCTGGGATTTCTATTGCAGGGTTATGGATGTAGAAGGAAGCAGTGCTATCAAATAGCAGTCAGAGGTGAGAGAACGAACACCTTGTCTGCTGTGCATATAGTGGGATTTTCTCTTATCCTGTGTACCCTGGTTCTATGAATCTGCTGTTAGGTTAAAGCATAGGTGTGTCTGCTGAGGAGTAGCTCTTTGAAGAAGCTGTAGGTGTAGCATGTCTGTCATTAATCAGGCTGGAGATCACTCTCGCAGTCATGGAAAATGAACAGTTAGTCAGCGGGTGAAAAAATCAAAGACTCATTTTTCAAGTCTTCTTACCAGAGGAACAGACATATTTTGATGATACCAGCTTTCTTGTTTTCCTTTTTCTGATTCTTAAACTAATCTATTGGATATTTGAAATCTGTTGTAAACAGTGAGTACCACACACAAAAATATGATTAGATATATATGCTTAGGAGATATATTAAAGATTAAAAAGATAAGGACATAAGCAGACAAAATCCATCCTGATAGTTGCAATAGCTAGTAATGCTGATCACAAAATATCAAATCAGCACTCTAAATTATCAGCTATTTAGAATTAATTGGTTATTAAGTGTTATTTAGAGCTCTCCTACTATTTTGAGGATGTGAAAACCATTATTGATTTTCTGGTGTAGAAAATTTAACAACTTCTTGCATTGTATGCCTTTCCTTCAGATGTATTTATGGGACTACTGCTCTGCAGAGAATCACTGCTAGCGGTCTGGAAACTTGCATGACCACTTTTTGCATGCCAACAAAGAAGGCATACAAATTTAAAAAGTAGTTGGAGCACACTGATCAAACTGTAGGAAAATAATCATATAAGAAATCTCTTTAAGATTTCTCTGTTCTAGACAAATGTTAAGTCCCCAGGAAATGGCTCTATAACAAGAATTGACATCGAACAGATTTACAGAGAAATAAAACTTTCCTCAGGCTAAGTAGCCTGTTTCCACAAAAAAAACCCAACACTTCCAGTTCACAGAGCCTTGTATAAGGGAAGACTCACAATTTCAACAGCTTAATTTCACGCTAAGGAAAGGAACTTGGGGGGCTACAGATCACAACACTTCCTGGCCGTTCCTACAGCAAAAGTAAATACAGGCGTTTTACTTTATCACTCTTTCCCATGCACATAACCACAACATGCCATCTTCTGTTTTGTTTCTTTCTCAGCTCTAGGTGAACAAAATTGCTTTTTTCCTCTTTGTCTCCAAGTAGAGACACAGGTGTCTGTTGCCTGATGCACATCTCCCTGAATGAGGTCTGACATTCCTTCTCTTCCATGCAGATGATCTGATTATTCCCACACGCTGCTGAAAGACATTGTAGTTTACACGCTATGAGCTGTGTCTCGCAGTGTGCACACTGGACATCTGCTCTAGCTGACTCCTGACAGCCAGCACCAGTCTGCGGCATAGCACAGCACTTACAGACAACTGTCATGGCACAGAAAGCACAATCGGCATCACCTTTAAAGTCAGCTCCCAGTATTGAAAGCACAGATGCAGTTTCTTCTAATATTTATGAGCAAGTTGTGTATACATATCTCAAAGCACAATTTAGCTTTAATAAATGTAGCCCTTAATAAATTTTCAGCTTCTAGCATGCAATGACTGTTCAGAATAAATTTACAGAAAACACATTATGTTAATATTTTCAACTTCCCAGTCAGAATACTGTGTAGTATAAACTATTTTCTGCCTACAGAACAGAGTAGCTCATAAGATGTAGCATGTCAGGTAAACATATTAGGAATATGAAAAGAGAAATAGCATATTTTTCCTCAAAAATATGAAAGCCTTGCAAACACACACTTATTCAAACCTTCATTTCAAATTAGTCATTATAGCGCTTCACTCTCCAGTTCTTTATATGCTGTAAACCTCCAGTGTCTATGCAGTTGTTTCTAAGGTAACAGATCAGGATGCCTTGTGAAAAAAATGAATCAGATCTTGAATATTCAAGACATCTCCAGTTGCAGAAATGAGAAAAGGGTAGTATCATCTCAACTGATCATTCTCAATATATTTTAGACCCTGGCCTGACAAGAAAAATATAATCCACCCTAAGGCTGCAGTGTGAGAGTACAGTGCCATATGCAGTTTCAGGCATGCAGACTGTCAGAAATTTTTAATCAGAGTCATAATTAAGGAATTACCGAGGCTGTTCTCAACAGAGCCTCATTGCCTCATTGCAGGGTACACACACAGAGAATACAGATGAAGAATATGTTTGGTAGGACTGTGCCTTCATTCCAGCCACTGACAGCCACACAGAAATCCTCCTGTCAGACACGTGATGCACACACACCAAAAAATACATTAAAAATGAACATGAATCAGCATGTGAAAATAGATGCGTATACTCCTTCCTCAAGGGAACAAATATGCATTATTTCTATCATACAAATCAATATCTTTCACAAGTGATTAACAGAGTCAATAATTTTCAGTGAATGGGATTATTGGGCTTTGTTGAGGGGTTTTAGTGGTTTGTTTCTTTGTGATTTTGGTTGATTTTTTTTTTTTTTTTTTAAACTGGCTAGAACTATCTTTTGTTTCTTTCAAAGGCTGCTTTGATTATTATCTGAGTCCAGAAATTGCATGAACATATAAATACATACAAGGTGCATAGAGAGAATATTAACCAAAATATCATGTAAAGCTTTTAGAGATCTTCTGTTATTACAAAAAAGCCCTAAATTCTTTGCTTAACAATATATGACATATGCATCTATCTACATATACATTCTGGAATACGCACAAACACACCCACCATCTGTGCTAAAATAATCATAATGTATTTTTCAAATGCCCATTATAATGAGATCTAAAAAATCAAATTCTTTGGAAAAAATCAGGCTTGATAAAAACGTTCAGAGCTATACTAATTTTCCATGTTGTATAGGGGAAAACTGAGATATAGCAGCCCGGTAGCTTGGGGATCAGATAAAATTTGTGGTCATACAACTGGACAGGTTGTGGCTACTCATACCTGTCTTCCTGTGTCTGAATCCTGTGCTCTATCCACTGTGTTACAAATTACTGCACACTATAAATGCTTGGAATAAAAACTATTCTAAATATATAGCTTGTTTGGGAACATTCTTCAGTGACTACTCTGTGTGAAGAAAACATTAACATGTTTTGGGACTTGTATCATTTAATAAACGGAAATGTGGAAACACTGATTAGTGTCTTACGTTCTTGGAAAGATGTGAAGAGCATCTGGAATCGACTGCTTCGACTGCCTTCATCTGCCCACATGCGGATTACACCGAGACCTGTCCGCAGCATTACATCATTAGCAACAGTGCTGCAAAACTTTGCTTTCAAATCCTCCACGGAGCTGCTACCATCATAGACAGCTACAAAATTCCTTTTGCATTCGTTGGAGTTCTGCATCTCATAGTCCAAGAATCGCAAATAGATCTATAAAACAAACAAACAAACAACAAAGGCAACATGTACAGACATTTAAGAATGACAAAACAAACTTTAAATACCTGTGTTCTACCTTGTGGGAGAAAGTCTACACACCACCACCATCAAAATACTTTTTCTGGATCTGGTGATCCATAGGCTACTTCCCTGGAAGTGTATTAATACAGAAACTGGGTACTGTTTATACTTCCTGGTATTTTGTCTTGCTTCAAAGTAGAATCTAGTGGATAATAGATAATAAGCCAAATAATTGCTGCTCCCTCCCCAGAGTGAATATGTGTCATCTTTGTGATATGTCTCAGCTACACTGATTCAGGAAGTGAGAATTTGGGAGCCAGGCAGAACTCAATCATTAATCTTTTTATGCTTCCTCAAGCAATTTGTCTATCATCTCATATTTTCTAAACAACACCTTATGGTATATAACTTCATAATTTAACAGGATTGAAATTAAATGTATTTCATAGAAACTGCTGGAAATCTAGAAAGTTTTTTAGCAAATGTCTCTTAATAGAAGCTGTTATCTCATAACTACAATAGATGTCCTGCCCTTTGCAAAGAACTCTTTAGGTCTACCCAAAAAGAAGCAAGGGTGAGGAGGAAATGCTATTATTTGATATTCAACTCCACATGGACTTTAATAGGGAAAACCACTCATTTTAAAAGCAACTGCTAATACAAGCAACATCAAATATTCCAATAACAGAGAAGCTAAGTAATATTTTCAGTAGACACATGACACATAATCAAACTGCCAAGCGTATCCAGTAGAACCATACAGAAAGGTGAAGTAGGGTAGAAATAGCATAAAAAGCCAGTAAACATAACCAGTATCCAGCTATACACATCCTCACTTGAAAAAATAACCAAAATAAACTCCACTGTATTAGACTTCAAATATACTTCTTTAAAAACAATCTTATTAACTTCAGGTAGTTTTTTACATGCACAGAACAAATGCCTAAAATCTTCTCTGGATTTGCATGAAGTACACAAACAGAGTATATCCTAGCAGCAACAGGACTCACCATTTCCCCTCATTAATACATTAAATCTCTTATGATTTGAGAATTATGTGCTATTAAGCAGTCTCCCTCTGTTTAATAACGGCTCAGATTTTTAAATGAACCTTTTCAGGTAGTGTGTTATGGTACATTTTTATTCCTTGTTATGCTTTGCAATTGGTCTCTCTGAAAAGAGTATTTGTAGAACAATTTTTACTAGCATATGAAATTTGGTATACTAATTTTTATTTTGCTTAACTAACTTTTTTCTAGTATGTTATTTCTTACAGTAATCCTTACTTATGCTCCAATATTCCCATCCTCCAGAAGAACTCAGAGGAATATGCTTCAATTAAATTGCAGTTAAGTGAATTTTACTTTCACCATGATCCTGGTTTTTAAATACTATAAATTAAGGAAGTTGCTTGTATCGGTCTCTATAAAATGAAACCACTAACAGCAATACACAAAGTAATATTCAAATAGCAATATGTTATATCAAGGAGTACTTTTTATAATGTTTACTGGTTGCTCCACCCTTGCAGTGGAATGAAAAATTACTAGAGTTTGATCACTTGGCATTGCTGAAATTTTCTCATGCTATCCATCATTCTTTTATAAATGTTTTGTCTTGAAATGTCTTGCCATTTCCTCTCCTACTGGGTGACATGCAGTTTCCATTCCTGTTAAAACAGGTCGCCTACTTCCTTGGTGAAGTCATACTTAAAGACTTGTTTTGAATTCTGAATATTTGTTGGGCACAGAAAATGCATTTCTGAAGTTCCTCTGCACTGACTACATCCCTTTACAAGTCTCTCCTTCATTGTCTACTCTTTCTCCTTTCCCCAGGTGCTCAGGTACTTGACTCGTTACCAGTTCTCACACTCCAAATCCTTGCTCTTGGTGTTCTCCAGCAATTTCGAGAGCATTTTTGTCTTGCTGATGCCTAACTACTTTAGTCCCTCAGGTGTTCCTGGTCTTCAATACGGCTCCTGCTCTTCTCTGTTTATATAGCATCAGCCACTTTCTTGGCCACCAGGCAGATGGCTGACCTTCACTGCCAGCTACTTCCTAGAAGCTCTTACACCTCTGATGGGAAGTATATGAAAACGTGCAGAAATTAACTGGAACCAAGCAAAAGTGAGCAGCAAAAGGCCAGTGAGAGAGCGGCAGACAAGAATTTTGGACTAGTCAGGGACTTGAACACAGTCATGCAGAGTGGGGTGGGCAATGCAAGACGGAGACTTGCTCCTCACTCCCATGGTTTGATAAGACCCTTTTGTATTAGTGGCTCCTGGGGTCCAGCTGGTACAGGTACAGCATTGTCCTGTCAGAGCATGTGGGAGGGAGGGACAAGTGGGAAGAGGCAGAGTTATGATACCCACACCCAGCAACTTGCCATAGCTGAGACACACTGGAGAGCTGCTGCTGTGTCCTAGAGACCAGTCACTGCTGCTCAAACAAGAGCTAACAATCACTGTGAAAACCTGGCACCCAGCCGCTCCTGTGAAGCTGTTGAGATAATCCACAGTCCATCTCTGTACAACATTCCACTTAGAATGGTGAGTTAAATGTGCATCTTGCTTTTCTTTCTAAGAGAATCTGATGGCTTCAGATGGGCGCTTTGGTGTTTGCCAGCCTTGTCACAGGTGATACCATAAAAACTTTCTGCAGCTGATTATATGCAATGTTGTATATATGACTGTTTTTCAGGAAGCCAAGCATATCAGATAAATATCTCATAGGAGCACACAGAAGGCTTCCAACATATTATTTTCATGAATAACTATGTTTATGCCATATATGCCTATCATATGTATACCATTTATGTGTTCTAATATACCATGTATAGATACTGTCTATTAAGCCTGTACCTGGGGCTAAACTATAGCAGTTGCTCTATTACATGATGCCGTCTTGCCAGCTGAGAAGGGGAATCGGGGAGAAAAAACAGAAGCCCCATGAGTTGAAATTAAAATGGATTTAATGAAATAACAAAACTAATACAATCACCAACATAAAGTGCACAAGCTTACATGTAGCCCGGTCCTTGGCTAGTCCTCAGGAGGCAGAAGGAGCAGAAGACTAAGAGGGAGGAATCCCCTACCCCTCCTAAACTCCCTCCTTTTATAATGAGCTTGATGTCAGTGGTGTGGGATACACCTGTGAGTCAGCTTGGGGCAGCTGCCCTGACTGAAGCTCTCAGCTGACTCAGGGCTACTTATGGCTTGCCCATGGGTCTGTTAATGGGAAACCAGGACAGATATGCTAGACCTTACAGATATAATGCAATGTACATATATCATATTTTTTGTCTCACTACTTTCTTCAGGAAAGCTTTTACTTCAGAAAAAAATGGTCTCATGACAGAACAGTAAAACCATACTTCACCTAATGGGGGAAGGACCTTTTATGCTTGCACATTGTTCTTTATTTCTATCCTCTGTCTTGTATATATACATTTGTATTAACATATTCATATGTGTGTCTATATATGTAAGTACATATCTGGTATAGGATTATCCCATTTCAGTATTGTGATGTAATTTATATCAATTTTCATTCTTACCAGAAATATGTGCTAATCCTCACCGTGGTTATAAAATATCATCTCTCACAGCAACATCCAGCATTCATCAGCTTTTCCTGATCCATTCAAACAGATCGTACGTATAACAGTACAGCCAAACTCTTATTTCTGTGGGCTTATCATTTGATGTTATCTAGTTTCTGGTGGCACGCTAGTCTTACAAAATAGTAAAACATTTCTTAAAGCAGCAGTTATAAATTCTGAGAAGGAATCAAGAGAACAATAACTTAACATTTTACTTTGAGTCTTTCAGCAAAGAAGCCAACACTTTCAATTCTTCCCAAGCTTGAATTCTGCTGTCGGTCATATTGGTTCATTTCTTTGTGATAAATTCAGCTAAGATCATAACATATATAGACTTGGTACATACTGGAACCACTGAAAAGAAATATTTGGCTTTCAAATCTATGTCCATCTTTCAGAAGTAAGCTGACACCTTCTCCAAGGGCATGAAGTTTCATAAATTAGAGAAAATAAATTCCTGATATTCTGAGATGAGTTGGAGTTTCATTCTCATAGCCTCCTTTGGAGATGACTATTCCCAGAACTTTATATAAGATAATGAGGACTTGATTCAAAGCTCACTGAAATCAGTGAGTATCTTTCCATTTACTTAAGTTTATTTGGATCAGAACCATGGATCAAGACTGCAGTGCATTTTCAAAAACTGGAAACTGATTACACAAACTGCCAACCTGATATTGGATCAGATTTTATTTTAAGGAGCTGGAATAATTTAATTGCATCTGCACGCCTCTGCCAATTTTTATGGTATTATTATTATATATTTGCCATTGTTCCTGTCACTGGCTGTAAGACCCACACTGGCAGAAGAAAATGACTAATAAATTGAGTTCCTCAGGGAAAGAATAAAACTGATTATATGACAAACTGTTATCTAATGCAAAATGTTCCTGATACATAGTTTTCTGAAATCAGTAGCAATATTCTCATTACTTTCACTGGTATGTGGACCTCACTAAAAGAAATTAAGCAGAAAGTGAGAGAAAAATTATCAATATTTCTGCTTATTTCTTTTACTGAGATCTTTGTTGTCACTTTTACCAACAGTGGATAAGAAACTTTACTTCCCCAAAAGAAAACAAATGAACAAAACAGAGGTCACTATTACCACTGTTTGCTTTCATTAAACCTTTTTTAATTGATACCAATGGGATCTTTTAGAATTACAACATTTCCATAGCTACTGACACATTATATTAGCATAATTGGGACATTCTCTTTGAAGATAGCATCTTATTTGAAAGACGCAGTATAACTACTGTATCTTCTTCATTCACATTTTTGCTGTAAAGTTTTAGTAAGACACTTTCCTCAAATCATCAGTTCCATATTACTTAAAAGAACAGGCTGCTAGTGCACAAGTATCAACTGTTACTGAGCTTCGAGATGTGACTACAAAAGCCAATGTCATTAGCAACAAAACTGATAAAGCCTTACTGCAACTGTGGCATATCTAATTTACACTTGGTCACACTATATTTTAAATAATTGTCTTGTCACCTTTAAGGTTTGCATTGTCATCATAGCAATGAAAAAGGAAACGCTGGATAAGTTTTACTGTTTTTTAAATTTAAATTTGAAAACAACAGAGGTCTCTGACTGCATATATTAGCAAAGAAGAGACAATGGTTGCAAGCTATGAATAATATATCACTTCAGTAAAATGGTCAGATTATAATCTCTTCATAGTGAATCACTTTTGATGAGTTCTGCTTTTTAATCAATCACTGAAGGTTAGGGCTGACAACATGATTGATCAGGCCAGTCAGGAAAAGCTTCAAACCATATCCCAGCATATCAGACTTAATATATGTGCACAGACATTCAGTCCTTTATAATGCATCAACACAATACAAAGCAAACCAACAAAAAGCCATCGTTCAGCTGCCAAAAGTAATTTAGATGTAAGACAAAAATCTCCTCTTCATCTAAGCCTAATGTCCAGACTTTGCATATTTGGCTTCTAAGTTCAGTCAAATCTCTTGTATGCACAGGACTGGGTTAAATGGTCCTGCATCCTTCCCCATGTCTCAGTGATCAGTAACAGTGTCTGCTTTGTATGCATTTTGTCCATCTTTATGTGATTAACAAATCAATTTCAAGATGATACCTCCAGTATTTGGGCTTGGGAAGCCCAAATAGTGCTTTTAAAGCACATTGTGAAACACTAGTAAATCTCCTTCAAGGCAAAAGGACGACAAGCATACCAGCCTAAAAATCATATTACTAACAATGCTGATTTTGTCTTCTCAAGTAGCCTGACTCTAAACTTAGTTTTTGAAAGCCAACATTACTTCAGCCCAAAAGTGTTAACAGTACATGTTTTGATTGGGTTTTTTTGTTTGCTTGGGTATTTTTGATATCTTTGGGCCTCCTGCTACCAGTCTAGGACCATGCTGTGCAAACAGAGAACTCTATACCTCCTGTTTTCCTCTCTGCTGAGGGTTTGGAAAATACTGTCTCTCGAAAGTGACAATCTTATATAGTACTTCTTCTAACACTCTGTGATTCACAGCCAGGCTCAGACATCAAAATACCATTTTCCTGGACAAGTGAAGCTCTTCAGAATTCCTTGCTTTGTTCTATTTGTTTCTTCAGACTTCTGTGAGTCTCAGATAACTGACATTTATTCTAACTGTCAAGTTATCCTCATTTTTCTCTGGTACAGTGGCAAAATGCTCATAAGTGACAGCCTTTACAGCTTCTTGGTGCTGTTCTGCTTTTTAACACTGAGAACTGTAGATCACATCCTGATTCCACTGTTCTCTTTGGTAGATGTTTTATTACTTTTAGCAGCAGCATTTTTTATTGCATTTCCTATAAACTATTTGGTTTGAGGATGCTGAGTTTGGTTATATTTCTATACTTGAATGGAACATATTCATGCTAACTTAGAAGTGTTTTTTCTGTCAGTGCTACTCTGGTATGTGTATTATTGCCACTCCTGCTAGAAGAGATTCTACAAATGTGATTCTACACATGTGCTTGTCTTGCATCTTCATCTAACAAAACTGTTTCAAAGAAGTGATTTCAATAGTTCAACATATGTAAACAATATTTTCTACTTGTTTAAACACAATTTGTTCACCTTTTTCCAGGGATGCTATATAAATATGTTGGATTTTTTTTCATTCAAAATATTATTTGTATTATCTGTATGTTAGCAAGCTTCAGAGCTTCTTCAGAGATGGAGTTCAGAGATGGATGTAAAAGTGTCTCTGGCTATCAGTCTTTCAGTCTCCAAATTTCATTTTCCTGTAACATTTCAGGAATAACCATTCAAATGCCTCCTATTACATTTTAGTGTTCTACTTAAAGCTTCTCTTCTACATCTGATTAAGAAGCCTTCAAAAATTAAGGATATGCTATTCTGCTAGTGCTGACAGCTTAAATTGTTTTTTGTTGCAGGTCTGATCTGAGAGAACAAGTTTCCACTTCACATGTGAGAACAGAAAATGTCTTGGTTTAGTCAGACTGGTTTATACAGATTTGTAGCTCTGCAATTTGTTTCACCACGTATTTCTTCCTAACTGTCTAGGAAATGTGTGCACAACAGCCCATTCCCTCTCCAGGCTATATTTAATCTGAAAGTCAAGCATCATGTCTCTGATCAGGTAAGTGGATACAAGGTCCACCATGAAAATAGTGATAAGTGATCTAGAGCCTCTATGAGGTAGCAATACCCATCCTTTGTAAATACGCAAGTGTCTTGGTCTCACTTGGGCTTTTGGTCCACGCCCAGCCTCAAGCCTCACTGCCCCAGCCTCACATCACCGAGCCGTCACCCCAGCTCAAGCTATGGCTGGCCACATTGCCATGGGCAAGCCCAGTCACCACCGCACCCCAGCCGCCATGGCTGGGCCTACCCAGCTCTCCTCATCAGCTGTGTCCTGGTGCTGTGGCCACTCTTGCCCTGGCTCCCTCCCATGTGTTGCACATCCTACTCCCACTGCTCCCCAACAGCTCTGCTTCAAACAAACGTCACAGATCATAGACACCTTAGGTTCAAGAATACTGCGATAATGTCACAACTAGATACTCGCTAATTAATTCTTTCCGTTTCTCAAGATTTTTATTAAGTCTTTTCCCAGCATCTGAACATCATCTTTGTAAAGGTATTATTACTTTTACCATCAGATTCTGCTGTCTTTTTTTCCCTGCAAAACCTCTCAAGGAACAAGCACGATACAATGGTATCTTGCTGGGAAAGTTACCCACCAAAGGAAATGCTACCTGAGCACAAACATGTGTCCTACCTCCCAGGGGAGCCTTGCCAAACTCTGCTGGCACATCCAAAATATAAAAACACTTGTTGTCGATATCATCCTCTAACCTTTCACCTTTAACAGGAAGTGAGAAAATACTATCATTCTTTTCATTTTCTTATTTTCTATTCCTAAATAGAGGATTCTTGGCTTATCCACTGCTGTAGCCAATGGTATCTCTGAAATTTTTCAAATCCCAGTGCAATAAGCTTATACACTTCCTCCTTTGGGCTTTGTTCTAAAGTGAAGAATTTTGGGATGGGGAAGTTCTTCCAGCTTTTTAATGTTTTGAGTAGGTTGGCACATTTGATCAGCAGCTCTCTTCTTAATTTTCCATTCTTGTTCTCTACTGATTGAAGTCTGCTTCTATATGAAGTGCAAAATCCTCAGATTCACAGCTATCTTACTCAGCAGGAACTGACTTCAAATGATTACAAGAAACACACACTTTGCAACCAGTCACTGTCAAATATGAGGCTCCAAGTCTGCGTATAGATTGAAGTCATGTCTGAACTGCCTTCTGCTGTCTTCTGCACCTACAGAAAGTTTTGATTCTGCATGCCTTTTCAGCATTTTACTTTTGGTTCTATAAGGTAATCAGTGATAGCTCTATTATAAGTGTGCGCAAGAAATTTGCTGTTCTTTGTTTCATTCCAGCTTGTTCAGGATAGCAGCAATGTTACACCCAGACTGCCAGTTTGAATCTCAGTCTTAGAGATCTCAAGTTCATGCTCCCTGACTGATCTCATTGCTCATATGTTGAGCTCAGACTTGGCTTGAATCTGGAATTGCAAACCAAGGAAAGGACTTGCACCTTGTTTCTGCAGACAGTTTAGATTGGATGAGCTTAAGCCAAATGAAATTGCAGACAGCCCACATTCTGGCACAGACTAATTAAGAAACTAAAGATGTGAAGATCCAACCCAAACTCTCTCTGAGAAACTCTGGCCTTTTAGGCACAGTTCCCAGTAACAAACTGCAGTCCAGAGTACAGGAACATGTGGATTTAAAGGTGTCTGCTGAGTTCTTACTGTTCTTAGCAGGAGAGCCTGTTTTCATAGGTGCAAGCTGCCATAAATTAGAATGATGTCACTGAATTATTGTACTATGTCATTAGTTCAAGGTTAGATAAGCACAAAGGAAGCTGACTGTAAAAAATGGACAATAGAATCCAGTTCAATAGAATTAGGCCCATAAGCAATCTTACCATAAATCTTACTTCATATAAGGTTTTTTTTAAAATTTTATCCACTAATTCCTTCCTTAATATCTGAAAACCTTTCAACCTTTCCCAGTATGGCGATACCATAACCATATGTGTGTGTGCATACATACAGATATATACACACATGTGCGTGTGCATATATATATATATATATATATATGTATATGAAAACCACACTAAGAAAGTTCACGTGCTAAATTGGAGCTACCCCTCTGAGATGAATCTAGGCTTGGAAACTGGCTTATTTTCCTAGCTTGCTGAAAAAGCTTTAACTCCACATCTTATTAAATACTGATTTATATGCTTTTATACTGCCCTATCTCTCTACCCAGAAAATTCTGTGAGATAGGAGTGGCAGAATTTGTCAAGAGGTGACCCAGCCCACCCTATCTGCCTAAAGGTAGGATTAGTAATATTTCTCTCATTTTTCATAGGTTTTTACCTAACTTGAACTTCCAGACTGCTAGCAGTGCTGGGTGGACAAACTTCCTTAACCAATAATTCATAATCCCCTCCCTGATGCTCAAAATGTTCTTCCCTAAAATGTAACCTGATTCTTTCTATCAGAGTGTAGGACCATGGATTATCCTATAGACATGGACTTCCTAGAATCTTTTGTCTTTGTAAAAGCCTTTTATCATCTGATATCATGTTCCTTCACAAAATCTTCAAGATGACATTAAATAACTTCCAGTGTTTACTCAGGTTTTCTAGATCTCTCTCATTGTTCTCCCTTCCGTGTGATTTTCAGCTGGTCTACGCTTTTTGAAATGCAACACAACTAAATGCAGGTATAGAAGTTCCTGGAGAACTAAACAATCTTTAATTCTCTATTAACAGTGGTAGTGTGGCACTCTTCTGTTAAACACTGTGGTTACGGTTATGTAGCTATACAATTTGTATTTTTACATCAGGACTGAATTGTGGATAAATTCTACTGGTAAGTGAATATGTAATTTCGAGCAGGACTTTGAATCATATAGAACTTTAGAGTTAGGTCAAGTAAGAATATCACAATGACATTATCTGACCAAGAAAGTATAAACTGAAATTAAGATTATAAGAAAATTTTATTAGTTTATTTAGTTGTGCGCATTCTACTAAGCACACTTCTAAGTATGTGTTTACCTGATTTCTTTCTACTAATACCTAAATATGTAACATATGCAATAATCATTCATCAGTCCAGTCATTTCACATCCATAGCTACTTACTGTAGCAAAGTGGGAAGCTCATCTACCTAATTGAAAACCTCTATGAATATTGAATTTATCCAAAAGGAAAAAAAAAAAAAAAAAAAAAGAGAGATTGAAGTATATTCTGGAAATAATTTATCTGTAGTCTTTATGAGCCAACTATTCAACTCCTCTCCTAAACTTTCACAATAGAAAACTGCTGATACTAGTGACTTTTTCTCTTCTGGAAACTCTTCCTCCTGCTTATTCAGTACCAAATGCTGGAACAGTTTGATATATTCAATAGAGTCTGCTCTGAGATTACACAAAAAAAACCCTCTTATCTGTTTAAAGATGGCAGAGATTAGCAGATATATAAATTCTAACCTATAAAACCTTTCTTGTCCAATAAAAGACAGCTAGAAAAAATACAATGTGGAGTTGTCTTTAACAGAGTGAATGAAAGTAAGTGTGGAGGCACAAAGCTGTTCCAATTGCAAAGAGAAGAGAAACAGTAGTGTAACTAGCAACAACTAATCCATATAGTAACTGATAAAGCATGGATAACAGAGGAACTCAAATAGAATTGAAGTAATGTTAAATTCATGGCAGCCCTCTCCTGTTTGTTACAAAGGCATGTAACAAACCACAGTTTCCTGAGTGTGGTGGGAGAGAAATGGGAACACTGTCTCTTTTTGTCTGTAGCTGTAAACCAGAGGAACTAAAAGACTCATACAGAGGAACATAAATTTACCTTGGCTCCATTTTCACAGTTCCCTGATGAGAAACAAAGATGAACTTAGGGAGACAGCAGTATTCCCTTAGTAGTCTTTATATTAGGTATTTGAAATATATTGAAAATTAAAGTGATAAGATTACCTCCCGCATAAGAAAACACATTGATTCTTTAAAAATATGAGAAAAATTAAAGATGAATTTAAGAAAATTACTTATGGCACAAAAAGCACATTAATGCTGCCCACATCATTATTTATAGAGAACGGAGGTTGTTTTGGCTGAGGTGACAAATTACTCTTCCACAGCAGAGGGAAAAATATAGTTTACAAGTTCAATCTGTGAAGCTATTAAACAAGATCTGATGGTACTAAGAAATGCACAACATATTAGAAAAGTCAATTTGTTAAATTAAATGGCAAATCAGCAAGTGGATGAAGGACTGACCTTGGATCGGGGTGGTGCTCGGATGTACCATTTACAGTCTACTGCTTCAGTTTCAGAAGCTTTTCCTTCTTTGACAATTTGTACAGATTCCACAATTCCTTCAGGTCCTCCCATCTCAAACTCACAAACTGAATAACAAAATACCAGAAAAAATGAAATCTGAACAGCAAACAAAAATATTTTCTACAGCAGAGTGCAAAGGCCTCCAAGTTAAAAAGAAAAACCCAAAACAACATACCAACCTGGCAATGGTTTCAAAACACCAAGGTCCTTAAAATCTGGATCTTAAAAGTTAGAAAGAAAAAATTAGATTTGTTCAACATCTTAGCTATTATGTCAATGTGCTAAAATTTTACAATGCACTTCAGTGATACAATTATACATACAATTCTCAGAAATTATACATTTTTCAAAACTATGGCAACACATGAATTTTTAATGCAGAAATTACTGATACTATGATATCAAATTTTTTGTTTGTGTTTTTTTTTTTTTTTCTATTATGAAATCCTAGTTTTCTCTGTCTCTCTCTATCGGAAGAGTGAGTTAAAAAATATTCATGCGTGCACTAGCAAGCAAAACCATCACACAGCTAACCACATGATATTTTAATACATCGATCTAATGAAAGAGGATATATTTACAGATCCATCCAGAACCCTTTTGCCTATTTGGCATTTTGCAGTATGATTATAACACTCAACTTAACCAGAGATATCTAAACTTCATTCTGTGTTTACAAGTACTCTGGCATTCCCACTGACAAAGAAGAGACACTTTCTTTGTCAGAAGCATCCATTTGGTCTTCCTGGAATAAAAACCACAAGGATTTACCATGGAATTCATTGTGCTAACAAGGTAATCAGTCTAATACATGTTCTATTTTTTATCAGATAAACATGATTATATGTACTGACTGAGACACTTTGTATCATGCTTTTATAGTCAGGTAAAACACATAAATGAAATGTTTGGTCTTAGACCTATGCTTCAACAGATAACTATCCACAGGCAAATCATCATTTCACAAAATTTGGCCCAGTTTGAAGACAGTGTCCAAAACCAGAAATGTAAACAAGGCTGAAGGATTTCAAGAGAAGATCTCTTCAAAATAAACTGATCTCATCTGGGAGATTCTTATCACTTGCACTGCTTTTTTGCTTACAATGAATGTTCTGCACTTTTTTCTTTTTTTTTTTTTTTTTTCTCAGGAGAAAACAAAGCAAGAAAGAAATCCACTGGCCTTTAATTGTTTTCTGGAAAGTTGATAGGATCTGGTCTTCTGAAATCAATGATAAATACTTATATACATACACTGTGCATTAAGCTTCTCCTGAATCAAATACATACTGTCCAGGCCTCAAAAGGTTTGCACAGGAGGAAAACCAAGGTAGAGTTTGAGCCATGTAGTCTACTCATGGAACTGATATTATTGTTTCAAGATTGTGTCAGTTTAGAAAAAGCTATAAATAAAATGAAGAGAAAGTTTGGAAGGAGAAAATGTATCAAATGAAAAAATAAAATCCTACCACCAAAACTGCTGATCCTCTCTAGTCTTAGTTAAGTCAGGACAGTAAGAATCATAACCAAATAATATCCTGAAAAAATCTAGTGCCATATAAACAAGATCAGCCATTTTAACCTGAACAGTGAGAATGTTTTGACTTCAAAAATTGGAGTTGTAAAATCACTTTTAAAAATTGTCCATCTATAACCAGGCTGCTGTTATTCTTAACAGTTGTCATTTATAGTTGCACAATATAAATCATGAGTAAATACTCATGAACTTAAAGGACTGCAAATATAATTGAGTAGGCAATTATCATTAATTGTTAAACAGTTTTATAGATAAGTAGATAGATATCATAACAAATATGTAATTAAAAATTTCAGTTAATATACTCAAGATGTTGACATCTAGTGCTGAAAGCAAGATACTTAAAGGAACTACTAGACCTACTGTGTCTGGCGTAACCATTAGATTTTTTCCTTTTGCTGAGTTTGCAAAGATCAGTCTGACTTACTGAAAACATTCTGCTACATTAGCAAAGTACAGAGGAAGAAAGAAAAAGAAAAAGGTCCTGACAGGATTTCTTCCATATGAAGGAGTTTTCATATAAAGGAGAGCTAGCAGCCAGAATCCAGGCTGAAGTGTAATGTAGACAATGCAATTTGTCCCACAAATCAGTTTTGAAAGTATGTTCTCATTTGTTAACAATAGTTAGAACAAAACCACATAGAAGTGTACAATCTGCTAAAACTCTAGAAATACGGTAGATCCTGATCAGTTCTCAAAATAGATCTTTTTGAAACCTTTCAATATCTCAAGAGTGATAGTGAAATAAAATGTGTAACACCTGAGGTGATACACTTTATTAAACATTAATAGTATACCAATATTATTACAATAAAAAACAACAATCTGTACATAAGGTATTATCAGAGATGCTGAAAATTCAATCATATTTAAGCATATTTACCCAGCAAATGTTTGTTTTTTAAATAGTCTACTATTAAACAGATTATATTTTAGCAACTCTTCTGTATGTAATTCAATCAAATTTTTATTATCAGTCTGGCGAGGTCAGAACCCTTTTAATGATATCTAAACACTGACTTGCTAAATCTTCTGATAGATAGTCCTGATGAAAATCACGTTCCCAGTAGGAAAATCTCCCAAGACAAGAATATTTTGCTGTGAAAAATAAGATTGATAACCTAAATGAGAGAGAAAAATAGGAGGCAATGGGCGTTGAGGGGAATACAATACATGTACATTTTTTAACGGGGATCTCCTGAAGTGCTGGGGTCCGAACCCCAAGCCCTGAATTAAGATTGACATGTGGGTGGTTCCCACAGTCCTTCAAAAGGAGGGGATGAGTTTGCCTTTTGGCTTTCCTCCAAGGTGTGGCCAACCTTGTAGGGAAAGCCCTTGGGTAAACAAGCCCCAGGTGCCCCACATTGGGTAGATGAGTGCCAGGTGTCCTGCTTTGGGCATAAAAGCTGGGACCACTTGCAGGAAGGGTGGAGTGTATATGTGAGGTGGATGCACTTTGCTGAGTTTCCCTGTTGGGGAAGGACCTCCTGACTCTCCCTGCAACTGGGTCCCAGTCAGGTTTGGCGCTTGTGAATGTGGGCTCTGTGAGAACAATATGTGGCTACCTCTCTCCTATATTATTTGCCTATTGGCTTGGCTGTCTCCCATCTCTGCCATGGGAGACTTCGTTGCTTTGTTTGTTCCACCGATTGTTGGCTGTGTTGTATCATTCTTGGGGTCACTGCGGTTGATGTTTGTTATGTGTAATCTGATTGACTTGTTTGTACCCCCAGCGTTCACCTATACACTGACTTTGTTGTGTGCAACAGAATCTAGTTACTGGTTCATTTTACTGCTGGCTGAATCTTTGTGCTAGGCCTAGTAATTGGCAAAACATCTCCTTAATGGGGAAATGAAATATGTAAAGAGGAAAACAGAAATTTTCAGAAAAAATGTGAAAATGTATACATGTTATGTAAACAGAAAACTCTGCAGCCAAAAGAAGTTCTGTGGCTCTTTCCTGAAGCATTTAATGCTTCTTTAAAAACCCACCAAACAAAATAAAGGTTATAAAAAAACATTTCCTTTGGTAATATATTATAACCTATTCCACAAATAATAGGTTCCTACAATGTTTAGTTATTGTAAGCATTCCTGTAAAGTCTCTGTGAGGCACAGAATTGCACTTGAAACTTCTTATGAGATGCAAAAATCTGTGCCAGCTTATTTAGAGTTACTGGCAAACAAGTGGAATGCAAAACTTTAGATAGGTCCAAGAAGAAAACGGTGATAATCTGTAGATTTCCTTGACCAGTAGAAATATGGGGTGGATGAGTAGACAATGAATTGGACTCAAAATTGGCTGAACAACAAGGCCCATGATGGTGATCAGCAGTACAAAGTCTAGTTGGAGGCCAGTAATAGTGGTGTACCCAAGGAGTCAATACTGTGTCCAAACCTGTTTAACAGCTCCATTAATGATCTGGATGGTAAGGCAGAGTGTACTCTCAGCAAGCTTGCTGATGACACAAAACTGGGAGGGGTGACTGATATACCAAAGGGTCATGCTACCATCCAGAGGGACTTCATCAGGCTGGAGAAATGGGCTGACAGGAACCTCATGCAGTTCAACAAGGGGAAGTACAAAGTCCTGCACCTGGGAGGAACAACCCCATATGCTGGGTACTAACCAGCTGGAAAGCAGCTTTGCAGAAAAGGTCCTGGGGGTTCTGGTGGACACCAAGTTGAACATGAGCCAACAATGTATCCTTGCAGCAAATAAAGCCACCAGTATCCTGGACTGCATTAGGAGGACTGCTGCCAACAGTTAGAGGGATGTGATCCTTCCTCTCAGTGCTGGTAAGGCCACACCTGGAGTGCTGTGTCCAGTTCTGGGTTCTCTCCGAAAAAGTATGTAAACGACTTTGTTTACAATTAACCTGCAGCATCTTATGTGGTTGCTCAGCAGTGGCATATCCACACAGAAATATGTTTATCTACCTATGCATGCATGTACACATATTATCTCTCACTCTACAACAGTAACGCTCAGTCCAGACTGGCCAGCTGCCTGAACTCCCTGGCTAACAATTTAT
Source organism: Podargus strigoides (assembly GCA_028020825.1). Classification (NCBI taxonomy): domain Eukaryota; kingdom Metazoa; phylum Chordata; class Aves; order Caprimulgiformes; family Podargidae; genus Podargus; species Podargus strigoides. The sequence continues at coordinate 59,693,464 of CM051620.1, forward strand.
TTAATTCTCCTCTAAAATAGTACACGATACTATTTTATCCTTCATGAAAGCAAAAAATCAAAAGTCTTACTGAATACCACTTGTCTTTATCAGTCTCAGACCTCAGTAAACACCAAGCAAACACACAACTCTCAAGTATGCATTATAAATTAACAAATATATACAGTTCAGGTGTCATGATACAAACAGAGAGGTTATGTCAGAAAACACTGTTTGATTAGATATTGTTTCAGTTCGTACATAACAATAAGTCTAACAAAAATTCAATTACTCTATTTTAAAAACAGGTGAGTAAAAACCCTCTCTAAAACACAGTAAGTAATCTTAATCTTTGCTCATCACCAGCATGGTTCTCCAGACTATAGGAAATAATTGCACAAAATATGCCCAACATGTGCTTCAGTGAGCACACACATACAGATACCTTAGTACATGATTATCTAGATTTTTCTCTTGTACCTAATATAAGACATATAGTGAATTGATCATGACACAGTCAATCAAAATACTGCATGCAAATTTGAAAAACAAATTCATGTCACCATAGAGCACAGACCTCATAAACTTCAGAAACTTAAACTAACATTTTATTCTATTCTAGAACCTGTGTCCCTCTGCACGGGATTTATCTCACCCAATGTCAGAAGTTCAGGCTGGGTTAGCTGCCCAGCTTCTCTGTACATTCAATAGCCAGAATAGATGGACACCTTTGGAAAATAATACATCCCAGTTTTTGAAAATTGTCTAAAGTAGAACAAATTTTTTATTGGCTTTCTTGTTCTACTGACTATAAGAGCAGGTAAAGATTCATTTTAATAAATACCTACATGTTAGAATTAGGTGTGACAAATCCTACCACACATGCACTATGGTAGTGAGTAATATATTTACAGTATATGTTGAGGGGTTATTTTCAGCACTTAAAGTGGAACATGTTACAGAGTATTGTGGAATTGGTGTATATTTACCTTCTTACCGAAAAATGAAGGGTGTGTCTAAAACTTTTTAAACAGTTGGAAAATATGAAATGCAAGTAAAAAGAGAGCTATCTAGAAAAAAAAAAAAATCAGGTTGATGATCATAAATGAGGTATATGAAGCAGAATTATTATCTCATGAAGTAAGAGCCAGCACATCTTTCCTAGCCTGTAGTCATAACAGAAAGTCAAACTCTTTAAAATTCTATTACTTAGTGATTTCTGTAAGAAACAGGTAGGTAGTATCTAATAGAAACAGGGAAAATGCATGAAGTTCAAACTAAATACTAGCAATGAGACATTCTGCTGGTAAGTATTATTACAAATCTATTTTAACAGATCAAATTTTGAATAAAAAATCCACAGTTATCAAAACTGTTTAATGCATGCTCAAAGACAGATTCCACGAGGCTTTTAAAAGTAGTTTTAAGTCACAGAGAAAAATGACAGTTTTTTCATTCTTACAAATGCACAAATTTGTGAACAAACCTCTCACATTTTATTCATCAGTTTCTTTAGCGTTTCATATAAAGTTCATCCGGACACTTTCTTACATTGTCAACATCAACACTGGTAGAAATAATAGATATCTCAGTCTTGGAAGTCTAATGATTTAAGTCAACAGATGTTTCAACATCTCTTTTAAAAAATGGAAGATTGAGCTAGTATATTCCTTAGCATATCTGGACTAGAATACACTTAATTACACAGAAGTTTTATGTCTGAATTTTAGTATATAAGGCAAAGAATATGAGCAATTACTGTATGTCTGGAAGTCCAGGTGAAGGAAATGTGCACCACAAAATCCTGGTTCATATATGAGACCTGTCTGTGACTAACTTTTGAGGTATTTTGCTTTCTTTTCTTCTATAAATGAGAAACAAAGGAATTATTTGATCAAACTGTACACTACAAAGGGCTGATGTTTGAAACAGAAAGGAGATTTTGCTGTTTGTGAATAAAAAACCATCCCTTTTTAATGGATGGATACACAAAGTAGTCACAATATCTAGAAAACATATTTCCTAAAGACGAATAGCAAAACTGTCCATTTTCAGTCATTGAACAGACAGCTGTAGATATATCTTTTCATTTTCCTGTCTTTGAATGAGTAGAAATACGTATTCAACTTCTATCTATCAATATCTAAGAAATTTTAAAGCATGCACATGGTTCTCTGTCATAGAGACATTTTACCTCAGAACATTCAACAGAATGAGTACATTCACTGCAATGTTCCAAATTCTTTTGAAGAGCTACATCTTTTTTCAGCTATTATAGTCAACAGAATGTATAACTTGTGCTACTTCAAATAGTACTGAATATGCTGTAGTTTACCGCACATTAAGACCATTTTCCAATACAAACAGAAATATCAGCATAGTGTTTACACCTACTAACATTCCCATGTCAGCTATGGCACCTATGCTATTGGCATCTTTTTGAAGATAACTACATCTCACACGAGAAACTCAAATATCTCCTCTAGTTTCACATGTGAATAGTTCACCATCCACTTTAACAGAAGATTTCTTGTACTGTCTCCAAATATTTTTCTCCTACAGCATAGCAAAGCACCAGATGGACTTTCACTAAAGTGAAAGGTCTGTGACTAGTGGTGTCCCCCAGGGGTCGGTACTGGGTGCGGTCCTATTCAACATATTCATTAACGATCTGGACGAAGGGACAGAGTGGATCCTCAACAAGTTTGCTGAGGATACAAAGCTGGGAGGAGTGGCTGACATGTCAGAGGGCTGTGCTGCCATCCAGCATGACCTGGACAGGCTGGAGAGCTGGACAGGGAGAAACTTAATGAAATTCAACAAGAGCAAGTGTAGAGTCCTGCTTCTGGGGAAGAACAACCCCATGTATCAGTACAGGCTGGGGGCTGACCTGCCGGAGAGCAGCTCTGGGGAAGAGGACCTGGGAGTCCTGGTACACAACACACTGTCCCTGAGCCAGCAATGTGCCCTCGTGGCCAAGAAGGTCAATTGCATCCTGGGGTGCATTAAGAGGAGTGTGGCCAGCAGGTCAAGGGAGGTTCTCCTCCCCCTCTACTCTGCCCTGGTGAGGCCTCATCTGGAGTACTGTGTCCAGTTCTGGGCTCCCCAGTTCAAGAGGGACATGGAGCTACTGGAAAGAGTCCGGTGCAAGGCCACTAAGATGATGAAGGGACTGGAGCATCTCCCATATGAGGACAGAATGAGGGATCTGAGCCTATTTACCTTGGAGAGGAGGAGGCTGAGGGAGGATCTCATTAATGCTTATAAATATCTCAAGGGCGGGTGTCAGGAAGACGGGGCCAGACTCTTCTCGGTGGTGTCCAGTGACAGGACAAGGGACAATGGGCACAAACTGGAACACAGAAGGTTCAATCTTAACATAAGGAAGCACTTCTTTACTGTGAGGGTGACAGAGCACTGGAACAGGCTGCCCAGAGAGGTTGTGCAGTCTCCATCTCTGGAGACAAAAAACCCTTCTGGACATGTTCCTATGTGGTCTACTCTAGGATCCTGCTCTAGCAGGGGGCTTGGACTAGATGATTTTTGGAGGTCCCTTCCAACCCATACCACTCTAACTCTATGACTGACTCTGTGAATAACCGTGTCAGAGAGCACCGGAAGGGAGCTGAGTTGTATTTGTAAAAACAACTTTCTTAATCATCTGGCCATATAAGATACCGGAAAGAGATGAACCAGACAAAATACTCATGAAAATATGATCCTTAGACTGGAAAAAAGTGAAATAGCCATAGACAAAAAGCCATTCATTAGATTACTGTGCAACTGCTAGCTTTTTGAAAGTTATTGGATGAATTATATTGTTGCGCTCTTCTATAACAGTCTTTGTGCGATTCCAAAAGTCAATGTCACAGGATGTTTTTTAAAATGTGTTCTGTATCCAGAGTAGAAATCTCTTGGTGTTTGGCAACAAAGGGAGAATTCTAGGTGTTCATTCTGACTGGAGCCTGAATGCTCTCTTTCTAAAGGGGAAAAAAAAAAAGAACAAAAACCCAACCAAATCACAGGAAGAGGGAAATACATTCATTAAACCAAATTGTCAACTATAACTGTAATTATATGTGCCTACCATAGATAGTGCAATGGAGCTTAAATTTACACTTCCAGTGAGCAAGAAGGGGAACACTAGAAGTCACATAGCTCAATGAATTGCTGAGGAAGGCATATCAACACCAAGTCCAAGAAAGAACAGAGGGAATAATAAGTCTTCTATCGTACCCTTTCAGCATCCATAGCAATATAGCTTTCAGTGACTCCAGTGACTTTTCCTTATCTTTCTGCTACTTTTAGAAGGTTTTCTACCTAGAAATCATCCTTTCAGGAAGCACTAAGCTGTTGACCCTAGCAGTCTACCCAAATGTACAAAACTCTCTCTACAGGATTAGAAGATGGGTTTTCATCAGCTTTACCTACAGAGTATACAGCGGAGCTGCCTTGGAGATATTCTTGCACTTTCTTTTGCTTCTTCAACTTTTTAACCGCATAGGGTAGAAGTTTTCTCTGAGGGAGAATTTCATTTGTCAGAAAGAAGATAACTCTGTGTGTTAAACTGTGATTTCCTACTTAAATTACCCACAAACTTATGAATTTTAGATTTTATTATACAAGATAACATTCAGATATTTAAAGGATAAAAATAATATATGGGAAGACAACAATAACCCTTCTACTCTTTCCAGTATTATGAAATTGAACTTCTCCTGAGATTATGGGAAGAAAATATTTTGATAAATGAAGTATGGATTTACAGCTAGGTTTTTAACCTTACAGTTCATCTGCACCTTGTTGGTTATGACTTTGTGAGAGTCACATTCCCTTTTGTTCAAATAGATGTTTTTTTCTCCAGTTTTATGCAATTAAAATGCCAAAGAACAGTCCAGACCATGATTAATTGCTAATACTGACCTAGTGTAGACATAATCTGTTAGAAACAAGACACTAGGTCAGGTGAGACTTTTATTATTTTGATGAGGAAAGTTCTACTGTATGTTTTACTATGTATTTGACTAAAATAAACATAATTTATACCAACCCTAGTCCCAAATGGTTTTGACTTAAACTAATGAATAAAGATTGTTGGTCATCAGTAAAACATATTTTGCTATATGTCCACATGAATAAATCAACAGGATAGAAAATTCTAAATCAAAGGGTCTTGTCTTCAGCCTTTTACATTTTTTCTTTAAATAATAAGATCATCCTAATGGAACCTCAGTCCTCTTTGAGTATCATTTATGCCACAATGGTCTGTGTTCACTAACCAAATCTCAGACTGATTTGTCATAAACATCACCAAACAAATGGGTCTGTGGATAACTGGAGATCTGTAATCTAGAGTTTGAATAGAATTAGGGCCCTATTTATAAAAACTCAATTACTGACTTTTTCACACCCCAGAAACTCCAGATCCAGTAATATCTAAATAGTGCTTATATTCAGTATGGATTAGTAAATTTTTTAATTCCATTATGATAGCTTGGGAATTTAGATTTAAAAAATATAGTTTCCATGTAATTTAACCAATTTACAGGTTTTCTTTTCTGTTCAAAAACTACCACTCTGAAGCAACAATTTGATTTCCACTAGATTTACTCACAGTTTTAATATTGAACCTAACAGAAGTAAGTTTAGGCTCTGCTGACCTGAATTTAGCAATTGATTTATTGAGTGCTAGGCTGATTGACTGGCTCAGCCTCATACAGAGAGAGAAAACTGGTCTTCTGCATCACGTTTACCATGAAAAAGCCATCATGATTCATTGAATCACCCTGCGGAAAGGCAGTGTTCATAAGTCCTTATGTCTACTTTGTACAATACCCAATATTGCCATTAACTGGCTGAAGAGACTGGGAAAAGAACAGCAAAGTGGGTACTGATTAGAGATTGTCCAGTTCTTTCATTGATGTGGCAATATTAGAAGAAATGAGGTATCAGGACAGTTTTCACTTTCAGCAGCAGCAGCAGGTCAAACATGATGGTCAGTCACTGCATTCAGGATTTTTAAGTATGGGTCAGCCGCTTATCCAACAAGCAGGCAATAATTACATTTCATTTGACCAGATCAAGTTTTTGACTGCCAAACAGCAGGATTTCTCCTAGCTGGATTTGAAAGAATCATTTAAAGCTCTAGCTATTAAAAAAAAAAAAAAAGAAAAAAAAAAGAAAACTTTTCATTTAAAAGCACTTGGAAAATCATTGATCTATATGTATATTGAAATATCACTGGCATGCAATAATCTGGAATATAAAAAACTATATTAATGCTACAAATTATTCTTCTGGAAAGAGCACATACAATTATACAACTACAGAGATTCAAATTACCCAAATCTGATTTTTAAACTGCTAAACTACTAAACCAGTATGCATTATATTAAAACAAAAAACAAACACCCCCAATTTAACTTATTTATATAATTTCAACATGGACTTTGTACTTGGTAGCAGTTAACCAACTGTCTAATCCACATAATGAAATCAACATTAAAGAACAAAATATTTTTAATAGTAATTTTCTGCATTCTCTTTTAATATTGATTTTCACATAGAGATGAGAAATGAGCTACAGGAAAGGAAAAAATCAAGAGAAAACAAGAAGTAGTATCATACAAGCTTTTATTAACCCACATACTGCAACCAGCAGATTTGATAACATTGTCTCTTGAGCTTCCACTGTCAGATAACATCTGGCAAATGATGTGTGTAAGTCCTGTTACACAACGTCTTCTGGTTTCTCAGTGTCATCTAGGGGACTGATATGTGACTAGAATAATACATTTCACGCTGCCTGCTTCTGTCATGCTAGTACAAATTTTTAATAATGGTTGTGCCACAGACATCAGTTTATTTGAATCTGAATTCTCAGAAAATATTTGGCAATTCTGTTCTCATTGTCTTGGTCATGACTCAAGCAATCTTTCTTAACACAAATTACTGGATATTAGGTATTGGTCTTTTGACATCAAAGTATTCAAATAACCTTTCTGCATCTCTAATGTGTAATGATCTCTGAAGCAATATTTATAGAATGGTTATCAAAAGCATTTGCTTACTTATTTTTACAATTTTGCAATGAATTTATTACTTTTGAAGGCATTCTCAATTGTTTGTTAGATCTCATCACCCTAAAAATTAGAAAAATGTTAATGAAAAGTCTGTTTTAGACTGCATAGCACAGACCAAAACATTTTGTCTTACTGAAGTTAAATTCCATTTGAGGAAACACTGATGTCAGACACTCACCTGCTGAATTACAGGCTATGATGTGATCATGTAAACAATGTGCATTTGAAATAATTGAGAAGACTCTTCAGAGCAAGAATAATTTGAGGGCGCTGGATCTCTCAGTTTCCAAAGATATTTATGTACTTGCATATTTGTGGTATTTATTATATCATGCAATTTTAATAAGAAACAGAAAATGTCTGTCTTGAGAATTGCTCTCTAAGGGCAGAAGTAATTTTGCTAACAGTAATGTTACTGGACTTGATTAGGAATGACAGGCATATTTTTAATGAAAGTTTCTCAATTAGACTATATGTCCATATGATTGCAAAGCACTCTTAAATTGGATTGAAAATATGATGGCAGACCAGAATACAAGACTAAACCCAACCTGCCTGACTGTACATCCAACTTCATCAGTATGAATAGAACACAGAATAATTTGGTCTGTTTAGGGGAAATCTTTTCTATATTTTATGAAGTAGTAGATAATGCTTTTATGCATCATATTCTACTAGGTAAACAAACCCTGTACTACAGTGAATCCACTTTGGGAAAAAAAGTTTAAAACTTTAGGAAGACAAGAGGAGTTAAGAAATCTTGTAGTATTCATTCAGTAATTTTAAATGCAAATTTTGAAAGTAGTTTTAAATATTTGTGTATAGTAATAAAATAAAAATATCACATTTTTATTACTAGAATGTAATTTCTAGCAAACTATTAAGTTTTGGATTTTTTTTAGCTAAAGGGGAAAGAAAAGGCAGGCAACACAAATATGAAAAATGTAATTGAAAGATAATGAAGTGTCAGGTCCACAAAGAAAATAGATTTCTTAAATTTGAATCTTCCTTATTCTACTCTTTTGCTTAAATGATTGTTTATTTCAACAGTTGACTCACTACCTAAATGTCTTTACACTTGGTCCTAAACAAATTGAGAAAAATAAATGAACAGAGAATGTAGGCACTTTTAAATCTGCAGATTGCTGAATAAATGAATGAGTAAAGATTAAATAAACTACTGTTAAATAGTCACAGCTCATATGCATGGAAGATACAGCATGGAAGACAGCATTCTTTGGAAGATCTGCAGCTGACCTAGCTCAGGCTTAAGAGATCTGAGTTTCTTTATTGGAATGGCATGCAATGAAGGTAACTACTCCTCAGTCCTGACTTCTACTGAGTTCCAAAATTAGCTAGAGCAAGGAATAAGATTTTACAGAAGGAGCAAGATAATAATGATATGATGGTTTTCCTGAGGTACCTCTTGTTTGTGGAAATATTGTCTGGGAGTTTAACTTCGTATTTTAGAGAAAAGAACACATGATAACACAAAAACAAAATCACAGGTCTCTCTTCCTATCAATAAATAATTGTGCCTTTCAAAAAATTATCCTTAAGTACTGCTCCATTTTTATTTTTTGTTTTTCAAAGCCCATTTGGCAAAGGATGCACTGCCACAAGTTTAAGTAGTGGGAATGTAGTAAAAATCTACTGGAAACTTTATGTTTAAAACTTAAAATCCAAGGAGTGAAAGCAGTAGCAAATGGTTGCAGAATGGGTATCACTTCATTTTATAACTTGTAAATCTGATTGACAAACTGAGTTGGACCAGAAAAACTTATCTGAATGACATCAGTTCTAAGCATGGTTGAAGAATATTATACATTTTTAAATGGAAAATAAGTTCATTTGAGACACACGGTGATTTTTTTAGGGACAAGGATATCTACAGGAAGAATAGCACAGTAAGACAAATCACTAATCATGATGTTCTAACTCCAACAAAAACTCAACTTACTGTAACAGAATATGAAAATAAGTGAATACTGGGAATTAGTGAATAAGTTGAGCCTACTTAAGGCTATATTGGTGTGATTTTTGTCAAATACCGAACACTGAATTGATATATATCTACCTCATAATTTGCGTAAAGGTAGAAAATTAGGTTTTAATTCATGAAAAGAGTTGAAGAAATAGTAGCTCAGTTCTCCAAAAGGATCAAAATATTACATTTTGACTTAGTTCAATAGATCAAAAGGTAGAGGACAGTATTTAAAGCTACTTACCTTTAACTAAGTACTCAAGCCTAGGACTGCCCAGATTTAGAAACATACTTAAATGGAGACTTCCTGAAGTTCTTTGCTAAACTAGGACTAGATTTAGTGGCTTGTCAGTGCAGCATTTGAGTATAGTAAGTTTAAGCAACTGTTCTCTGAAATTATCCTTGGGCATATCAGAAAGTAATTTCAGAGATTTTTGATGGATTATAGTGTTAAATTATAGTAGCTGTTATTCTTATTTGGCCTGAGGGCCTTAGTGAAATGAACAGGTTTTGCAGAGAAAAAAATAAAGACACCTAGCATTTGGACTTCACACACAAAAAAAAGGCATGCAAATTGAAAATATCTACACACTGAATATAAATTGAACAAAAATGACTTACTGGCTTTCCCAAACAAAATAAAAACATTAGGTGTGCTAGTGGCATTCTGCACTGCAAAATGATTTCAAACATTTGCAGGAATGAATATTATATGACAATTTTTTGTTTTTTTTTATTTCAAAGCTAGCTACTAAAACACCTACAATATAGAATGTAAATTACATTATTTGACATTATAGAAACAAACCACAGGAGGCTAGAAAATTCTGGGACTTTAAAGAGGGATTTCAGACACTTGTGGCATTTTGTATTTGGTGGCTGAACTTTTTGTCAACCTTACTCCATTAACCAGAAGAATATGCTACTTTTGAGATTCTGAAAGGAGTATCTCTGCATAATGTGAATTAATACTATAAGGAAAATCCCCCTTTTAATCTACTCAGCTTTCACAAACATTAAACAATACTCACAATAAACAGATGACTCTTGTATGAACCCATTATTACCATTATATACCTCTTCATTATAGAATTTCATATTTTCACATTTGAATCCTTTTAAGAGCAGACTTAAAAAATTCAGTTACTCACTTCCTCAATTTGTCATGAACATTTTTAGGATAACATACCTGTATTTATTGTATACATAACGTCAGTTAACATTACTGAGATGAGGTTTATTCATAATTCCGTAGTGTATGTATAAGGTAAAGGTATATATGGTAAAAAGAGCTTATCAGTAGCTTGAAGTAGGTTATAATTGTACAGAGAGAGAGTAAAAGAAAAAGAAAGCAAGAACAAAAGCAAGAAAAAAAGAGAAAGAACAAGAGAGAGAGAGGATGAGAGAGAGAGAATGAGAGAACGAGAGAAAGAAGGAAAGAAGGAGAAAGAAGGAGAAAGAAAGAGAGAGGGAGAAAGAGAGAGAGAGAGGAAGAGAGAGGAAGGAAGGGAGAAGAAGGAAGGAAGAGAGAAGAAGGAAGGAAGAGAGAAGAAGGAAGGGAGAAGGAAGGAAGGAAGGGAGAAGGAAGGAAGGAAGGAAGGAAGGGAGGAAGGAAGGGAGGAAGGAAGGGAGGAAGGAAGGGAGGAAGGAAGGGAGGAAGGAAGGGAGGAAGGGAGGAAGGAAGGAAGGAAGGAAGGAAGGAAGGAAGGAAGGAAGGAAGGAAGGAAGGAAGGAAGGAAGGAAGGAAGGAAGGAAGGAAGGAAGGAAGGAAGGAAGGAAGGAAGGAAGGAAGGAAGGAAGGAAGGAAGGAAGGAAGGAAGGAAGGAAGGAAGGAAGGAAGGAAGGAAGGAAGGAAGGAAGGAAGGAAGGAAGGAAGGAAGGAAGGAAAAAAAAACAGATAGGAGTAAGACTGGGTGTTGAGACGCTTGATTCATGCTCTTGATTTTCCACTGGGTTTGTGTCTAGCAATACATACATTGTCCGTACAGATGACATCTCATTCTCACAGAAATCTTTGTATTTCTGTCCCTCACATAGAAAGGACTATGCATGATAGCATTTCTCTAGTCCCTAAGAGTAGTGTGATATTAAATATTACAAGGTCTTTGATATCACATAATAACAGAGAAAGAGACTGACCCCCACCTCACTACAACCTCCTTCAGGTAGTTTTAGAGAGCAAAAAGGACTACCTTCAGCCTCCTCTTCTCCAGACTAAACAACTCCAGTTCCCCCAGCTGCTCCTCATAAGACTTGTGCTCCAGACCCTTCACCAGCTTCGTTGCCCTTCTCTGGACACGCTCCAGCAGCTCAGTGTCCTTCTTGTAGTGAGTGGCCCAAAACTGAACACAGTGTTCGAGGTGTGGCCTCATCAGCACTGAGTACAGGGGGACAATCACTTCCGTAGTCCTGCTGGTCACACCATTTCTGATACAGGCCAGGATGCCACTGGCCTTCTTGGCCACCTGGGCACACTGCACATTCAGCTGGGTGTCTACCAACATTCCCTGGTCCTTTTCCACTGGGCCAGCTTTCCAGCCACTCTTCCCCAAGCCTGTAGCATTGCATGGGGTTGTTGTGACCCAAGTGCAGGACCCAGCACTGAGCCTTCTTGAACCTCATACAATTGGCCTCAGCCCATTGATCAAGCCTGTCTAGATCTCTCTGTAGATCCTTCCTACCCTCAAGCAGATCAACACTCTCACCCAACATGGTGTCATCTGTGACCTACTAGAACTACAAATATACAAAGTAATATTCAATAACATTCACCTCAGTACTGGTAAGCCAAAGAGACTCTCTGGATTGACCTCTATAAAATATATAAATACTATCCTAAGAAAAAGAATCAACGCTAAACAGTTCAAGAGTATACACAATAAAGGCTGAGAGAGGATATATTTTGAATTTCACACATTTACTCATTTACTAACCATTGCATACTGCAAAAATACTCAATTCTAGAAACTGAAATATGATTGACTTTTCCAAAAATACAGTGTGCTGAATCAGAGTTACTAATTATTGGGCAAAACCCTCTTTTCGTTAGAGGACTGGAAGCTTTCTAACACAGGTTTGTGTGCATTCTTTAAGGAGAATTGACTCTTCAAAGAGTAAAAATCTGTGAGGAAAGCTAAATATGCCAATAAAGATCCTTACTTATTGCTGTTAGAATTGAGAAATACTTAATCAAATGAAGAGATGATAACAACAAAATAAACAATCACAGTTACTTGAACCCATGCAAATATCAAGTTAACAAGTATGTGACTGAAAACAAGTGATATAAATATGGTTTTGTACCTAACATACAAGCATAATTTTCTATAAGGACAGCTAAAGTATCAGGCCACTTGTAACTCTGCGGCTAGAATAACAAATAGTTTCTCTGCCTAACAGAAGGGCCACAGTCATGCTGGTTAGACAAAGGCACTGAAGTGACTGTCAAGATTTATTGGCTAAACCCATAACACCTCAGAAACCTGTAGATACAATAAACAAAGATGAAAATTCAATAGCTTAAGGAATGGATAAGTAAAGAGAACTAATTTCTGCAATGTCAGCAGAATCTCTGCAGACATCCACATCACCAAAGTCACTAAATGAAACTATTACAGACAACAGTGTGGCCAGGATGAGGCCACAACACAATTAGCCAGAAGTGCATCCCAGTAAGAGCTATTAGAAAACACACCAGATAAGGAAGTCAGATGAACTGGAACAACTTTGAAGAGTATTCAAAAACTCCTTACTCATTACACATGAGGCATGGAGTTTCTTGTTTTTTCCCTGAAGAAATAGGTGTTTAAATGTTTGAATGAGAACTACCAAATAAGATACTTATCAACAGGTTTTGAAGGTGCTATTTTGAATATGCATATTAGTAGTGAAAATTCTCATTGTAAACAAGTTGCTTCCAAACACTTGCAGAGGATGATTACTCAAGCTTTTTGTTCAGTACAAATTCCATACTATCTTTCCTGCTCTGCCATTTCCAGATGCTTCACAAGCATTACAGAGAAATCAAGAATAATGGGGAAAGCAAGTGCCCAGGGCTTACAGGTTATTTCCACATATTGCAAGTGTTTAAAGCAAAGGGTAGTCACTCCATGTGAGGCCTAAGGTTAAGGTAATAAAGTATAGTATTTGAATAAAGCTAAAAGTGTATCTTAGGGGAAAAAGCATAAGAAAAGGACCATATTTACGGAAAATTCTCTCCTGCCTCTAAGATTTAGTTTTAATTGTTCTGTAACAAGTAATAACATAAACTATTTTGAGAATGATGACAATAATGGTGTAAAAACACAGCTGAATCTAAAAATGTTGGTTTTCTCATAGTATTTTTGAATTCACATCTGATCTTGTTAAAGTTTCCTCCCAGGTGCTTCCAAAAAAGACAGAGTTTTTGTCAGAGAAATGTGGTTCCTCTGTAAATAATATTTAGCAATGCAATATCATAACCACCTTTACTGATGAGACCATGAGATCGAGAGACATTTTCTACCTCTACAGGAAATACAAGTATTTATACCTGTCCTGCTGTACAACATCCTAGTAAACCTCCTCTATAAGTCTATGTACAACTTGTGGAAGAGAAAGAGAGAAGAGATTCTTGGAGGGAGGTGGGGTGGTACTGATGGCAAGGGGAACAAAGACCCTACAGCATAAAAAGGGAATACAAGAATCTGTCTTGTGTAGACAAGAAAACTGACATCTTAAAAAAAATAGGTGACTGCCATCTCTAAGCTCATGATGCAGTGGCATATAGTGGTGGTGAGAAAAGAGGTTTCAAAGCTAACAAGTAATATTGGTATAAGAAGGCAAAGACATAAACTGGCTTTGAATAATTTTGGGTAGGAAATCGGAAGAACATTCCTAATAATTTGGATACTGGAACAGTCTTCTGTAACAATGGGTGAAGCAGAAATTACCCAAATAAAATTAACTAACTCTCTAAGTCTTTTAAGATCCATCAATAAAGTGATATGAATTTAAACATTTATGACATGAGTTGCAAACTTGCTACTTGCAGTCCCAGTGTGTGGGACACCACTACATGACTTGGAAAGCCCCTTCGTTTTGACATTCATACACAATCAATACAAATGCAAATTTCATGTTCCTTGTTAATGCAGCTCTCATCAAACCACGTGACAGAGTTTTTGCCTTTCTTCCAATCTTAGAATATTTAAAACTGTATCTGATTTTCTACTGCTCTTATTTTTGCAGCAAAGCTCAACAGAGAAGGTCTTAAGAGTTCAGTTTCTTTCTGTTGGTAATATGATAATCCCAGCATGCAAGGATTTCTAAAACAGGACGTTCTGTAGTTACCTCTTGGGTATTGTAGAAGGAAAAATAAAGTATGTGATAACAAGAGGTAATATGGGACCCGAGAATCCTGTGAGATCTTTTAGATACTCATTTGCTCCACTCAAGGAATTATTTTTCACTTGAAATCTAAAATAAACATGTTAAATAAACATGTTAACCCATTACATTATCATATTTATGGTACCAAAATACTCTGGGCCTAATCCTATGGTTCATGTAAATTAATGGGTTTAGACTTGATATAAGGAAGAAATTTTTTACAATTACAGTGATGAAACACTGGAACAGGTTGCCCAGAGAGGTGGCAGATGCCCCATCCTTGGAAACATTCAAGGTCAGGTTGGACTGGGCTCTGTGCAACATGATCTAGTTGAAGATGTCCCTTTTCATTGCAGGGGGGGTTGGACTAGATGACCTTTAAAATTCCCTTCCAACTCAAACTATTCTATGATTCTGTGAAAAGTTGCTGTCACTGAAGATGTTAACTTAGAAGCAGTTGGACCAAGTTCAGAACATAACAGGAAAACAAATAACTAAGTAAATGCAAGTGAATGAGCTCCCACAAGTATTCAGCTGTCCCAGACAGAAGCCTGGGAAATACCCCTTCCTTAAATACACACATTAGACAGCAAAATGATCTGACAATATCTTATCTAAGCTCTTTAGAACTGTGACTGAATTTAATAAATTCACATTAAATTTTTCATTAGTCCTAAAATATGGAAATTCCCTAATCAAGAAGAATTTGGCTTGGTTTTATGTTTTGTTGTTTTTTTTTTCTCCTCAAGATAAATGATGTCATTAATCTGTTACTCTGATATCCTACAGCTACTTGTACCACTGTAATGGCAATGTAAAAGTACTGTCATTCTAATTAGACAGTGTCCTACACTCCACTTTTGGGGACATAAGAGTATAAAGCTTTTTTCTTTTTTCCATTACCAGGCAGTTGAACAGAAAACAATACTGACTGATGTTTATATTAATGAGGCTAAATAAAAACACAGATGGCTTCTACTAAGTGAAAGAACTAAAAGAAATGGTGTGCTATCTTAAGTCATTGTTCTGCAAAATCAGGGACCAGGATAAACAGAAATCTGATTATTCTAGCTGAGTAAGGAAGCTCAAATGAACATATTCTCTATCTGTCTGAACCCTTGTCTACACTACAAAATTGACTCATTTTAAAGGATAGTTGTCAAGAACAATTTCCCTTGAAATAATACTTGAATTTTTCTACACTAAACAATGATTTAGCACCATTTCAGAAAATGCTCTTGAGACATCCTATCAAAAATGAGGGTAACAGATGGAGTCCAAGGACCCAGAGATCACAGAATCATAGAATCATGACAAAACAAGAACAAGAAAGAATTATCATGTGACTTGTCTCATGTGTGTTTCCCTAGCCAATATTTGCATTCAAAATGAAACAGAGCTACCTGAAAATATTGTAGTCTGATGTTATTTCTTTTATACATGAGATTTGAAAAAAAAAAACCAACAAAATGTTGATAAAAATTTATGAAGGTTGCATTAGTTCAGATAGTTCCAATTAGAAATGATCATAGTTAACCAACATTTAAAAATACAAAATAAAATTAAAATAGTACTTAAAGTGTAAATATATTTTGTTTTGTTTATAAACTCTCATGTATGCAAAACGGTTGAAAATTTACTTTACATCCAAATTGCATCTGGTTATTACTGGTATTTAGCTGTAGTAAAAAAGACAACTTCTCCCCTTAACCCAGAGTTTTGACACTTTAAATAGTCAACCTTTATACTATAGATACAGCTTCACTCCGTATTTCACAGAGTCACAGGATCACAGAATGTTAGGGATTTGTCATTAAAGTTGTTTCTTCTGCTAAATCTCACCTTTGAAAGTGCTGAAAAGTGCTCTGAAAAAAAATCTATTAAAATGGAACAGAATTTATGTCAAGAGAACTATGTTTGTTTCAAGATGTCTGAAACTCCAGCCTCTCAAAAAACCGCTGAAACTCCACTGGACTTTTGCATCAGTGGATAGAGTTCTAACCACTGCAATATCAAGGAGTAAAAGAAATTATTAAACAGAAGAGTTCTAATAATTACAAAATATTAGTCCATTCCTTAAGAATGTTCGATGTAATTTCTTTTTTTTTAGGACTTAGTCCAAACTAGTTTTAAAATGCCTCAGGTGACAGGGCTCTTTCCATTTGCACAGACTAATAGATCTTCATTGGAACATTTTTCCTGATACTCTAATTGATCTTTTTTTCAACTTCATCCAGTTAGCTGGTTTTGTACACCCTGGGGACATAGTAAATAATTTCTTTCCCTGCTTCTCCAGGTGACATTCAAATAATAATAAATGGCTGCAGCTTCAATTTAGCGAAATTTACTTACTTATTTTTTTAAATCTTGCCACACACCCACACATTCAACATCACATTTCTTGTCTTTATGAACAAACCAGAGCCTCCATCAAAATACTGAATGCTGAAGTGGCAGATGAGGAATGTTTCAGGGGTGAGTGGGGACCACATGGGTGGGGAACAGCAAAGATTGATGGTACTGAAGAAATAGCTCTATTGTACTTGTAACTGGGATGGAGAAAATCTCCTATGCACACTCAGTCTTGAATGTGCTGCTTCTGCCCAGTGAGATGGATGCAACAAACTGTATCTCCCCTGGGTGTTCAGCTGCTCTAGACACTGATAGTTTCCAAATGAGTCTTTGCTTTGTATCATTTTCTTGATGTTCTTTAAAGAGAGGTTAGCTGAAAATTTTCTTCTGATCTCTTCTTTCTTCATAATTTAATTTCATAAGTTGTCACTATGCAAGATGGATCTAGATGGTTTAGCTGATAATTTCTGGAGGCAATTCCTCTATGATACTCTTTTATACACTTTTGAAAGCCATCAATCACTCTTTTTGATGAGTTGACACTGACCCCACCCACTGCACACATTTGGACAACAGATCTCAATATGTCAAGCCTTATCCATGCCTACATAATAAAGGACTGGTCAAGTAATCATGCTGAATGATAAGTGCCTTTTGTTACTGGTGACCAAGCAGGGCAGTGCTGTATTGCACTTGTCAGATTAATCACATTCTCATTTTGGCCAATATATCTAGAAACCCTCTACCATTTGCAGACCTTCCTACTGAAATCTATGCAAAAAAAAGAAGAAAGGAAAAAAAAAAAAAAAGAAAGAAAAAAGACATAGCCATTCTGTCTGAAGTCTGGAATAATTTATGCTGCTATAGCAATTTACCAGTATTGATCTCTGTGTAGAAATCCACCTCATATCAGTAGAACAGGAATGAGGATAAAACACAGTCCATGAAATTGTTTTTCACTTCAGGGTTTTTTAGACAGAATAAGCTGCAGATTGTGCTATGAACATCTTTTCAATGATAATACATACCCCTTTGAAAAAAGAAGGACATGAAATCTATAGCAAAGGAAGTTTTGGTGGGGGTGGGGAGGAAAATGGCAAAAGCCCACAGAGCCACGATAAATTAGAGGTACGAATGTAACTCACTTTTCAGAGATAAGTATGTGTGGATACAGTAAAATTTCATCCACTGTCTTTGCATTTACAATAAATGCATATGTCTGGCTACCAGGTAGTTTGATACAGAAATTTTGTGTTCTGTTGCTGCTTGAGCCATCAAAATATGTTTACCCTTTGAAAGGCAGTACCTTTGGCTTAAAAGAAAATTGAGCTATGCTGGGTAATTTTATAACCATTTTCCTTGCATTAGGGAAAGAAAACCACATAGAGGAACATTCAAGTAGTCCTGCTATCTTCTATGATGCTACTGGAATAATTAAGCAAGCAGAATTTGGGGTCTGTTAATTTTAGTAGATATTCTAAAGAGTATTTTTCCACCTAATACAACAATTTAGCTGAAACAATAGTGACATAATTGGAAAAATTACATAATAATTACAGTGCTTTAGAGCAAGCTATATTAAGGGATGACTCATCATTCAATACATAAGAAGGTACAGAACTACGTCAAATCCAGCAGTGCAGTGCAGTATAATGTAGCTGCAGCCAAACAAGAAATTTAAAATCAGCAATCTTTAGTTAATAAGTGGAGGGAGGAGGGGAATTAGTGGAAAGTATGACTATGAACTTTGTTTTACTTTAATGAATTAAATTTAAAATATGACAAGGAAAAATTGTACAATTACAATTACAAGTAGAGTTTTATATCTTTTTTAGGAAAATGTTTAATACATGCTACTACTCGAACCTCAGACTTCCTCTGGCAATACTTGTAATAGTTTGCTTTACTGTAAAGGGAGAACTATTCCACTCCTCAGTTCAGGAAATGACTGGTGAAGTGGCAAAACGATGATGGAATTTTCTGAGATAATTACATTTTTTACTAGAACACTTTATCAATGATCATTTTGAAAGAAAAGCTGCACAGTGTAACAATCAAGTATAAAACACAACTTCTCATGAAACATTTTGAATTATTTTCTATAATGGAATTTGATTGAAAATAATTCTTTTGAAAACTGTAGAGGCTGCATATATGCATCTTGGACAAAACTGTACTGAAAATTTCTTCCTTGAATAAATCTTACTTGTTATGCAAAAGAGATATATACCTTCTATCATTTCCCTATCTGTTAATACTTTCCTTGATAATAAACATAGTTCCAGTTAAAGATATTATTCAACAGCACAATTATACTTCATTAGTAAAGTTACTATGTAAGATTTTTCTATCAAAAAGTGTGATAGTTTGTACTCACCAGGTGTAAAATTATACCGAGCAGAAAACCCGATAGATTCCAGCTCACCATCAGCAAAAAATTTAATCCATAGGAATCTGCCACTGGATTTTATCATAGGTGGATTTTGCTGTCCACAGAAGCGTCCAATGATTGGGGAAAAGCCAAAAGGTCCATCTCGTACTTCAATATGATCAAATTTACACTCCCAAGAAGGCTCTATGGAATATTTTTCATCAAAGTGTAGTTCAATGCATTGTCTAGGGGCGGCTAGAGATGAAAAGAAAATTATTTTATTATTTTCTAAACCAAGACCCTTCAAACCTAAAAAAAAATTAAAGAAAATCAAATATATCAATTTTGTATAAATCTTAATGCTTTGCTTAAAAACTTGTTTGATAATTAATGCATCTATATTTTTACAGATTTTACACCATCAGCTTACTTGTCTTCTTTTCCATTAAAAATTGCTCAAGACAGCAGTTCTCAACAAAACTTGATGTAAAGCAAAATACAGTTTAGGAATAATTGGTTCAGACACAAAATCTTTCTAAGAAACCTATACATCTGGAAAAACAGCAGGTTTTTATATTTTGGGAGGTGGGAAAATGTTAATTAGAATACTTTTTTACCTAATCGCACAAAGATGAAGAAAAAAATACTAGAACCGTTCTATAGTAGGAGGCACAAATTCTGTTCCTATATGTACTGCAGTCAATGACAAGCCTGAGTGGAACTGCTTGTTCTCAGAATTACTTATCATGTCCTTTGAAACATAAGGACAAGTGTAGTGAATTCTCACTTAAGAAACTAGGTAAGGATGAAGCAAAATTAATGTCTAACTAAAGAGCAAACATTCTGCTGAAAACCTTGAAGAAACTTTATAGTGGTCACTTAGACATAAAACCCCATCTTTATTCATAGATACTAAGGATAGTGGCAGTCAGAATGATCTCTAAAACAAATATTCCCTGACATCTCCTATATAAAACAAAAGTTACTGGTTAAACTATAGTATTTTCTATTTTAAAAGGAGAAAAAAAACACATGGTTTTGTCTACAAATTTTAACAGATGCAGCATCCCTGAGGTGTGCTGTTCCTACACTTAATCCTGTCCCTAGCAAAAAATGCCTTCCGTGACTACATCATGGTGCGACATAGCCTTTTGCTGACAAAGCCTTCTGCTAAGACATGGACTTGTTTTGTCTGCTGTGCCTCTCATGGGATCATGTCCTACACTTTACACATATTAGAACAGGTTGAAATTGCTATGAGCTTTGCCTGAGTTACCATTGTTTTCACCAGAAAACACTCAAGATCAAACTCCAAGCTGAATGCATAAGCTCAACACGGAAACAGCTGGCACTCCAGCAGTCAATATCCTTCCATTTCTTTCCTCAGGAATAATAGGAAAACTATCAGTGTGACCAGAACCTAGATCTTGTATTCATTTCAAAATGCTTTCAGTTGAAGCTTGTAGGATGAGCTCATTACTCACGTAAGAAGGGAGGCTATTTAAAATGAACTAAATAAGAAGACATTAGGTAAATCTTATAATCTTTACATGAGAGTACACAGTTAGATCCCATTTAGAACTATTTCATGTTAATACAGCCTCATTTTATAAGAAGCATTGAAGAAGTAAATTAATAAAACACGTTATTTGAGAAGAAAGATTATTTTAATAGCTTTACTTTCAATGTTAATATAAATGGATGATTGATACTTATTGAAATATTTAATTTAAGAAAGAAACTTTATCTACTGTTCTCAGTTTGAAGAAATTCACATTCAGGGAAGTGCTTATTATTAGCTTGTTGTTATTTATACCAATTTACAGGAAATTTGTGATCTTTGCTCCCATACAAATTCAACAGCAAAACCAAAACCTAAAACTATACATGTAATTGCACCAAATTCACAGACCATGAAAATGAAACTACTTTGAAAGTATGAAAAAACTTACAAAATAAGAATCAGATAATAAAGCTTCTAAAGAAGATCTTATTAATGTTACCCTTGGTAAGGTTTGAAGACCAAAGTAGATTTTCTAGATTACAGTAAAAGACTGAATAACTGGAAGATATCATCAATTAATTTTATTTGGATGTTTCTGCCCTTGACTTCACATATTTATATTGGTTTAAACTTAACTAAGCAATACTAGGGCAGAAGAGAGCAATCAGCACCTTTCAGTCTGGGATCGTATTTTGTATGGTCTTATTCCATTTAAGGAAATTTTTTGAGAACTGCTCATCACGCACCTAAGAGACTGCAGAGTCAGGTATCAGAAACTCCATCCTGAAAACATTTTAGTTAATCTCAAGAATGCTCATTAAGGCTTGAAAATATTATATACTTACTATTCAAATATTATGCTATTAACCTACCTAAAGCTTTACTGTAGTGTTTCAATGTTGCAGATTAGATATGAAGATGAGTTCTGCTAGTACTGTTTGTGTCAGACAGCATCATACCACAGTGTATTGCTGCTTTTCTTTCCACAGCAACAAAGGGATACCTGCTTCATAAAGGGCTTACACCATTAACATAACACATTTGTCCTTTATAAACTTCCTGTGTTAGGCCTTCACTACTCTATTTCATACCAAGAGGAGGCTTACAAGTGCTGGCACATAGTTAAACCCTTAACAGATTTTCTCTAAATCCAAGACTTGCATAATTTATGATAAAAATGGGTATGAGGACCCCTCTGAGTTATAGCTCAGTCATTTTTTATGATTTTTGGGGTTGAAAAGGAGCCCTAAAACCAACTATAGCCTCAGTATAATATAGAAGGAGTCTTTGTGGGTAAAAGAGAATCAAGCCTATAGAATTACTCATGAGATCTATTGACTTAGTGAAAGCACGGCCTGAAGAAAAACTGCACCATTTCCACAACCTCCATGTGGCGCTCTGAATCTCACATTGCAAAATAGTTTTACAATCAGAATATTGCTGTAGTTTACTCTTCTCTGCTTTTATTTATTTTTCAACAAAGTCAAGACAAGGCTTTTCCTAGTGAGGTTCAGTTCTTGCTAGAGGATCAGAGAGAACCACATTAGCTCAAGGAGCACTCAAGAAAGAGTTTCTACTTTCCCTCAAAGCTTTAATGTGTAGAGGCTGCTGCACTTCAAGAATCATCAAATAACCTTGGTTGGAAGAGACCTCTAAGATCATCAAGTCCAACCATTAACCTAACACTGCCAATTCACCACTAAATCATGTCCCTCAGCACCACATCTACACGTCTCTTAAATACCTCTATTCATTAGCACTGTTTCTCCACTGCTAAATAAAACAAGGCTGGGGAATCAGTTTAGGGGCTGGATGACTGACTGTCCACACTCCTTAAATCTTAAAATCACCTCCTGACATCATTTTGGTCATGCCAGCCAGAACTGTCAAAACTCATTCTTAGACATGATATAGTGGTTCACATCAGTCAAGAACCATTCATGGCAAGCAGTTTGTATTTGTAGTCTTGTCTGGGAAAGTGAAAGGAGTTAATCTGTACATGTGTGATTGTGCCTATCAGCCTTAAGGCCTGTGAATATTTCCTGACCTGTTTCAGGTATTAGCATAGGTTCTGCCAGTGTCCCGGCCTGCTCTGCAAGTTAATCCAAACAGGACAAGGTTCTTCCTCCTAACTCTCCAAAGGAATGCAACACCTTCTGTTTCTGTAACTATGAGGACTGTGGTGATCACAAAAGACTGGGTAAAGGGAGGAAGTGGTGCTATACACATATACATGAACTTTTTCATCATGTGCTTTTAAATGTACCTCCATGCTTCATCTTGTACAATATTTAGAGTTATAGGTTAAACGCTTTGTTTGCAATAATCTACCTAAGAAACAAAATTATTAAAATATTCATGGAAATGACCAAAAAGGGATGAAAACACACAATTCAAACTTCCAGCTTTAACTTCCTTTTAGCAAATTCAGACTGATACTCCAGCCTTAGCAAAGGGTTTCTTTACTAAATGCAAGCCAAAACAAACAGGTATTGTATAAACACACATCTTGTGCACAGCTTTTGCAACAGAGTGTGTGCAAATGTGGTCACAGTAAAAATTACAGGAATACAATTAGAACAAGTCCAGAATAATGTCTAATACTAATATATGTATAGCTACAGGGAAAAAAAAAAAGAACAAAACAAACACACAAAAACCCCAGAACATGCAATTCTTCCAGACTGGATTGGAATCATAGAATCACAGAATGGCAGGGGTTGGAAGGAACCTCCAAAGATCATCTAGTCCAACCCCTCTGCTATAGCAGGATACTAGACTAGACTACATAGGAACACGTCCAGATGGGTTTTAAATGTCTCTAGAGATGGAGACTGCACAACCTCTCTGGGAAACCTGTTCCAGTGCTCAGTCACCCTCACGACGGTGTTTTCTTATGTTAAGATTGAACTTCCTGTGTTCCAGTTTGTACCCATTGTCCCTTGTCCTGTCACTGGACACCACCGAGAAGAATCTGGCCCCATCTTCCTGACACCCGCCCTTGAGATATTTATAAGCATTAATGAGATCCCCCTTCAGCCTCCTCTTCTCCAGTCTAAACAGACCCAGCTTCCTCAGCCTGTCCTCATATGGGAGATGCTCCAATCCCTTCATCATCTTAGTGGCCCTGCGCTGGATTCTTTCCAGTAGCTTCATGTCCCTCTTGAACTGGGAAGCCCAGAACTGGACACAGTATTCCAGATCTGGCCATCTAATCAGAAAAGGAGGGATGAAGTGGTCATTTCTGGTATCCTTATTCACACGTAAAGCCCATTCACACCTACAGAACTTTTTCTGTGCCTACAGTGTCAGGAAAAGTTGTTGTAGAGTCCAAATGAAATATATTTTACTTCAGATTTAAAAAAAAATCTTCCATATTTCACTTCCAATTATCTTTCTTCAAAAATGTTTAATACCATGGAAAGACTACTTAATGCTTGCATGTCTTGTCATATTTTTCACTTAATTATCTTACACAAGTGCTGACTTGAGATTTTACACTCAATGAAAAAAAAGGCAATGGGTTCCAACTTGTGGTAGAACAGTTGCATTAAAACCACACAGTTAAGGTTTTAATTCTGATCAGCCTCTAAGTCTGTGTAACTGACACCTGAAATTAAGCAAAAAATCTCTTTCCGTTTACCAGACTGCATGGAAATGAGACATTGAACTCAACATCTACCCCCATCTATCTGAGTTGCTACAGTGCTGATAGTTTTCAATAATCCTTGGTTTTTCTGGTTGTCCAGCTATTATTGATATGAAAGCCACCCCTCCTTTTAAAAGAATATTCTTTCCTTGTTTTGATGAAAACTTTTTGAACACAAAAACCACTGTGAAGTACAGAAGGACTTTGAGCAGAGATTTTTCATACTGTGATACATGACCAATTTCTAACATCTGTGAAATATCTAGTATTGAAGAGTTTAATGGCCTTTACTGAAAACATGGAGGACTTTCAAGAGAGCTATCTCTAAATGTCCATAAATATGACTTGGAAGATACACTGCATATTTCCATAAAGCAATTCTAGTCCATACATATACTTATAAATAAACATTTAATTATTAAAAACTGAGAACGGATAAAAAGTTACAATTATTTAACTTACAGGATTTGCAAACAAATTCTTAAGATATATTGCCTAAAGTATGACTATCTGACTCCTCAAATATTTTTAACATCAACAAAAGCCTTTGGTCTTACAAAATCTTCTGTGCAAATATCCCCTTGGAGCATCCATGCCAAATTTTCTGCAGTTTGGCAAAGGCTAATGGTACTGCTGCAGTTGATCTGGACAGCTGTGAATTTTGCCAGGTTAGAGTCATGAATATGCAAAAGAAAGGGTAAAATTGGGCCCAACAGGGAATTTAATGTGTACACTCAGCTGTTTCCTATATTTTATACATGCCAAATAAGATTGAAAGAAAAAGGAAAAAAACCCACAACAAATTATCGTTGCATTTTGAAAGGCAGACGGGATTCACCAGAAACTCCTGTATAGCATAATAATTTCTGTACTCAGTCCTTGACTTCTGAATGACCTAAAGAATCTCTTTTAGAAAGGCATTCAATCTGGACTTTAAAATTCCTAGTTGTTCCAATAGTTAATCATCATTACTACTAAAATAGAAGAAAAGGAAGAAAAAGGAAAAGAAAAAAGAAACTTCTAGCCGTTTGATCTGTTTATGCCTTTGACTGCTAGGATAGAAGCCTCTGCAGTCCGAAATCCTCTTCTCTTTTAGAAACTCACAGTCTATGATCATGGCAATTTTTGCCAGCTCCTTTACTTCACCAAAGTAATTTTGAAATGATAAAAGGCTTGCATACAATTAAGCTGAGCTCCGATGTGGGGGAAAAATTGTATCATGAGATGAAATTCAATTTTGTTACAACACACTACATTCTGGAGTCCTCATTCAAGTCCACTAAAGTCAGTAGGAATTGTGTTTGAGGGACGCCATCAGAATTTGCCCTAGATTGTGCTTGATAGCAAAAAATGAAGGGATGAAAGCAAGCAGGCAGGAAGAAACCTGGTAATTCATATATGTATTTAAACTCACATCACACAGCTGTCAGTACGATATATACAGTCCTGGTACACTGAATTCTCTAAGATACACGAAGTGGAGATAGCAATGTGGGAATACTATTGTGGGTCATATTGACAGTCTCCATAGTTTGGTACTTGGTATTCAACAGCAACCAGAAGCTATTTGAAGCATTCCAGAATCTTAATAACAGATACAGGAATAAGATCCATATAGAGATGTTTCTGACTTACTCTAAAATTGAATGGATGTCTATGTTCAGGATTAGCAAGGATTATCCCCTCCATAGATCATTATCCTACCTCAGAAATGTTGTTATTAGTAAAATAATGAATCCTCTTTTTTTGCAGTCCTTTAACTTCAATATCTTATGCCATGAGTTCCACAGAATACAAAAGATATTGGGAAAGTTTTTCACTTGGTAGCCTTCTTTATAATTTTCTGCCATCTTTATATGTTGTAAAAAGAATAAATATGAACAAATACTTATTTCTAATCACAAAATAATTTTTGTTGTCCTTCAGTGTTTCTCTTTCTGCCCTTCTTGAAAATTGCCCCATTTTAAAATATCATTGCTCAGACATCTCACTATATTTCTGTTTATTTTTGTGATGTTTTCCAGACATGATTATTCCTGATCTTTTTAGAAGGCAGAAATAAACAGGGGAAGATCAGAGCTGAAAATGTGCAATATGCATTATTCTCATCAAATTATATACTGATAGAGCTGCTGTCATCATGGGTTTTAAAATAACCACTTGCAGTCAAACTGTTGATTATGGATGGACAGGAAGCAGAAAATATCGATGTTTTAAGAAATTATGTGCAACTGTTTTTTTGCCAGATTGATTTTTTTCCCATAAAATATAACATGATGTCAGTTGAATTTGGATTATTCATTCTACTATACATTGCTCCAAACTCGTCAACATGGAATTTCGTCTTCATCATAGAAGCTGTTTGATTAAATCTCTCCTTCCTAAATTGTTCTTAGGCGTTTCCAATTTGAGGTGTTCTAAATCAGGCTATTTCAATAGCATACCTTGCCACCTTTCAGCTTAGTAACTATATTTTTATAAGTACTTAACCAATATAATAAAGACAAAAGTCTTTACAAGAAAAGGTCTTTCAGGCACCTTCTTACTAAGAGGAGGAACACCTTAGGGCTTGAGATACTGTCAGAGCTTAGTAGAGTTTACAGAAACGGTTATATTTTATTTCTTTTTCCACAGCCTTGCTCTTTAATGATAAAACACATCTCTGTGTTTCAGATATTTGAAGATAAACTAGACTTACTTCTTCCCAGTCTCACAGGAATGTTAAAAAGATAATTTCATTAATATATTCAAAAAGATGTGGATCTAGCAACATAAGTGTAAAAAAAAAAACACTAAGGAGTGCATATTAAATCTATACATTTATCTTTTTAAAAAAAATTATTTTATTTGTATTTTAAATCAGTTACTAAACCATGAAAGAACGTAAATGTTTACCAAAAGTCTGCTCAAATTCCAGACTCAAGAGTGAAAACTGGAAAAGCATAAATTTTCTTTAAAGGGCTTGTTTGACCCCATGATTTATAACCAACTCTTTACTTTTGGCTTCAGTCAGGCTACCTAGCACTAAAGTGGAATTCAGAGATCTCAGTCATTTGACTGTGCTTATTTTCTGAACAAATACATACAACATTTACTATCCATCATTTCCCTGGAAGATTCTTATTAAATATATTTATTTTAGTAACTCAGCACTAGATTTGGAAAGACAAACTGGTTTCTAAAAGTGCCTGGTGGAGGTTCTAAAGCAGCTAATTCAACTTGAATTAGCTATACCTCTTTGAAAATCTCTCTTGAAACTACCTGCATCTTCAGTAAAATAAATATTTCTATAATTTCTGGTTCCATCATTTGTAGTTAATGATTCTGTCCAACCAAGCATGGATAGAACAAGCATCAGTGTTGTATTCGGCATGTATTCACAACTCACGAATGGATCTTGTTGTTTCCAGTGACTTACCATTCTGTACCTGATTCATCTTTTCTGCTGCTAAGCTCTGACAGTATCTAATCTCTATTGCTTCCCACAGATTCATTTTTACAACAATCCCTTCAACGTCCTTTGTGCTAAAACTGGAAAAGAAACCGTGAAACTTGCTTGCAATACATTTCTAGCCTTTTTTTATATCATCTCCATGCCTGCAACTGTCTACTCTTTAAAAATTATCAGTCACAGCTGTTCATGTTTATTCTTTTCTGGTTTGGTTTTGGGTTTTTTTTCATTAATTTTTATTTCTCATGAACACTTGAATGGAAAATAACTTTTACACTCACTATATGGATATTTTCTGTATGACTTTCTTTACTGTACTTTGTCTAGCTATGTTTGTCATCCCTGGTTCAGTTATAAGTTTAAAATACCCATATGAAAGTCAAAAGCACTTTCGTTTCCTGTGTTCACTTTTTTGTATTCATTTAAAAATATTGTTTTTTCTGTAATGTTACAGTATTTTAGGTTCTGTTCATTCTCTGAATATCCTGAAATAAATTATACTGTGTTTATTATTGACTCATGCATACTTACCACCTGAACTAATTTATGAATGATGTCAGGAAGTAAATCACGTATTTTCCAGGATTTCTCAGTATACAAAATTTTTAAATTAAAAAAAAAAAAAAAGAAAAAGAAAAAGAAAAAAAAGGTGCAGGAACAGAGCTCCTCTAAATCTTGTGTCTTGAAAAGATTTATTATGATCATATAGGCTTTACCTACCCTTCACATATAATAAATCACTTTTTTAATACAGTTGATGACAGAATATAAAGATTTTTCAGCTGGTCACCTTCTATAATGTAGACGCACTCTCTGTCAGGAGGATACTTGTTGGGGTAATTGGGAGAAGTGAAGATGCCTCCTTCTGCATATTTTGTCCAAGTTCCACACTGCACTGGTTTCTGTCCTTCGGAAGTAGTTTGCTTTTCTGTGAAATGATCACATTAAGCATTATATAAGTAGCTCACAAATTGTTATGTCCCTATGACAGTTAGAACTCTCTTACAGAATAAAACAGTCCCTTCTGTCAGGGGTCTCAGGTTTTTTTTGTTGAGACTAAGACTATGATCATTGACCTGGGAGAAAACGAGGCTCTTCTTTAGGGACTGAAACATACAATTCCTACTCAAAACATTTTTTTAAAAGCAGAGACAAGGCTTGAATGTCTAGAGGAACACATAGTTATATTGCTTTTTAAATAATAACCGTGTAGGGAAAGCACATGCTCGAGAAACAGGAGACATGAGTTTCCTACTCATGTATCTGAAAAGACTCAAGCACGTGCTCTATCAGCAAGCTACATGCTGCGAAACAGGAATACATCAGAGTCACAAAATCAAGGGAAAAACCACAGAATTATGATAGAATAAAAGGATTGTTTTTAATTTGCAGCAGCTTGATTCTATATTCACTGGACAGAGAGAGATGGGGGAATTCCTGGTTTCTGGTTCATAAATTGCCTTTATTTTTATCTTGCTGTTTGCTGTAAAATTAATAAATAAATCTGGGGCCAGAAATCACACAGCCCAGAACTTTTCTCCTTGTGTGAATAATCAGAGAGAAGAGTCAGATCTTCTTGTTTGCTTTTTTCCTGGCCTTGAAACTCTTGCACTCCTTTCTGCACATTGGCAAGAGCCTGGAGACAAAGGTCTGGGTCTGTTCAGGCTGAAGAATATGAAGAAACACTTCTTGGGCATCATGCTTTAACAAGCAGGCTAAAATAAGATGAATTATTTGGAGGGGAAAATACCTAGGCTTGTATTAGAAGGAAGGATAGGATCAAGACATCACACAGGTGTCTGAAAAGGACTCCTGTGTTTTGCTCCAAATGAGGTACTTATATACATCTAACTTAAGCCTCTGATGTATAGAACCAAGTTGTTTGGGGCTCCCTCTTACGATGAATGGAGAGAGACAGTCACCTTCCAAGGATGTTTTTAACCACCTGAGATCTGCCTTATGCTCTGCAAGCATCTCTGTTTCTTCCTGGTCTGTATCCAAGCTGAGGATGACATGGATCCTAATTTCCTGAAATGAATTCTGGCCTGCAGGGACTGAGCAGTCAGACTCAAACTCAGACACAAACCATGCTTAGTAATGCTCCCTGCTTGGCTCTCACCATCCTTAGCATCCAGGGCTTTTAAGTAGCTCTTTCTTATCCCACCAATTTCAGCTTTTGAATTCTACTTCCACAAGCAAAAAGATCTTGAGAGTAGATAGCTCAATGCCCAAAGTGGACATCCAAATCTGAAAGTACTTTGCAATCTTTATTTAGAGTCAGGCTGAGTCTTTAGTTAGATCCTGCTGTGGAACAGGTCACCAAATTGTTAAAAAAAGTACCGCTGGATTTTGTTGTGTGTACAGTTGCACTAATACTCAAAACGAATGAACAAGAAACAGACACTGGAAGTAGGCGAAATATGAAAAATTTCAAGACCTAAACTAACAACTCAAATTCATACTTTGGACTCTAATATGACATCTGAAAAAATGTCTGAAGTTTACATACCTGTTCCTTTTTTGGTTGCCCCAGACAAATGTAGGATGATTAGACTTGCTACAACTGAAAGAGAAATATACATTAGAAATCACAGTGTGATAGTGCCTGTTATTAAATCAATTGTAAACATCTGTCTTCAAAGAATACAAAAAAAAAAAGTTTCATGTTTACTTGCATCTTTAAATTGCACATTTTGTATAAACACATTCCTTCATAATCTGTCCTTGTAAGTATTTATCTTTCTATATGCATAAAGAAGAGATCTTTTGGGTTTAAAATAAAATCCCCAAGCACTGATGTTTCCCTCCTACTTTTTTTCTTTTTTTCTTTTTTTTCTTTTTTTTTTTTTTTAATATTAGGGAAAAACATTTTACCAATATTTATTTATATAATCATAGCTTGGGCCAGTAATAGAAAAGTGGCTGCTTTTAACAGTGGGAGACAAAGGCCTGCTAAGTTTCAGTGCCACTAGACTCACTAATGTCTCTTGCTATGGCATAATAAAAT
The DNA here is from genome assembly GCA_028020825.1 of Podargus strigoides. Taxonomy (NCBI): domain Eukaryota; kingdom Metazoa; phylum Chordata; class Aves; order Caprimulgiformes; family Podargidae; genus Podargus; species Podargus strigoides. The sequence continues at coordinate 59,724,213 of CM051620.1, forward strand.
TTGAAAATGAGTACTGGGAGTATGAAATAAGTGAGGGGTTGGGCTCCTCACATCCATCAAAGCATTTGCAAATCCCCGGTGAAGTAAATTATTGTGTGTGCTTAACAGTCTCATTAATCTAGTTTGTTTGACTTGTCGAGGGTGTTACTTTGTGCTGCAGTGAATCTGCAGCCCATTTTACAAACAGAAATCTCCTATCTCCAGCCATGATAGGGCAGCTGTGCCTCTTGTGAACAAATGTGACTGTTCTGAGATGGACTTCAACCTGGAGATAATTCCTGGGTTTCTGGGAGTTTCCAAATATAGTATTTTAACTAGAAAAGGCTAAGAGGCAAACACAGGCCAATCATGATGAGTGGCTTTAAAAGATCAAAGTGACCAGCTAGCTACCTGATGAAGAAATCATGCCCTGATGATAGCATTTTCTTGTCATGACCCGTATCGTCTTTGGGTATTGGAGAAAGTGAGATAGAAAGAGCATAAGAGAACAGATCCATCAGTTCTTGGAGTGCTCAGGGGTTTGACCCCAGCTAGTTTTGGCATTAAGCCCAGATGTAGTGCCCAGACTGCATTGAACTTAGAGCGGAGACAAAGTTGTGTGTTTATTCTGAGTATTTTGGATCGATCAGCTGCCATTTGTATTGTTGACTGTGAGGAGGAATTGATGGACCTGTGGTCTGTGACAAATGTAATCGAATGGCATACCTTCCTCCTCTCGTCACCAAGAGACACAAAAGTCACCATGGGCTAGTAACTAAGCTACCTAAATGATCCTTTTGAAGACGGTACTTTCATCATTTTCAGCTTCTATACTGCAAATTATGTGCAATTTTTACCCCAAAGGAAGCCAGTCGCTCCGTATTTCCAGTGTTCTGGCAGCACCGAGATCTCTATTTCTATGCCTTTGACCCTTCCCGTGTGACAGAGGGTTTGAGGTATGGATGATGGCTGCCTTATTAATCAGGGAAAGGCTGAAGTTCTGGGGAAATGAAGGCTTGGCAGCATATTCACTGTTTCCTGGTCAGGCTCACAGCCCCTGTGTCTTTTTGAATCCCTCTGCTAACAGAGACGGATGTTGGCAGAGCTGGTAGTTAAAAACTCCTCTGTGTCATGGGCATTCAGTGAGAACATTACATATTCTCGCATCTGAATGCTACCCAACCATTCATGCCCTTACTCTCCTCAGGGATGGATTCTGGAAATGCATGCTAGCTGGGACTCTGCCTGCCGGCTGTGTCAGAATCTGAACGCAATGAAGGATTTGCCCATTTACTAAGTTGCTCATTTACTTTAGCTGTGTTTCATGCAGTGAACATACTGCATCTCTGCCTGTAATCCTCACCAGTCAAAACCTAATTTCTAAATTAGGTGTAAGGTGGATTGGTGCTAGACTATGGAGCCAGCTGCCGGCGTTCTGTCTGCCCACAAATTTATGGAAGCTAGAATAGGAGGCACAGCAGCTGAACAAACCCGATGTGAGAAATGTTTCTTCTCAGGCAATTAATAACAATTCATATCTGATTCTTACAGGTTCATTTCAAGCACTGTTACCTATTAGCTCTCCCCTCCTTTTCTGTATGGAAAAAAATGAAGTTCAGAGAAGTGAAGCGAGTTGGTCCAGGTCACAGAGATATTATTACAAAGATGACAGAAAAAACACAGGTCTTTTCAATTCCAGCTGTAACTAGTAGAAAAGATGCTTCCAAGTCGCAAAGCCATGTTATTCCAAAGCAGGGAGCTATACTTACATATCATCACGGTAGTATTCATTATTAATAGGGAGTCAAAAACCCCCTGATAATAAAATGTAATAGACAAGGAGAGACTAAGAGACTAAGTTTTTTGGGTTTTTTTTTGTTGTTGTTTGTTTTGGTTTTTTTTCCTGGACATATCATATCTAACATTTAGAAGCCAAATACTTCTCTCATATTTAAAAAAAAAAAAAAGAGAGAAAGCCTATTGATTTAGTGGCTAACACCAGCATTACCAAAATCTGTATATTGCCAGAAAGTAATTAAAAATATGGGCTTTATGGGAAAAGATAACACAGTGTTTTTTACTTAAGCAGTTAAGGCAGTCCATTTTATTCTATGACCCCTTGCCTTTTTCTTTCTCAAGCCACAGGAAAAGAACAGTGCTTCTCAGAGAGAAAAAAAAGAAAAAGAAAAAAGACCCCAAAGAGACCAGTCATGCAGTCTTCACTCATTCAAAACTGTGACTGGGGAAGCTTTGACAGTTCAGCAACAATATTGTTATTATCTGGGTTTGGGAATTATTTTAAAGAAGTTTCCACCAAATTTCTTGTTGCGTTCTCTCTGTCTTCCTCCTCCCCTTTTCCCTCCTAATCACAGGTGTAATTATAATCAGGCTTTCTAGTGTCACTAATTACGCATCTTTGCATCTTTTCAGACCTGTGCCTGTTTCCATTTCAAGCCGTACATTTAGAGATTTGTCGCTTGGCCGGGCAGCTGTTGGGAGGCTGTGGTTTGGCACGGACGAGGCTCAGGCTAGCGCAGAGTTGCTGGGCAGGCAATACGTGGCCATAGCGCTGCTGTTTTACAGGTGTGGGCAGAGAGAGGGGTGAGGGAAGGAGCTGGGGCCGGTCCAGCCCCTTCAGGAGAGAGGACCCCCTGAAAAACTGAGGCAGGAGAGGGGGTCCCATCACGCAGCCCGAGGACCCCGGGCGTCTTCGACGAATAATTGTTACATTTCGGTGCCCCCTGCTGCTTCTGGGGCATTTCTCCCGAGGGGCCGCCCCCACCCCGCAGCCCGCCGGGGTCCGCGCCCGCGATCGCCGCTGCCCCGCGCCCCCTCGCCCAAAGGCCCCCGGTTCGAGCCCCGGCTGGGGCTGCTCCGCACCTCCGCGGGCGGCGGGGGCCTTTGCCCCCTCTGTCCCCCGTCACGCCAAAAGCCATCAGACGCGCCGGGCACAGGCGAAAGCCCCCCAGCCCGCAGGAGCGTGCCCCCCGCCCCACAGCCCTGACAGACACCAGTCCCCGTCCGCTGCACTGCAGAGTGGTGAGGAAAGGGGTGCTGTGTCTGCGGGCGTGGGAGTTCACCCCCACGCCACTGAGGTCTGGGCGTCCCGTTACGCCAGCTGCGGAGGCAGCGGAGGGCAGGAGTCCGTGCGCGGCGGCGGAGCCCAGCCGGGGGTGGGGGGGCGGTGTGGAAGAGGGAAGGGGGAGATACTCACTGTGAAAGAAGCTGCGCCCATGGGTCATGTCTGTTCCTTACACAAGGGACTTCGGTCTCCACTAATTCCATTTAGATACGGGAGGATTTCCAGTGGCGGGGAGAGGATGGAAGTAGGAAAAGAAGAAGAAAAGAAAATCCCGAAGCCCACACACAGCAGAGCGGAGCAGCCCTTCCTCTCTCTCCCTCTCTCTCTCTCTTTCTCTCCCTCTCCGCCTTCAAATAATCACGGCCGGCTCACTCCCATCACACCCGAGCTATCAGCAGCACCACCATGAGCGTCGCATCGCGGCGGCGGCGGCCCCCCGCGCATCCAGGTGCCGGCGGGCGGCGGGGCGAGCCGAGCCCCTAGTCACCAGTTTCGTACAAAACCAAAAGCAGATCGAAGCATTTCCTGCAGGACTCCGAGCCCAGCGACTTCCAGCCCTTCGGCTTCTTTTGATGCATTGAAGAAGGGATTAATGGGTCCGTCATCAGCTCCCTGTGCTTGCTCCTCTGAAGGGGTGGGGGCGGGCCGGACGGAACCCAGAGAGGAGGGGTGGGGGGAAGAAAGATTTACCAAATACGGGATTTAGTCATATTTGTGTGCAACGCGATCCTTATTAGAGAAGAAATCCTTTAAAATCGAACAAATCCATTTTTGCAAAACCCTCTCCCTGCATGTAGCATAGGATCAAGTGGTAGCAGCGGCAAGAGGCTGAAAACACATTGCACCGTCTGAAATCCTCTCGGGAATGGATGGAGAGAGAGAGAGAGACGGATGAGGATAGAGAGATGTCCCCTCACTTCTCCAGTCCAGGGCGAGAAGCAGAAGAAAACCCTGGAGACTCTTCCATGCATTCAGTGCAGGGGAAGGGGAAGGGCGGGAGGGCGGCGGTGGTGGGGAAAAATGATTTCAAAACTGAGGAAGGAAGAGTAAGAGGAGAGGGATCCTTTCCCCTCCCCTAATCAGTTCATGGATCAGACAAAACGCTCATGAGTTCCTCCTTGAACTGCACCTGCCAAAGGGACATTGAAAAAAAATTCCCCCTTGAGAGGCGACTTCTCCATGTACACACACCCCCACACTGTGCACGCACATACACACACTCACACACACACACACACACGCACACACACACACCCCAAAGGGAGCAATAAAAGTTTAGCTGCTAATCCTCCGGCCGCAGATACAATGATTGCCTCTTCCAATCAGTCCAGAGACGACAGCAAAATCTCTCCCTTTCGCTCCCCCCTCCCCTCCTCAGGCTTATCTTCCTCCCCAGCTACAGCCCACCCCAAACAAGCCATCCCTTTGAAGAGGCTGCGGAGAGCCAGTGGCCAGGGCGGGAGGGAGGGGGGGAGCGGAGGGGGGAAAACATATTAATAATAAGAGTACTGAGAGAAGCTGAAATGATCTCAGCGAAAAACAAGAGGGGAGGAGGAGTGGATAGAGAGAAAGGGCAGCGACCCCCTGAGCCCCGCAGCCGGCCTTGCCGGGCCGCGGAAGTCGGTATCTGCATCCCGCACCCCTCGGTCCCGGCAGCCCCCGGCCCGGGCAAGGGCGGCGGGGGCGAAGGACACGGCTGGGGCTGCGGGGAGGGCCGAGGGGAGGGGAAGATTTGTGCCACAGAAGTCTGTGGGGAGGAGGATGGGACACCCTGCCCCTCTGCACCGGCGAGCCTGGGGAAGAGGCGGAGGTCCGGGATGCGAAGCGCACCCAGCCCCTTCCCCGGGCTCCCCCCGCCGCAGCCGGCCCCGGAGAGGCAGAAGCGCCCCGCTCCCCTTGCCCGCACCTGATGCTCACGCCGAGAAAAGCGTGTCTGGAAGCGCGCAGCTGGGGCGGGGGGTGCCGAGAAGGAGGCTGGAAATCAATGAGAAATAAACAGTCCGGTATCCACCTTTAGCGTGGAGAGGACAAGGCAGAGGGGAGGCGAGCGCAGGCCGGCCAGCGCCAGTGGGTGCCCGGGGCGGTGCGCACCCGCGGGGCCGGGCTGCCGAGGGGTCGCGTCCCCCAGCCCGGGGGCTGCCGGCTGCCTGCCTGTGGGCGGTGATAACGTAGTCGGGCGACCTGTTGTCTTTAGGGCAGCTTTTCACTGAGGCGGGCACCTGCGCTCCCTTTGGGACAGCGCTGGACCACGCAACTGCTGTTCCAGCAGGTGAACGAGGAGCAAATCTTGATTATTTTTTTTAAGTCAATCGCCCTGTTTTAACAAAGAACCTCCAGGGCTTTTATTTCATCCCGTGGATTGTCTGCTCTGTACTCTGAAATCAAGAATATACCTGCCATCGATGGTTACTAATGCAGTCAGCAATAGCAGCACGCACGTTAGGGTAAATCCGAGGTGATCAGAATTCATCCATTCAGCCCGCCAGCCAGCCATCACCCCAGCCAGCCTGACTCTGAGCGTGCAAAACTCCCGCTGGGTGAGAAGGACACAGGATTCAGCTACAGGGTTCTGCAGTAAGCTCCTTATTATAAGGAACACAGAGGATATAAGACTCCATGAAAGGATCCACCTATGTTTTGTGTAACCTCTCTTGCCATTAGCAATATCAAGTCTGCAGCTGTTAATCTTAATAAACTGTCCTCCTCTGCTTTCTAACCCTCTCAGCACTTTCTCTGACCTTCCCTGTTCTCTCCTGCCTCAACTTAAAGAACTTTATTTGTATGGCAATTGAAAGTCACCTGCTTTATCCATAGGATAAACTTATACAATACAGATGTTCAATCTGCCTTAGTCAGGCAAAAGTAGAGTAACTGAAAAAAAGATAGTGTTATAAAAACATAGGAGTGTTTGTAGATGATCAGATGTTTCTTCTGCAGGATGATGCAGACATCCATATGGCTAAGTTTCAACTTATAGTTACTTTCAAAAAAAAAAAAAAAAAGGTTATAGAACAAGTAGGCACAAACCAGCTGATTTTGCTGTTCTGGGAAAATGTGCTGTGTCATATCATATAACAGTGAGCTTCAACATTTTTCCTTTTCTGAAGTAGGGCGTTTTCATCATTAAAGATATTAGATCTCTTTTGATTGGCACTCTTAATTTTAAGGACATCATTACAATAGTATTGACAAATAGAATGTGGTACATACCAGGTATGTTTAAATATGCCAAATGTAATCAGTCACCATCATGGAATAGCCACAGTGGCCATTGCATGTTCTGTTAGTGAGACCTTAAGGGGATATCTCAGGATCTGCATAGTCGGATGCTAAAAGCTTGTTCAAATGTGTTTATAAGCAAGCATGCAGGATTTGTAAGTTAGAGACTGGTCAAAATCACTTTCTGCCTCAATATATCTCCCTCCTGTAGCGAGTTTGAAATTTCAAACTTCATACAACTGCTAAAGTCTTCACTACCACCTTTTTTTGCTTTATATCTCATTTTGTTGCAAAACCTGTTTGTTTGTTTTTTTCCTAAAAAACATAGTAGCTCACCAGCCAGCATGCACCTTTCATTACCCTGGTTTTGTGTGGGTAAATATTTATATACTTAGTATGCAATTTTTGCATCCTTAATTAACCAATAACCATACCCTTACATTTCTACTGGGCAGTAAACTAAAAAATGGAGAAAGGGATTCACATCTAATAAAACAAGAAATGTTAAAAAAAAAAAAAAAAAAGAAAAGAATTGTGACCATAAACAATTGTCTCAAATGACATCTTTGTATTGTTTGGAATTATTTAGATTTTACTTGTAAGAGTCCTATTTATTTTTAAATCAGTTTAAGGTTTTTTTTTAAGTTTTGCATTTTCCTTAGAGTTAGAACATTGCCTGATTTTATTACATAGAAAGACAGATACATTTTTAGATTAGAAATTTACTTTTATTGGTTCTTTACTGGATGTCAGCTGAAATCCTATTTTTAAAAATAAGCAAGACAACAAAACACAATTACATTCCTTGATTCAGTACGCGCACTGTTATTCTTTCTTGTTTTAAACCATCCATTACCCGGCAATCTCTTCATATGGCACATTCTGTCAGCCTCTCACTTTCACAGCTGAGTTTTTCTGTTCATCTTTGTGGGAGTTTGTTTGAACCCAGAATATTTTATTCAGCAAGATATGAAGCACTTCCTTCCTGTGGTCTAACATCTTCAGGCTAACCTAAGACACTGATCTACCTGAGGATGGTTAGCATGGCAGAAAGGAGATCAATCATTTGGAAACCAATTTAAGCACTATGGACACTTTCATACTGATATTAGAAAAAGAAAAAAGACAGACAAGTACAAAAATATTTCTAACAGTTTCATCAGAATTAGTAGTGTACAGTCTCCTGTTGAGAGCTAAGTGAAGGTCTGGATACTTTAACAGACAGAAGAAAAGCTTTTACTTCTGAGCTTTATTATGCTGGTGTTTCAATCATAAGAACAGACAAATAAGTCTGCCTTGCTTCCCCACTTCTGTGGCTATCTATGTGTTTACATGACAAATAGCAGAAGTAAGTCCTGGGCAACTGGCTGTAGGTGGCCCTACCTGAGCAAGTGTGTTGGACCAGATGACCTCCAGAGGTCACTTCTCACCTCAAACATTCTGTGGTTCTATGATTTTGTAAGCAATGGAGGACAATGGAGAATAAAGGAGGGGGACAGTTTTGGTTTTAACGTTAGTGAGAAAAAGAAACTCTTTAATATTCAGGACTGAATTAGCTTGCTTTCATTTGTAACATAGATTTAGACAATATATCTGGATTATTTTCTCCTTGAACCAGAGATTATTCAGTCTCAGCTAAAATGGAAAATTATTCATTCTCAGTTAAAAATTCCACAGCACGGAGGTATCCTAAGTAAATTGCCCCTGTACCTTTCTTCCTTCAAATCTTTCTTGTGAAAACAGAATCTGTCCAGCATTTATGCCTTTTCTTGGCCATTTCAGATAGTCTTGTTCTATCCCTGCTCTGCCATTGACTACTGTTCTAACTATGCCCCTTGAAAAGTAAGTGAATTAATTCAAAGTAGCCACCAGTTACTCCCACATTTGTACTGAAAGACTCCTTGAACTGCAAGAAACAGCAAAGTTATGAAACAGAGGAGGCATCAGCTTCCTGATTTATGGAGAGCAATCTACCCGTCTGAGGGCGGGAAAGAAGAAATGAGAGAGTGATATTTCACTTCTCTACACTTTCTTTAAAAACAGTGTGGATTCTGTGCTGACGTATGTAAGCACAGATGCACTTTTTGTCACAATCTCTTTGTGAATGATTTTTGTTGCTAGAATGTAACAAATCCAAACTACAGGCTCAGAATAATACAGCTATACACGGTGTGACATTTGGAAACGTTAAAATGAATCACCAAGCTGATTAGCACGTCTGCGTTTGTAGTTTAGTTCAGGTTAGGAGTCTGGTTTTGAAGTGAATCTCCCGATTGCCCCCACTTACCACATTTTCGATGGCAAATTGGAGCAGTCTTTGACTGCGTGAGCTGTTCCATCTGATGGATGAAACTAAGCTGAGAGATGTGTTCCAGGAGCAGAGTCTGTTTTCCAACTTCTAAAGGGCATGCAGTCCACAGGAACAGACTAAAACTAATACTAAATATATACCCTTAAAACAGATACAGAGAAGGCATGGAGATCTCAGTACCAACCATTTCATTTTTCAGATACGCTCCTTTTGCACTGAATTACTTATTATTGTAGACTTATCTAGTATTTCTTTCAACTGAAACAAGAAATAGTGGAATATGATCCATTCTTTTTGTGATGAAATACCTACTGAGAGGCTAATGTATATATAGACACTGGTCCCTATTTGGTATCAGGATAATGACTTCTTTTGGTCCTCTAAAATAAAATGTATTCTCTCATTATCCATTTTCTGGGCATTTCCTGTAAGTGCAGGAAGACTCTGAGTCTGCACCCTCCAACAATACTTCCCCCAACACAACAGGGTTAGAACACCTCACAATCATGTATGGGGGTACACGCTCAAAAATCTTTTACTGATAGGGTTTCATAATAAAAAATGTTTGGAGACCACTGACCTAGAAAACCACTGCCAACTATCTTCTCCGGAGCAAATGATACTTGCAAAAGGGCTAGCCAGGATTCCAGTTTTTAGACTGAGATGTATTTGGCACTTCAATTAAGGGTTTCAAGAACCTTTGATTTTACCATTTAAAGAGTAAGGGTCATTCCTAATGGAATTTCTTAGTACAGAAAATAGCTTTTTTTTTTTTTGTAATTCACATATTGGTGAGTTGGTTTATGAATTAGACAGACATATTGCTATCTGAATGATCTATTGCAATATCAAATGCAACACTGTTTCAGCAGAATGTTATGTTGGGCAATCACATTGAAGAATTAAAACTACCTGGTATTTATTACGAAGTAATAAATTAAAAACTATATTTCACATTTATAAATATGCCTAAAATCAAATGCTACATGTATGCATAAACATAGACAAGTGCATATTCAGAATTTTGGAATTAAATATTCGTAATTGCATTGCTTTATCTTGTATAATGAAGGCTAGAAATAAATCAACTTTGAGTTTTCTAACTTCATCTTATTTGAACTATGCCAATTCAAGTATGAATGAATACTCATACAAGTCAGATCATTCTTTTCCATATTTATTTTTCCATGGAATTAAAAGGAGTCCTCACAGAGATTTTGCTCAATCCTAAATAAAGGGGGAAAAAAGAATCCTCCCCATATGATGCCAGCTGTAGAAAATGTTAATCCAAAATGAAAGTGCCTGATAAAACTGCAAGGCTCCAAAGTGGAGGAGTAAAATGTAAATTGTATTATGATTCTAAAATTTCTCAATAAAATCAAACGACTGCATAGTCCATAGGACTGCAGTGCCCATAGATAACCAACAGAAGCTGCTGATGAACTGCAGGAACTTTCTGCTCACACAAATAAGACAGTTCTGGGCCTCACTCCTGTTTCTCTTCTGAAGGAGAACTTTCCCTTTTGAGTCATTGGGGAACAGAAAATTCCTCCTGCATCATCATTAGCTAGTTGTATGCAAATACGAAAACAGAGTGTGCGTTTGTGTATTGGCCTGCCATGTGTGAATAGAAAATGTCTGGAAATTAGGCAGATAACTATTGTGGTAGTAAATTGCAACCTAATTATTAATGTCATTAGGACCTTAGCACAATATGCAGTTAGACTGTATAGCCATGTTCTGGTGACAAAAAAATATTAGCTGATTCATCTGCACTTGTCTCTGAGCCATTCCATTGAAGCTTTCCCTACACTCTTTTTCCTATAACTGTATTTAGGATAAATATATCCAAATACCAGACAGGGGACCCACCTGAAAACTGTATTTAAAAATAATGTGACATATGTAAGGACTGTATGTACTTGTTATTCATTGTATCTCAAGGCAAAGTTTAGTTTAAAGATACTTGCATGTTTTCCTGAAGCTCATTAAATATTCTCTTTCGCATTGACAAAAGAAATGACCTCCTTATTAAGAAAAAACAGCAACATTTCTTTTACTTGATAGTATGGAATCTCAAAAGAATTAATTGGAAAGTTCAACTAATTTTTATTTCATTAGTGTTCCAGTGGAATGCTGTGATTAAATGCATTTATTCAGGGGATTGTTAATAGGACTCAATTTACGTTTTTTGGAAAATATTCTTTTTTATGCTAGAGAGGCAGGGTAGGTCGTCTTTGTTATTTAGATAGAATATTTGTAATACCATGACGTAAAAAGAAGAACATGAATTATGCTGTCTTACCAAACTTTTCATTGTTGTGAGAGAGTGAGAGAGGCAGTGACAGGTCACACATTTTGGACTCAAATTAGTTATTGTTAGATGCCATGAAAATATTCATTACCATAGACCTGGTTCAAAAAGGGCACTTATTTATAATCTCTTGGAGAAAAGGAATTTGAATGCTGTATGCAATTTGCTAACTGCCAAGTCAACATCTTTGCTATATGTAGCACACAAGTTATATATGTAACACATACAACAAAGCTAGAAGTAAATAAATGATGTACTGGAAACTAGCTTGAGATGACAGTAAAAGAGGAAGAGTTATATGAGAAGACTGAATTAGAAGCAGAAACCTAGCTTGGTCAGCAGGCGTAAATCAACAAAATATCACTGAAGATGCTGCATACACATTTGTCAGTCCAAATGAAGCCCTATTTTAATTACTAGCGTCTAGATTAACACATAGTTTAGACTTGCATTATATTGTTCTGTTCTTAATCTTGAGGTGGCGAAAAAAGAGAAGGTTGACGGTGGATAGAAAGAGCAGATATATGAAGACAAGTGTGACATACTCGGAAGTTCTTGGATGTTAAGGGATAACATTGCAGCCTTATCTCTTCTTGGGTAAAACTACCTCACTACAAATACTTAAAAATCTAGGAAGCTCCATTATTAAATATCAGATCAACAACTGGCAGTAGAAAAACTTCTGAGGACCTGAATTCACAAGACAGAAGTACTCAGAGATGACCTCCACCAGGGTAGGATTCATTCAGGATCAAACCACCCAGCTTACATCCGCCATGAGGTGTTTGAGTTTTAAACAGTGACCATGGGTGAAAGAGAATCACACTGAGGTTCTCAGCAACACAAGCAAATTCAAGTGGCAGCATCCCCAAAATGGGGATAGTTGACCTGGGCAGAACGCAAAATTAACTCCAAAGAGTCATTGCCCCGGCAAGCACCTACACAAGCGGGGCTGGCAACTGCTGCTGCAGGCAGTGCTCATTAGCATCCCTAATGTCTGGAAGAGATTGTTGCCTGTGTATTTGTGCTGGTTTTGGATGGAATAATTTTCTTCATAATTGCTTGTATGTTTTGAATTTGTGCTGGAAACAGTGGTAATGCAGGGATGTATTTGCTATTGCTGAGCAGTGCTTGCACAGAGTCAAGGCCTGTTCTGCTTCTCACACCACCCCACCAGCCAGTGGGCTGGGGGTGCATAGGAAGTTGGGAGGGGACACAGCCAGAACAACTGGCCCCGACTGACCAAAGGGATATCCCACACCATATGATCTTATGCTCAGCAGTAAGAAGTAAGAGGAAGGGAGGGATATTTGGAGTGATGGCATTTGTCTTCCCAAGTAAGCATTATGTATGATGGAGCCCAGCTTTCCTAGAGATGGATGAACCCCTGCCTGCCAATGGGAAGTAGTGAATGAATTCCTTGTTTTGCTTTGCTTATGTGTGGCTTTTGCTTTACCTATCAAACTGTCTTTATCCCAACTCATGAGTTTTCTCACTTACCCTTCCAATTCTCTCCCTCACCCCACTGGGAAGGAGTGAGCAAGTAGCTGTGTGGGGCTGAGCTGCACACCAAGGTCACACCCCGACAGTATTGGATATGATTTACACAGCCAGTCCCTGTCTATAATGGCACAGGATGCACAGGTGCCACGTCTGTCCTTACGTGGATCTTTTCACTGCTCCCAGAAGTCAGTTGCCTTATGAGCCTACTTTGTTAACACCTGAAGTTATCTGTGGTGTTTTTCTTTTTCTGTATACATGGAGGTTATACTTTTAGGAGACCAGCATAAAAATGTTCTAAATAAGGCAAAATAATTATATTATGTTTTGGGACAAAGTATTAGTAGGTATTTTGGTTGTAATTTCTCCAAGAAGATAACTATAAATACAGAGTCCTTCCTTGACTATTATTTAGATCAGTAAGTTGTTACCAGGTAAAATTTTTTCTCAATTTCTAGTTTAAAATACATGTCCTGTCATTTAATTTCTATAACACTTCTTCACAGTTAAGAAAAATACGTTAAAACACAGCATTTTTATACATATTTCCTGCAAAACACAAACTATTTATTTCCAAGGGCTAGGCTCATGAAACAATAATCAGTTGTCTTTAAAGTCATAGCTAGGGCAAAATTTAGTATCATTAGGTCAATAATGTTAAAATCAGCTTTTTTTTTTAATCTTTTGAATGACCTTTCATTCACAATGCACATACGCATATTTTCACAGAGGTCTTCATGGTTACATGAATAGTATGCACTTGCACGTGACAGTTTTTTAAATTACAGTTCAGCTTACTCAGTGCATTCTGCATCAGCTTTCTAAAATGAATAGCCTCAAGTTTAGCTACTCTATTTTAAAACTGCCAAATATCATTAGTAAAACAGAACAGTTCAAAAAGTAATTAATTCCAGGCCTTAGAGTAAACTGTTATTTTAATTAAAAGAAGACTAAATAATAATGTCTTAGTTCTTAGAGCATAAAATAAAAAAAAAGTCTATATCAGTTACATTTAATATATTTTAAATGTAAGTTGAAATATATTAAAGGCATATGTCCCGTTCCTACTATTTATAAAATAAATCACCAGGTTGTCCAAAATTATAATATACACAAGGAAGGTACTCTACATGTGAAGAAACATGAGTTTTAAGCAGTTTGATTTCTACTACAATTTTACAGTTCTGTGTTTGGTGATTGTCTCCTTATGGAGTAGTGAAAGTCTCAGCAGGTATGTCTGCAGTGTGCCATAGAGCATAGCATGGCTGCCCCCAAACTAACACCGATCCCACTCACTGCCAAACAAGAATCTCCAGCAGGATAGTCACCATGGCTTAAAGAAGCTTGAGCTACAAGTCACCCATGGGAAACATGGTTTGTTTTCTAGAAGTGTGTCACATGGTTAGCACTGCTTGGGGCTAGCTCAGGTATCTATGTACGAAGCTCCTTTGCACAACCTTGTCCTGGTTTCCCAGGAGCAGACCCATGGGCCAGCCATGGGGGGCAGGCCATGAGTAGCCCCGAGTCAGCTGGGAGTTTCAGTCAGGGCAGCTGCCCCAAGCTGACTCACAGGTGTATCCCACACCACTGACATCAAGCTCATTATAAAAGGAGGGAGCTCACAGAGGGTGAGGAGTTCCTTTCCTAGGAGTTTCATCTTCTTGGTTTTCTGTTCTTGCTGCTGGTCCTAAGGCTGAGTATAATCTTTTATGCTTTATATTGGTGACTGTATTACTTTTGTTATTTCATTAAATCAGTTTCTACTTTAACCCATGGGGCTTCTTAGGTTTTAGTCTGGTTCCCCTTCTCAGCTGTGGAGGGGTTATTGGGTGGTAGAACAACTGACACAGTTTCGCTCCAGACACAGGCTAAATGTAGATAAGCATGATTACTTATGCCTGTCATGCTTATCTCAGCCTGTAGTTGAACTGCACTAATGCAACAAGTGTCACCACAAAATTTCCTATGTGGAAGAAATTCCAGCTAGTGCAAGAAGATTTAAAGGGCACATATTTTGGCAAGAACAATGAACTATGCTTGTCCTTCCCTCCATGATACTTGACTTTCCCTATAATTTTTAATTCATTCGCTACTTTATGACCAGGGCCCAGGGAAAAGATCAATTCATATTTTGGAGAGGAAGACAGACAACAGGTTTGCTCTTCTAGTAAAAAAAAATAAATAAAAAGTATTTTCTAGATTATAGGTCAAGCCTGTAAGAGCATCAGGTAAAGTTTAAGAAACTGATGCAAGGTTTTATCATCACTATGAAGAAAATTACAGAAAAATACTCCCCTTTATTCCCAGCTACAAGGTTTACCTCTTTGACCTTGTCTTCTCTAACACACTTTTAAAGAGTGGGACAGGAAACCTGAATCTGGAATCTGAGAAATCTTGATTCAAGTTTTTTTTCTTTTCCTGATTTAGACTACAGATTTAATCTGGGAGTGATGCATCCTAAGTAATTGTCTGAGTGTTGACCATGGCCTTTTGTTTTGCTTATTTATTTTTCCAGGAAAATCCAATGCTGGACAGAAGAAACTTTTCCCTAAAGATATTTTCTTGACACTAGCTCATTGCCACAGTAAGTTTCACTTCAGCAGATCATTATGCCTTAATTAAAAAACAAAACAAACAAGCCTCTTCTGCCAAACTGCTGCACTGAAAAATTCCTAGCCCTTCCAAAATATAACATATTTGTAAGCTAGAGAAACATTCCACTGCATACTCAAGACAATGACATATTGAATAATCAAATTATGTTAGTCATACTAATTAGTGCAACACAAACTGTGTTGGACAGTCCATGAGGCTTCTTAATCTCAGGTGTCAGGTTCAACTGCAGAATTGGAGATTCTCCAAATGTAAAGCATGAATATCCATACCAAAATCATTATTGAATTTGGCTCCTGAATTTACATTACCAGCAGAGACACTCAGAGAGGGCTTTTCAATCATTCATTCTCTGCTCAGAGAATAGTTTTAACCATTCAGTGAGCTGGCCGTTCACTGACCCAGGATCAGTGAAACTTGCTTTCGATGTACTGCTCATTTGAGTAACTGTTCTTTGCCTACAGTTAAAATTTTATGTCTTATTTTTTTATGGGAGGAAATTTTATCATGATTATCGTGGTATTATATAAGACGGATTCTCAGTTTCTTATGTGTCTAAACTTTATCCATTTGGGTATGTTTTTTTTTTTTTCTGCCATTCATCTGATTCTATCTTCATACTTTGGAAAAATGTCAAGAATGGTTCAGCCATTTCTCAGTCTGATGTAAAGGGGGAAAAAAATCTGCTAATTCTTTATCTTTATGAAAATTATTTTACTGAAAAGTTTTATATAGACCTTCTTTTGAATGCAGGTATATGAATTCAAGTTAAATTTATAATACCTTTATACAAATAATAAGAGTAATAGAAGTCTACCTCAATTTGACCAAATTAGGAGACTGAGAAGCACACTAGGGCTATCTTCCACCCAGTAGGAAGGAGAGAGGAAAAAGATATGAAGGCTAACACATAACTGAAAGCATACTTCTTCTAGATGGTGCTATTGCTTTGCTCTTGCAGGGAAAAAAATCTTTTAGATAAAAATTAGATTGTGATAAATTAATTAGGATCTATACTACTGTTATACAATCAAGGGAAATTATTAGGATATGAAATAATCTCACATATAGCATATATAACTTCTGAATGTATATTATATTTCTGTTTTCAGGTACTTTTTAAAGGTGTTTTTTTAATTTTACATGTATTGTCATAAATTACATTGCAGTAATAAACACTTATTGATTGGATTTCATCTTGAAAATTTATACCAAAAGGAGCCTTTGACCACAGAAAACTTTCCTTTTTTCATTGACAGTATTAACAGGCTTGAAAGCCAGAAAAAGCTCATACAGCCCTCTGAGATCTGCATGCACTTTACTATCAGATGACCTGTACAGCCATCAGAATTGAAAAAGGTCTCCAGACATCAAAGAAGAAATGAACTAAATCAGAGAAATGCTCTTTGTAGAGGTATTTACATTTGTTAGAATTTATAGCATACTGATAAATTTGTAACAATTAGAATGTTTTTACTTCTGTTCAGATGCCTAATTTTTTTATATGGCTTTAAGAATATTGGCTTCCCTGGAAATAAATTGAGGGTTTCAGTAGTATAAGTGTTCAGAAAAGCTGTAGTTCAAAATCACTTACTTGGCAAAAGTCCCAGGAAGACAGCATTGGTGTCATCTGTTCAAAACATTATACGACTCCTTCACTGCAGTCTGTGAGCATCTCAAAGATTTTATTATGTTTAATTTCAAATCTTTATAGAATCATAGGAAAATAAAGCTGAGATGGACTTCAAGAGGTCACCGAGTTCTCTGGCACAAGGCAAGAAACTATATCTTTGTCATTCCTGATACGTGTTTGTGTAGCCAGTACTTAATCTCTAGTGAAGGAGATAAAGTCTTGATGGGCAATTTCTTTCCATGCATCAATAACCCTAGTATTACAGATAGTTATGCTAATATCCAGCCCAAATCTTTTTGGAGGAAATCCACTGTATATTGACAAAATGCCATGAGCCTGCTGAGCCTGTTTAAGCATCACAAGATTCTGGGCTTACGCTGTCCTCGGTGCAGTGGTGCTGCTCAGTTGAAGCTTACTCCCCCATTAAGGGAACTAGATTTTGCTCTTAATCATTATGATCAGCCTAGTCTTTGACTCAAATAGAGATCACAAAAGAGTACTAAAAAGAGACATCCCAAAACATAAACTGTGGGCTTAGCATCCATGTTCCCTCCCTCCAAATTACTTGCAGAGGAACTCTCTGCCACACTACTGCCCCTGCAAGCTTATATATGGGATACTTTAAGTGATATTTCAGTGGCTTATGGAAAGCACTGCAGTCTTAGTTCAGTTACACTGTTTATGCTGTTTATAGTATAGGATATAATAGGACAGTACACATCTGAGACATCAGGGGTACCAAATATTCCTTCCTCATTTCCCTACTGAGTGCTTAACACAGCACACGAGATTATGCCCCCTAACTATTGCTCACCTTGCCCATTTTAGTTATTGCTTTGTTTTGCCAATTACTAGGCCTAGTACAAAGGACACAGCCAGCAGAAAAACAATCCAGTAAGTAGATTCTATTGCGCGTAAAGGAGTCAGTATATAGGGGATCGCTGGGGGTACAAACCAGTCAGATAGATCACAAATAATAGATATCAACCCCAGTGACCCCAAAAACGACATAGAACGACCCATAATAGATGGAATAAACAAAGATACAAGGTATCCCATAGAAAAAATGGGAGACAACCAAGTCAATAGGGTGATCACATACGATAGAAGCAGCCCCGTGTTGCCTCCCCACAAAGCCCGTGTTTGTAAGTGCCAGACCTGAGTAGAATCCAGTTGCATGAGGAGCCAGGAGGTCCTTCCCCAACAGGAAACTCTCTGAAGTGCATCCACTCCACAGACAGACACTCCAACTCTTCCTGCAAGTGGTCCCAGCTTTTATGCCCAAACAGGACACCTGGCACTCATTTACCCAATGCGGGGCACCTGGGGCTTGTTTACCCAAGGGCTCTCCTTGCAAGGCCGGCCACACCTTGGAGGAAAGCCAAAAGGTAAACTCATCCCCTCCTCTTAAAGGGCCATGGGGCCCACCCATATGTCAACCTTAATTCAGGGCTTGGGGTTCAGACCCCAGCACTTCATGCTTCTAATCAGAGTTTGATTCTCATAGCCCACTTCTGCATAAGGCTTTAATAAGCAAGAAAAAAGATAAATTGCAAAGTAAGCACAAAGGTCTTCATACATTTTCCTCAGCATATAATATTAAAGTACAGTCTAGCACAAGGGCCTGTGATCAGAACATGTTTGCTGGAATCTAAATAATTCCCAGATAATACCTAAATTTTCTAATAAATCTCAGGAACAGTAAGATGATGGCATTTGTGAAAATAATAAAGTAGTAATCCTCACAAATCATACCAGTTCACTTTCAAATTATTCAGAGATTCACCTTCCATACAGAAAGGGAGAAACTAAAGGCAACAACATTTCTGAGATCATTCAAAAGCTAATTCAAGATTGCTCAGAGTTATAGTCTGTTCATCCTCTTGTATGATGACTACTGTTACAAAATTTACAATGTCCTTAACTTTTCTTTGAAATACACTTCAAAAAATGGACCCAAATTTGTCAGTATGTTGTCTTTACCTTTGCAAAATAATTTCAATTAAAAAACCCCTATTGATCAGGTTTAATTTCTACAGTAGATCTGAGCTGAATAAACATATCACTTGTTTCATTTAATGAAATGCTGTAGTTGTCAAAGTCCGCCACAAGCCACGTTCACATTCTGAGTTATAAGATGAAAATTTTAATAGGGTTAGCATTGGATTTCGTACTACTTTCAGAAAAAGAAATATATAATGCAGTGGAAAAAAGAATGTGTTAATTTAGTTTCCATTGCTTCATAGTTTAATGAAAAACTAACAGAGCAGATATATAAAGCATATATATAAAGGTAGATACAGACAATATAGAGAGAATATGCAAGAAAACTAAAGTTTCATCAGAAAAAGTAGATAAATTCTATGTATTGGTTTTTATCGCAGAGAAGGTGAGGATGTTCCCTCTCTGAAACTATTCTTTATGGGTGAGTTTAAAGTGCTGCTTAATCTGGAATTGGTGCTAGAGGAATCAAAGGTGACAGTAGCAATACCAGCTTATGAAAGAGATATGGATAATGACCTGAATAACTATAGATCAGCCTGAGCTTCACAGTGGGCAAAATGGCAGAAACAAGAAGATAAGGTCACCTGAGGATAAATACTGCATGCTACAAAGAATCAACACAGCTTTTGTAGAAGAAAGACATGTCTGATATATCCACCAGAATTCTCCAAGATAGCAATAAACTTTGAGAAAATAAAAGGCAATTTGGTTAATAGACCATTCTTGGCTTTTCAGTATATTCTACACAAAAGTTCCTAAATAAACTAAGACATCAGACATACCAGGTAAGATTTTCCCCTGGTGAGAAACAAAACACAGGAATAAATGTTAAATTTTCATGATTACAGGATCTTCCCAGAGGAACCTTTTTGGGTCTCTGTTGTTAAATATGCTCATAAATAAATCTGAAAGTTATCTGAGCAATGATATGATATAGCTTGCTGAGAATAAAAAATCATGCAGAAGAGTCAAAGCTGAATGTGAAATATTAAAAAAGGACCTTATAATATTTGGATGAAGCCTCAAGAAACTGGAAGATAAAGTGGCAGATTAACTCAAATGAGATAATACAAGGTAATTAATTTTTAAAAATATCAGTGACATACTCAAAATAATAGACTCTATTATGATGAATGAAAGAACTTTTGAAGTTTTTGTAGGCAGCTCTTTGAAAATATCAGATAGAACTTTCAGCAGGCAAAAAGGCAAAACAAATGTTTGCCATCATCAGGAATAAAAGTAACAAAATAGGCAGCTTGGTTAAAACGTACATTCTTACATGCTGCATACGGTCCTGTTCATCCCATCTCAAAAAATTTACATTAAAATGAAAAAATATGGATCAAAAGGTAGAAATTGTGTTGCGAGAAATGGAGTAGCTTCTACAGGTTTGGAAAGATATTTTTGACAACTGATATGATGGGAGCCCTGCAGAATTATTAGTGATGTGAAGTAGGTGAAATGGGAAAGCTGGAGAATAAATACCTTATTTCTTTTTTTCCTTTAAAATTGTGCTCTTGTTGATTGTGAACAAGATTTTGGCTTGATGCAATACATAACTTTCTAAAATGTTCTTATCAATGTGCTTTTCAGGCTCTGTTTCAAAAAAATTGCATGTCAAAGTATTATTTGCATGCAACCTGTATGGTAAGTCTAAAAAGAAGGAAATTTGTACCTGGACTTGGTCATAATTGCTGGCCAAGTGTTAGTATGTGCTGATACATACTTCCACTGGGTGATACTGGTTCTTTCAAAGCTAAGTGTTTCCCCATCAGGCACTTAGTTAAACCAAGTACTACAAAAGACCTGAAAGAGTCTTCCTTTTTCCCCTGTGTATTCTAAAGCAGGTCACAAGGACTTGAAGGTATTCAGATTCTCAAGCTCCAAGGGAGTCCTTCCAAACAATCTTCCTCTGCCTTGGTAACTGCAGAGCTCTTTCAATATCTGAGGCTCCCTGAGGTGCTTCAAAGTCCCAAGGGCTCTGAGTCTTCCTAAGTGTCCTTGAATGTGATTAACAATCTGGAGTTTTCAGGTTCTTCACTTTCCAGGGGTGAGAAGGAAGGTTCTCTTTTGGCCAAACATCCTTCCTGGGGTTTCTGGAGTTGCTGATTTAACACTGAGCAGCTACAGAGTCCGGAAGTTCTGGCTTACAAACTCACTATCAGTACATCAGTAATGTCTGTCAGCCTGTGTTTCTTCTGCATTTTGGGTAAAAACCTGTAGCTGGTTACACAGCTTTAGTCTTTGAAATAAATACTAAGTGATTTGATATGATTCATTTACATTTCTAGAGACAAAATCTCACTTAAATTTAATCAATACAGGGACTGAACTGTTAATTCTACAACTCAGGTCTGCTACAGCTTGCTATGAAGAGTGCAGAGAAACCTTACTCAACCACATTAAAAAAACCCAAACTAACAGATCAATACTTATTTTACAGAACTTTTCTGTAAAGTTAGAAGTTTGGCTATAATAAAAGCTGTGTTTTGAGACAAATCTTTTCTCTGCTTCACAATCCTGACTAAAGTAGTGTTTGTTTATTTTTTGTCTCTTAATGCTGCATTTAAAGGTTATATTTAAAAGAGAAAGAATGAAATTCACTTGCATTTTATGACTTAAGGGGCAAAAGGAAAGACATGCTATTCATTCAGAAATTTTGCTGTTACTTAGTCTACAATGCACTCTACATTTATGTGTGTTTTGAATGCACTAAATGATATTCCTAAAATCTTGCTATAATCGTAATATACAATGCAATACTCTTAGCTATACATTAGGAAAAAAAAAAAAAAAAGCTATTTGAATTCTTGGTTTCAAAGCCAGTCTCTCATCCTTAATCACAGTTTGATTTTCCTTTCAGTTCTTGATTTCACATGGACCCATAACTGATACTCATCTTTTCCCCTGTGCTTAATTACAGACTTATTAGGTTCTTCTTTTAAACTATTTTAAGTTTGGACACTGCAGTTTGGATGGGAGGAAATGTTCTGTTTGTGTGACAGACTAAATGAAGAGAGACCAGAATATGAACGAAAATAAAAGCATGATGATACCAGCTAGGAGGTTTGTTTTGTTATGTGCCTTACAGATGTCATAGATGAAAGGGAGTGTTTGCTCCGTGGTGAATCTGACATTTTTGATAACTGCTTTAGTAAGGTTTAGGTGTATACCAGAATAATCAGAACTCTTTCTGGAGTGGGTGTCACATGTTTGCTTTCACTCTCTTACAGCACAAGAGTAAGCCGTGTCTCTCTTGAAAATCTAACACATTCATCCCATCTACCCTTCTTAAAATATAATACGTTTGTGAACCATCTGATTTGAACCGCATGGCCAAGCTTCAAGAGTTGTCTTACATTCACAGGTAAAATAAACCCTTTTAAAAAAGAATATGTGCCTTTGCATTGTAGCTGTGTGTCATCAATTAGAGGAGTATGGTGAGGTTTCTTTAATTATTAAATTTTGAAATTTTTACTTGAGCAATAGCTGTGGCTAGATAAATACTGAATGGTGCAAAATGTACCTGTTACAAGAGCTTTAACGAAAATACTTTTGACTGGGAAAAAAGCTTACACTGGGTGAAATTTTAAACAGCTGTGTATGAACAGGCATCACACACTACTTTAGAAATGATGAAGAACCTATTTTCAGCATTAATGTAGCAGTAAGCCATTTCAAAGACATCATAAGAGGAAAGGTTGAATGAGTATGGACAATCATTTACCACATATGCGCATTAAACACATAGAAGTACAAGATGGCTTTAGCCTTCAAAGTTGCAGACTTCTGACATGTATGAAAAAGATCCAAAACACATGACAATGCAGGTAAAAATAACTAGACCTCAATAGCAGACCGCCCACTTAACAAAATACAGCCAAGATGACTGCATGATCAGTTGATGCCATGGATAAAATAAATTATTATACAGAAACTTGATGATGACCAAAGCATTTTTCAAAAATAGGAATTTAGTATCACAGTCTTTTCCTCATGGCTGCCCATACTGGTGGTATAGAAGGTGAAAAACGGAGAGGGACATTCTGACCATAAGAGAGAGTAGATGATCACTTTATGCAAACTGTAAAAAATCTGTTCCTCTGACCTTGAGGTAGTGAAAGGTGACTAATTAGTCTTCTCTGCTTTGACACCTACAGTTCACTGTCCTCAGGGCAAGAAATGTGTGGCAATTTATCTCTGCTTTTTTAATAGCTTGAAAAATGAGATGATAAGACATATCTAGGTTTGCGACTAATGTTCATGTGGTTGAAAGAGTGTCTTACATTGCCATATATTAACCTAACTTTAGAGTTTCATAATCATCAGGGTATTCCGTAATGTAAAAACACTCTGTGCAGAAAATACCTTTCTGTCTTCAAAATACCCTTGAGCAGTATATTCTACCATTTCTACATGATAGTCATTGCAAAAAGAGAATGTAGCTCTTTCAGAAGGCAATGAAGTCAGACGAGACTTCACTTAGCAATTACACCTGCAGACACTCATTTTGAGATCATTCACATGATGTCAAATGCTGGTGGTGTCAAGAATAATAGGACAGTTCAGAATATTTTGAAAAAGGTCATGCAGAAAACCAGACATTGCTAATGGTATAGTCACATGTCTGGGGATATGAAAGTTTTGATAGTGAATTATTTTTGGGGAGGCACATATTATACAAGCTGTTCAAGTACCAGTTCATGGGTAAATACCACTTAGAATGTTGTTAAAGGCAGCTTAATAATGGTGACATGAATGATAAAGTAATATTAACAGCTGGTCCTTGGGCCTTTTTTTGTTACAAGTTGAGAATAAGCAACTACTTGAATTTCTGGTGTCTTATGAACTACCAAGTGACTACTGTAATCCTCTCTAAAGCTGATATAGATCATTGCCTTAAGCTGCAAGATCTGTGAATAGAACACAGCATAAGATAATAATTGCATTCTTCTTATGATTTGTTTTCATTTTTTGATTCAAAATAGAAAAGAAGCCTTTGAGTGCTGTGTGTTCCTTTTAAGTGTGAAGGTTAAGGTATTCACTTGTATGATAAGATTCATAACAGTTTTTGCTCTATACTAAAAAAATCATACAAAATATCTTAGATCTGCAGGTCAGAACCTTGAGCAATCGACCTGAGAACATTTTCATCAACATAGGGAAACAATATAATACACCAAAAAATGTTCTGACATAAGATGAGGTCACAATTCCGTCTTTCTGAGTACATTTTTGTCTCAGTCTCCACTCTCATCTATTTTTATCAAAACACTTTCAGGAGATATTTAAAAGTTACAGCAAGTATATCCTTCCTAGCAAGACTTTTTTTTTTTTTTTTCCTTTCAAATGCAGTAAAGCAAGAGCTCTCTATCATGTGGTTTAATAGTCCAGAGAGAAACAAGTCTGATCATACTTATTGTTGGTAGGAAGTTATACTTCCATCCATTTTAGTTTTAGTTAATCAGGACACTGAATTGTAAAGTACATAAATGAGATTTGTTAGGATCCAAGAAACAGAGCTACATAATCTGCTCTCCGTCATGTTCTCAGAATACTTTCTGAAGCTTTTATGATCATGTGTGCTTATGACTAGGAAAGTATCCTGCATGTGCAGATGATGGCACAGAAAATTTGATCTCAGAAGTTCTCCTCAGGAGCATAAGCTACAAAGCAGTTTCAACACACCCAGCTTGCATTACTCCGTGCACTGTAACTTGCATTTCACTCACATGTGAATTATTAGCCATGGGTGCAGTGCTATTTTGAGACACATTGAGAAATGACAGGTGGAAGCATTAAGAGCTATCCTCTCCCTGATCTTCCAAAGCAGCTTCATGTTTCAGTTGCTAGACTCAGTTTGGATGAATCTCTGTAAATTTAAGCTAAGGAATAACTAAGGAGACCATTCTGTGTCTGCCAGCTGGATAATTGCAAGCTTAAGGGAAAATCAACATTAAATCAAGGCAGATGAAGATGTTTATCCTATCAAAGAAACACATCCATAGAAATTGTTTAAACCTTTATGGCAGTTTCATTAGTTTCAGAAGAATACAAAGTTGTGCAGATACTTGTCTTTAGGCACTAATATAATTATTGAGCCATTTTACTTTGTCTGTCCAATGACAGTCAGGCAGAAAGAATGTCAATTATGGCCTAGACAATGCCCAGTAATTTTTCAGGGACGATTAAAGCAGGTTTCTGAACTTACCAACAGGTCTTAACAGCACAAGTAAAAAGATATGAATGAACGAATGCTTACATGAACAAAAAGTATATAAAAATGCACTAACAAAAAAGCATTTTCTTCATCTCATTATCCTTATTTTTTACATCTTATGTATTGTAAGCATTCTAACCTTTTCTTCAAAAGTACAAATATTTTGTGACCTTACTGTCTCCCAGTTAGGGATGACTAACTTATCCCTGAGTAGTTTTAGAAAAGCAGAAGTATCTTCCCATTAGAAATCCACCTGAAAAATTTGTCACAACCATCAAACTTTATAGAAAGAGTAAACCACATGTTAAGGTTTTCCAGAGAGTATTCTTAAATACACAAATCAGACAGTTCCTTAAATTGTAGGAAGATAGAAACTTCTTGACCGGAAAGAGGAATGAGAAAACATGTCTTGGAGCTATGTGACACAGGTTTCCAATATCTAGAAAAATCATCTGCCATGCACATTCAAAGTTCAATTACCCAAATATACACTGAATTTATTGTTTAGTTTCATTACATTTTTAATGCATTTGGTTTCAGCAGATTTTTAGTCAGTAAAAATTCAGTACCCTCTCTCCAGCTGCGTTGCAGCAATCACAAAAATCATGTCATTATATTGTGCAGGGTGAGGTAAAATATGCCAGAACTCTCTAAAGTTCTGCTGTTCATGAACTAGTGCATAGCAGTTTTGCCAGCTAAATGTCCTCTTTTTCCATGAGTGACATAGTGGTTCAGTTGATACTGACAGTAAGTGAGGGGTCTGTCTCAAGGATTTAGCTTTTATAGTATTAGGTTTATTTAGGTGCAAAATGATAGGCTTTTTTTGCAAAGATCTCACCAGATCTTGCCATAATCTGGTTTCAGGAAATAATTTATAAAAGCAATCAAATATAAATCTAACAAATAGACATACTAGCAGGCAATGTCACAGCTGTTCTTGATCGTATTTCTCTTCAGGCCTTTGGCAATGAATGCAACAGTGGCATTTCTGTGCCTTGATTGTTACAGGAAAATCAAACCAAAATTTAAATATCTCTGTTTTGTACTTACACAAAATATTTGCCTATATTTATTTTTTCTCAATAACATTTTGTTAATTGTCATATTGTTGCACGTGTTAAAAGTTTTCTTGGTAGTACAATCACATGATAGCCAGCTTAAGTTCTCCACAGTATCAGGAAGTGCTCTTTTTTCCTCTTTCATATGTTTCTGCTCTTACATAAGCTGCAGTAGCAGTTTGCTAGAACTACAGCAGACATATGGATTATGAGAGATTTGCCTTTTTTCAATCAGATACAAAAGAAACCTGGAAGTATTAGAAAAAGGAAAAACAAATACAGAAAGGTGAGTGGAAAATTGTACTTTAAAATATAATCAGTTTGTTTTTTAAGATTGCTAAGGTATTGACAATTAATAGGTTCTTCTTGATTAATTCTCTCAGGTTGCTATTACTATTTTTCTAGAATCCTAAAATTCTTCAGGCTTTGCAATCTTTCCTATCATCTTGATCATTTGATCAAGAGATTTCTTAACCTCAGACAATTACTGTTATGTTACACAAGAGATCCCTGGAAACTCCTCTGTCTACAATAAGGACTTAAGTAGACAAACACAGTGACAAATGAAATTATAAAACTGCATGGCTTGATTAAAATATTGATTATTGTGGAATAGTAAGAAAAAACATGATTTCACTGTTTACCTTTCTTTGCAATCAACCATTGTACAATGTATTTTATAGATAAATTGTTTAACTTGTCACAAAAAATCATGTTCATTTATAGTTGATGATAAATTCATATTTATTCTTTCAATATAGGATTTGTCTACTGTCTATTTATATAAATACATGTGTGTGTTCATAAATATACAGAGTTTGTCATTGACTTCAGCAAGTCTGGTTTTCCTTCACACAGGGAAATTACATTTAGACACAGGTAGACAAAGACCACTGTGAAGAGGAAAAATTACTTAACTGTATGTGATTTTCTTTGTCTGTTATTGGCTTTCCATATGCAAACTCTATGGCCAATTTCTTCTGAAATCCTGCACTTGCAACTATAGGTTAGTAACGAAAAAAACTATGCGGAATAGAAAAAAGATAATCTGAATTGCCACAGGAACTCTTGGTTCAGTGGGAGTTGAAAAGAATATGACAAGATGGGTTTAAGGATACTCTTTGTTCCTGTTAACTAGACATGTTTTGCATGAGACTGAAATTATAGAGATGAAAACAGATGTTAGTCAGTTACACTTCAAAAGGTTTTCATGATGGCTAAATTGTCTGTTCTGACTGTTAGTGTCACACATAAGCATTGTGCATGATTTAATGTGCCTTTTGCGAAATATATATAAAAACTGCTTTCTTCTCAGGGGTACTCTGGTAGGACCTGGGGATTATGCTGTGAAGAGAGGGAAGGGGAATGGGGTCCTTATTTGTTGGAAAAAATATATAGTGGCCTTGAGGTTTTAAAGAATGTAAGAGCTGATATTCACATCCTAAGTGCGAACACTTCTAATTCAAACATCTAGGCATATTAGCAAAAAAAAAAAAAAAAAAAGTTACAATTAAACAAGAGCAAGTAACAAGATAGCTATCTGCAACAAATGTCCTTACTTTACTATTCAAGAATAACATGAGATCTTAGTGAAAATACCAAGATTCACTTTTTTTTTCATTATGTAGGGAATTAATTAAATATAAACAACCATTCTGTTCCTTAAAATAGATAATGTCCATTCAAACTCAATGAAAAAAGGAAGATTTTGAAAAAAATGTTTACCTTGTCACTCATTCTGTAAGAATTAATATCCTAAATGCAACCTCTCACTAAATGTATATTAGATTTCATCAAAGCTATAAGCTTTTCACCTCTTTCTATGATCATCAGTTTGAACCTTCGAAGTCCTTAATGCAATATAATAGATGCAATTTCATAGTAGTGTAGTAAGGTAAGTGGACGTCTGAAACAGGACTTAGGTTTTGTGTTATCTGCTAACACCACACAGAGAGGTAATTCAATGTTTAAAGGAATTACCTACTGCCTTAAATCAAACTCCAGCCTGGCTGTACTTGGCAGTAATAAATGCAATTTTTAGTGTATCCTATGGTACTTGCACATAAGGAAGTTGTGGTACTAGAAACAATTTGCTTTAGTTCAATACTAAAATGTATCCCATTGCTTTTTATTCACAGTCACTGTGTGGTGGAATTGTGGGACAGAAAGTCGGTTCTTTTTTTTTTTTTAGTTTATGCTGTGTAAAGACACATGCAAATATTAGAGACGGCAGCATAAAAATTCATGAAGTGGTTGGAAGCACTAGCAAAAATTACGAGCAGCTTTTAAAAATGGGACAAGAGCCTCAAAAGACTGTGGTTGATTGCCCAGTTTCCCAAAGAAGCACACTATGAGAAG
This sequence comes from Podargus strigoides, assembly GCA_028020825.1. Taxonomy (NCBI): domain Eukaryota; kingdom Metazoa; phylum Chordata; class Aves; order Caprimulgiformes; family Podargidae; genus Podargus; species Podargus strigoides. Next base: position 59,752,504 of record CM051620.1, read on the forward strand.
TCTTTTAATGAACCAAAACTAAAAATTTCTACTGTTAATGTAGCTCCTTCACAAAGAGATATCATCTGCTTTGTGGCCAATTTCTGTTGGAAATGAGATGAGCACATGGTGGTGTGCTCCACAGTACCAGTGACCTATTCCTCATGTCCTATCTTGTTAGTCTTTTGTAGCAGTATCAAACAACAGTTTTGTTGTGATCAGATTTCTCTCATCCCATAGGTCACAGACTGTTTCTTCTCAAAACTACGAAAAGTAGCAGTAACTGGTTGTGATTAGACAGTTCAGGGACCAGATGAGGTATGGAAATTCAGATGAGCTACTGGTGAACAAAACCATGGGATTTTATTACATTTCTCTAGTAAAAGATTTATGGGCAAAAGGAAAAAATATCCAACAAAAATAGGGTAGATTCAGATGAGTGGTTGTTCTTAACAGGGCAAGGTCTTGCTGTGTTCCAAAATGATGAAGTGCAACAATTAAAGTCTATCATCATAAGAAGAATACAGTTTTATGATTTCAGTCAGTCATAAATGGCCCACAACTGATTTTAAAATCAGAATTTAGAAAACAGAAAAGCATAGAAGACAGGGACAGGGAGGAAAGGTAGGGAAGATAAGGGAAATACGGGAGAGGAGAAGAAAAGTCTTGGGTCTCATATGTTCCAGGTGAGCTCTCCAGATGGATTGTAGGTGGATTCTAGTTTGTAAGAAAAGCATGCATCCTCTTGAATTTGGGTAGGGAAGTATAGAGGTAGCATTGCTCACACCTTTTGAACACGGAAACACATCTAAAACATAAAGCTGTGAATGTCACTGGAGCCTCAGTGTAAACTAAACATCAAAGAGTGATCAAATTTAGTCAGATAAAAATATGCCCCATTGCAGAAGTGTTGGCTTATAAGGGTCCTTTTGGCATTAAAATTTAACACTTTGGAAATTCTTCATAGCTGCAGAGGTTCTAGAGATTTTAAGGATCTAAACTTTGGATTTAGACATCTAAAATGGCAATTATGAGTGAAAATCTTTGTCTCAGTAGTCTTATCTTCGTCTTATTTTAAGACAACAAAAACTATTCAAGGTAAATAAATTCTAACACTCTTTATGGTGCTGTGATCTTTGAAAATATGTTTACATATTCATTGAAATTGATTTCACCATCTGTTCAGATATGAGTGGCTGCTGAATGTTGATCTACATAATGATACTTAAAGTTTCCTTCACACGTTGGAAGCTGTCATTACAAAACCATCTTTGGCTGCTGCCCTACAAACTAGTAGAGTCGTTTGCTGAGAAAGGCAGGAAAACTTTTTAAAACTGGTTTTAAAGGTCTTTAAAAGCTGTGAAAAACCTGAGTACATAGTGTAGACAGTTTATCTCTTATTGCATGCATTTATACACAGTGAAGTAAAAAACATACTTCAATTAATAATATATGTTCCTTAATTTGAAACAAAGTATTAATGATTGCACAGTTATGTGAACTATCATGAAAAAAATCAGAAAGATGTTTATCTCTCGATTATGTAAGTGTAGAAACAATATTGCAGATCCTGGTATTGTTTCACCTGAAAAAAGATAGCTACCTAGGATGTCCTGAATGTGTTTTATCAGCCAATAGCCACATTGAATTACTGACCTGTCGTATTTTAGAAAGCTGTTGAAGTGGTGACATGCAAAGATTGAGGCATGTTGCCCTGGCATTTCACTCAGATATTCTGTGACTGATGGGTCAAAACTTAATTTTACAGTCCTCTGCCTTTTAATATGAAAATGTTAATTTAATGTGATTTAATTTAAGAATGAGGTGGAAAAGCTAGTTCTGGATCCAAACACCACTAGACAGTTGTAAGGGATTCAGCTCTGGCTGTGTAGCGCTAATATTACATCCAGTCACACACATAACTAATCTCCACTTCTGAAGTTTTGAGCTATGTAGAAACGCTCTGGGTTTCATTGTTTCCAGTGCATCTTTTCTCTCCTTTTACTTTACCTATGACTTGCTCTGGATTCATGATCAGATTTTGTTAGCAGAGCTACTGTTTCCAACTCCTTAACCCATGAGGAGCATATTCTGGTCGTTAGTGATAGGTAGACAGGGCAGGCATACACTTCCTGCTGAAAATGTCGAGCTAAATTGCAACCTGCTGTAGTAAGTGGACTGCTTTGACAAGCCTTGCAGAGTTTGAAGTAACTGTTGAGAATGGAACCAAAAAAAAAAAAAGTGCCAGGGAGATGCAAAGGAAAGATTTGGCCTAAAATTTCATGAAAACATTAGGCAGCATGGGGTATCACTGTCTCTGTAAAAAAGAAGCCTTGCCTTGCCTTTTCTTCAGCCTAGTGACTCATTTCTGGCTTTGTGACACTGAACCAGATGTAGGAACTGATCTGGCTTTTTTTTTTTTTCCCTTGATTTAGTTCACCAGTTAACTATCAACTCATGGTGAAAGTCTGATATGAGCAATGACAGTCCTCTCAGGAAATGTTTGTTATTTTTGTTTAGGGAGTGACTGCCAAAGTCTAAGTGAAATAGAAAAAAATTCTGACTTGATTTCTGTATTGAAACTGATGAACATCCCACTCTTAACAGATCAAGTTTTCCCAGTAGACACCATTTTTTGCAAGCAAATGTCTCAAACATGGTGAGGCCTTAATTATTTGTTTCTAAGGAGACTTTTCTGCATCACTTTGGAAATACCAGCATGCTAGCAGTCAATAAAGTTTTGTCTGGATGAAGGCTATAAAAAATGGTCAATGGGTTATTAAATTGGTCACCGGCAGAAGCAGAATAGCCTCAGGAATACAAGGGTGCAGAATAATAATAAGAAATATGCTATTTACAGTGTAAACTTTTTGGTTCTCTAAAACTCTACCTAGGAAAAATCTTGACAAGTTTATTGTCTGAGTCTAACCAAAGGAGGTTCTGGAGCCCATTACTGTATTGGACATTACCATCAGGACTTTGGTAGTGGAGGGGGCACACGGGCTGCCCTGTGTCAGACACAGCCACTTCCAGCCAGCTCCACAACAGAAAGCACAGGTACATTGCATGCCAAAACTGAAGCAATGATGTGGTGAGTTTGTGGTGTGTCTGTGAAAACATTTCAGAAATGACTGCAGCCAGTGGAGGAGCCCACACCAGAGCAGCTGTGTAGGAATCACAACACACTGAACCTCATTTACTGCACCACCTGTTGCCTCCTTGAAGGGATTGAGTGTAACCTGCACTGAGGGGACTGGAGATGGGGAAGGAGACATTTCCAGAGGGAAGCTGCAATGTTTTCCCTAAGTGTTTATTTTTTTTTTTGGTTTTCAATTCAAGAATCAGTAATGAAAAGTTTGCTAATTGGAAATAAATTAAATTGCTTTGATTTCCCTGACTCAAAACTGGTTTTAGCTAAGAAAGAATAAGTGAGAGAGAAGATTCTGCTCTTAATATTTCTGCAAAGAGAACAGAAACTATTAAGGAAGTGGGCTGTTTTTTTTCCTAAAGTACAAACTTTGCTGAATGCTGCTTTCCAGGTAAGGAGTATATTTCTTTAGTTATTTGAAGATCAAACACCTAAGACATTATAACTTAAATTCTTAATTTGTGAAATATGTTCAATAACTTTGATATGATTTAATCAAGCAGTCAGAGAGAGAAAGTATTTTCAGAAAAATAAGTAATTCTACATTCTCTCTAGTTACAGTAAAATATCATCCTGGAAAAAAAAAAGAATGGGGGCTAAATTTCATTGTGTTTGTATAAATGCTGAAATTGATTGAGGCCACATGGGCATGGTCAAAAAGTTTATTAAGTTAACTAAAGGTGTGAGTTTAAAGTAGATTACTTAACACTAGTTACTGCTCATATGAATATGTCATTCAAAATTTAAGTGGAATAATTTATTTGGTGTAATTCACTTCAAAATACATTGAACTGAATTAAAATCCTAGAATTTTGTTTACGCATCACCACATAGAGGTTTAATGTATTTAATGAATACTAGAAAGGCTAATCCACAGTAACTTTGGAACATCTTTGCATACCCTTTTTGAACAGACTGGATGGCTCATGAAGTAACAACTGTTTGTTACCTTTTTCAAGAACCTGGTTCAAAGTGTATCCAGACTGATTTTAAATATAAATTGTTCAGTGAAAATATGCTCAGCAATGTGAGTGTTTCACTGATCTACCTAGAGGGTAAATCAAGGCTGAAAAAATTATTAGCGTAGTTGATATTAAGTACCTTGTAAGTTCATTTAGCAAAGGTCAACAACATAGCTAACAGAATAAATTGTTCTTTCGTGTATTTCCAGAACAGAATTAAGGGAAGCCGATAAAGCAAAGACTCAGAAGTGTCATATTGCTGATTTATTAAACTGAGTACAAATAGACTCTTGCCCATTTGTTCAGACTAATTATTTATACATAATGAAACAGAATATCCCCCAAAACATAGGAGTTAGAGTACTTGTTGGAATGTAGAAGTTCTGTGTGTAGCTCAGGTAGAATGGAAATGTTAGCCTGGGAACACCAGACTGAATCTCTATGTTCTTCTTTGTGGGGGAAAAGAAAACATTAACAAAATTATTTTTTTCAAAAAGAACTTCCTGAAATCTCAGACACAACCATTTCCTTTTAGCCATCCCTGTGTATCTGTTTGTCTGTTGTAACTAATGAGATTTCTTTCTTCATTAGATCTGGTCAATCCCTTGATAATCAGTGGCTTAACAATTTGACAAGTTGACAAGTCTCATTCTTTGTGTGCAGGTATGTATGTCTGTTACACTTCCAGAGGTCTTGCTGAATCAGTGAAAATGAAATGGTGGTAGTGATTATTCAGATCAGTTACTATAACTCAACAGAGAACTGTGATCCACACTTTTCTGTTTTGTTTTTCTTTAATTGCTCTTTAGTTTGCTGAAAGGCACTCAAGTTAAACTCTGGAAATCAAGGTCATTTATCTCCAGTTGTCTTTGTCATACAAAACAAAACTGTCAGTACCAATCTTCTTGTATGAATGGATAACAACTAATTTCTGCTTGCATTCAAAGCACAAGTTACTTTGTACTTGTCTGGTCTTATCCCAAAGGGAATTTCTCTTAATGATCAAATTCAATTCTTTGCAAAGATTTCAGCTGTAATGATATACCCCGACACATCAGCTTTTCTCTTGCTCCCTTAATAAGCACTGAGTATTCTTCCTTTATTAGGGTATTGCTCCCTTAATAAGCACTGAGTATTGTTCCTTTATTAGGGTATTGCTCTGTTAATAGTGAGCCTTGTGAGGAATTACAGTACTTGTTCTCCTATGGAACTCACTGGAGATCGGCAGTGAGTATCACATCACAAAGTAGACTACAGCTCTTAAAATTTTAATTAATTTTATCATATTTCTTCCTGTTTGTAATGTAATATTTCACTGCTGTTCCCATTTTACATAGATTTCTGGTTTGGGTTCTGATTATTCCTCATCTAAAAGTCTAAACTGTGCAAAACTCCATCCAAACCGGGTACTGACAAGTTTATTTTCTCGTTTTTCTACATTTTCTTCTTTCCATTTCCACTGGGAGAGGTGGATGAACAAGAGATGAAGTGGGAAGAAAATGCAAGTGAAAAAGAAGTTAAAACACTTCTACTAGTTCACAAATTCCAATGCCATAGAAATCAGCCCAAGCACTTATGTTCACATTCAGAGCTGCAAGTATGTAAAAGACTGAAATTCAAAAAAGTCTGAGTATAGACTTTTAGTTCAGTACACCATAAATATAAAGCTGCCTATATCTGTACTCAGTTAGGGTGTTAAAAACCCCAAACCAAAACCAAACCCAAAACTCCCACAAAAAAAACAAACAAAAAACCCCCACAAAGCAACCCACAGACACTTCGCCTCTCTTCCTGCCCCAGACACACAAACCCCTAACTACCACAAATTATAGACAGGATGTTGTACCAATGGTTTCATTCAGTTTTATTTCTAAAATGTAATACAGATAGTCAGGGTGTACACTAGTAAAGATTTACGTAATGCTGTCGGTGAGCATGAATCTTTGAATTAACTTATGTATGCTCAAGAACCGGAATCTTATTTTAAATTGACATTAACATAGGCTTTTGCTTTTAATTCTGTAGAACTTCCTCAGTAATTTCTGGTACTAACTGAAGCCTGAAGGCAGATGTGTGATTTCAGATGTATGATTTCAGAAGCTGCCAGTGCACACCCTATGGATTTCCTACATAAATATTTTACAGAAATTGACTCTCTGAACCAATAAGAAAAGATGTAAAGTACTACTAGATTAATGTTTTGAAATGATAACATTCAAAGAAAATCAAAGAAAATGACAAGAATGAGGGATTATTTCTTGGGACTGGAAAAGAAAATAAATCTCTTGGTAGCCAGATCATGAATGAACTAAGAATTAAGATCATGAGGACTTTTGGAATTCTTGAAAATTCTCAAAGAAACATTCTTTCCAGTTCTCTTTGTTTCAGGCAAGTAAGTAACCTTACTTGCCTGAAATTATCAGGTCAGAAGCAAAATTAGGATGACACTTTAAATCAAAGTTTGTATTTCTTTACCTAATGAGGTTTGACCTTGATCCAAGAAAGCCCTTCAAACATGATCTTAATATGAAGAGCACTCTGTCCTATTCCATAAAACTCCTCATTTATTATCTGGAATCCCTTTATTTTTGGTGACCTTTATTTGCTCTGCTCCAGCAGTCCTTCTAGCACTAGGTGTTATTTTCATATTTGCAAAGAATTTGGGGGTATTATTCCTATCTAGTAGTGTGAACAGATGGGAAAGGATGAAGTCCATTAACTTAAGCACAAAAGTCCTTCAGGTAATAACACAAAACAGTAAGGAAACTCCTTTGTAAAATCCCTCCAAATGTAACAGCACATGACTAGCTCTAGGAAACCGAGCATTTCCTTTCAATAGTCCCTTTAAAGCTTATATAAAAATTCAGAAACATTGATCTAGTTAAGGACTCTACAGAGACCATTTGAGAGAAAGTGCAGCCTGGGTATCTGTTCAGGCTCAAAGTGATTCTGATTTTGGCAGCAAATGAATCTCATGACAGACAGCTGTGTTTAAAGAGTTTAAGGAAGGACAGGTGGGTTTTTTTTTTTAACACAAGAATTTGGACTTTGTACTGAACAAAATTTTCAGACAAAATGGCTTGGCACCTTTTCACAGCAAGACATAAAGTCTCCGATTTTTATGTCCCTTTAGGGTACATTCCTGTCTAAGGGCTTCACTCTAAGTTACTACTTTCCCCTCCTACAGGTAACTGAGCCTTTTGGTAACTGAAAAATGGAAAAGAACATTTTTTCTTTGATATTTTTTCTTTGACTGAGGAGACCGGTAGGTAAAGGAATCAGAAAAATATTTAATGGGAAGATACAGGCTGCTCTGAAGCAAAAGAGTAGATCTACTGCCACAAATTCACGAGGAACAAGAGGTTTTTTACCACCCCTTATCGTGCTTTGCACTTTGAAAAGACTTAGGCACATGACCAAATTTCACCAGGAATAACAGTGTACATCAGCTGATCTCTGCTAAAATTAGCATCCTTCACCTCATCATCCTCAGCAAAGCTAGCAAAGCTGAATGAAATATATCTAAATGTTTCCACAGTTTGTGTGCTTTTGATAAAGATGCCTAGGAAATAAACAAGCTATATACACATAGTATACAAAATTCAGACTCGGAAAGGAACAGCCATATTAAGTAGCAGAGGTTTTTTTTCAGACTGCCACAAATGGAAGTTATTTCCATTTTGACAGCTGTTATTATCTTGTAAAAATCATACTTCTCCATAGAGATTATTACAATATTATCACAGTTAAAAGTAGGACAGATATCAGAAGGTAAATACTGAGTTTAAAAAAAAATCAGACTGACAAAAGAAATTAAATAATTCGAGAAATATATGTTCTGCCCATTGCAAATACACAGTGACACACTCTCACGTTTGTGCTCATGCCTCTAACTAGTTACTCAACGAGTAAGCCACTAGTTACTCATTCCAGGGATGACAGGTAGGAAGAAAAACAGGCAATTATTTGTACAAGTCGTTTAAAAAATGCACTCCTACAAACGCATGTCTTTGGTTTACAATTTGAGTAGGAAGGTTCAGTGCCAGCCTGTCAATGAATGCAGTTCTAGCCTAGAAGGGCTTCACCCCAAAGTGAAGGAGCAATATATGTGTTCTTTGCCCACTTACTTTGTTTCCCCTCATAAGAACATTTTCAAAGGAGGACCCAACTGCCATGAAGGATTATGCAGCCCATATAGTAGTTCCTTGCCTTTTACTTTAGTTAACATTTGAAGAGAAATGTGCTAAATGTAGCCAATGTGGAAAAGGAGGAAGGGTCTGAGTCTTGTTTGGTCTTTGATCTGAAATCTTCCTGTAACCAAGACACTTATCTGTGAGTTAAATGTGTAAAAAACCTCTGAGGAGAAGATGGGTTCCTCATAGACTCACAAGCCCTAATAACAGGAATTGGTGAAGTGTTGTTGCTCTGGACTTGTGCTTTCAAATCTTTTCTCAAGTAAGCTGGCAAGCAGGGACTGGCAAAGGACTGCTTAATGTGCCTGAAAGCAGCTTCCGTGTCTGGAGAAGGGGTATGGACTCCAAAGGTCAGTCATGTCTCAGACCCTCAGAACGAGCTTCTCACTTTATAGGAAATGCTGTCCAGTTGTATAGTGAAGGTTTGATGAGTGAAGAGGAGATTTATATGCCATCATTGTTATAGCTGAAATAAAACAAGGCATTTCATCCACTGCTTATAAAAATACATAAAACTGAAACACAAGTGGACACTATATAGACAAGACTAACTGAAAATACATAGATCCCTGAAATAGCTACTAGTGAAGTATTCCTTACCTTCTACTGTGGTCCTTGCGATGTGGCTATGTTATTCACTCAGCAATAACTGTGATGACGCATTAATTCAGTTTATTATAAAGCCTGCAAAAGAAAAATATTTAAAGAAAGTAAGACAAAAGCTAAAACTCAACAGGAGTTGGCAAGTCTGACAGGAAATTATATGGGTCCAGCTGCATGTGGAAATACTCAAAGAATAAGGTGCACAGGCCATTTTTCTGAAAGAACTGTTTAATTGAGTATTTCTGCTGCGTTTCTCTAATTAAAGCCAGTCTGAGAGACAAAGAAAAACAATTGCTTTTCCTATGCAGTATTAATACTCATTAGCAGCTGCTGCATCCCAGATTGCATCATATCTGTCATTTACTTGAAGGTTATGGTTTAGGACTAAAGCACCTGCTCCATACTAAATGCATCCCAAAGAGTAACTGTGTCTTGTACAGTATAGGTGAACACTGTATGAGTAAATTGTGTCAAACAGTAGGAATTATCTACTCTTCAGTCTGTATATTGTCTTACATAACCTGCATTAGGCTTGTGAGTTTGGAAAGTCACATCGGCAGCTTGCCAGGCCTCAAGAATTCATTGGGATTTTAAAGCTCCTAATGATCTTAGCAGATATCACTGCCAAATATTTGTACGAGTGACTTTGGTTTGTTGCTCTTCAAATGAAAAGATAATCGGATGAGAGATTCTCCTAGGCTTTTTAAAATGTCTTTTCCTAAAATCAACTAGCAAGTATAACTATCTTACTCTTTTAAACCATTATTTCTCAAGGAGAATATATTGAAGTCATAAAAAACATTTCTGATTCAGTACTTGTACACTTGTGGAAGTGGAGGAAATTCTTATCCTTGTTCAACCTTCATAACTTCAGTACACTGGAGAACAGTAGCTCTCCAGGCATCTACTTGCAGTGCTAGAAGCAGTAACTCTAAGCCACTGTTTCATATTAGCATAAACGGCATTTCCTACTAAGCACTGCTTTACCCCCAGCACTACTGTGGAATGTAATGACAAAAATGCAAGTGGCAAATGAAAGACATCAGTTTGCCATTGTCTAATCTGAAGATTAGATTCCAAGATGTTAACACTTCTTTTTTACACTTCTTTAATAGAAATTAGATAAAAAACTGAACAAATACTATAATCAAATTACAGTCTAGTTTGTTAATTCTGGCTTATTGCATATTATATGAAGAGTCAATATGTAAAACAAGACTGGAACAGTATAGCTGAAATACTTCAGACACTTGCATATTTGTAGTCACTGTTTTATTTCTCTTTAAGGAGATGGCTCATCCTTATGGAGGTTAAGCTGGGTAAGGCTTCAAGACCTTGCAAAGATTTTCTCTAACTCTTCTATCTCTGTGTGTTTCACATACTTAAATGGTCACATTTAAATATTTTTATGCCTTTTCAGCTCAGTTTGAGCAACTGCTTCATAATGGGATATTTAAACCTTTGTGCACTTTATTCACAGAAATGATTGTTCCTCATCTGTTTGGCATCCACTGCAAAGGATGGGGCTAGCCACAATCACAAAGGCAGTTTGGCTGAGCTGAGATTGCAGCATCAGGCCCTGGAAGAGATGGAGTGAGTTGAGGTGCTAAGGACGTATGATCTTACTTGTCTTGTCATTGTGTTTTAGCTACTTTGTACTAAGGATAAATAAAAACTTGTGAAGCTTGGCAGGCTAGCTCAACTGTAGGGTATAAACACAGTTTTCTGATAGCAACCTCACAGCTTTATATCTTAATGCTCATTATGGAGGCTATACTTGACTTTTACTGCTCTGATTAAAGTCAGATTGTGGTTTCCTGGAGTGAATTTTATTGGATATTCACACCCTGGAGTTATACCTCTTTTTCCAACATCCTTTCCCATAAGTAATTCCAGGGGAATAGTTTGGTACCTAAGTAGCTATTTTCACATCCATGGTGCTCAGACGTATTTTACCAAGTATGGGTTAAATACTGAAGAGGCACTACTGTATGGAAAAATAAAGCAGTCATTATGCTTTCGGCAAAGGCTGGACAACATCCAAAGACATAGGCTTATTTTAGCAAAAGGGGATGTTGGCTAGAATCCTGCAGTTACTCGGTGGCAAAAGAACAAATCTAGAAATCAAATCAGATCCTCTCAGGCAGACAGGGAAGAGTATTACTCATAGCACTTTGATGGCATTGACTTTCTATAGTTTTGCCATTTATTATATTTCAGGTCCTCAGTTCACTGGAAAGTTTTTTATTTTTTTTCTCAGTCCTTCAGCACTTTCACAGATATGAGTGAATGAGTTCTTATTTACCAATACAAGAAGTTTCCCTGCTCAATCTTCTACTTCATACGATCGTTTCCTCTAAACAATAATCCTTCTCATTTTCCAAATTTGATACCTGTCACGCTGAATGGACAGTCTTTCATTTACATATTCATATTTTCAGATTTCTTTAACTGTTTGCTATCCCATACTTTTTTCAAGGATTGTGTTAATTTGGGGCAAAGGGTGGTTTATCCCTCATGAGTAGAATTAGCTAAATGTATTTAACAGTCCATATGCTTTTCCATTAATGAAGAACTACTCCTTTTATTTCAATACAATAGAAAGTTATATTGAAAGAGCACAGAGTGTTATCATTCAGGAACAATGTTAGATTACAAAGTAGGATTTATTTCAAATATCAATTAGTTTTGAATTTTTAATTTTAAGTACAGTAGAGTTCATATTTCATTGCATTCACTCAAACCTAATAAAGCAATGCCGAGCAGTACAGAATGCCACAGAAAGTTTCTGGCATGACCAAGACACACTGTATGAGTGCTATTGTCTATTGCAGTTTAATGAGCCTCAATAACTGTAGCTAATAGGTCATATTGTGCAATGAAAATAAAAGCGTAATGAAATGTTATTTCTATGTAATTACACCATCCATTATTAATTACTAAAATTAAGACAATTTTAAAAGCTTTCTATCACAATAAATTGTTAGGGAAAAAAAAGAGATCATTTGAGATGAAACCTTTTTTATTATGGTTTGTTATATTATGTATCTAAGTAACTGTCTGCAGTCCATCCTGAAAAAGGCTTTAATCAACTTCCTAAGATGAGAAAATCACAAGAGCATACCAAATCATCATTACCCAACACTATCACTTACGTGTGGAAGAAAATTGCATTGAGACGTAAATGACCCCCATATCAGAAAAACACAAGATGTCATGAACACATTTTGTAGTATACAATAGCTGTGCAGGAAGGGGGTTGTACATGTAAGAATAAAGAGGTGTTGAAAGCTAGGTACATGCTTGATTTGCTATGAGATAAAAGTCAATAGCTTATTTTTTGCCAGGGCTAAGCAGCAAACTCAGCCAGTGGAAGAATTTTCCAGGAGGTCTGATAAAATCCTTGAGGTTTAAAGGGTCATCTCAGTGCTTCTGTTTCATTCTTCCTTTCCCTTCCCATGGGAGTCTGGGAATCAGAATCATAGATATTGAAGTTAATCAAAATTACAATATCAATTGAAATATGGAATGTATATCATCAGTAAGAAAGCTTCCTGTGAAACTTAGTAGCATACAAGAGCTACTACAAGAGTGTTAAAAACAGTTTTCAACATAAGCAAAAAAATAAACAAATGTCCTTTCCCTTATTTCCTTTATACCCCCTACTGGAAAAAAAACTTTGTTGAAGTGTCACACAAATGCCAGAGAAGTACTCACAAATTTCAAGCATGAGGACAGTCTACTTTTCTGTTATTTTATTGTTTAAATGTTGTAGCTCAAAATGCAGTAGTGATAGGATCCCAAAACTAAATTTTATTGGTTTATACTACATAAGGTCAACAATACCCACAAGAAAAACTGGCTGAAAAAAATCCAAGAACAATTTTTTCATCAAATCATCTATATTTCTAACAAGAACACATTTTGAACACTGCGATCTAGTGACATAAATGTAAAACATTCACATTGGAAGCTTTCAAAGAAGTTTGGTTCCAGTTCAGCAATTTGGTGTATACTTTCAAGACGAAGTGAAGACCAGAAAACTGGTGGTAGTGAGATCCAAATTCCTTTAATATTTTATGTTTCAACCGTCTAATTATTCAGTTAGTGAAGGCAGGAGAAATGATGCAGGGAGAATGATGCCCTCTGCCATCCTAGACACTGGCTGGCAGTGAAGGAACAAGTGAATCAAGCTTTTCAAGATAGTCTTGGGAAAAAATTTTATTGTCTTATTTATCGATTTACTGTTGTAGTGCAGCTCTCTACAGAAATCTCAGCACTTGAAAGAGAGACTCCAGAAAAGGAACTGAGAAAAGACTCTCAAGACAAGGGAGACAGTATGTGGGCAGTTCAAAGATGGTGAAACATTTCTTTCCACAGAATTCCTGAGAAGGTGATTTTGACTCTTAGAATAACTCGAATATAAAAGATAATGGAATTAGAATACCAAAGCATTTTTCAGCAAGTGCCAGCAAAGAGATAATGAACCCAATTATACTGATACCAGAAGAAGAAATGGGCATTTATAACAACAAATAATGTGGAACAGATAAAATTAGAGAACCATGTCAAGTTAGTTACAAATGGGAAGATAGATTACATCTAGAGAGAAATGGAATGAGCTAGAGTCATTAACTGAAGAGGATACAATGGCATGTACAAATTTTGTGGTCAGACTTGATCCACATAGTGGATATTAGATTTGCTTGAAAACAGATAAACTCCTGCCAAAATAAGCTGGAAAACTATTCATTGAAAGTGATGTTTTTCAGGCTGATAAACAAAAAAACATCCACAAAACTCTAAGTGAATATAAGAGATTAATAATTTCCACAAAGGGAAAAATATTAATAAACCATGTAATACTTGAGAAGGTGTTAAAATTAGAGGACATTCTAAAGATGGGAGAGGCAATAGGGAGAGAGAAAACTTTTACTTTATATCATAGATGAAATGAATTTACATTTTGGTACTAATATTAGTCTGAGGTTAATGAGTCAGAAGGTTGAGTAACATGGAAACTGCTCCACTTTAACATTACATGGAGTTTTGATTTATAACCATTGTAACAGATTCATACCAGTAATTCAGATTTCAGATTAAATATTTTTTAGCTTTCCAGGTACATATGGATTTTTTGAAAGCTCAGTACTCTCGAGAATTAAATTTCTGCCAAGACCAAATTGCTACACCTTGTAAAACACTGTTAGCAACTGAGAATTTAAATAACAGTGAATTTGTGAAACATATTTCAATCTGTTTTTGAGGTATCTTCTATCAAATTGCTTTTTTTTATTGATCACTTTTATTGCACATAGCTTGCCAACAAAATACAGTATTTGAACTCAGAAAAAAATGTCCACAGTCAGTGTTACTGTGTCAAAATATCCCCCTTGACTCACTAATATAAAGAAAGGCTATCATAGGAAAAAGAAATGTCACAGAGAATGACACAGAGTGGCACTTTTGGAATATATTAACTAGCTCAGCATTGCATTAAAGGTTCAGAAAATTATGCAGAAAATATAGGAAAATAAAAAGTAAACTTTATTTAACCTCTAATGTACAGTTCACAAATAAAGATAAATTCAGAGAGTATTAGCTGCAGTCATGGTCATGTGTGCTCTGTGCCTTCTGACTAGAATCGAAAGCAAGGCATGGGACATTACAATAAGGGAAAAAGATCTTGCCCTCTCACCTTACGTACTGTTACTTATCATTACCTAGAAACATACAAATGTTGCCATCTGGCTTTAAATAAGCCTTTTACTACAAAAGCAGCTTAATTGCCAGTGGAAGTCAAGATGTAGTATCAGTCCTAACCATGTAGCAAACGTCCCTTATGCACTGGTCAAAATGTCATCTTTACCACCAAACATCAAACAAGCTTTCTCATTATCTGCTTTAGGGTTTCTGTAAACTAAGCTTTTTGCTGTGGTACTTCCTAAACACTTCCAAAACACCATGCTCACAAGCACTCTGAGTAAACTCTTGCAAAGCTGCAAAGCACTGCAAGGGCTGTCAGGGAGCAAAAAAGTACCCAAATACTAACTGTGGAGTTTTTAAAGCTCCATTGGTCTAGACAAAAAGTTGCTGCTGCTGCTGCTACATGACTACAGACCTGAAGAGTTTAATAATCAAAATGATAAGTCATTCTCTGGGTAATCTCAATTAAGCAGCTTCTACTGTTCAGCAAATTCTTCTTAAATGTATTTTCCTTCACAGAAGTGGACAACCAGCAATGTAACATTGTTTAACCTTGTAGGAAAATGTCAGGCTTCATTAGTAGTTTTATGAAGATTTACGTCGTCAGTTAATGATGCCATCTGCTTAAGTATATTTTTCCCAAATCATCATTGAAAAAGCACTGGTTAAAAGGCTAGGTAGTTAAGGGTGGCTTAAACTGTTTTCATTCTAATCAGCTCATGTCTCTCTTTTATTACTTTCACTTTTTGTATAAATGTTTTCTAGGTTTCTCCATTCGACTTAAATGTCAGCCTTCTAGAGGAGTATCAGAAAATTTGTCAGATGTATTTATAGAGTAAAAGCAAATTGCCTTCTCGATATTTTTTGCCGTCCATTTTAAAACTTCCATTTTAAAGCAGTATTTTCAGTTCTTAACTTGGGCATGGAAACATAGATTATACAAAATTGTTACATTAGATACGACTGCAAAAATATTATGGAAGTCCAAACAAACTTATCCAAATGAGATGGAAATTGCAAGTAACTTAGAGTACTACTGAAGTTTGAAAGGTTTAGGCTTTAATGTCTTGCGTAATTTCATACTCTGACCATCTGGTTCTCAGATAATAAAACCATGACTGATGCAGAGAAGGGGAAAGGGTATATTTTTAACTGCTTCTTCTAATCCATGAGCAAGAGGGCATCAAATGAACTAGCAGATACAAAAGGAACTAAAGAAAATGTGTCCGTACACCATGCATAGAGGACATGTGGAACTCCTTGACACAAAACTTCTCCAGTGCTAAAGGATTCAAAAAAAGGTTGAACAGTTACACAGAAGAGGATCAGTGGCCTTTTATGTACACCATGGAATATCCTGCTTCTGTCACCAGAAACCCCCTGTATTTCAGCTCCTGATTATTGGGAATGCATTCAGGGAGTATCACTATGTACTTGCACTGATTTGTATTTTTCTCCTGGGGCATTTGCATTGACAGAGTGGTTGCTCAGATGGGGCTTTGGTATAATCTGCAGTGGGCATCTTACATTCCTAGAAAATACATCTGTGTGCTGCTGCAGGTAACACGTAAAAGAGTTATTTCTCTATTGAAAGGCAGAGGCCTGGTCTAAATTTGTACAGGTTAAGTGGAGTCAGAGTCTTGAACTCATCATCTATTGGATTAGATTGCAGCCTCATCTATTAACTATTTACTTACTTACAGAAAGCATTCCTGTAATAGCCTGTTAAAAGCAATTATGTTTTCTAAGAAGCATTTTGTATTTATCAAAAAAAGATGCAGTTTCCTGAAACACACCTAAATTACATAGCCAGTTACTGTATGTTAAATTTCAAAATAGAAATAATCTTCACCAAACCATGCCTTTGTATGACGAACCATAAACTAGTGCTTCTGGACAGATTTATACTGGATAGTGCCCATTCAATGTATTCTGTAGCTTTTTGAACTTAGGTGTTGCTGCAGTTAGACACGTTGTCATCTAATTCAAGTTAGATGTATCGCCAACGTGACTTCCACTGTCCACTGCAACACTCGGGACTCATTTTCAGATTTGACATGGCGACACAGGATCTAGATAACAGAACTTATCCTCTGGGCCGAGGTGCAATAGTGCCAGTGACCTGCAAGACAAAATATCAGTTCTGCTCTGGCATCATTTATTTAATTGCTATGAGTTCATAGACAAGTTATTTGGAGCCCTTGTGTTCCCCCTTTCCTAGTGATTAATATTTATGGCACTGTTAGCTATAATGTCAATTAGGTTTGTTTCCTTAATTATTGAGAAGACACAACCCTGAAATGAGTTATTATCACTACTTGCTCTTTGGAGTTTAAAGTGGCAGCACAGAATCATATTCTAGAAGACAGAATTTCCTCCTGATATTCCAAGTCTTCTGAGAGGAGAGGTCATCTCAGGGTGAATAAACAATTGCAGATAACATACTTTCTTTTGCTGCCAGAGGAAGAATCACAGGCAAGGCACAAAAGAGTAAAATGAAGCTTTTAGGAGCTGCTGAAAGAATATTTTGGAGCCTATGGTTTGAATATTTACTCTAGCAGGATTGTTCAGGTTTATACCAGGCAAAAGTTATCTTACACCACTGCACTCCAGGAAGGAACAGGCAGTTATGAGTGATGAAGTGGTGACTGTGATTTTCAGACAAAGCCTAACTGAGGTTTTTTATTACCTCTTTCAAAATTACCATGTACCACACATATTGGTGGAGGGAGGTAAGGGAGAAGAGAGAAAAACAGTGTGATATCCTCTTGTCTTGCCCTTGTGTGAAATACTAGTCGCCAGTCATTGCCTCTTTTACCAGTGATCTACTGAGTTTTTGTCTGTCTTGGCTACAGCACAACTACAATCCTATGAAATGAGCATGATCGATGCACAGAACACCACTAAACAACATAGGCTGGATGAAGTGCCTTGGGACCAAAACTTCCACTGTGATCAGATTAAAATATTTCTACTATATATGTTAATATACTGAAAAAGCTGAGCTGTTAGATTATCTCCAGAAAAACCTGTTAAATATAACAATACTGAGTGGTAGTGAGAACCTTGATTTTGGACATCATTAACATAAACTCAAGTTGTGCAGTAGCTAAATGTCGAGAAAATGTAAGATGTTCAGAGCTGCCTCAATTAAGACTAAAGTTTGTATCCAAAGTATTGGAAACTTTAGAGAGTACCTACTCCAATACAGCTTCACATCAGAAAAAGTGCAGTTTCTTTAATGTTTCTTAGAAGCAATAGAATTAGATGCACTGAAACACTTGTTTCTGTTGATAATTCCTCCTTTTCCTTTTAGTGATATGAAACAGTTAGCTAGTTCTCTAAAAGACAAAATTTGGTTGAGTTTCTGAACCTTTGTGGAAGATAACCTTATCTTGGTGCCTTCTGTATATTTCAAAAATACAGAAAAATTAGAATAATTTCTATGAAAATACAATATATGTCATTCCTTTCCAAGAAAATAATGAAAAATTTCCTTGATTGACTTTTTTTTAATAGGAGATAGCTTTTCTTGAAAAGGAACAGTTTCTACAAAGCAATTGCAAGTAGAACATAAGGAAATATTAGCTGTTCAGAGCCAGAGAAATAACTGGAAGATCAAAATTCAATTTATGTGATTGAATACACATAGGGAAATGTCTAGTGTATATAATTTTATGCCATTTTCCTCCGTGGTGTTGTAATCCATATGTCACTTTTAGAGCTTATATGTAGAGACAATTCGTGAAAATCATACACATGAAAAAGATACTGGAAATGGAAAATATGCTATGATAAAATGGCCGTGTAAGGTATCTCCATTGTTATCTATAGGTAAATAGATAGTTGGAACACAGAAGCTTAATAAGTGAAGAAAATTAAACTTTAGTTATGATTGTGCTCAACAGTATAACACTGTTAAAACAAGCAGCAAATATTCCTTAAGACAAATGGTCATTATTTCTGAAGTCAACAGCTACTGTATATTCTTAAAAATGAAACCAATAGCTATAGAACATTTCCAAGAGAATGCAACCATTATGCTTCCCATTCACTCATCAGGCAAAGATGATCCATGATTTTTCATGAACTCCAACAAATTCTTCACATCTGCTGTCTGTTCCAGGTAGATCTTGGGGATCCAGATCCAAAAAAGTAATTCTGAGCTTTTATTATTATTACATTTGTTAGTAAATGGATCTCAGGTTTTGGATACAAAACTAAAAAAAAAAAAAAAAGTATCAAGCAAAAACTTCTAAAAAATATATCAAAATTCTACAACATAACAAAATTAAACTAGAAAGCACTTCTTATACTATAAGATATAATTTTATTATTGTCTTACATAATTCTGTAGGAAGTTAAAACAAATAAAACCTACCAAATCCCACAGTACAGGTACTTGCAGCAGCTAGATATTTTTACTATTCATGACTATTTGTTATTAGATGTTTAGAAGAGCTTAGAGGTATTGAACCATAGTAAGTTTCATCAGTTGTGAGAGAGAAAGAGGATAAGGAGAGCTAGAAAGAAAGGAATTGGACAAATTTTGTAAAGTGTGGATAGTCTAGAGTAGGTACATTTCTCACACAGTACTTTTATTTTTAAGAAAATTAATTTATCTATCCAAAGAATTTAGTATAAACCTGATGCAGTAAACAATGCCAACATCAAGCAGCATTTTCTTATGCTATATGCTCATCAGTTATGATGACTGCTATTCCATAGGCAAACAGGGGTGTTAAAAAACAGGCAGAATGAACTGGAAAGGATAGTACTTGTGAAAAATGCAGAAATGGAGAGAGAGAGTCCAAGTAATAGTGAGAGGAGCAGGGAAACACACATGATGGCAACAAAGGAGAAAAGAGCATACAAATTATAATATGCAAGGAATTAAGGTGAAGAAATAGTGCAAGTCCATATGTGAAGGTTGGTCTTCAAATAAACATGGTAATAATGGATTTGTTTTATTCCTTCCAAAATTAATAAACATTTGAAGTATGCTATTCATACCAATAATGACCAATACAAATCTTCTGTTCTTAAAAGTAGCATCATCTCCTCTTCTTAAAAACCTGATGTGCAAGATGATGGACAACAGACAAAACAAGGAGCACAAGATATTATTCATCCAAAAAAAAAAAAAAAAAAGAAATCAACCTTCAAAATAAGTTTACAGTATAGTGGAAAATCAGAAAACAAACCATAAAAATGAAGAAATACAACCTGGAATAGAAGAAGGAAAGAGAAAACGCAAATTTCACAGAAAACTTATTCAATTTCTTACTAATTTTAGAAGAGATGCTGAGTTTGCAAAAGCAAGTGGACAAGCTTGATTAAAAGACATGTTAACTATATATGGAAGGAAATGTACTTCATGTGTTAGTTTATTCTGTTAAAACATGAACAATTCTCTTCATTCTTTCAAAGCTGTTCTGGGAAAGTGTTCATTTGTTCAGTGGAAGCAGAAGGAACTAAGATACACATCATTATTCTTAATTCATTACTTGTGATTCCTTTTTAAATTCCAGCCTGGATTTTATTAAGAGAATCAGAAGCATCAAAACCAGACCAAGTCATCAGTTTTATGGTAAAAAGTGTAAATGCTTGGAAGATGGCCAGAGGACAGACAATGAAAAACTAGAATTTTCTTTTCATTTGTGAAACAAAGAATAGTCTTCCGTTGCCCTGTCCCATCCCCTTTTCCATCTGCTTTTCCTTTTTCCTTTCCTTTTTCTTTTCTTTTCTGAATCCCTTGTCTTCTTATTCCATCTTTTAAACATGTTTTAGGAAGAGATGGCAGTCCACACTTTATAACTCAAAACAGTCCACTCTTGATGCTGGAATCTGTTTCTGTTCTTTTTTATATCCCTGGAGAATTATTTGATGACATAGGAGTAGGACATCACTGTCTATTTCTAGTTTTGAAGATACACACTTTGCAAAGGAGAACAAGTTCTTTGGACTCAAAAAACTGAGAAAAAGGTCTCAGAGAATAGCTGTCTCACTGTATGGACTATTTATGTTTCAATATGTACCCACCTGATAAGAAGGAAATGTTGTTTCCAATTTCTGCTCAAATTGTTTAGTATTTTTATTCCACAGTTATTTATTAATCCATCTTCACACTCATGAACTTAGTTGTCTCCAAGAAATTCATTTGAGAGGGTAACACAATTTGAGCATCACTAGGGTTAGACTGCAGATGAAGGAAGAGTTGACCTACGTTTTTGATTTGGGCTCCCTAAAATTCCATTTAACTGTTACAAAATTCTTGAAGAAATTTTATGGGTTGAGGGTTTAAACTCAAATTTCAGGCCATAAAATGGTGATACAAAGTTTTCAATATTTCACAACACTGCTGAAGGATGCTGACTGGAAACTACCTGAAAAAGCTTGAATGAAAGGTGTAGAAGTGTAAATGTAGTTACCTTTGCAGAAGAACTGTGGGCTGGATTTGTCTCAAGTAAGCTTGTCAGTTTTGACTAAATACTATTCATTGCTTGCTAGGGATGTCTACTTAATAGCTGAATGAAAGCAAGACCTACTTTTTCCCCCCATTTTTTCTCCTTTATTAATGAACAACTTAAGTACGCACTCTCTCATTTCACAAAGACAACCGACAATTTCCATTTTCTTTGACAAACTGCATTCTTTTTAAAATACTCCTTTTGTTTTTCCCTCATCAAGGCAATAATCTGGATCTCATCATCATCATCTCTGGATGAAGGAAGAGTGAAGTTTAGCCATCCTTTTGCACTTAAATTTAGGGAAAATCATACAAAACAGAAGCTATATTCTTCTGAGCATTAATATCCAAGTGAACAGGGAACACTCCCTTACCCATAAAAATGGAGTTTATAAATGACACTCACCTGCATGTAATAGGCACAGAATATCTAGGCTACTGGGTAAGTTTAGTATTGAAAGTCCACACAGAAATGTTAAAAATAAAAAAAAAAAAAAAAAAAGAAAGAAAAGTTAGCTTAATTATAAGAATGTGCTCTGAAAAATGACACTATAGCCTTTTTCTTGAAAAAAAAAACAATTTGAGGGAAAGTATTATTGAATGTCTAAGAAATCTTTAAAATAAATTACTGAATTTTTTCAATTGTCCTGAGGATTAAGGACCAAATGAAACTTCAGACACATTTGAAAGTTTGTACATATGCTCCTAGAGAGAAGCAGAGCACAAGAAATTTTTAAAATCAATAACTTGATAGCATGTCTTATCTGCATGTGGGATGAAATCTCATGTGATCCTTGTTGAAAAAAAATTTACATTTAAATAAACAACAAAATTAGCAAAGTCAACTGAGGAGATTTCTAATTAACTCCTCTTAATCTATACCACAAGTAAAGCCATTTCTACCTTCCTTATCTTATGCCCCTTCCCATGTACCTTCCTCAGAGAAGGGCATTTAAAAAAAACTGAAATACTTTAAAATTTGAAAAAGACAGTATCTATAATACACTGCGACTTATTCAATTTAATTGTACCATTAGCTTCTTTAATATTTCCTCTATAATGTATCTTATTGCCTTTGAGAGAATAGCAAAAGAAGCTTTCAGGCTTTACTAGCTACAAATCTGTTCATTTAACAGGAAGGGTTTTTTCAACAGTTTAAGGTTGTTTTTTTTTACGTATGTGTATATATATTTACACTACCTTGTTTTGAAATATTGAGAATGACCAAAATTTTGGATAGACCAGGAATGTTAAGACTTTCTTTAGATTAAAAAGGTTTAAAAATTGTATGGTGCAGATACAGTATCATTAAGAAATGTCAGATTTCAGGGGAGGACAATTATGTTGACTTCAAGTGATCATAAATTCTAAGACAACAGCCAGACTGATGGCTGAAAGTAATTAGCAGGGACTGAAGACAGAAGCAAACAAATGTTTTCCCCCACAAGAGCCTGAGAAAAGCAGTTTTTCTGCAATGTACTCCACTTCCTGTTTTCTAAGAGGTACAGATTTTGTTTTAACAAAAGCAGTAGGAATTGTTTATTTTCAAAATTCAAAACACACAAGTCTTTTTCATGAGAATTCCTTAAACATCAATATTTTATTTGTAAATGGAATTTATTGGATGAATAACTCATACATTGCACAGAGTAATGACAGCAAATGATAAATTACCCTGCTGGGTTTGAGGTGTGTGGAGAGGAATGTTCTGCAAATGCAGAATGAATCTAGAGGATAAGTATGGGATGAGATATTTAAAGTGTCATATTGCTCTTATTGAATTAGGATTTTAGTATGCCCTGTAAAAATCAACCAAATCTTTCTAATACTTTCTGTATTATTGTACTACTGTCATCTTTTATGTAATCTGAGTGTACAGGTTAGAGTTTAGCAGTGCAAACCACAGTGTGAGCACATTTGCGTTTTTAAGAATTTATTTTATTTTTGTTATTTGCTTTTGACTATTTCAACACTTCTAATAAATTTGTTTGAATTGCGCTATGCATATTTGTTGAGAAATTTACTGGGTTTACAATTATGTGCAATAAGGTGGCCTCTGACCAGACTGCCTTCAAAAAGTGGACTTGTATTTCAACTGCGCAAAGAAGAAGAGTTTAGGAAGGATGCAGGATGTAATATGAAAAAGTGCACTGAAAAAAACCTTTAGGTGTCATATCAACCATAACATTATGCAACTAAACCTACCTGCATCCCTGAGTAATCAGCCATAAAAGGCAAACACCTTCAAAGACAAATCTTACTGTTTATCTTAATATTGGAGTGAGATCGAAGAATGGATGTCTATCTTTCGATGACTCTTAGCCTTTATATATATAATTGAAGCAAGAAAACCACATGATTACAAATAATACTTGAGATAAACCTGCAGTGGAAAAATTAATCTTCCCAGAGCCTTTACGATTATTAAATTATTGAATTTCTAATTAAAAATGTTACTACAGGTGTAAGAAGAAAAGGATGAACAAAAAAGGGCAGAAAAATTAAAATAGCCACTGTATAAAACTGGATGCAAAATGTTGGTACACTATCCTTTATTTACCAAGTAAACGCGATGTGAAATGAGCTTATATAATATAGGCAATTTCATACATAGTGTTTGAAAGTGTAATATGGGTGATAAAACATCAGAACATATTAATTTATGAACATCCAGGGAACACTTAAAATGGTCTGCTGAGATATAGAAGCTTTTTAAATGTAAAACCTCCTACTTTTTTTTTTTAAAAAAAAAGATCTTAACAAGACTAACTCTGAAGAAATAAGAAGTTATTAAGCCTAAGTATATCTGATGTATTTATTTGCCTCAACTTTGCTTATTTCAAGAGCATTTAGCAATTTTAAATATTATCTCTCATTTACAGTAGATCTTCAAGAAAACTAATCTGCTCATAATTTTCTAAGTACAATCAAAATAGGAAAACTATGGAAATGGACACACATTATCACAGAAATCTGAGAGAAGTACTAAACAAATTCTTTAAAATAGCTGTTTCTCATTTATACAGAAGTTGAAAGATGAATGATTCTAACCTTAGAGAGAAGAAAGCAATACATTGTACTCTGAACATTTTCAAAGGTTTGTAATTGAGTGGGCTGAGTAAGAACAGGCTAATGTCAAAAGGATATATTTACTTTGGAATAAAGTCAGCTTCCTATGCCCTGCCCTTAAAAGTGTAAATGTTACAGTTAAAATTAACCTTGACCATGGGCCAAATGTGACTTGCTGATACATGCATTAAAATCAACAACAGTTGTCCAAATGCATCTAAGAGAAGAATTTGTTACTAAATGTATTCAAGCCTGAAATCCCTCCTTGCATGAGTTTAATAGACTATACACATGACCTCAGAATCATGTTCTGTAAGCCAAGGAAGTTTCTTGAATATTTAAAAGCAAGATAGGTTGAAAAGATGAATAGCATTAGTCTTTTGTGAGGAATCATAAGAAACTATAAAAATGGAGTAAGTTAAGCAGTTGTATGAGCCCCATATGGCCTGGGTTCCTGAAGTCAGAAAACACAATTTTCAGTTGTAAGACCAGTCTACTACGTTGGACTGTGGTCCTCTTCTGACAGTCATCTCCCAGCTGTAATATTGCATTTTTTTTTCTTTTCTAGAGTATGATTTCATAACTGTTGCTTATTTGAAGATTTTTTCTTCAAATTTGAGATAAAAATGCCCCATAGTCTGTACTGCCAATTATAAGTAAGAATGTGTATTACATTTTCATCACATTGCAACAGCTCCATTAAACAAACAACTCTCCTTCAAGTATCCATATATGGCATGTTAATAAGATGTCTGAACAGAATAATAAAATACTGTAAACTCAGCTTTTCAAAGCCCGAATATGCATCACTCAAGAGCATTTTCTGTTCTTTATTTGCACTCATTCCAAAACATCACTGAACCTGGAGGTTAGGGAAGGAGAAGATCTGTGAGTGGGAAGTTTCCCAAAAGATTTAATAATGACCTTGAAAATTGATCCTGTTTGTATGTTTGAGAAGTATGCATATAAAATAACAACAGTCAGAAAGGGCTGCCAAGGACCTGCCTACACTGAAAATACTTAACATTTAGTATTAGGATCAAGCAAAGTTTGACCCCTAATTGCTGATGCTGAACATGATTTGCAGTGAGCTATATTGTCTACCATCTCTCAGTCAACATCATGTCTTCTGACCTGTGATCTCAGGACAAGAAAGGAACTCAGTACAGATCGGTCTGTGGGACAAACTTCACTACAAGATGTGCAGAGCCACAGCATCCCACTTTTTCTAACCTAGTCATTGATCTGACAAATGTGGAACAGAAAACACATCAGCCTCTGATATGACGATAAAATGGTGTCAATGTACTGAATTTTGTAATGAAGAACAGTAAAACACTTTTGCTGCTGCTTTTTGGAGCTTCCTGTAGTGATGATGGTCATTGCATGGGCTTTAAAATGGCCTTTTCACATAGTTCTGTGCTTAAAAAATATCAGAGCTAAAAACTAAAAAAAACACCTAAACCACCTTTACCTCTCCTTCCCTTCCAATGCTCAGCTTCACTCCTTCACTTCCAGCTCCTCTACCTCCTCCCCCTGAGCAGTGCAGGGAATGGGGAATGAGGGTTGTGGTCAATCCATAACAGCTCCTCTCTGCTGCTCCTTCCTCCTCAGACTTTCCGCCTGCTCCAGGGGGGGTCTTTTCCACGGACTGCAGTCCTTCAGGATAAACCAGCTTCAATGTGGATTCTCCATGGGCTGCAATTTCTTTCAGGGAATATCCACCTACCCCAGCCTGGGGTCCTCCATTAGGGCCCTCCTTAGGGAACTTAGAAACTGATTCCAGGGATTAGCAAACGCTGGCAAGAATTTTTTGGATCATAGTTTCAGAGCTGGGTGCACCTTCTCTTCTCTGTGTTCTGTATCTCATTCTTTGGAACCAGCCCTGCAGTTTGAGGGTCATAACTCCATAATATGCTCCCCTTACTTTTCCAGCTACACCCCTGCCCCCTGAGGTAGACTCCCTCTGAGGTATGCAAGAAGAGTGAGCCCTGTGAACTTCTGTGCTGGTCAGTCATCTATGAGTTGCTTTTAATTAAATACCAGGGTGGAAAATTGATCAGATATTGATCAATGCAGCTGCAAATACTGTTCAGTTACTTGAACTTTTCTGTGAACCTGCAAGGAGAAAAATGAGTAAAGAAGGTATGCTGTAGTTCAGTCAAGTAGGATGTGCATTAATTGAGGAAGTTTTGGAGAAAGGTAAAGCTTGACAAATAGAATCATAAAATCATAGAATCATAGAATCACTATGGTTGGAAAGGACCTCCAGGATCATCAAGTCCAAACCTTATCTCATTATCTCCCTAACCACTAGACCATTAGATCATGGCCTCAAGTGCCTCATAAACCTGTTTTTTGAACACCCCCAGGGACATCAACTCCACCACCTCCCTGGGCAGCCTGTTCCAGTGCCTAACCACCCTCTCAGTAAAGAACTTCTTCCTAATATCCAACCTAAACTTCCCCTGACGCAACTTGAGGCCATTTCCTCTCATCCTGTCATTAACAGTTTGGGAGAAGAGACCAACACCAGCCTCACTACAACTTCCTTTTAGGTAGTTGCAGAGAGCAATAAGGTCTCCTCTCAGTCTCTTCTTCTCCAGACTAAACAACCCCAGTTCCCTCAGCTGGTCTCCATAAGGCCTGTTTTCCAGACCTCTCACCAGCCTCGTTGGCCTTCTCTGGACTCACTCCAGCACCTCAATGTCCTTCTTATCCTGCGGTGCCCAGAACTGGACACAGGACTCAAGGTGTGGTCTCACGAGTGCCGAGTATAGGGGCACGATCACCTCCCTACTCCTGCTGGTCACACTCTTTCTGATACAGGCCAGGATGTCATTGGCCTTCTTGGCCACCTGGGCACACTGCTGGCTCGTGTTCAGTCAGCTGTCAACCAACACCCCCAGGTCCTTTTCCGCCAGGCAGCTTTCCAATCACTCTTCCCCAAGCCTGCATGGGGTTGTTGTGGCCAAAGTGCATGAGCCGGCACTTGCCTTTGTCAAACCTCATACAACTGGCCTCAGCCCATCGCTTCAGCCTGTCCAAATCCCTCTGCAGAGCCTCCCTACCCTCAAGTAGGTCAACACTTTCACTTAATTTCATGTCATCTGCAAATTTACTGAGGGTACATTCGATCCCCTCATCCAGGTTATTGATAGGTCATAGCTTATAGCAAAGTTCATACTCCTTTTTTCTGGTTTATTCGGAGACAAAGGATAACAACCAGCTCTCCATACACCACTATCAATACATTTCGATAGTAGTTTTTTCATACTTAAGTCAGTAAGGAATATATGTTAATATAGCCTGAGGAAAATTACCATTGAATACTATTGCAGCTCTTCTGAAAACTATGTTGGCTGTTATTTTGAGCTTTCCTTATGTCCAGAAGTTTAAATTGGCTGTCTATGCTGAATATAATGGATACATAAAGAAAAAGAATACCGATGTATCTGTCCAGATATACTTAATAAGCTTCTTGAAAATGAAAGTATTTTATCAATTCCCTCTACTTAAGCAAGGATATAAAACACTTATTTGAGATTATGCAGTAACTGCAGGCAATAACTTTGAAAAAATATGTGCAATTATCTTCATTAAGTTAGAAAGAAACAGAGACATTAAGTCAGTTCTGCTCGTTTGACAACATACGGGCTTTTATTAAGAATTTTAATGTTGAGATGATACAAGGCACAGAGGAATCAAGATCAAGTGTTCTAATTTTCCAGTAATTCACCTGTGTGATTACAGTTTAGACTTTTTTGTAATTTGCTTTCTTGTAGACATGAATATGAAGATTAATTTGTCAATGCATGTATTGTAATATTACGCCTCTTATATTAAGGAATATGCATGTTATTAATTATAATTTTGAAGAAGTTGGCATTCAGAAGCAGTTTTTCTCTCTGATTCATGAAAAATTATCTTATCTCAGTGCTAAATATCAGACTGCTTGAGGTTTGGGGTAGTATAAATGTTTAGCTACTGCACAGACATGCTGAGAGTTCCTGTGTCAATACCTAGATCTAGCTGCAAAGATGTTCAAAGGAAACAAATTCTAGTATTCTATGTAACTTTAGTCCAAAGAGAATTCATGCACCCCAACTATTTTAATTGAATGATAGTCAGAATACAGTGATACTGATGTAAAAGAGGAATCATTTGACATTTTTTTTTGTGTTTCAACTTGTGTTTTTAAAGGTTTTAGATATAAACAAAACAATTCCACTAAAATATTGTGGCAAACAAGTCAGTGCATTGAAGAGATAAAATAGTAATAAAATATTCTAATAGCTACAGTGAAGCAAAGAAGCATATCCTGTAGGATTTTGAGCTCCATTTGTCATTAATTTCTTGGCACAACTCTGTACATGTTCCATTATAGAAACAACCTAACCAGCTATCTGTGAAATCCTATATGCCTGCCAATTGGTGTTTTTCTTTTGGAACTGTCAGCACTTTTCACTATACATAAGGCAACTTACTGTGAGGGATGAAAGAATAAACAAAATCAATAGCTCAACTTTTTTTTGGTATTGAAATGCAGGTGGAGAAAATAATCTATTGAAGCCAAGAACACAAGTTAATTGAATCACACGAAGACATTGTCATATGTTTTTCTGGAAACTTTAGAGTATAGTATAATACTACTCTACTTATTTTTAAAGCAACAGTCATATTGCTGTTGTTATGTATTTCCTTTTGCTGTACATGGAAAAAGTGAAATCACTGACATATAAGAACGACTCAATAAAACCCTATTTAACATTTTTTTCGCTGTGAAGCTGTAGTGCGCAGCTTTCCTTAGATACTTTATTGATGTTTCTTTCTAACATACAGTGTTCACAAACACAACCAGAACTTGTGGAACAGTTTGATTATTTGACAATATCAAGTCCCTCTCCAGCTTGCCTCCCCTGCTGAAATGAGTTGGAAGTCTGTACTGATTTCCAGACCTAGACTCTACCTCCATTGCTTACAGGAGTAGAGTTGTCTCTATAAAGATTCCTAAACCTCCTTATCATGGAATAATA
This sequence comes from Podargus strigoides, assembly GCA_028020825.1. Classification (NCBI taxonomy): domain Eukaryota; kingdom Metazoa; phylum Chordata; class Aves; order Caprimulgiformes; family Podargidae; genus Podargus; species Podargus strigoides. The sequence goes on from CM051620.1 coordinate 59,781,669, forward strand.
TACATTAATAGAAATAATAATAAAATAATAAACTATTCCTAACACAGCAGAGATCCCTTTTTAGAAGAAATAGCTCAACAGCTCACATCTTGAAACACAGCTCAGGTCTTCAATTGCAGTTTTTTCATCCTTGTTTTTCAACCAGCTTTCCATAACTTTGGTCTTCTGCTTAAAAGTACTAGCAACAAGGGTTTGGGCATTTTAGACTTTACTTTTATCCCTCTTAGCCTACTTGTGCTTGTCTTCCTTGACATACAAACTGATGACACTCTTTCAGTAAGAATGAGGAAGGAAAGAGTGATAAGCAACAGGGTAATAATACATAGAATTTTGTTATATTATGTGAAGAAAGGCTAAAACAATTGCGTTATTCTCTCAGAACTATTACGGCATCTTTGTTGTCTCCAAAATACAAATGGAGAAGGAAACATGAAACCCTACTGGCTAAAAAGACATCTGGCTTGGAAAGACTCTTAGCCACTGTAGAGTCAGTCCAGGCAGCTGCTCAGTCCCGCACGAGCTCTAGCAAAGGGCAACAGGAGAGGACGTGGCCAGAATGCAGTCATCATCACCTGGCACATGGCCCTGCATAACTAGCTGACATGGTTTCAAGCAGTCATCTACACTGTGGGTGGCAGTGTTTTCAGTTAAGTCTATTCATCTAATTTGTCTGGATTTTTCATGTAAAGATGAACTTTCAATTTTGCAACAAAGTGAAATTTTATTTAAATATTCAGTGTACTATAAATATCAATATTTTTTCAATTTCTATTATATCACAACATTTGAATTACAAATACTTACAAATCCAGAACAAAACAATGACTTTGGCTTTCCTGATTATTCTATCATGGGTATTTAAAAAAAAATATGTATACAGAGTAGCCATAGTTCTGTGTGTTGTCTGAGTTGTCAGCTTTATCCATCACAAACATTCTTCACAGCTCTTATGGTAGTTTAATCAGATTTGATACGTATATACCACAAAATGACATGAGTCCATATAAATATATGTAAATAAGTAGAGAAATAAGTACTTATTTCACACACAGAGTTATCAAAGTCTTGCATTTGTATTTGAAAGGAGTATTTGAGCTATACAATTTCAGTTTTCAGCAACACAATGGCCAACTGAATGTATCAGTCTCTTGAGTTTCCAATTGAACAAGCTTTTTCTGACTGTACCAATAAATCTAGTTTCCACATATTTTTTTCTTTCTCACATCTCATAATCTTCCTGTATTAAGTTACAACTTTTGCCTTTGCTTCATTTTTTAATATTTTTTACATTTTATAATGCTCTTCCTTGCAACCCAAAATCCCCCAGTAGGGCATATTGAATTTTTTTCAACAAAGCAGGTATCAATTATAAAAGCAGTTTTGACAAAACCAAAACACACTGTTTAGAAATAAAAACAAATGATTGCCCTGGTTTCCCAGGAACAGACCCATGGGCGAGCCATGGCAGGCAGGCCATGAGTAGCCCCGAGTCAGCTGGGAGTTTCAGTCAGGGCAGCTGCCCCAAGCTGACTCACAGGTGTATCCCACACCACTTAAAATACGCTCATTATAAAAGGAGGGAGTTTACAAAGGGTGGAGTTGTTCTTCCTGAGGCTTCTCCTTTTTGGCCTTCTGTTCCTTCTGCTGCTGATCCTGAGGACCAGGTTGAGTAAAACCTTGTACACTTCATGTTGGTGATCGCATTAGTTTTTTTTTTATTTCATTAAATCTGTTTCTACTTCCACCCATGGAGCTTCTTTTTTTCCTGATTCCTCTTCTTAGCTGGGGAGGAGTCATCGGGTGGTAGAATAATGGCTACAGTTTAGCCCTGGGTACAGGCTAAATGTAGTCAATGATTAATAAGGAGAGTAAAAATGTATGTTTTTTACTTCATCAAGCATTTGTATGACTTTAGAGCTGAAAATGTTAATAGTACTTTTAATTATTATGCTTTTATAGTTTTTATATAATGCATATTTTAAACAAAGAAAAATCCACCAAGATCTAGTAATAATTATTGGATATTTTGGAACAAAGGTTTTGAGATATCTGAACTTCCTGCCTAAAGGAAATTCCTGTTTTGGACGTACTATTCATATTTTATTTTACTGTCGTTCAGTTGTTCTTTCCTGTTAGATCTATAAAACATAATTTTACCTAAACACCCATATTGTTTAATCCAAATCTAACTTTGACTTCCTTTGAAGTGCCGACTATGACTTACCTTATTTATCTACGTCATCTATTTCTAAAAAACCAATTCATCTACCTGTGTTAAATCCTGTGGGTGGAGGAGACAAGTTGTGAACTTTGCCATAATTGGTAGACCAAGCATATTATTGTTTTTGAAGCAGAACGTAGACATCAGTTTTTACAGGAGTGTATAGATGTACATGAGCTGTTGATTTAAAATGCATTATATTAGCTAAAAGATAATAGAATATCAGTATTTTTTAAAGTGTGGTAGAATACTTGCAATGCATTTTGATTTTTCTTCTAACAATCTCACCTCAATGGAAAATCACGTACAATTTGGTAATGAATTCAGATACACATTTTCACCCCACTTAGAAACCCAGTTATCTTTACTGGACAGCATTTTTACAAAATGAATTAAAAGTAATTGTTAGGAAGTTAACTCACAACCTTGAACTGTAGATGAATAACTGATTCTTGAGAAACATTCTTTTGCTGGAAGTAGAATGCTCAACCAATTAAAAAAGCTACATATGCTCAAAGTAACTTTAAGATTTTATAAAAAATGATAGGTAAAGAGACTAATATATCAGAAGATCACTTACGGGTCTCATGAAAACTTTAATGTACACTTATTTTTGGAGGGAACTTCTTATTACTTTATTTTTTCTTATCAGAAGGTAGGGTTAAAGGCAGGACAAGGCTTTTTTACTGCATCATATCATAAACTCTTGTTTACATAATGTTTATTCTAAGGCCAGAGGGACTGTACACGATCATATCTGGATAATGACTGTCCTTTTATTGTTTATTTTTCTGTTTACTCTGTGGGAAGAGAGGAGGGATGTCACATCTGGTTTATTATTTTGTGAGCCCTGATCTGTCTTGTGTGATCAGGAATATGTTCTTTACACAAGTATAATGCAGACATGATCATATCACCTGATAGGCGCAATTCCAGTTGTATGAGAGAAGTGTGCAAGCTGCAGCTTTCCTGTGCTTCTGTGTTCCTGTGCGTCCCATGCAGTGCCAATACTCCCACTCCTGCTTGGGTACTGGGGTTACACAACCACAGAAAGGTGTGGTGTTATGTGGTCACATAGCACAAAAGACTTGCAGGGTCCTCAGTAAAGATGATGGTGTGGGGTAGGGTATTAGAAAATTTTGTGCAACCTATTTTTCTCTCCTTGGGAAATATAGGAGTGCAATATACTGACAAATTGAGCACCTGATCTTACAGATGGAAGACATCAATAAGAATCAGGTGGTTTCAGTTCTGTCCTTCTCTAAAAGTTATTTTCTATGACTAAGTCTAACTGTTCTTGTATTTAAAGTAGTAGTAAAGATTGTGATCACATTATGTCTCCAACATACATATGGATTTTTAAAAATGCCATGTGTTTGTAGACCTAATTGCCCACGCTTCTCTGACAGAATCAGAAGTTTGGCACTGAAAGCTCTTTTTGAGTTTCAGCATGAACTAGGACAAAGTTTCCCACTTCAGATCTCAAACTTTTTTCATTTTGAGTTAATTTTTTCATTATATGAAAATATGAAGTATTCTCCTCTAAAAAACCCCACAAAAGCCCAATAAGAAAATCTATTCTAGGTCAGAATCATCTCGCAAATTAAAGTGGTTTGGTGTTTTTTTTGGTTTGTTTGTTTTGGGGGTTTTTTGGGGGGGGGGGGGAGGGAGGGTTGGGTTGGTTTTGGTTTTGTTTTTTGTTTGTTTTTTGTTTTTTTCCCTAAAATCCAGTCTAAATCTTGAGGTTGTTTCCTCTCACCTTAACTTGCTAGTTACTGGGAGAAGAGAACAACACCCACCTCACTACAACCTCCTTTCAGAGAGCTGTAGAGAGTGATAACATCTCCCCTCAGCCTACTCTTCTCCACACTAAACCTCAGCTCCCTCGGCTGCTCCTCATAATGCTTGTTCTCCAGACCCTTCACTAGCTTTGTAGCCCTTCTCTGGATGTGTCCTTTTTGTAGTGAGGTCAAAAATGACCACAGTATTTGAGATGTGGCATCACCAGTGCTGAGTACAGGGGGGCAATCACCTATCTGGTCCTGATGGCCACTATATTTCTGATACAAGCCAGGATGCTGCTGGCCTTCTTGGCCACCTGGATGCACTGCTCGCTCATATTCAGTTGGCTATTGACCAGCACCCCCAAGTCCTTTTCTGCCAGGCAGCTTTCCAGCCACTCCTCCCCAAGCCTGTAGCATTGCATGAGTTTGTTGTGACTGAAGTGCATGACCTGGCACTTGACCTTATTGGACTTTATACATTTGGCCTTGGCCCATTGATCCACTCTGTCCAAATCTCTCTGCAGAGCTTTCCTACTCTCAAGCAAATCAACACTCCCACCTAATTTGGTGTCATCTGCAAATTTACTGATGGAGCACTCAATCCTCTCATCCAGATCATTGATAAAGATATTAAACAAGACTGACCCCAAAACTGAGCCCTGGGGAACACCACTCATGACTGACTGTCAACTCATTAACCACAACTCTGAGTCCGGCCAGACAGCCAATTTTTAACCCAGCGAAGAGTATACCCGTCTAAGCCATGAGCCTTTAGCTTCTCTAGCAAAATGCTGTGAGAGACAGTGTCAAAGGCTTTACTAAAGTCCAGGTAGACAACATCCGCAGCCTTATGCTCATCCACTAGGCAGGTACCCTGGTCATAGAAACATACCAGGTTTGTCAAAAGGACCTGCCTTTCATGCTGGCTAGTACTGATTCACTGGTTGTCCTGCTCATGCTGTGTGAGTGTGCTCGAGGTGAGCTGCTCCATAATCTTCCCTGGTACCGAGGCCAGGCTGACTGGCCTGTAGTTCCCCAGATCCTCCTTCCAGCCATTCTTGTAGATAGGTGTCACATTGGCAAGTCTCCAGTCATCCAGGACCTCCCCTGTTAACCAGGACTGCTGATAAATGATGAGGAGTGGCTTGGTAAGCTCCTCCTTCACCTCCCTCAGTACTCTTGGGTGGATCCCATCCAGACCCATAGACTTATGAGGGTCCAGGTTCCGCAGCAAGACATTAACTGCGTCCTCCTGGATTACGGGGTTTATTCTGCTCTCTGTCCCTGTCCTCCGGCTCAGGGACTGAATACCACGAGAATAACTGGTATGACAAAGAGTGAGGCAAAGAAAGCATTAAGTATCTCAGCCTTTTCCTCATCCTTGGTGGCAGTGTTCTTTCCCCTCGCCCACCCCCTGCAGCCAATAAAGGATGGAGATTCTCTTTGGCTCTCTTTTTTGTTAATGAGGGCACAGCCTGTGCTGGGTCACTATCAGGTCTTGTCTCCCCATTCCTCAGAGAGCAGCTGGCCCTCACTACTCCCTGGGAGGAATGGAGGACAGCGGTCAGATGTTTAAATTGTCATTATTTTCTGAATAACAGGACACAGATTTCTTAGCTGGCCTCCAGCAGTAATGGGTCCCAGTTCTTCTGCATTGGCCTTCACTGGGTTGGAGGGGCAGCAAGTCTGGAGGAGCTGGGTTGTGGCAGGAACCAGTCAGTACACTTCTAGCAGTGAGGATCATGAGACTAAACTCAGGGAGAGTTTTGGCCTTTGTCTCCTTTACCTATTACTTCTAAGTAGGCTGGAGACAGTTTAAACACATCAGCATAGTTTTATCTGGAAAATTGTATAATATTTCCCACAACTGGAGGAACTTACTTTAGTTAGTATGTAAAACCAGCCTCAGTAGGCAGCCCCTAGTCTACTCAAGATTCAAACAATATTTGAGGTTTTTTTCACTATAGAGCTTGGAAATTATCTTATATGTTACCTAGAGAAAAATCTGTAATACTGTAAAGTCTGCAGTAAACTCTGCTAGCAGATGTATTTCTACTGCAGATATAACAGAGATGTGTATACAGTCTGAGGTCAACGTTATGTTTCTCATTATTTTTGTCATTATTTTCTCGTTATTTTTGTACATATTCCTGTCTTGAATTTTGCCTTTGGATCAACATTATCATTTATGCGATTAATTCCTTTTCCCATTAATGTGAAAAATATTTGAAGTCTGAGGAACTCCTTTCATAAGAAAAAGCTTCATATCTCTGTGGAAACCCTCTTCAAAATTTCATATCACAGTGGGAAGAAAAGCCCTTTATAAAAGCTCACATTGTTTGAAGTAATTATCTTTCTCTCTACTCAGTGAATATATCATTTTGAAGATATCTAAGTAAGTGGGCAGGGCCTTTCACTCGGCTCAGGTACTTTGTTTATTTGCAGTTTTTTTCACCACTGTCAGTGTTAGAATATTAAGCGAATATCTCTCATTAAGCTGAGAAACGTGCATATTGCATAGTTAAGTAACAAATTCACTTTATAATATTCAATTCAGGCTTTAGAAAACAATGTAATGAAAATTATAACTGGTCCAGACCATTCTATTAAACATCAAAGTATCCCTGGATAGCAATATAAAATCCAATAGCAGGGTTAAAAACTGGGGGGAAAAGTGAGACTGACTACTTTGTGCACATATGCACATATGTATTGTAGGTATCTGTGCAAGTGATATAGATGGTGACTGTAACTAGCCTACATTAAAATATTGTTGAAAAATTGTTTTATTTACTATCCCAAAGCAGTATTTTTGGAAGTGGTTTAGAATTAGTTGCTGAAACATGTTATGTTTAGATACAAATCTGAACTATCAGTTCAACTAAATGGCTTTTGAAATATTTAGTGTAGACCTCCAAAGTTGAAAAGTACTAAGTATAAACATCATCATCTGCTGAAGTAATGGTGGTTTTGTGTTTTCCTGTAAGCTGAAAATGTCAGGGTTGGTTGTTTTTTTTTTTTTTACTAAAGTCCAGGTAGACAACATCTGCAGCCTTAAGCTCATCCACTAGGCAGGTCCCCTGGTCATAGAAACAGATCAAGTTCATCAAAAGGACCTGCCTTTCATGCTGGCTAGTACTGAATCACTGGTTGTCCTGCACATGCTGAAAATGTCAGTTTTCAGCTACCAATAATGGACATTTTCAACTTAAACCAACTTAAACTTGAAACAATCTGTTTTACCAAGTCACATAAAATAGTGTAAATATTTAAGGACAGAAAACATCTCAGCAAAGTTGTAAGTTAGAGTCATGATCACGTCTGTCACAGCAGACAATTGTTTATTCATTATCTCAAAGAATACTAAACAGCAATTTTCATGGTGAGACAGCTGACTTCTTTTACTTGGTTTTCAGTTTTTAAATACATTTTCAGTAAGTTCTCAAATTAAGCAGATATGAACTAAAGATCCCATCAGTTTTAAAAAATAATCTCAAAGACATCTCTAGTGCAAAATTGTGCTTTAAAGATTGTATTAATGGTATCGCTGAAGAAATGAATACAACAAAGGCTGTGCAAGAAGAAAGTACCTCGTAATCACAAATGTTACTGTGGTCACTGGAATTTCCTTGGGTTTCTCTGTCACTAGTAAGATCCTCTGCCATTTTGCTGACCCTTTATTCTTTATCCACTCATTGCCTTTTTATTAGAAATGCAGAGCTAGGGTTGACAGAGGAGTAATTTTCCCCAGTCAAAACCTCTTCTACGTGGTAATATGCATTTGCATTTTGGTTCAAAATACTGGTATGTTGAATTAGAAACTAACAATGGAGTTTAATTAGAAATTAAGAATCTCTTCAGAGAAGAAAACATGAGCAGATTTTAGTCTTGCTGTTATATCATGACATTAGGGGGTTTAATACAACAGATTTTATATTTGTGCTTGACTGTGTGCAATTTCTAGTTTTGTTATTAAGAGCAACACTTAGTGAACACAGGAACATAGGAAAGGTGTCCTGCCATCATAAGCAGCAATATTACACAATCTTTTCATAAAGTGAGCAAGCTCCACTAAAAAGTTGATAAATGGGTGTTTTTTGCATGGATTTTATTGCTGTTCCCCCACTCCTTTCGAAGGATACTCAGCTCTTTATTGCACAGGGCTTAGATACCTTTCGTATTCCTAAGGGCTGTCCTAGTGGACCTGCAGCTCTGCCATCCGCCTTCTGCATGCAGCTCCCTTCCCTTGTCTTGTAAAATATTCCAATCCTCTCCTGGGCTGATTTCGGCTCTCAACTTTGCGTCATCTGCAAGTTTCATTAGCATGATCCTGCTGTTTGCAACAGTATCATTAATAGAAAAAGGCTGCCCCTAAGAATAAACCTCAAGGAACTCCATGGATGAACCTATCCAGCAAAATCCCTGTCCTCTCAGCAAAGGTGTTTCCACTCACATACTTTTCATTTGGTAGAAATTGGGCTACCCTGAATTTTTCAATAAAGCTGTGAATCCTTTTATGTTAACTGATACATACAGTTGTGAATGCTGAGTAGTCAAATTATTTGAGTATTCAAGTATTTGAAGATGTCCTGAAATATTTTTTGCAACCAGAAATGATGCTTTTCAAAATCGAGGACCTTTCTTTGATGAAAAATTCAGGGGGCCTTCTGTTGTACATCATTTTAGCCAGTCAGAGTATTTAGCCTGAATGGTTTGCTCATTATGTATCCATTCTAGAGTAGACCAATATCAGCTTTGGGAGAATTGAAGTAATGCATACGAGCACACTTTCATACACACAAGCACACGCATGCATACCAGTTGCACAAAAAATAAAGTGATTATAAACTCAAATTATATTAGCTGAAGGTTAATAATAGACACTATCTTCACCAACATTGATAATGTAATCTGTGTTTCCCTGCCAACTACCATATTGACAAAGTGCTTACAAGGATCATAAAAGATTTTCAAAGTACAAGATTTCCTCAAAAAGTGTATCAAATAAGCATAGGATGGAAATCCATATTCTACTTGCACCACTGAGCACTGAAATACAGGCGTTCTTTTTTCTCCTGAGGTAATTTCTAACCATAAGGCAGTCATTCAGAGAAATTGCATCCCTAGCTCCTTAAGGCTAAGCATCTTTCTACTGTAGGAAATGCTATCTAATTACAATGGCAAATAAGCAGCCTTCACAAATTGAATTCTCTGTGACAGTAACATGTGATGACATTTAATGATGTTTTTTTCTTTGGGGTTTCTTTGTATTTCAAGAACAGTCTAACCTATCCAGACAAAATATGTTGCTGTACTTCCATCTGCTTTCAGATTGCCTAAAAAGAAAGCTATTTAGGCCTTCTGAGAATTATTTGAGCACAGGAGAGGTGTTTATGGGATTTAGGTAAAAATCTCTATATACTGGAATATGAAAGTTAAAATACCATTTAAAAAAAAGACAAAAAACCCCTTAGCTTCTTTAGTTGCAAACCCTTGCAAGTAGTTGCCTAATACCAGAGATAATCTCCCAAATCTAAAAATCAAACATGCTTAATTAGAACAGGCCAGAGCAGCAGGGGAAAAATCTCTAGGAACTTTTACACTGATTGCCACTTAAAACAACCAGATGCACAAACGCTTAATATGTGGTTATATCATGGGCAACTATCTTTTATTCTGCCTTTTATATAAAGCAGTAGCTTTGGGGTACTGTGCACTAATTTTGAGTTTAGAGATTAGTGCCTTGCTACAGGTTTGCAGTTACAGAAGAAATTTCTAAGGGAGGACAATTATTCCAGTCAGAGTGCTTCAGAGATTTCATGGTTATTACACTGAACTTTAGATATCATGACTCCTATAGAGGCAGGCTATATCAATCCTTCAGATGTCGTTGCAGCATAACTGGTACCTCAGATGGTTTAAATGATCTAGTTCAGGTACCAGAAGCTGCCTAACAGCAGCTGCACAGAGCTCTTACAGCTGCATGAATGTGTACTGATTTGCCTTGCTGAGAAGACTTAATTCCCTCAAGATGAGCTCTGCATTAGCATGGTTACCCTTCCGGCTTTTTTAAGTTAGGTTGAGTAACTTCACAGTGCAGGAAGATACAGCGTAAAAGAAGCCACCAAGGCTTAAAAGCTATGGCTATGGTCAGTGGTCTCACTAGGAGGGTTGTTTACTAGCAGTGAGTACTAGCTTGTCCATTAATGTGGTGTCCAAAGCAAATAACAATACGCACCCATACTTTTCCTCTGCATCATGATATCAAGTAGTAAAGCATGTGCTCTTCATTATTTCTGTCTTAAAAATACATCAGTCTGTTGTAGCTTTATTCTAGATTTCATCTTTTGGACTCAATATGAATGGCCAGAATAGGACTGCATCAGAAGTTCTTTCAAGTCTCAGCAGAAGTCTTATGTTTAATTCCTCTGTTTTGTTCTGTCTATGGCAGTGTCTTTGTTTTCCTTGATTTTTGCCATGGGAACTGTTTATCTGATTCTCAGTGCTATTTCAACATTGCTCTCAGGAAGTGCTTCCTCTGTCCAATAACATTTGTGTGACAGATGGTGCAAATGACCACCACACCGATGCTAGAGTAGTGTGAAATGATACTGCTTACTGCTTGATGTTTCACCAGCTGGCAACAGTGGGTGACTAGCAAGAATAAGCCTGGAGAAAAAAAAATAAAAATCTGTGTCCAGATTTCTCGGATTTTTTTAAACTAAATTAGCACTTAAACTTATTTATTAAACTTATATATTTCCTCTTGCCAAAGCCCTTGATCTCTAAGGACATTTGCAGAGCAAATCTCTTTCCATTGGAGGCAGAGCTCATCACCTTGGTTGTTCTTTCTCCTTAACAAATCTATTATTTAAACTCTTCTATTCTTTCTGGTACATTCAGGTTTTCAGTGAATGTGTGTGGAATATATCATTCCATCCAGATGTCTCCAAGTCTCTCAGTAGGTGTTTGGGTTGCAAGCTATTTTGGTCCACCAAGTATGTCAACAATTCACTTGTCTGGAACAATGGAGTCTAAATGAAAGAAAATATAATCTTTATCATCTCTGGTCTTCTTCCTAGTACACATATCCTGACTCTCCCTATTTTGCATCTCTGAACTAGAATCCAACATAAAAAATATGCAGACATCCAGCTTCACAGAATCACAGAATGCTGGGGATTGGAAGAGACCTCAAAAGATCATCTAGTCCAATCCCCCTGCTGGAGCAGGAATACCTAGGTCAGGTCACACAGGAATGCATCCAGGTGGGCCTTGAATGTCTCCAGAGAAGGAGACTCCACAACCTCTCTGGGCAGCCTGTTCCAGTGCTCTGTCACCCTCAATGTAAAGAAGTTCTTCCTCATATTTATGTGGAACCTCCTATGTTCCAGCTTGCACCCATTGCCCCTTGTCTTATCATTGGACATCACTGAGAAGAGCCTGGCTCCATCCTCATGACACTCACCCTTGACATATTTATAAACATTAATGAGGTCACCCATCAGTCTCCTCCAAGCTAAAGAGACTTAGCCCACTCAGCCTTTCCTCATAAGGGAGATGTTCCACTCCCTTCATCATCTTGGTGGCTCTGTGCTGGACTCTCTCAAGCAGTTCCCTGTCCTTCTTGAACTGGGGGCCCAGAACTGGATGCAATATTCCATATGCGGCCTCACCAGGGCAGAGGAGAGGGGAAGGAGAACCTCTCTTGACCTACTAACCACTCCCTTTCTAATACACCCCAGGATGCCATTGGCCTTCTTGGCCACAAGGGCACATTGCTGGCTCATGATCATCCTGCTGTCCACCAGGACCCCCAGGTCCCTTTCCCCTACGCTGCTCTCCAACGGGTCAGCCCCCAATTTATACTGGCACGTGGGTCTATTCTTCCCCAGATTCAAGACTCTACACTTGCCCTTGTGTTATCTCAGTAAATTTCTCCCTGCCCAACTCTCCAGCCTGTCTGGGTCTCTCTGAATGTCAGCTCAGCCTTCTGGTGTGTCAGCCACTCCTCCCAGTTTGGTGTCATCAGCAAACTTGCTGACAGAGCACTCTATTCCCTCATCCAAATCATTAATGAATATATTGAATAGTACTGGTCCCAGTACTGACCCCTGAGGGACTCCACTAGTCACAGGCCTCCAACTAGACTCTGTCCCATTGACCACAACTCTCTGGATTCTTTCCTTCAGCCAGTTCACAATCCACTCCACTACTCGGTCATCCAGACCACACTTCCTCAGTTTAGCTGTGAGGATGCTGTGGGAGACTGTGTCAAATGCTTTACTGAAATCAAGATAGACCACATCCACTGCTTTACCATCATCTATCCACCAGGTTATGTCCTCATAAAAGGCTATCAGGTTGGTCAAGCATGACTTCCCCTTGGTGAAGCCATATTGACTGCCCCCAATGACCCTTTTATCCTTGATATGCCTAGAGACAGCACCCAGGAGAAGTTGTTCCATCACCTTTCCAGGGATGGAGGTGAGGCTGACCGGTCTATAGTTACCAGGGTCTTCCTTCTTGCCCTTTTTGAAGACCGGAGTGACATTTGCTTTCCTCCAGTCCTCAGGCACCTCTCCCATTCCCCACGACTTAGCAAAGATGATGGAGAACGGCCTAGCAATGACATCCACCAGCTCCCTCAGCACCCACAGGTGCATCCCATCAGGACCCATGGATTTATGGATGTTCAGGTTGCTTAACTGATCACTAACTCAGTCCTCATCAACCAGGACAAACTCCTCCTCTCTCCTGACTTCCTCTGGACCCTCAGGTGTCCTGGGCTCCTCAGGACAGCCTCCAGCAGTATAGACTGAGGCAACATAGACATTCAGTAACTCTGCCTTCTTTTTGTCCTCTCTCACCAGGGCACCCACCTCATTCACCAGTGGGCCTACATTGCCTCTAGTGTTAGTTTTATCTGCAATGTATTTGAAGAAGCCCTTTCTGTTGTCCTTGACCTTTCTTGCAAGATTTACTTCCAAGATGACAGGATTTTTTCAGGATGACAGGTTTTTTCTTGTCAGGCTAAGCAATCTTTTTCCTATTTCTATTTGTACTGCATGCCTCTTCTCATATCTTCGTCAAATTCCCTTCTCATCTGGCCCACAACCCTGTTTGTACTGTTGTACTGTTGTACTGTTGTACTGTTGTACTGTTGTACTGTTGTACTGTTGTACTGTTGTACTGTTGTACTGTTGTACTGTTGTACTGTTGTACTGTTGTACTGTTGTACTGTTGTACTGTTGTACTGTTGTACTGTTGTACTGTTGTACTGTTGTACTGTTGTACTGTTGTACTGTTGTACTGTTGTACTGTTGTACTGTTGTACTGTTGTACTGTTGTACTGTTGTACTGTTGTACTGTTGTACTGTTGTACCCCTACTTTCTGCTCCTTCAAGCTTCAGACTGATGGTCTCACAGGTTATTTTCTTCCCTAATTTCTACAAGACTCTTTTTTTCCAAACAGTGGATGAAAAGATTGACACTAGTTCTTCTTCTGACTCCTGAACATTTTGGTAAGATGTATTATCTATTTTTTTAAAAAATAGTTACTCTGTTCTCTCTAAGGCATGCAAAATCTACTGCACATGAAGTGCCATGTATGTGATAGAACTGGAAAGTTCCTTTTTACTCTGAAAGACAATGCTGTTCAAGAACATTCCCAATTACTGCTCAGTCTGTTGGTGAATATAGCTTTGAGCAGCAGTGTTGAAAATGGTAGAAACTTATTTTGCCAAACAAACCTTGATTAGTAAACAAAACCTTGATTAGTAAAGCAACAAATATTCAGCTTCTGTAAGCCTGAAACCCAAATGAAACTTTGTTCAGTTATATTCTGTTGTCTGTGTTAGAGGTCAGTATGCTTTGAAATCATCTATGACAACTGCCTATTCTCAAATGTAGCTATGAGTAAAACCATATAAAAGCACCTGCAAAAATGTACAAGAAACTGAGCAATAATGAAAGATATATTATTTTCAGAATCATTTAACAAAAGATGCCCAAGATGTATTCTCCTTCCCACCCATACAACTGAAATTTTCAGTTGTCATTTTATGTTTCATTTAATGCAAAAAGCTTTTCTCTGAACAAGATTGGGGTTGTTCTACTACAAACCATTCAGAATTTTGTCTGACAGATCAGACCTCTGATTCGTCTCTTTGACAAAGATGATTCATATCTCTGAATGGTTTTATCACTTTTTTCCTTTAACTGATATCAAACTTCTACAACTTGTCCTCAATTCCACTTTCCTTTTAAACTTTTTATAGAGTCAATGAGAAATAGCAGTTTTGCTTCTGGCTCCTCCATTGCCTTTTTTTCATATGTTTGTTTTTGGTCACTCTTCTCTCCCTTATGCTGACACTCAGCATTTGGAAAATCAGCACCTCAATATCTTTCTGCAAACCTCCCATTTCATGAAGCTTACCTAAGCAACTATAATAAAGCTGAAAATGTGCAGCAATGACTAGCTGTCATATCCACTACTCTGTAATTTAGTTTGCTCTTTTTTACGATCACCAATCATCCTGCACATGTCTATCTATCTCTTGTGTTAAAATTCAAACACAAATTCTTGGGCACTCTTTTCTTGTCCGGCTTTTGTACAATAGCTACAATAGTAGGACCATCATCCAAGATTAACATACTAAAATATTACAGCTATACAAACAACAGTTAATGGAGACATCAGTTATTTTGAAAGGAAATATTTCAGCTTTGTTTGCATGTTGTATATTAATACATAAGAGACTTGTTGGAACAGATTGAAACAGAACTGTAACTGTGATTTGACAGAGTTAAAGGAGGTAAATGCTATGATATTACATATTCAGCCTTAAATCATGAAACCACATTAACTGCACGGTAAAAGTCAAACAAAAAGTATTTGTGTAAAGTACATCCATAAGGGAAAACCCGTATAATCTAATTTTAATACTTAAAAACAAGTAGGTCACCTTCAGAAGGCTCCATTGACTGTATACTAAGGTTTGAATTCCCATATTGAGGTCAAGTAGATAAAATGTGTTGGTATATGTCCTGCTCTGACTGAAACAGAACCAATTTTTCCTCTTGGTGATTTTACTTTTTGGTTAAGTCTCCTCTAAGACTGCATTTTCTGAAGTTAACAACATGTTTCTCAGACACTGTCTGCTCCTAGAAGTGATAAGGCTCAATGTTTATAGTTAGTGCTGAGCTCACAGTACAATGGTTTGCAGAAAGTCTCTTGCTTATACTTAATCATCCGGAAACCAAAGTCACTGCCAAACTTCTTATGTGCTGCCTTGGGGCCCTGTTAATGTAAGGGTGCAAAAGGGTCACACCTGTGGGGAGGAGCAGACAGGACAGGTAATCCAAACTGACCAACAGAGTATTTCATTCCATACACGTCAAGCTCAGTATAAAGCTGAGGGATCATGGGGGACAAGCTCTTTTCTTCTATGGCTGTCTGTTCTTCTGTCTCTGATCCCAGTTTGTGTGTTCCTGAATCCAGTTCCTGTCTGCCGCTGCATCCAGGAGCCCAGCCTGGGATCCTTCCAGAGCTGCTCTGCAGCACCAGTGGTGATGTGAGCATGATCAAGGGAAGCATGCAATTGCAGGGGGGAAAAGCTTGATATTGTTTTTTTTACATATTTGTATATATTTCATTATTTTTATTATTATTATTATTATTATACTTTCTTTTTACTGTTACTGTTTCATTAAAGTAGTTTTAGTTTTCTTCCAACCTATAAGTCTCTCTCCCTTTTCTTCTTTCCCTTCCCCTGTCTGGGAAGGGAGAGGAGTTAATAGAGAGCATCTGCCATCCATTTAGTGGCCAGTCCAGCCCCAGATCTTGACAGTGTAGAAAAATACCTTGGTAAGATACAGAGTATTGTGCTTTCATCTCCACAGTGTTTGCCATACCCCTTCACTACAGACACTATTCCATCCCATTGCTTTGAAAGGATAGTCACTCCGTAAAGTCTGTCCTTTAAGTTGATTCTAATAAGATGGAAAAATTCATATCCCACTAATTTTATACCAGACCAACTACTAGAAGTAGCAAGATTCCATATAGAATGAAGAGAAAAAAAATAAAAAAGCTTTCTAAAAAGAGGTTTTACTTTGAAAATTTTTTTTTAAACAATCTGCCTTTTCCTTGTCTTCATCCTTAGGGAAAAAAAATCTTGGTGAAATGTAATATCTTTTGACTATACCGTATATTTTGAGGACAATAATTTCTGTAACCAAAAATATGGAAAGTTTTTATCATTTATTTCCTCAGTCTCTTAGCAGCTTTTTTATTCATTCACATTTTATTACTCCTTTAGCATGGAAGACAGCAAAAAAAAGTTTGGTCATCAGGGAAGGTTACCAAATAGTAAACAAGAACCTCCATGACATAAGAAAGAGAGAAAGATATTCATGTTCCGTTCCAGGAATAATGATGCTGATGCTCACATATTTGTTTTTCTATTTTGTCTCTACTTAACCTTCGCTCTCCCAAGGCGAAAGACACTTGCCACTGACAAATTATTCACATTGTGTCAAATGACACTAATCAAGTAATTTATTAGCATAAGTTTTAAACTGTTCCTCAGAACAACAACACTAAATAGGCAATTCATTCTCAAGTCATGCTGTGGGTATTAATAGTAGCTGAAATAGAGAGGGACAGTGTAGTAGTAACAATTTGGTCAATTGAGTAAACAACACATATAACCCCAAGTAACTTGATTTATTACTTATCTAACATTCAGCTTGATCTATGCAGTCCATAGGAAAAAAAAAAAGTTTACATGAGGATCTGCAAGGAAATAGTGCTCCAGGAGAAGATGAGATTATAAAGATGTGTTACCTGAATAGTAAAGAATAGATTAATTTCCTTAGTGCTGCTTCACATGGTTTCAGACTGATATCAAGCGACCAGATTTTCAGAACACTTTCTCATCATTCCCTATCTGCGTATCAGTGTCAACAATTGCACATTGACAGTTCTTTTGTGGTATAACCCCAGCTGGCAACTAAGCCCCACACAGCCGCTCACTCACCCTGAGTTGGGTGGGGGAGAGAATCAGAACAGCAAAAGTGAGAAAACTCGTGGGCTGAGATTAAGACAGTTTAATGGGTAAAGGAAAAACTGTGCATGCAAGAAAAGGAATTCATTCACCACTTCCCATGGGCAGGCAGGTGTTCAGCCACCTCCAGGACAGCAGAGCTCCATCATGCATAACAGTTACTTGGGAAGACAAAGGCCATCACTCCGAATGTCCCTCCTTTCTCCTTCTTCCCCCAGCTTTATATGCTGAACATGACGTCATATGGTCTTGAATATCCCTTTGTTCAGTTGGGGTCAGCTGTTCCAGCTGTGTCCCCTCACAGCTTCCTGTGCACCTCCAGCCCACTCCTGGTGGGGTGGTGTGAGGAGCAGAAAGGACCTTGACTCTGTGTAAGTACTGCTCAGTGATAATGAAAACATCCCTGCACCATCAACACCATTTTCAGAACAAATCCAAACCATACCAGCTACTATGAAGAAAATTAACTCTATCTCAGCCAAAACAGCACAAATCCCCTTCAAAAATAGGCTTTTTACTCTTAGTATGTTGGTTTTTTTACAAATTCTTTGTGTTGTTCACAGTGGTCAACAGCAAACATCCTTGAAAATCATTCTGTGGGCTTGTCTAAAATGAAGATTAAAGAACTGTGTAGTGTGAATGAGCAAGCTACCACAAATGACACACAAAAAAGAATCTGCCCACAAAATGCCTAACACACATTTTCACCCTGAAAACACAAAACACATAATTTTGATCCCATTCATTTTTAGAATGAATGAAAAAGCTGATTAATAGTAGTCTTGAAAAACGATAATGCTTCTTCAGCTTTGGTTTATGTTACTAATTACTGGTATCTCAGCTATTCCAGGAACAAGCTTATCAATCTCATATTTAAAACTACACTTATTCTAGAACTAAAAATATCATCAACCATCAAGTATAAAAAGCTTTCTTCACAGTTTCCTCTTCTCATATAAACAATTTGTAAGATTGGGTTTAGGTTTGACATTTGTCACAACTTTTGGAGGGACAAACTGCCATATGAAGTGAGCAACCTAAATAAAAGCATCCATAACAGAAATTCAGCATGTTTTACCATGCATGCCCTGCTAGTAACACTTTGATTCAACACTATCCATATTTTTTTTATTTCTGTGTACATTTGGTTTAGAGTTTGGTGCAGATCATCTTTCCCACAAAATGCCATTCTCTGCAGCTGCCTATGAGCAAAGAACCATATGCAATCAGACAAGTTTGTCGCAGTTCTTATTGGCTCACCTTCTCCCTGACTCATCTGGTTAAACTGAGTTTATGTGATTTAATGGCAACAAGACAGTGAATATAGCAAATGAGTGAATGTTCTGGTAATAAGTAAAGCTCTGGTCTTGTCACTTGCCCCTGCTTGGCAGAAATCCGATTGAGAACAACACTTCCAAGTGCTAAACTGGTTTGATTCCATCTCATAATGTTCCACCTAAGTAAAAATAACTAATTTGCAACAAAACTATGATGATATAAAAGGAATCTTTACTTAAGAGTATGTTGATCATACTATGCCCTATTAAAGTAATTGAACAGTAAGGATGATCTGGCAATAGTCTCCATGTATGTTACATTTTTATTAATATTATTTCTGTTTCACTTTTTAAAAAGTCCTCCTATCCTTCTCTGTATTTGAGCAACACTCCTGAATGTAATGTGTGGGGCTTTGTTTGTTTGGTTTGGGTTTCTTTTTGCTTTTGATGAAGACATTAATTGCCTTGCTATCCGTAAGAAGTCCTGGACTGCAAGCATACAGAGAGTTTTTACTGAGAACGTCACCGAAAATGTTAGAGGCTTCTCCATTGAATTATTTTCTCAGCTAGTTCTTCAGGTTAAGTGCAAACATTTTGCTGAAAAAATTCTGCAGTTGGTAGGTCTCTGCCAAGCTATGCATTTTGATAACATTCAGCTGTCTGAACTATGTTTGAAGCTCTAATATCTCTAAGCTGGTGAATGTACTTTCTGCCATAAATTGAGAACAGCAATAGTTAGGAAGTTGTGCTGTTCCCCTGTGTAATATCTTCATACTAACTGACAACTCTTCTCTTTTCTTCTCCTCCTCCCAGGCTAGGAGGAAAATAGATGCTGAGAAAAGGTTGAGTTCATTCTGTTTCCATCAGGCTGAACAAGTTGCTTCTTCCTTGCCTCTTCACATTATGTCCTCCCACTGACTGCTGTTCTCATTTCTCTGGTTCTGCTGACACTATTTTTGCCTAGAAGAAATCTGAAAAACCCAGGTGAGCAGCAGACCAGATCTGCATTTATCACCTGTAGAGATACTGTGCATCTTACTCCTCACTCCTGGCATCCAATTTTAAAACCAAGTACAATTTAATTGTTGTTAATTCAAATTACATTGGGTATATTTCACACCAACATTTGCCTACTGCTGTGTTGATTGAACAGCTGAGCTGTAATTTTCATTGTTGGAGATGGCTTTGGAAGGATGGCTATATGTGTATGGCAGCTACTGAGTCTATGTTTCCATATATGTTTAAAATTCAGACAACATTTTGGGGTGCTATAATAACACTTTAGAAACACATTTAACATGATTACCTGGAGACATGCCACGAAACTGCAGTCAGTTCTCTGTCCCATGCAGCACTTTCTTCCTGTCTACCCAGGCACACATATGTGTGTATTTTCAAAATAAAAGTGTCTAGTGAATATTTGGACATACAGTTGATGGGAATTAGCTGATCATCCAGGAACCATTTTCCCCAGAGTCCCAAAAGCGCCTGCACTGCTGCACCTGTCTCCTTCCTCTGTGTCACTGTAAGAAAAGGCAAGGCAGATGTTACCAAAACATCTGTGGTAACAGGTGGGGTTTGGTGGAAAAGAATTTGTGGCATTCTTTCCTCACACAGAGGCATGAGCCATGAGTGGAAGGGTGGATAAGGGCAAGAACCTAAAATTATGATACTTTTCTTCTGATAAGCTAAGAAAATGTGTACATTTAAGTGAAAATGTCAGGGAAGCTGAAGACGAGGTAGAATCGCAACAAGAAATACTAGGTCGTGACTTATCCTTGGAGAAGTTCAGAAGATTTAGTCTGTTTAGGAATTTCACAAGCTCATGAAGGTGCATATTATACATCTACAATGGAGGAAAAGAAAAAAAAAAAAAACCAAACAACAAAAACCCACTAGGGCTCCAGAGCCATTTCTTTCAAATATTTCCCTCACATTTTCTTATGCAAACATTCTTTCAGAAACAAAGAAACAAATTTCTTTGTATAGAAATGTCCATTAAAATACTGATGGAAATTTCTAGTGCTCAGTATTCATAACATTAATTGTAGTTGATTCATATGCCTCAGGCACTCAGGATCTATGAAAGATAGCTTCCTTCTCCTGTTTTCAATATCTTTCCTAAATGTTTTGGGCTTTTTAAAATAAATATTTGGGGGAGAGGAAGAAGAAGACTTATATTCTCTTGAGGGAAATAAGTAGACATAAAATACTGCAAAACCTATGACAACAAACTGCATATCACTTTTGTAGACAAGTAGGACGCCACTCTTGCACAAAAAGCGTTTAAAAGTCATCCTTGAGGGACAAATATAAATTTCCAGCACTTATGCTGACTTATTAAACAATTTAGTCACAACAATTCCTTTTCAAAAACTCTAGACTAATTTCTCTTTTTAATGTCTGATGATCAGGAGATGTCTGCTAGAGGTGGTACTTGAGGCCTTCACATGCAAGAAAGTCATTTTTAAAACCTGCAGTCCAGGAAATGCCAGAGATTTTAACACCATTCTTCAATTAAAAATTAGGAGCATCACCAGCCTCTGATTTTTAAAAAAGTTATCATCTTTTGCATATATTCCTGAAGACAGGCTGTGACTTGTGCAGTTAGGAATGACTTACCTGGGTAAGAATTGTCTCTTGCAGTGCTGACTTGTGAATAAGGGAATGAATAAATCATTATATTCTTTCTGCATTCACCTAGACAGCTCAGCAGACCAGCACATGGAGCCCTGAGACGTGACTCTGCATCAGCACTTGAGGTGCAACTCTTTGGCTTAGCCTGCTCCAAAAGAATTATTAAGGTAGCTTTCCCAGTTGCCAGGACTGCAGTTTTGCCTAGCCCTCACAATTATAATGATTTGGCGGATTAGTACTTGATCAATCACAGACTTTCACTGTGCACTAAAATTTCTTTTAGTGGAGTGGAATAAAAATATCTAGCAAACAATATTTGGCAGTCCTTTAAAATAAATGGTAAATTTTTCTTCTGCAACATCCAATGCAATAACATTATTTAAAACAAAAAGACCTTAGTCAGCTTTTTAAAGAAAAGATATTTTATTGAGATATTTAACCATCATAAATCTACCAAGGGGACCTCCACCTTCGATTTTGGAATGTACAGAAATAATTAGGCTGACTCATCCAACATGTTTTTGATAACTTGGGATGGATAATGAAAAGACTGAAGAGATCCACTTTCTTGTTCTCATGTCTGTTCAGTGGAAGGCTGTATTCATTTTTTAATATACATAAAAAACTTCCATTAATGTTACATAAAATCCCTAATCTGTCTAGTCATCCTCATTCAGTCAAGATGACCACAGAATATAATCACATTTACAGAATCAACCCACTGTATTCTTCCCCTTTCTTCCCCGAGTTCCCAGTATTAAATCTCATGACAAAGGTAGAAACAGTAAACTTCTTTTAAAAAAATCAAACATCCAAATTTCCATTCCACATGCAAGCACACAGATATCTTTCACTTTCCTTATTTTTTTTCCCCATCATGCATGTATTTAATCTCCAAAAACTCTGACTTTATGCTTCCATCCAGAACCGAAGCCTTAAGTTAATAATCCAATTAAATTTGCAAGTTCTAAGAAATAAAAACAAATCCTAGCTAACCCATCACCTCTCTTCCCAAAGACAGCCAGAACCTACAGAGGCCACTTTATGCCACCACTGCTTAGGTTTCTCACACTAGCAAGATATGTTGGAGTGGGAATGAGAGAAGGAAGCAACAGGACAAGACACATCCTCCACTCTCCCCCTTCTCCGATGCTGCCATATGGTACAGCTTTGTGCCTGTGTATGTACTGGTCTTTCATCCTCTGCTTTCTCCCATGGGCAATCATCCATCATCCATCATTGCACTGTGTTTAGCATGCTGGCAGTACAGTCTGCACCTCTCCAGGGGTTCGTTCTGCTTTGGTTATGCAAACCTCAACATCATTGCTTATTTCACACAGCCCAATATGTTTCCCTGTACAACTTGGCTTCATTAGAGTTACTGTACAGCATACAGAAAAAGACTGTTTCTCTTTTAAACTGTCTCTGGGTAAAACATTACAAATTCAAATTAGAAGTTCATGGCTTAATAAGAGATAACCCTGGTGTTGCTTAGTGTAAGGTCAGCAAATCTTTTCCTCTACTGTCAAAAAAATATTCATTGAGCAAAGATTTTAGAAACAGTATCATTGTTTTAAAAGGGCAATGCAAATGGTTTCAGCATATGCAACAATATTGCCTTTAAATCCAAACATCAAATTGAAAAATACTGAGTATGTCAACATCAAAAGCAGTGGCTCACCAGGTAAGATGATGAAAGCAGTGTGAAAACTCAGGGAGGCTTTTTGCAAATTCCATGTCTAGAATACCACAGTAGTAGTAATAATGTTATGCATAATCAATATATTAAGTTCTATACATATATAGAAATCTCCATATTCACTTTTATATAAAATATCTCTGTATTCTATATATGTAAAATTAATCACCCTTTATAGGGTTTATATATATATATATGTTTATATATACATATATGCATGTTTATGCATGCATGAATGTATGTTCATAAATACATGAAAGCTTAATTTTATATATATATGAACATGTGTTATGTATTTGAAACTATATGCATTTTAGAGTTTTATTTTACAAAAAATAAATGATAGGGCAATGCTAGGGGTAGCAAAGAGGTTACAGCAAAGAGAGGACAGATTGACCTTTTAGAGGAGCCAGTAATGATTTGCAGGTGTTAATCTCTGCTCTGTATTTTTTCCATTTCACTCTTTTTGCTCTCTCAGGCTTGCTAAATTCGTAAGTCACATTGTGGCTGATACACCTAACAAAAGAGGTCATCTAATGAAGTCTGGGCCAGCACATCCTGCTTAAATAGTATGTGATATCTCCAAAATCCCTTTCTTTCATGCCGGTAAAGCAAACGTTTCATCAGCTATGCTGTGCCAAATGCATTCTTCTGCAAGTGGTACTTCCAAGAAAAAGGGTATCGAAAACCTTCACTCATACAAAGAGCCACCCAAGTCGTACCTTGCTGCACCTCAATGAAACCACAGGCATCCATCTCGATGATAGCTTTCTGCAGGGATCGAAAGTGGAGCTACACTGATGCTAAGGGCCCAGGCATTGCACTAATTCTTTGAAGTAGTTTGGGAGGAGAAGCAGGGAAGGTGAAGGGCGCAGGACGGCTGAGGTCGCTGAGTCTGTGATTGTTTTGCCCAGGGGCTGGAAATGTCACCAAAGCTCCTCTGGGCAAGTGGACAGAAATCTGAAGCTGAGCCCTGTATCCAGATCTATCAATCAGTGGAACTGTGCCAGTGAAAAATGTTTTATCCCTAAAACTGTTCTGGTGAATTAATGTTAAAAATACAATTCCACATTCAGTTCTAGGTAACACAGAAAATAAATCCAGCTTGGTTTTTTTCAGTCTCCATGTAATTTTTTCTGCTGATTTTAATGTAATTGCCTACTGCTGTCTTTAAAAGCTAACACTTAAGAGAAAAACTTATAGCTGGATCTCAGTCAGGCCTCTAGAATTAAACTTTTTCTGACAAAAGAAAATGTGGTCCTAGTGCATGCAGCGAACTGCAGGGGAAAACATTCATAGTTAGATGTTTAAGTGCCTAATTTGCTGCTGCTGACACATGGGCAGACAGATACAGTATCCAATACTGAGCAATTAAATTACACTGAAAATGAACCTGGATTTTAAACTGAGTCCATCAAGAAAAAGAACACTCAAAAAGCTGAAGCATGAACTATTGGAAGATCGCTCCTAGGGTTTTCTAATATCAATATTTTTTAAAAAAAAGGTCTTTCAATATACAGTAGGCAGTAAGTAATCAGTAAGCTAAGCACTCTATGGATTTAGTAATCATTCTACAGAAAATTGCAGCATGTACACTGCCAGACAGAATACAATAATAATTCAGTGTCAATTACAGTGTTTTTATTATAACACCGCATCTCTACGGTGTACTTTTTGGTTACAACATTTTATGTGAATCATTAATTCTTATATTTAAAAATGTACACCCTTGAGCTATAAAAGATATGGTACATCTTCATTTTTTACAATCTGAAAAAAAATATCATCCTGACACCGATCATTTTGAAGCAGATATAAAGAATGACAGCACCAGTCGGTTTTAGTAGCATGTAGTGCATTCTTCTATAAAGCTATTCAGTACAAATCTGCCCCCTATAAATCTACTTAATACAAGTCTGCTTCATGCTGGTTTCCATTTCCACTGATGTTCTTTACAGTTTGTCTTGTTTTAAAAGAACAGGAGCCAGATCTATTTTCAGGATACCCAGGGTAAATCAGAGGGATCAGATTACTCTGCCCTCTCACAGACCATGTTAAGCTCTAAGTAGTTGCTCACTTTTAGTTTATAGGTGGCTTGTTGACCCTCAACACCCCCTGATACCCATGCTCCAGGACTGCTTATCAAGGTGCAAGCTGCTGTTTCTGCTGTTTGTGATATTCTCCAAGACATCCAAAATAATAGCCAGAAGCAGAAAACTGAGGAGTTGTGGTCAATGTACAGTTCTGCTTTACAAGTCTGTAGCCTTAGCTTAAGTGTTTTCTTATATTTTCAAAGCAGAGACAGATGTTATTAACACCAAAAACAACCTGTGCAATAGATTTTTGAGAAATTGGAGAGGGCTTTTCTGTCCTGAATGATTCCTCATATTTTTCTGCTTTATATAACAATTCTACAAATGATGTTTTATTTATTTACATCAACATCAGATTCATGAGCTTTAATGCAATTGCATTTCCCTCAACAGATATTTCATGCCTCAGAAAAATCTCCTTGAGTTTCTCTCTTCCTAATACAGAGGGAACAGGACTGGATGGATTCAGTATCAAATAGTCAGAAGAGAGTGAATATTCAGCATCAGAATTAAAATGGAGACTCTTCCTCTCTCCCTGGGCAACACTGAAGATAAGAATTGAAAATGTTCTAGGGGTAGCAGGGTTAATGAGTCTTATTTACAGAAAACAATTTGAGGGCCTATTAAACTTCTACATTGTATGAAGATGAGCCTTGACCTAGTAAGTTAATGGACAGGGGTTTCCACATGCCCAAGATAAATGCCAGGGTATAAATAGCAGCCCTGAAACTCAAAGGAACAGGAAGACAGATGTGGATTCCTTTCAGTGAAATTGAACTTCAGACAGACTATTGAAATATCTGAAGAGAGAATCCCAGAGGTTTGGAGGGCTTGAGAAAGCTCTGTGAGATAAGTTTATGTATTCTTTAAAGCGCTCTCAGGAAATTCCCATACTATTCCATTGTCATACTTCGCCTCTTGCCTCCTAACTGCACTGAGAAATGCAGTGGGGAGATGGAGACCTTGAACAGCCTAAAATTTAATGCTGGTTCCACTTATTTTTCCCTTAATATGTATGTTTTGGTTTCAGTTACAATTCTTTGTGATAGCAGTTTGAGAACTAAGTAGTCTCCAAATTGTAGAGGTTTGGGGCAGATAATGTGAAAAATAACATAAAAATTATATTTCAAGTGCACATCTGTTCCTTTACCCACAGTTACAAAACACGAATGTTAGAAGTTCTTGCTTGAAATCCTGTACTTATTCCAGGTATATAAATTCTCTTAACTTAATTAGTCGTTGAAGTTTGTGGAGCAGATTTTCAGTGGTACTCAGGCATCTAAATATGCAACTGTGTATCCTAGAAGGACTTTTTTCCTGGCTTTAGGCATGTAAATGCTGCATAAAGTTTGAAACCCTGATTAACAACCTTTGAAAATGCACGTCTATGTGAAGATTAAATGCTTTATTTGAACACAGGAACAAACATTTCTGTTTCCTTAACCAATGACTGCTGGACAGCCACATTCTGGAATGTAGAAGAAAGAGGTAGCAGTAAATGAAGAAAGTAAGGAATTCAGATGAGCTAGCTGAAACTTTCCTGTATAGGTATACAGTTTGAAGATAAATACTCATTTTTTGTGCAAGGCATGTTTTCTTGACATTCAGAAAAGTAGTAGACAGAAACTACAAATTATGACTATCTGTCATAAAATATGTTGCTACAGTTTCAATACATCTATACCGAAATAATTCATGTGATTTTAAGCAAGTGGAAAAGCATAAGAGATAAATACAAGTTATAGCAGTATCAGCCTCCATCTTATACTGAGTTAATTTATCCTATTCTTTGAGTCTCCACAGGTATATTGGTATGTGACCTGAGCTAGATAGTTTAATATCATCTTCTTACCACTCTTCCATACTGCACACACTTCTACGGCTTCTATGAAGGCATACTCTCTCAGGTTATGTTGTTCAAAAAGATAAAAATTCTGTTTCAACTCTTCCTGCATGAAGTGTGTGTAGTTTCCTGGAGTAAACCCCATGTTTCTTTTTGCAGCCTCCACTAGGATCTGCAGTTCATGTCCCGTTCTACATCCAAGCACTAACCTTGAGCTAGCATATCGTATATTGTTTGCTGCAACTTGTATTTCATACCAAGGACATGACAGTAATTAATGACCACTGGCCTTGGAAGTTACATGTTTGGCAACAACTGCATAAGACTCCTTAGCAGTGGTGCCTTCCAGTAGTCCATCCCACATATAAACCACAGTCACAGACCTCAGAGCTATTGAACATACCACTAGATATTCAGAGACTGGAATTTTTCCAGTAACTTTTCCTATCACAAAAGCTTGGGTAAGGCAGACTTGTAACTGCCTGGTTTGGATACTTCCTACAATGAAATATTTTCTGTACCAGTCACTGATAAACTCCAGGGTCCGTGACTCTACCCAGAATTATATTTCTGATCCTCCTTGTTACTACTCATAGCATTTTCCATAGCATGCCAGACCTTAAGTCAATTCTTCTGCCTCTGTCACAGATCAGTAATTAAGAACCCACCTCCCATCTACTGCCCCCTCACTGCTCAGTCAGATACTGGCACAGGAACAGGAGCACACCATTTAGGTAGAATATCTTTTTGGTACACAGCAGGCCTTCCTCTCACAATTTCAAGCATGGCATTTTTACCTTAGTTTGCATAAATATAAATTACATTACAGTTCATTAATTTATCTCAAAAACCCAATCACAGAATTTGTCTCCATAAACCTTTTGCAACCTTGAATTGCAAAATGTTCTGTGGAGAGGGGTCCTGTTTTCTTTCTTTGCCTCATATTCACAATGTATGATTTCATATTCTTTATGTAATAGTAATAGCCAATAGATACTCTTCTTTCAAAAAAAAAAAAATCACTCACTGTTTTCTTCCTGTACACTCATCAACATCTTAGACACATACCTGTGCATTTCTGGACTTTTCTCAGGCAAAAAATATCGAAGGAACATAAAATCAATAATAAGGAAAAGCATATGAACAAGTCAAACATACAACTATATTCCCCTAGCCCTCTGGATTTTAGATGAAGGGACTTCCTGACCCAGAGATAGAGTTTCCTGACAAAATCAGTGAAGAAATATCCATTCAAATCTGTACAAGTCAATCATTACTGAAACCCAGACAAATATTTAACAAGTTCCACAATTACGGGCTGTGAGAAATGTCTTTTTTTGTTGTTTTTTTTTTTTTAACCCACCAAAAATTTATTTTGATACCCCTTAGTTCCTAAGTGAGTAAACCTTTGAACAATCATTCCTCATCTAGCTCCTCTACATCATCAATGATTTTATATACCTTTCTCATGTCTTCCATATAGTCTTCTGGGATATACATTCATTTTTCATATGTAAAATCTTTGACTCCTTCACTAAAACTTGTTTGCTTTTTCTGTACCTTCTCCTCTATGGTACTTTTAAGGCTTGAAAACAAAAGCAAGATCTGAATCTGAAATGTTTGGAAATCATCCAACATTGATGAACTTTCTGGTTTTATTTCCTATTACTTAAAACAGAGCCAAGAGTCATTGTGTATACTTTAGCTTCTTGGGATGAACGCACTTCAGTGAACTCATTCACACGTGCATATACATATTACAGCTCTGGCTGGAGTAAGAACTAGTGCACTCTTATTCTAGTGTCCTTTTCAAGTCTGAGCTTTGAAAGTAGGAAGCCCAGGATGTTTCCCCCATTTCAACCTCACAGGATGCCAGAGGGTCACATCCTGTGACCACAGCAGCCCAGCGCACCCAATCGTTCATGTGCTGTTATTACAAGCTGGCAGCTGCTGTGTATGTTACAGTGGAGAAACAGGCCCTGCTCATGCAAACATCTGTTGCAAAATACAGGCAGAGGACACTAAAAACAAGTCAGAAGGTAAATCAAACCAAAGCTTAGAAAATCATCATGGGCAATCTTTAGATTCTCTGTGTCCCAGATAGTTGCAAGCCCATCCATTAAATATCTGAAAGTTGCAATTTCTTTGTAAAAATAAATTAGCTTGGATCTGAATGAAAAATAGGCACACATTTAGAAATGAAAGTGATCCTGGGAATAGTCAAACAAAGATCTTGCATGCATTTTTCAGCTACTTCTGCTTATTGAACAACCCTAAATTGTTCCTAATATTGTATATTTTATTTTTAATTTTTGTATTGGTAGAAAGAAAAAATGAATGCAGATCTCTGAATATTGATGTTAGTTCAAGTCCTAACTATGGAACTATAAAAAAAATACAAAATGTTTAATGAGTTAAACAGGTATCCCAAACTAAGAGGATAAATAACATCCACATTTGGAGGTTTGGTTAAACATTTCAGTTCCAACACCTCTCAATAATCAGAACAGGCTGTTTTGAATAATTAGCAAAACAAGAATCAACCATCAGTGTTAATATAAATCATCATAACGCCAATCAAGTCAGTGAGTTACAGGGTCATAAAATGAGGGTGATTAGAGTATGGTTTCTATTTGAATTAATTGGAGCTATACCAGTTTATATCAGAATAATGCTCAGGAGTAACTCAGCCATATGTCCATCAGTATAGAAACACTTAAAAAGTATGGCGTATTTCAATACCTAAAGTGACCTGAGAAAAGTCCATAACTCAAATAGGCAGCATCAGCCTTAATCTCCTTTGAATTTGCTTTGCATGCTGAAGTGAGCTGTTGTGGAAACCAGTAATACTGAATCACAGTAGTTGAAGAATCATAGAGTCATTAAGGTTGGAAAGGACATCAAAAATCATCAAGTCCTACTGTCAACATAACACCACCATCCCTGTACTCTCCTTGAGTTGCCTGCCCCTTCTTTCAGAAGTGATAAACTCTCCTTTTTTACCTGAGTCCCAGCACAAGCTCCCAGTTCAGCCATGCTGGTTGTCTTCCCCACCTGTTCGTCTTAGGGCACATGGGTACAGCCTGCTCTGTACCTTTAAGACGTCTTTCTTGAAGAATGTCCAACCTTCCTGGACCCCTTTGCCCTTCAGGACTGTCTCCCAAGGGGCTCTCTCAGCCAGTGCCCTGAACAGGCCAAAGGCTGCCCTCCAAAATTCCATGATAGTGGTTTTGCTGACCCCTCCCTCCTAACTTCACCAAGAATCAAGAACTCTATCATTCCATGGTTGCTAAGCCCAAGGCAGCCTCTGACCACCACATTTCCCACCAGTCCTTCTCTGTTTGTGAAGAGTAGATCAAGCAAGACATCTCCCCTGATAAGTTTACTTACCAGGTGTGTCAGGAAGTTATCTTCCACACACTCCAGGAACCTCCTAGACTGTTTTCTCTCTGCTGTATTGTATTTCCAGCAGGCATCCAGTGAGTTGAAGTCCCCCACAAGAACAAGGTCTAGCAATTGAGACTTTTGCCAGCGGCTTGTAGAGTGCTTCATCTGTCTCTTCATCCTGGTTGGGTGGTCTATAACAGACATCCATCAGGATGTCTGCCTTGTTGGACTTCCCTCTCATCCTTACCCATAAGCATGTACAGTCAAAACACTCCCTAACATACAGAGCCACCCCACTACCTCTCCTTCTTTGCCTATCCTTTCTAAAGAGCTTATAGCCATACATTGCAGCACTCCAGCCATGAGAGTCATCCCACCATGTTTCTCAGCTATCCTGCTGCACAATGGCTTCCAGCTCCTCCTGTTTATTGCCCACTGGCAATTGCATGTATTGCTGTAGATGCACTCGAGCTAGTCAAATCAGTGTAAAATCAATGGAAGCAAGACAAATAATCACGTCATGTTTTTAGCTCTTTTCCCTAACAGCTCCTTTTGCTATGATTTGTTAAAGAGAACAAAACACTTGTTTAGATTTTAATTTGTTCTTGCCCTGTGCTGCAGGTCATTCTTTTGTTTTCCTTAGCTTAGAACTTTGTTTCTTCCTCCCCACCGCTATCACCTGAGCTTGCACAGCAAGGGTGACTCAGCCCACACTTACTTTGACCTTTGGTGATATATTATAATGCATTAGTGTTTTGTCTATGAGGAAGAGTAGAGTAATACAGCTAGTAGCTGTGTTTGTCTTGAAGGAAGAATGGTACATGAAGGGGGCTCTTGCATCCCATTATCTCATATCCTAGTGAAGTTCTTTATAATTAAAGAAAGATTCTTTCTGCTGAAAAAACAGCTAGAGCTTAACACTGTGCATTAGAAAGAAGTACACAGGGGGCCCATGTCTTCATTCTAAACTGTCATTAGATGGGTTTAAAGAAATTATTAAAACTTCCTGTTATCAAGAAAATTAAGCATAACCCACTCTAGCTCTGCAAAGCTCCTGAAAAGACAACATAGCCAATTGCCTTAGTACAACCAAGACTAAGATGTGCATCTTAAGTGGCTGCTACTGATAAACTGAACTTACACAGTCTTTTACTCACCCATTTCTAAAGTGAATCCATTAAGGAAAAAAAATATTACAGAACGAGATCGAAGAGAAAAATTGCAAGGACCACAAGAACAGAATAAGTGCTGGATTTTCAAAGCTGAAACCATTCAAAATCCTGGCATCCCTGATGAGAATGAGATGTGAGGTTACAGGTCCAACACAAGAGAGCATTATAAGATTTTTTTTTCCTCTACTCTATACTTGCCATTTTCAAATAAGATGTTTTTTGTTAAACTCATAATAGGAAAAGGATTTCAATGAATAACATTATTAAAACCTTTAGACTGAGGAGATACACTAGATATGCCTACCTCCTTGAAATTTTTTGTGACTCCTAAAGTACCACTATATCTTACACTACAGACACTGTAAAAGACTAAACTAATATGCTGATAAGATATTGTTGTCAGCGAGACCTGAACAGGCTGGAGAGCTGAGCAGAAAAGAACCTAATGAAGTTCAACAAAGGCAAATGCAGGGTCCCATACCTAGGGAAGAACAGCCCCATGCAGCAGTACAGATTAGGGCTGACCTGTTGGAAAGAAGTGTTGCAAAGAAGGATCTGGGAGTCATGGTGGACAAGAAGTTAACCATGAGCCAGCAAAGTGCCCTTGTGACCAAGAAGGCCAATGGTATCCTGGAGTGCACTGAGTGTGGCCAGCAGGGTGAGAGAGGTGATCCTCCTCCCTCCTTACTCTGCCCTGGTGAGGCAATGTCTGGAGTACTGTGTCCTAGTTCTGGGCTCCCCAGGTCAAGAAGACAAGGATCTACTGGAGACAGTCCAGCAGAGGGCTACAAAGATGATGAGGGGACTGGAGCATCTCTCTTAACTGGATCTGTTTATCCTGGAGAAGACTTAGAGGGGATCTTATCAATGCTTACAAACATCTAAGGGACAGGAGTCAAGAGGATGGGGCCAGACTCTTTTCAGTGGTGCCCAGTGACAGGACAAGGGGCAATGAATACAAACCGGAATACAGGAAGTTCCACCTGAATGTGAGGAAAAACTTCTTTATTTTGAAGGAGACAGAGCACTGGAACAGGCTACCCAGAGAGGTTGTGGAGTCTCTGTCTCTGGAGACTAGATGTGATTCTGTGTGACCTGTTCTGGGTGAACCTGCTCTAGCAGGGGGGTTGGACTAGATGATCTCCAGAAGTATCTTCCAACCCTGACCATTCTGTGATTCTGTGATTGTAATACAGAAATGGAGAGAGTTCCCATGGTTCTCATAAAGGTATACTTATGCTTGCTACAGTATCTGAATATCCGTCCATACTTGCAATGAGTGGTCTAAAACAGTGTTATGAAAACCACATGACACATCATACCTTCAGGAATAATCCTTAACAATTTACAGACATGTGCAGGAATTAACACTTTATCATCTTCCATCAAATGAGTATTATTTGCAGTTTAAAATTTCTGGATCCCTTGAGAATACTTGGATTTTTTTTAATGTATTTTACTTTCTTGGAAGGGGAAAAAATAATTTAACTTATCACATAGAAGTATTTTATGCGTAATATTGATGAAAGTGAGAGGCATGTTATCTGTATGCAGTATTTCTGATGTTCATTTGTATATCATATCAACTTTGCAGGCAGAGAATCCTTTGTGAAGAGAAAAGACTTTTCTATTATCTTAAATACCACAGAAAAAAATTTGGGAAGAGTTGCAGGAAGGAAATCCTCTTCTGTACAACCTAATGTGCTCTCAGTGCAAAATTATATCCTACATTAAATTAATGAGCACTGTATAAAATATTATATTTTCTTATTTTAGATTTCACTTCTTCCCACACCAGACATTTTATTTGTATTTTATATCAATAACATGCATTTTCTTCCTTTCAACTATTTTACACTTAAACCCCACCTTCAAACAAAAGCCATTTAACTCTTTTTTTTTTTTTAATGTTTGCATCTACCAAGTACATTTTAAATATTTCATTTGTAAAATAAACTGCCTTGTTTCGTGTTTTTCCTTTTAAAGTAATTCATACTGCTATAAGCTCATTTTATCACTCTTTTATGATCTTATTTGGATTATTGGTGCTAAACTTGTATCAAAGAATGTACAGCAGTCTGTCAATAGAGCATACTGCAATTATACAAAACCTGTACTGATATTTCTTAGTTCATGGCATCAGTCTCCACTGTGTTAACCAGAGCAGGACTGCCACTCTATCAAGCTATAAACATACAAACAAACTGCACTTCACTGTACACTATTGCACATCCTCACTCAACTCATCTCTGACAACTCTCACTAAATTATTACTTTGCAAAAGTTTAATTTTCTTAAGAAAATCTTTTAAACTAATTTTCCCCGACTTTTCATTTTTCACTCTGTCATTCCAGATTCAATCTATTTGTACGGCTCTCAACTTCTTGTGTGTGTGTGTATGTATATATATATATATACATACACACACACACTCCTAAATGTGCATATATTAAACATGATTGCATCTTTTTTCCAAGCCATTAGTTTAGCAATGCAGTCTGTATCCCCACAGACATCCTGCTTTACCTCATTAGGTATCTTTCTACTAACATGTTGCCTGTGCATTAGCCTTTTTTAATAATGTTCCTCTAGTATTTCAGAAAATGATTTCAGTCTGAAAATAGTGCTACAATTCAAGGCAGTCAGTTGAAGTCTTTCAACCAAACTTTCATGGAGCAGTAGCAAGGCTTTTTTAAAAATACAAATGCACATAACAAGTTCAATTATGTCTGCTAATTTTATAATGCTGTAGAAAAGAAGGATTGAGAGGAATTCTCAATGGAGTTTTAGCTGGATCTGTACAGTTTAGGCTTTTTTTTTCCTTTTGAAACTTGTTAAATCGCAGAATCACTCAGCTTCTGCATCTTCTGTCCTGGCAGAAACACAAGATTATTGCTTTCAATACATTTCCTAGGATTATTACTGAAATATGATGATCCTCAGCTGAAATTAGACTCATATTACAAATCTGTAGTTCATCCCCTTACCTACCTTCATCAAAATCAAATAATGTTAAAAAAATTCATTTATTTCATCTTAAGAATGCACAATTTTTCATGGAAAATTTTGTACTAAAAGTTTCAGTGATTCAGTTGTTCATTTATAAGGTCTCTAGATATTTTAACTGTTTTGTTTTTTTTTCTTTTAAAGATATTTCTAAGTAGAAAATGACAAAAAATGCAGACTAATCATCATGCTATAGCATCTAATTGTAACGAGTACAAAGATTAAGAGCTTTCATAAAAAGAGAAGGGTCAAACTTCTCTATAGAACTCAGTAGGGAAAATCTGTTTGCTGGAAACCATGATAGTTCTTGGCCCCAAAACTGTGCTGAAAAAACTTAGTCATCACTGAATCATACCAATCCTACTCCAGGTAAAAACTTCAGGAGGAACTAGCCAGAAATCCCAGATGATCTGACCAGAGGAAGCCAAAGAAGAGGCATGGGAGACTTGGATGATATTTAAAGCTGAAACCAGCACAACTTTTTTAGGAGAGTGATTGCCCACAGTAAAACAAAATTCTTTGGGGTTGGGGGTTTTTTTGTTATTGTTTGTTTTGGTTGTTTTTTTTCCCCACCAGCAGAATAACCTGTCTCCAGGTTAAATGACTGGTCAAAAGTTGTGTGTGTACATATGTGCATGTATGTATATTTGTATGGAAATAAGAGTCTTCATGATCTCTAGAGCAATGCTATCTGACTCTGGATTCTGGCAGTTAAGATGTCTAGACTACAACAAAGTAACTCAATTTTACTATAAATCATCAATGCTTACTGCTCTTTTAAACTTATTTCCACCATAAATAAAAAGAAGAATGACATACAGGGCAATTTGGATGTGTTTTGTACAACAGGACAGAATAAATTTTAATACAGAAGGAAACTAATTTCATTGAAGTGCAATCCCTAGTTTGCCCAAGAGTTTGACTGCCTTGCACTGGCTGGCATTTCCAATCCTCCCTCCCTTCAATTTCACTCAACATCTCCAATTCGACTCTCCTATTTTATCCAGTATTATTTCCAGTGCTCTCCTTCACTTTTCTCTTTATTTGACTTAGTCTCTCCTTTAACTAAGCAAAAAAATAAAGGAAACTTATGGAACTAATGGGACATTTGCTTCAGCTATATTTTTTGTTTGGTAAGAGACTAAAGGTGAGAAGACTCTGCTTTGGTGCTTCCCTTTTCAGCAAGAGCTCAGGTATAGGTCTATTCCCACATATCAAATGACGTATTTTGGCTGAGATCTCAATTATCCCATAATACTCATTATTAACAAATGGTAATAATATAGCTGAAAGAAAAAAAAAAATATTAAAAGGACACTAACCTCCCTCCTAAATAACATCTCAACCTATTCTGAAAATATACGAAAAACTTAGAAACACTTTAAGCTACTCAATAGAAGTTCTCAAATGCATATTTCAGACACATAAACTAAACTTAGATGACACTTCAAAAAGTGCTTTTGCATAGGCACAGGTAACATTATTTGAATGACCATATTTATAGGTTTGAACTTCATAAAGTAGGTCTTTAATCCAGCATTTAGGATCAATGCTGGTATTTTGGAAAAAAATACTATATCCCAAAAGTACAACTTCATGCTACTAATTTTGGCTGTAGAAAAATGATTGTTTCGTACTTCGTTCCAGACTAAAATGCTGCTCTGTTAAAAACCAGGATACAAGTCAGAATTCAAAGATTGCACTTAACAGTTCAACTCATTTGCCAAGTGATTTACAAGGGAAAGCCATGCTGAATCCACAGGTAGGTGCAATAACTGCAAATAGAACAAGTTTATGAGGGTTTATGCTCTGTTTTGATGGTGGTTTTCACAGAATTACAGAATGTTAGGGACTGGAAGGGACCTCAAAAGATCATCTAGTCCAATCCCCCTGCCAGAGGAGGAACACCTAGGTCAGGTCACACAGGAACATGTCCAGGCAGGTTTTGAATGTCTCCAGAGAAGGAGACTCCACAACCTCTCTGGGCAGCCTGTTCCAGTGTTCTGTTACCCTCACTGTGAAGAAGTCTTTTCTCATATTTATGTGGAAACTCAGTTTCTCATTGCTAATGAAATGTTTTGGAACACCTTTGTGAGACAAATTTGATATAAAAAATAATACTTTTTCACCAAAATTTGTATTAGTTCAGCAGCTAAAAAGTTTATGTATTCTGGCATATGTTTATTATACAGTGTTTGATTTAAAATAAGTTTGGTTTTGAGATTATTGTATTTGAGTAAGAAGATAAGATTTCTGTAATAATTTTCAATAAAATCAAAATGCAAATGCCCTGGATTTCCTTTTTTAATAGTTGTACCTTTGACTTCATTATATTTCCGGGAGATGTAGAC
Organism: Podargus strigoides; assembly: GCA_028020825.1. Lineage (NCBI taxonomy): Eukaryota > Metazoa > Chordata > Aves > Caprimulgiformes > Podargidae > Podargus > Podargus strigoides. Next base: position 59,818,209 of record CM051620.1, read on the forward strand.
TATTCAGAAATATCTGAAGAAGTTTTATTTATCTATTATGAAAGTCAAATAATTCCATTTGCCAAATTTTACTGAATGCTTAATTCAATTAACATATTTACGACTGTGAGCAAGGAGATAATTTTGTGGAAAGCAAATAACAGGTACCAATATATATGCATGTGATTATGAATACATAACAAAAAAATCAAAATTATTCATCAATATAGGCAAAGCAAAAAATGCATACTACAGAGATACAGTACTGTGAAAAATGAAATTAGGTATCCTTTCCAGTATGTACTCCATCCTGCAAACAGAATGTAGGTGGATTTCTAGTTCCTACACACAAGATGTGTTTAGGTTTTTTGTAAGTCTATTCTTTTTTCTTACAAGTAGACCTACTTCTACTCACTTAATTCCTTTCTATGCATGATGTAAAAGAGGGTCATGGTAATTTGTTGAACTAACATAAGCCAAAAGAATTAAACCCATCAGTTTTAGTCAGTGGCTTTTAATACAGGCCTCTGGTTCAGTATTTCACAAAATTAAAACATACAGACAAATAATTGTCTCATATTGCATCTCAGATGAGGTATTTAGGCACTTCACATTCTAATTTCATATTTTGGATTTCAAAGATAACCGCATCAGAAACTGTAATGAGAAATCAAGTTGTTACATACCATGCCATTCTAGAAATAAAAAAAAAATAAAAATCAAAAGACAGAAAAAGGGGTGGATAAAATCTTACATCACAAGAAACAGTAAGAAAGAAGAAACAGCCAGCAAGAAAGAAGAAACAGCCAGCAAGAAGAAACAGCAAATCTTTATTTTATTGAAAGATTATTTTATAGTAAGTATCTTATTACAGTGCATAGAATAACTCAGTATCCATATAGAGAGAAGATGAGACCATGTTTTTTTACTGTGTATTTATAAAATGCCTTTCACAATGCAGTCTTGGTCCTAAAATTACAAGGTATTCTTAAAACTTAAGCTAAGCAACAGTACCAGCACTAAAGATTATTTTTAAATAGAGTTCTCACAAGCTAGAACCTACAAAAAGGTATAAATAACACATTGAATTTAACCATGTGCTTAAGCATGTAAAAGATCAGGGTCTGTGCTAATGACAAAACTGATAGGCAAAACATGCAGATGGGTAAGGTCAAGAAAGAAGAAGGAAGGAACAGCAAAACCACAAAAATATGTTCCACACAGAATGTGCAAGTTTCTGCCTGCCAAGTGGTTAGCAGTAGGCAGCATTGTGTAGGCATCGTGGAAGAAACAAAGCTTGCTGATGGATCAGGAAGAGTATGGGCTAGAGGTTTGCTTGGCTTTACATGTTGGAGCTTCATTAGTGCTATGTGGAAACATTTATTTAAAGTCAGTCCTACTATTTGAGAAGCAAAGACTCATCAAAATCATACCTACTGATCCCGTGTCTTCTAAGCGCTTAATTCAGCTAAATGATCTAGCAGCATAAATTTACCTTTTTCATTTAAATACTTTAGAGAAAGAACAGTGGTTCAGGGGAAAAAAAAAAAAAAGAACATGCAGCTGGAAGCTTCTTATATTACTTTATCTGGTATTTTTTTGCCAAAATTTATAATACTCAAAATGAACTATTTGCTAATAAAATCTGTGTGGTATCTTTATGATTCTTGTAGCAGCAACAATTAGTCTTCAGTATTTGGAGAAACCTGAAGAAGAGTGGATGTTGTTTACCTGGACTTCAGCAAAGCATTTGACACCGTTTCCCACAGCCTTTTCCTAGACAAACAGGCAAGATACAGATTGGATGGGTGGTCTGGGTAGGAAATTAGCTAACATGTCACATTCAGAGGGTGCTAACTGATGATTTTACTCAGGCTGGCAGGCTCTCACAAGTGGGGTTTCCCAGGGAATGATAGTGAGCCCCACACTGTTCAACATATTCTTAAATGATCTGGATGATGGGATTGAAAACACCCTCACCAGGTTTCTTGGTGACATCGAAATGGGTGGAGAGGTGGAGACGGGTGGAGAGGTCAAATGGGAGAGCCATCTTACAGAGAGACTTGGAGAGGCTGGAATAGTGGGACAGCAAGAACAGTATGAAGCTTAACAAAGACAAGTGCAAAGTCCTGCTCCAGGGACAGAATAACGAAAGAGCCCAGTATGGGATCTGTGTGGCTGGGGAGCAGCCCTGCTGAGAGAGATCTGGGGTCCTGGTGGAACACGAGCCGAACAGGAGTCAGCAGTACACTGCTGTATCAACAAAGGTAAATTGGATCCCATGCTGCATCCACAGGGACAAAGATAAAGGAATTGTCATCCCACTATACTCAGCACTTGTCAGGGATATTGTAGAGTCTCCATCACTGGAGGCTTTCAAGATGCAATTGTACAGTATTCTAGATTGTCTCATCTAGGCTCCCTTTCCCATGAAAGGCTGGACCAGATGATCTTTCAAGGTCCCTTCCAACCTGGGCTGTCCTATGATTCTATAAGGCTATGATACTTGTTACCACAAATTGTAATTCCATTTTTATAATGTAATTTACACCAACTTTTACAAGATTTTGGATCCAAATAGTCTTGAACTTTATCTGCTTTCTCCCTGTGATGCCTTTACAAACTTGAAGGAAAAACCAATGTAGTTCTATTACTTCAACAAATTTTATATTACTGTGGAGAATCGTTTTATATAATTAAAATGGAAGTATATAAATCCACTTTTTTTTTTTTTTAAAAAAAAAAAAGCATTACTACAATGATGTTCCACTGAAAACCCATGGCCACAAGAGATAAACATGTTTCCTTTGCATGAGAACTTGCGTTAATTTAATAGCACTGTAAAGTTCATAAATTATCTATGTTAGAACCAGCATTCTAAATCTGTAAATTAAGTTTCAACTAAATTAACCTGCCATTTTGTGTTTGAAAAACTTGACACAAACGATAAGTATTTTTTAACTTTGGTGAAACCCAGGTTATTTATATCCCTTTCTTTTTCATTAACAGAAATAAATCATTTGACCTAGTGCATAGGTCCACATATTTACCTTTTTAAGTATATGTTCCATGTATTGCACAGTGCACCGTTACTGCACAGCACCATTGGTTAAGCATACTTCCCACTAAATTATCTCATCTCATATTCAAAGTTTTGTAACTTTATCAGACTAGTATTTTGGACTGAATTTTTGTGTGCCAGATGTCAGCCAACCAAAATTTTATTTTGCAGTGTTAAAATTGTAGGGGAAAATGAGACAAAGGAGAGGAAGAAAGCCATTCTGGTGGGGGATTTTATGTGTAGTTAATTACATGTGGATTCAGGAAATATCAAATGCTCTTGTGGAATGCTATGTCTGCACTCATGAATACAAAATGCAGTGGATCTCATGCACAAACAGAATCTCTGGGCAAATCTGGTTTGATGCCTAGCATGGAAAGGAAAGAAACAAAGTAGACAGTCCTCACTTAGCTATCTCCCATTACGAAATGATTCCCTGAAGTCTATTTCTATTTCAGCTCTGGAAAGACAGTGTTTTTAATTTTTCTTGATATTGTTTCATCATAGAAAATATCCTGGGCAAAGAAGATTAAAAAAAAAGAAGTTGAATTAAGTCACCTCTTTTAAAAATTTTATTTTGTAGTGACTTACTTTCACCTCACTATCAAGCTATAACCAGTATTCTGGTCAATTAAGTAACTTTTCTTAAAAAATATCTGGTTAAATCCAAACTACACTAAACTATGACATAAATTCATTTCTCTAGCTAGGATGAGCCAAAAAACCTCAAAACACAAAGGTCAACTAACCATCCACTCTACTGCTTCCACTGTGCATCCACATCTTTTCCAGCTTCTCTTCCTTTCTCTATTAATGGTACACAGCTATTAACCATGCATGGACAGATTTAATTACTGCATGAAACCAGTGTCACTTCATAACTTTACCTGTAAATATGCCTAGTGCATTTCTGTGGTGGTTGTTATGAACAGCTGATGACAGTTTAGCTTGCTGGGTTAAAATCTCTTCCTATGAAAGTATGACTGTTCAGCTGCAGTGTCTTACTTAAGATTGTAGATACTTAGCATCTTGCATGGATTGCTTCAAAATTATCTTTCATTTGTGTATGTGTGCACTATGTGTGAGGCAATAAGCCTAGTGCGTCTAAGCACCTCTGTAATATAGTATGCACCGAGTTCCAGCTTCCTTGATTAGGTCCAATATTAACCTTTTCATGTCATAGAAAGCACGTAAAAATTCTTCATTCAGTCTGAAACAACAGTAGCTGAATACAACACAAAAAGCATCTAAAATAGCTGATTCCATGAAAAACAAAACAAAATTTAAAAAACCATAAAAATCACAAATATCAAACCCAAGAAACAACACCAAAGATTGTGATAAAAAATGGATAGAAAAAAGGACTTTAGGATACTCAAAATATGCATGGCTTAATTCCAGGATACAAACAAATATCTCAATACCAAAACAACCATGTGAAATGGAAATGCTGATTTTCAAAACGTAAAGAACAGAAAAAGGCTGCAAGACAATGTACTGATTTAGTATCTCTAGAAAACCTTTGCCAACAGGGTCTCTATGGATCCCAGTCTTCTTTTTCAGGAAATAACAGAGCAGAAAATATGAATTCTTTCTGCCCTTTCTCAGAAGTCTAGCATTTCTATGTGCATGGTGAGAACAGGAGGATAAACTACTGACTCAGACAAATGGAGCCTCCATGTGCCCAGATCATAGGAGCTGTGGTATTGTGCTTATCTCAGGAAAATTATGCAATGCTTTCTCTGTGTATTTTATTTTGATCACTGATTAATTAATTTCCTTTTCCTCTGTTTTTGGACAGTTTTCACCCAGCTCTTTCCTATTAATATAATGCAAGATGAGTTGACACTCTACACGTTAACTGAATGAGCCTTTGGGCTAAATTAACTCATCACCACCCAACCACATTAGATTAATATATCATTTCCTTCCAGCATTTAATTTCTATTAATTTCTCTCAAAAATACTCTCAACATGTAAAGGATTATTGTCTTGAAAGTTTTAAGCAATGTTACTAAATCCAGTTTCATGGAAAGTAATCTCTCTCATGGAAATATAACAGAATCATAGAACAATCCGAGTTGTAAGAGAAGGACCTTAAAAAAACAGCTAGTCTAACCCCACTGCCATGGGCAGAGACATCATTAACTAAATCAAATTGATCCAACCTGAACTAGAACACGTTCAATGATGGGGCAGCAGGCAGCAACCAGGCAGCAGACATATTCATGACCAAAGACTTCAATTTTTTTACTTTTATTATAAGTGGAACTTTATTAATAATTTTCCTTTCAAATATCTAACAATTGCTTAGTTTGCTATGAGAACTGCAATAGGCCAGTTGTTATTTTAGGTAACATTTATTTACGCCTAGTAACATGATAGCAATGAACCAAACCACTTGGTAAAATTTTGCTGTTCAGAATGTAAAAGTCATCCTCTAGACACACATTTCTAAGAATCGGTACACCATTCTCCATTCGTAAATTATGGAAAGGGTTTTAAAAAAATAAAATAGACTTTGGAGTTAGAGGTTTAGGAGTTGTTTATATACAGAGCAAATAGAGCAAAGAGGTCTACATAGCAAGGCCTTTATTTCCTCCTACACTAAACAGATAATGGCTACTGGGAGAAGGAAATTCTGTTTTACTTAAACTTTGGCCTCAGTCTGTGAAAAAAAGTCATAAGTCATGTCCAGAAATGGTCTGAATGCAACAATGAAAAACACTTATGATCTGTTTCCCTTTTCCTTTTTTAATAATTTAAATGGTAAGCCTAACACTAAAACACATTGTGATTTGTATACTAAATATTCAAACATATACTTCTTTGCTTTAAAATCAATAAAAGAATCACTCTCAAGCAAGGATATTTGTAGACAAGAGTACAGTAATCCTTCCAAAACTCACCATTTTCTTTAAATCGCACTCACCTCAATCTCACACATAAGACTATGCAACCAATCAGCTGAATTCATCTGCCTGGTTTCCATAGTAGTGAGTTTGCCTGCAAGAAATGCAAGCAGATAGGAATTGTACAGGTTTTTATCCAATTGAAAAAAAAATTATTACTAAAAATGAAAAAAAAAAAAGAGGAATAATGTAAAAAACAATCTGACATGTGTCTCCAGATAATCTTGGTAGAGACCTGTAGCAAATATTTAAGAAATTAAAAGGGTGAATTTCTTCAATGAGATCCTTGCCAGTACCACAGCCTGTGTTAATTAACTGCTGTCTGCCATCTAGTCTACTTTGGTGGGTCATGATTTCCTTCAGAGGCATCACCAGATATGCTGGCACAGACTTGAGATAAAGGAAGTGGGTCTGAGCACTTGGATGAGATTTCTGTCCATATGTTAAGTTTTATTCAGATAGGAGACAGCACTCCAGCACTGACAATTCCTTTTTACCACTGCAATGCACAGATGGAAATTCATCTGCTTTCCCCACAAGAAGGGAAAATTAAGCATATTAAAAAAAAGTAAATAAATAAATTCTAAAAAAGCTCTCAGAAAATAATGTGCCCACTATATCATTGTTTTCTTACAACTTCAGGTTTTTTTCCAATGCTGACTCCCGGTTCAAAGGAAGTCCGGGAAGCAGCTGGGATAGAAACAGCTGTGGGAAGACTTAACTCAGTCTCTCACCTTGTGAGAAGAAGAATGGGAACAGAAGCTGAGGCAACTTCTATTTCATTGTCCTGGTTTCCCAGGAGGACACCCATGGCAGGCAGGCCATGAGTAGCCCCGAGTCAGCTGGGAGTTTCAGTCAGGGCAGCTGCCCCAAGCTGACTCACAGGTGTATCCCACACCACTGACATCAAGCTCATTATAAAAGGAGGGGGTTCAGTAAGGGTGGGGAGTTCCTCTTCCTGGGGCTCCTTCTGCTGATCCTAAGTATAACCTTGTACACTTTATGTTGGTGATTGTATTAGTTTTGTTACCTCATTAAATCTGTTTCCACTTCAGCCCACAGGGCTTCTCCCTTTTTTCCCCTGATTCCCCTTCTCAGCTGGGGAGGGGGCATCTGGTGGTAGAACAACTGCTACAATTTAGCCCCAGGTACAGGCTAAATGTAGACATTCATTCACTGGAAAGGAATTCTGCCTCTTCAAATGGAAACTAAGGAGAAAATTTGAATTATGGTCTGCCTCCTATCTCTGCTGAGATGTACCTCACTTGCTTATATCTGATCTTATCAAGCCACTCATGCTCAGGATTCCAGTTCTTAAGTTTTGCCAGAAAATATACAGACTTGCATCAGACTTTTGAGTCTGATTAAACTGTCACACAGGCTACATGCTTGCTGTGACTCCTAAAACCAGAAAAGACTCCTAAAATTCAGAAGACCAAAGCAGACTTACACAATGAAAACAATTAATGGAACCTATGCAAAGTAAATAAATTAATAACTTTAAAATGGGGAAGTGTTAAAGAAGTATTAAAGTGCTAAAGCACTATTGAGATCAGTTTGTTTCTCAAAGAATCCTCTCTATGCTTCCAGTTTTGTGTGAGAAGAATCAAGACATATAAGTTTTGCTTCCACATCTAATTTTTTTTTATTGGTTCTCTTACAGGAGTCACCACAGGACCCTTGGAGATAGACACACACACTGTTTTACTGTTATTGCATCACATGGACAACAAGGTTCATTAGGTTAATAAATAAGGAAGAGAAAAACTGACTCAAAAATCCCAAAATACACACACATAAAAAATTCTTTTAGAACTGCACTGTCAGAGATTAGATTCACCAGCCAGTATATTCTGAAGATCCCTGTTTCACTTCACTGTGCTGACAATAAGTAATAAACCTGTTACCTGATGTACAAACAGAAAAGGAAAAAAAATATATTGGAAAGCACTACAGAACTGACAACTCATATAAGCTGTGATCAGGAGTTATCAACATTGGGATGTATGACAACTGCACACAGGATTTTTATAGCAGAAACATTAGAGATACTTCAGGAAAACTACAAAAGGATGGAGCAGCTAAGGAATTGGACCCATAAGTCTGCTAAATACCACTTTAGAGGCTGAAGTTGAAAGTCCAGACTCGCCCTTCTGCATCCTCACAACAGCACAGTTCATAATTTTGAGCATCAGTCTGCTGGCCAGCAAATATTGCTTCTGGAGGCACTTCTAACACTGCAGTTTTAACAGTGCCTATTTTATCTTAAGTTCCATAACAAACTAAGCATCTTTCCAGCTTTGTGGCTGAAAGAGTTTACCAATTTATGTATTTGCAGATGTTAACTTAATCTTTCAGATTCTTCATTTTGTTTTTTGCCCATCACTCAGGAGTACTAGGCAAAGAAAGACTTCTGTTTAGCTGTTACATCTGTATCCCTTAAATTTCTCTTGCCAGGAGACATTCATAGTGGTTCACACTCATCTATTTTGGAGTGCAACAATGTTGTGAGGAGGAAATAAGATTACACATGCATCCCTGAGTATGTCTTCTCCAGACAGCATCCCTAGTACCCAGACCAAGTGGTTAGGAATGGTTTATATTCACTATTCAAGTTTTTCAGCCTTCAGAAGAGACCAGCTAATTTAATGCCACATCTTACTTGGCTTTGGGGCTCTTTTGGCCGCAATATAGTGCTCTTGCAACTCCAAAAAAAATTATGTCTGTAAGTACGTGTGCCTCAGAATGTGTAAGTGTGTGTACAAGGTGCAGGATGAGGGATTCTATTATAAGCATCTGAAATGAGCGAGGGCAGTGTTGCACTTCACTAGAGTAGTATTCTTCATAGTATGAAACTACAGATGTATTTAGAGCATGAGCAGAGGACAATGAGCGTACAAAGCTCGCTGTGGTTGCACTGAAGGACTACAGCAGAGGGTGAGAGTACTTTATCAGATACAGTCTTTCTTTTCCCAAGTGGGCACTGGAACAAACAATATTCAGATGGGCAGCTGCATTTTGTTTTGGAGAGCACAAGATGGTTCACAGCAAAAAGGAAAAGAACAAAAAAGCATTTGCTCAGAAGAAAATGAACATTTGGGGAATATGGGCACTTAGGGAATAGCATCTTGGACCAAATCGAGGAGCTAAGTTATAAAACACATATATTATTAGCATTTTCTTTGCCCAGAACAGCCCACAACCAAGTGATTAGGGTATTTTCTGGGCTAGAAAAAAATGTGAGATTTGATTCTTACAGATGGAGGAGGGAACTGATGATACACTTTCAAGGCAAGTACTCTAAGTACTGAAAAAAAAAAAGGAGACAGTACTCTCTTCTCTTATTTAAAAAAAAAAAAAGGAAAAAACCCAAACAAACCAAACAACTGGCTCCTGTTGGGCTTTTGAAAGCAGTGTGTATGCACGTTGTACTCTGAAAGGACAGTTTAGGCTGGTGAAGCCCAGCTGTTGCTTAAGCTTGAAGTTCTTATGCCTTAGGAGGGCCAGATTTTAATGCATATCAGTGAAATTAGTGTTTTTTCTGACTCTTCATGCAGATCCCTCTTTAGCCAGTTACCTTGTCAGAAGCACAGCTCTACACAAACAGTTGGGGTTCACTGCCTGTTGGAGGGCAGAGGGTCTTGCTGCAATGGCAAAATATGCAGGGTTTTATTGTAGCTCATTTTTTTGCTAGCCATCTTTAGAAGCAAGAACCGATTGACTGTTTTCTGTCATAAGCAGTTAAAGAAGCAGATTACTTAAATCCAATAAGATATTCCCTTCCCAGTGCCCATACACAGCTCATCCTGTCATAATCATCCAGAAACAACAACATAATAGACTGAAACTACCTACACCTGGCATTTCTCACCCACTTAATGACAGAATTCTATTTTTACACAAAAAAATAATAAAAAACATTATTTTTCTAATAAATAAATAATGTACATCCTAGAACACTGATTAGGTAGCCTAAGGAAAACTAAATTTGTTTCATGGAATTTTTTGTTAATCAAACTTAAATCATACCAACTTTGACCTTAAAGTATGCTGCTCTATACATAACAACCATATATCATGAAATACAAAATCACTTTTGACAAGACAAGGCTAGGTGACTATTATTATCTATATTTTCCCCTTAGCTTTTATGATTAGAAAATACATTCTGGAATAACAACACATGAAGCAATGACTATCTTGTCATATGAAAGTAATTTTCTCCCCAGGCTGCTGATTTTTTTTTCCTTAAGTGTGAATGTGAAATTTTTCAATATGGGTCAGAAAATCCTTGGTCCCAAGAAGGCAAAATATAAAAGTGCATAGATTTGGCAGGGTTGCTTCTACTATTAAGAAAAAAAAAAAATTTAAAAAAAAAAAAAGCTGTGCATTTAAATTAGCTCCTCCAACTTAAAAGTACTCAGGTTTAAGAAGTAGTTATTCCATGTCTAAGATCAAAGTAAGAGAAGCAGAATTTAAACGTCCAGGAAAGAAAACATTGGCTGAAGTGATCAAGAAGCGCAAGTGATTCATTAAGTATAATTGGACTGGTGCTACTCCTTGAGGGCTTGTCTTAGCAGCTGAACCAACTTGTCAGGAGTCCACACTAGTACATCTAACTGTAGGATCAGAATACAAATTACTCTCTATATGTTAAGATCATCAGTATCACCTGGAGTTTTCAGTGGGTATTCAGCACTCAGTGTATTATTTTGAGGATGTTATATTCCCTCTATACAACTGACTACATTTTTCCTGATTAAAAGATACAAATAGGATACAAAAAAGCTGGAGAAAGTGATTATTTCATGCTGGCAACTAGGGAAATTTCAAGAGCCATTTACTTACACAAACTTTCAATCAACTGTTTAAAATCTGTCATTTTACTTTTTATATGTATGTCTAAGTTTTTCCTGTACCTAGGGCTAAACTGCAGCAGTTGTTCTACCACCTGATGATCCCTCCCCAGCTGAGAAAGGGGATCCAGGGCAAAAAATGGAGAAGCCCCATGGGCTGAAGTAGGAACAGATTTAATGAAATAATAAAACTAATGCAATTACCAACATAAAGTGTACAAGGTTATACTCAGTGTGGTCCTTGGGATCAGCAGCAGGAGCAGAAGGCTAAGAGAGAAGAGCCCCAGGAAGAGGAACTCTACCCTCACTGAACTGATTGGATCTCCCAGCTGACTCAGGGCTACTCATGGCCTGCCTGCATGGCTGGCCCATGGGTCTGTTCCTGGGGAACCAGGACAAGGTGGACATACATTTCCATGTTGAGTAACATATGTGCACACACACATACACACCCCATGCATGTACGCACTATGTTTCTATGTTGCTTAACAAAGACTCATATGGCCTGTTCCACTCCAGAACACCCCAGTTTACAAAAATTGACTGATAAACTTGACTGATAAAAGCCAGTGGATTCAGTAGGATAAGCCTGCAGATATCATTGTTCCTATACCCATTTCAGAACCCTTTCACTTTATTTTCTATTTCTTTAGATCAGAATGCAGGTCTCTGCTTGAGGAGAGGTCACCTTCATTGTAAAGATGAAGGTAAATCTGTGAGAAACCTATCAGGATTGCTTTTAGCCAGGAGGAACTCTTGTATTAGTTTCTGCTCTGAAAGTCTACAGATCTATCTTCATCACAACAGTAGTTCTGTAAACAGCAAACCACATTCAACATTGGGAGTGTTTCCTCCTATTTATGCCAGGGGACATGGCATTTCCAGGCTTCTTTCTGGCTCCAGCAATAGCACAAAGGGTCAGATGCCACCCTTAGGGAAGTGCATTTTAGGTTAAACAAACACGCATTCCTGGCTGTTTGCTCACCTTATTTTTTAAGTCTCTAGGAAAGGAAAAGCCATATCTAGCCTCTCTGCTTTGCTTTTGTTTATTACTGTGCTGAGAACTCTCCTCTGAAAAAACAAGTAAACTAACTCACAAAGATTTTAAAAATATTCATCTTCTTGAGCTCCTCTCTTTCCTTTTTACAGTGATTTGGCAATAGCTTTTTCTGTTTGTAGCTCCATTTAATGTTTGCCAAGAGGTTCTTATCTACATGGCCTCATTTAAAAAAATATGTATGGGCATTTAGAGCCACAGTTAGTTTCAAATATTTCTTTAGAAGGTGGGGCAGCTGAAGTATGTATCCTTTTTCCCAAACCCCTGAGTTATTCCTTATGACAGAGTGAACTGAAATTTGTAAGAAAACATCTGCATGCCAAAAGCTGCATCAGTTTGGCCTTATTTGTTTTCCTGTCTGTAGAACCAGGGAAGCCCACTACAAATGAAAAGAATCTTCATTAATACATCTGCTAATTGTATTATCCTCATCTAAATGGAAAGGTCAAGTGGTTTTGGTGAATAAAAACAACAGATTACTGACCCTTGAAATGATTTTGAAAGAAAATTTAATGTGGTCGAGGCATCTAAAATTAAGAATTAATCTGTAATGGCTTTGTGAGGAGAAACGTATGTCTGGTGTTACACAGCATGGCTGAATTCAGTTATGTAGAACAAAACTGCAGTCCCTCAGTGTTGGTCAGTTCCCTCTTAGTCTTAAATAATTTAAAAAGACATGAGTGGGAGGCTGTGAAATCTGACTGAGACTTACCAACAAGAGGTTTGATTTGGATGATAAAGGAGTGGATAGGAAACAGATGTGAATAGTGTAAATTCTATATAATTCTATAAAACATCTCTCTTTCTGTCCTTTCTTTGGTCCTGGAGTACATTCTGGGGCTCCTCAGGGCACTAAACAGGACATTTATCCTAATACAAGGCTACCTAAGACCTGCCCACTTCCCTAGACTGTTGTGGGTTTTTTTCTTGAAGAAAGATGAGTTGCATAACCCTGAGTAACAAAAACATTCCTGTTACATTGATTTTATTCAGTGATTTTCTTTAAGATTTCATTTCAAAAGAAAATCCTCATCTTAAGAGGATCACAGATTTCCAAGGCTCCCAAGTATACATTTAAAAATGAACAATATTGAAGAGCTCTGCAGATTGACCAGAAAAAGTCACAGGTTCATATTGTTTCAAACTCTGGCTAGAAAATAACACTCCAAGATGAAAAAGTAGTGAATAGAAGTGGCTAGAAGAGCTTTCTGAGCCTGCAGTGGTACAACCAAAACCTCTTGTCTGGGCTCCAGGGTGTTTCCTCCTATCCTATTGCAAAGGTGAAAAGTAGACCCTCAAGTCCAAGAGCCCTGTCTGTGGAGCAGTTTTCCTGGCTGATCTGTCCTGGATGCATATAGACAGAGAAAGCTCTGGTTGTTTTTTGGGATGAAGTTCTAGGGAGTCTGTCTGCTAAGGGCAGAGGAGGCATGCAACTGGGATAGACATAACTGCCCGTAACCGTGGTATCCCATGCTCAGTCTGAGTGTCCCTGTGGAGGTCAGCTGAGATGGAAGAAGGCAGTTCAGGCTGATTTAACCACTTTGACCTTTCTAATGGTACTGAATGCTCATAAACTTCCTAAATTATAAAGAAAGCTGTATGTATATTGAGATGCACGTATGTGTGTGTGTTTTGCCAATTACTAGGCCCAGTACAAAGGACACAGTCAGCAGCAGAAAAACAATCCAGTAAGTAGATTCTATTTCGCGTAAAGGAGTCAGTATATAGGGGATCGCTGGGGGTACAAACAAGTCAGATCACAAATAATAGACATCAACCCCAGCGACCCCAGGAATGACACAGCATGACCCATAATAGATGGAACAAATAGAGACACAAGGTAACCCACAGAGAAAATGGGAGACAACCAAGACAATAAGGTGATTACACATGATAGAGGTAACCCCATGTTACCTCCCCACAAAGCCCACATTTGTAAGTGCCAGACCTGACTGGGGCCCAGTTACATGAGGAGCCAGGAGGTCCTTCCCCAACAGGAAACTCTGTGAAGTGCGTCCACTCCACAGACAGACACTCCAAGTCTTCCTGCAAGTGGTTCCAGCTTTTATGCCCAAAACAGAACACCTGGCACTCGTTACTGAAATACAGGGCACCTGGGGCTTGTTTACCCAAGGGCTTTCCCTACAAGGCCGGCTGCACCTTGGAGGAAAGCCAAAAGGTAAACTCATCCCCTCCTCTTAAAGGGCTGTGGGAACCACCCATATGTCAACCTTAATTCAGGGCTGGGGGTTCAGACCCCAGCACTTCAGTGTGTGTACAGTGTGTGTGTATATATACACAATAGCTGTACTTCTTGGACACTATATTGATGGATCATGATCTTCCTAACATCAAATGAACTTTTTTCTCATGAATCCTATTCCCTGAGTTCTCGTCAAAGGGAGATTTCTACATGAGTATTTCCTCTTGGTATTTGAATGAAAGACCTTTCCTACAACTGTCTTTTTGTAGCAACAAGGCTAGTAAAAGCTTTCCTATCTGCAAAAATCTAACAGCTTCATTACGTTTACTATGTCTGTACTTTCTTAGAAACTCGCTTATGAAGACGTTGAGTTGTTTCTAGGATTTTTGTTCTTTCTGGACTTCTCCTTTCCAATATGGGAGATTTGGGGAATGTTTTTTAGTGGACAACTTTTTCACAAGGCTTTTTCTGTAGCTATTGCTTTTCAGCCCCTTCCCCACCCCATTGATGGTACATGAGGACACACTGCTCCAAAAAATTTGTCTAGACTCAGAATGTAGCACCTAAATATAACAGGACAATGTGAACTAATTATTTGTGAGGGAATGGCACCTTTGTTTTTTTTATTCAAGTGTAACCTCTATAATGAAAAGATTATTAATTGAGGAGCTGAAAGTCCAGGAGGCACTGGAGATAAAAAACAAGTGACTTTATAAATCTCTGTGGATGTGACTGCTGTAATAATCCTCCAGAACTGAACTCAGGTAACTTCTCCATTTAAATGGACTAGTTTAATGGAATGGGAACTGTTATGGCCAAGAGTGCCAAGCTGAAGGAGGTTTGGAGGGCGTCCCTCCAGGGCAAGAATAACATTGATGATTAAAATAGATTGCGATAAAAGCCAGAAATAACTTACTAAAAGATATAGGCCCTTGGGCTTAGAGTAAGTGTGATATTATTCACCTATCAGATTAATATCTGAAATATCATCTATTTTTGAACTGTATTCTATTTGGCAGGGAGTGGGTAAATGATTAAGTAGGTCTTTACCATCTCTGATGGCTCTTGTCCTGTGATTTATATAGTCAAAAAAAAAGAGAAGCATGTCCTAGCATGAGGGACATAGAGAAAATGTATGAATAGAGAGGAAAGTCTGAAACCAGAGACCATGAGTTACTTCAGTTTCCTCCTCCAGGGACTGATGGATTTTTGAAGCCAGAATGATCGTCTAACCTGACCTCTGTAATAATACAGGCCATAAAATTTCATTTTGATACCCCAGCTCTAAGCGAAATTCATCTCACTAAAGAGAATAAAAAGTAAGATTTGTATTTTCAAAGGTATTTAGGTATTTAAAAGTGGAGGTAAAAATAGCTGTGCAGATTAGGTGCTTCTCATTGATTTCACAACAGGTTGACATCCAACAACTTTACGCTGTTTTTGAAAACTTGAGTATATCTCTCTCTGAGGGTTTTAAATGCCATTGAAAGTATGTCCATACATACACAGTCACATATAGAAAGCACAGTACTTCATAATTTTCTAAACATAATTCATGGGACAAGATAGAAATGCACTTAGGAAAAAGCATCTTCTTTTGACTTCACTGTCTAATAATGAACCAATATTTCTTCATTGTTTGTATGGGGATTTATATTCCTAACTCAAACACCTCTTGAATGTTGAAGTTAATACCTAAGGGGGTGGAAGAGTGCACTATTCTAAGCACCAACTCTGAAAATGCCTGGATCACATAATGTAATTTAACTCTAAAAAAGCATTATAAATGAGGGAAAGGTATCACACTTGTGTACAAAAAAACATTTGAAGTGTCGTTGATGGCATTTTAACAGAGATTCATACAAGTTTCCTATTTATGATCATGAAAAATTCCTCATACAGTGATTTGGGAAATCATATATCATAAAGTACATTAAGTTCTACAGGATATTAGCTTTCTGGATGTTTTAGGTAAAAATTTTGGAGTTCAGCAACAATCTAGAAATTAAGTTTTACTTTAGCTTTTCTCTTTTTAAATTACATAATTGTTCTTCTTTTTACTGCTGAGCAGAAGGCAAGTAGGAGTAAAATTGCAAAACACTTAGAAATATGTTATTATTTTTTCTGTGGAAAAAAAAATATTGGAGAAGCAGAAAGAACAACACAAGACAGACATACATTTCATTCTCCCCTCACTTGAAATTCTCCAATATGCATTTCACTGCTACATCACACCATCTCGTAAAAAAGGCTGAGACAGGTAGATATTTCATTAAGTACTTAGGAATTTCTTGGTAAAACTTCTTCAGTTTACAGCTGAGAATGCAGAATACTTCAAACTGTTGTACACATTTAAGGGAAATTTGAAGTTAAAAATAAGTCTAGTTCACCACCATGTACATTATATTCCTCTAATCAGAGAAATGGGATAGGGGAAGAGCAGTAGTTGTCATTATCTTTGACTTTAGCAAGGTTTTCAACACTGTCTCCCATGCTACTCATGCATCCAAGTTAGGTCATTATGGTCTGGATGAGCATACAACATGTGAAAAAAATAAATTGTTGGATAGTCAGATCCAGAGGGTCATGGTTAATAGATCATGTCAGTAACAACTGGTCAGTTGCAGGACAGGTATTGGGACCTCTCCTAGTTAACACCTTCATCAATGACCTGTAGGATATAACAGAGTGCACACTTCTCAAGCATACAGATGACACCAGATTAGATGGGAACCTGTTGATACTCTTGAGAGTAGGGTCCCATCCAGAGGAACCTGAACCGGCTGAAAGAATGGTGAGACAGGAACCTTCTGAAATTAAACAAGTGAAAGTGTCAAGTACTGCCCCTGGGACAGAGGAGGGCCTGCCATGGCACAGGCTGTGGATGGACAGGCTGGGAGCAGCCCTGTAGGAAGGATCTTAGTGCCTGATGGGCAGCGATCTGAGCCTCAACCAGCAAAGCTGGCCAGGAGCTCCCTGGGTTGTGTGAGCAGGAGCATGATCAGCTAATACAGACAGTGATTTGTTTTTTACCCCCTGCTCAGCACTCATTAGACCATATCTGCAATACTGTCTCCAGTTTTGGAACCTCCTATGCAAGAAAGAAATCAGCAAACTGGAGCAAGTTCAGTGGGAGGAGGAGGCTGGAGCACTTTGCCCTGTTAGGAAGCGCTGAAGGACTGTGACTGGTTCAATCTGCATACAAGTGAGCTGTAGGGACCCCTAACAACAGCCCTCCAGTGCCTGAAGGGAGTTCATCAGGGAGACAGAGTCAGGCTCTCCACAGTCATACATGGTGGGAGGATGAGATACAATAGGCATAAACTGAAATAAGAGATGTTCAGGCTGGATATAAGGAAAAACATCCTGACTCAGAGAACAGCCCAGCGGGGGGACAAGCTGCCCAGAGAAGCTGTGCAGTCTCCATCATTGGAGGTTTTCAAGACCCAACTGGTCAAAGTTCTGACCAGCCATTTCTGATCCCCAAGCTGGCCCTGCTTTGAGTAGGAGGTGAGACTAGAGACCTCCTGAGGTCCTGTCTGCACTGGAATTGTTTGTGATTTTGTGAAACACTATGCAATAATAATGACATTTCAGCTTTTCCCCACCCATTGATAAATGTGTAAGGAGAAAGACCAACTTGTTAAATACCACAAATAAACAGAAAGACAACAGGAGTTGTTGGATCGCCAATTTCACAAGCTTTCTTTAACTAGCTATAAAAGCTGACAAGTTTAATATACAAGCCTTTTGAAATCCTCCACCATGATATCTGCCACATTGGTGGGTCAGTCTGAAGGCTAAGAAATTCACGTTGAAGAAAAATATCCCTTGGTGGACATATCACAGCATCCCTCTAGTTACACCTACAAGAATTTGATATTGGGAGGGTTCATTTTGCTTCTCACCCACTGCAGTGGTTGTTGCCATCTATTGATAATTCAGTCAACCATTCTTCTCTTTATTAACTTTAATTATGATCTCTTACATGATCATGAAACCTCTGCTGGC
Organism: Podargus strigoides; assembly: GCA_028020825.1. Classification (NCBI taxonomy): domain Eukaryota; kingdom Metazoa; phylum Chordata; class Aves; order Caprimulgiformes; family Podargidae; genus Podargus; species Podargus strigoides. The sequence goes on from CM051620.1 coordinate 59,836,288, forward strand.
ATTATTTCTGAAAATGTTTCATATACACAGGACTGCAAGTATTAGTTTGACCTGGATTTCCTTTGAGATCATTAATTCCCCAAGATATTTTTTCTCTATCTCATTAAATATAACTTGTTTCAAATGTAGTTAGGCTGGTTTAAATTGTATTACTCTTTACTTTTAAAAACCATGCATGTAAGCAATTTTTCTGTTTCTTAAAATCTATGTCAGGGGTGTGATTATCCACCTTCATTTAATAAGTATCAGATGAACAATAACTTCTGATTCTCTCAGAAGATGTCCTAACAAAATCTGAGTAAATATTGTTACATACTTAACGTTGTCTACTACTAAAATGGTATTTTATATAGTCTGACACTAGTGTTTTGGTCTACTTGGCCAATTCAACTCAAGTACAGCTGGGAGATCAATATCTTTTTCATATTACATGTATATTACATCACCACTTCAATTTTATTGTCTTTTAGAGCAACATGTATGTAAGCAATTATCTTTGCTTAAGACTATGACTCTAAGAGAACTAACTACAGCAAGCATAAAAGAAACATGTTTTACAGGCCTTATGCCTTATTGCTAATTTAATTAGCTCCATTTACCCACAAACACAGCTTGATGAATACATTCTGTTCTTTATTATGTCAATTAGCAGCCTGCAACATGGTGTTTGTTAAGATTATCTCATCTGTTGCAGATGACAATGCTCCTTAGTGGTAATATTCAGCAATATATAAGTCTGGTCCATGCCAGCTCTTCCCAACTTCTGTTTCTCCGAGGCTAAGGATAAGACTGCAATTATTAACAACAGGACCCTAAATACTGGTCCAAAAATGACATCTGCAGAAGGAGAGGAGAGCTCAAAGTCATCAATAATCAGCTTCAAAGGCAGTTCTTCAGAAATCTTAGTTTTATCTATCAGTATTGAAAAAGCCAGCACATTAAAATGCATATACTTTCCTTTTGTTTGCAGAGGCATGGGCAAACAGGCACTGGGAAAAATAAGACCTGTTGGACTTTGCTGAAGACAGAAAAGGCATGTCCATCTTCACTGATGTTAACCTTCACATTCCCATGTTCAGAGAAGTCTAGTACTTCTACTAACATCCAGGAGCCATATAATCTAAAATAAAGAAAAAAATCCACACACGCACAGTAAAGATCTAGTGCCCATTCAGGTACTTCCTGATTATTAATAAGGAAAAATTACAATTTGACTCATGGGTACCTAAACCCAAATACTGTAGATATGAGTATTTATTTCCAACACATAGCATAACAAATGTAACCTTTTATTTGTCTTTTCTGACACATCTACTTCATTGCTAAAGGGGAGCGCATTATTCACTGTGCAATTGTCAAGGTTTTTGGCTGGGCTGGTCACTAAATGGAGACAGAGGCTCTTCTCTGTTAACCTCTCTCTCTTCCTGGACAGGGGAAAGGAAAGAAGAAAAGGCAGACTTACAGGCTGAAAAAACCCTAAACCCACTTCAACAACAACAAGAAAAAACAATAATAGTAATGAGATGGAAAATAATGAAATATATACAAAACTAATATTGAGGCCCCCCCCAGTGATGCTGACTTCACCATTGGTGCTGCAGAGCAGCTCTGGAAAAATCCCGGGCTGGGCTCCTGGATGCAGCAGCAGGAGATGACAAATGGATCAGGATCAGAGAGAGAGGAGCAGAGTCCTCCCAGGACACCGGACATGGAAGAGAGCTTGCCCTCTGTGATCCCTCAACTTTATGCTGAGCTTGACATCTATGGGATGGGATACTTCATTTGGATCACTTGTCCTGTCCACTCCTCCCCACGGGTGCAACCCTTTTACACCCTTACACTTACAGGAACCCAAGGTGATACAGAAGGAATTCAGCAGTGACCTTAGCTTCTGTAAGATCAAGTATAAGCAAGAGCTTTTCTGCAAACCATTGTACTGAGAGTTCAGTACTAACTATCAACGTTGAGCCTTATCACTTCGAGGAGCAGACACTGTCTGAGAAACAGGTTGTTGATTTCAGAAAGTGCAGTCTTAGAAGAGACTTAACTGAAAAGTAAAACACTGAAAGGAAAACTTGGTTCTGTTTTCGTCAAACCAGGACAGTAATTCACATAAACTTCACAATAATATACTTACTGTTTCTTGTGAATACATGATATTGTGTGCTGTAATGACTAGTGACAAACTGGAGGCATTTCCGTCTTCTTAGTGCAAATACCAAAACTTCTGAAATGAGAGAATAAAGCCTTATATTGCCTTTTCAGTGTGGTTCTCAGTCTTCTGTCTAGTCACACAGAAGAGGTCCCTTTTGCCTGTACATAACTCCCTCCGACTGCAGGAGGACATATGCATTCAGAGATTGGAATACAAACTGCAACCCGAAGGAAGAAAGGATGCCACCCTCTTTCATGACACCTTCTCTGGGACTGTCCAGATTCAATATTTCTATAACTAACCTAATAAATCTCCTAGCACTCCTAAATCTGAAAAGCTGTGAGCCTCTGATCTGCAGCAGAATTAATTCATCACCTTTGTTTGCAGACTGTTTTCACACTGTACAATCTTTTCTGAGAATTATTCAGTATCCGTACAAAGCATATCCATATGTATCAATTAATAACATTTTACTTTAAAAAACAGGCTATTATGCAGGTTTGTATAATATACTGTGAAAAGTAATTTAATTTTGAAACAGAAATCATTAGTAATAAGGCTAGAGTTGCTTTTCTGATTGATACTTAAAGGCAGGACATATTTGGTGAATTTTCTGGAAAAGCTTTTCTGTAATATTAGGTGTGAACAGAATATACACAGAAAAGTTCCTTTCCAGAGATGAAACAAAGTCACCATAGAATCTGAACTGAGAATTAGTGTTTTCAGGAAGTCAAGGGATTCCTGAATAAACAACATACAGCTGCTAATCCCCCTGTAAATTGTTCTTACAATCAAACATAACCCTGCCAATACACTTCACTAGAAATTATTTCAATTGCTTGCTCACTTTCAGTTCCTTGTAAAAGAAAGATGATCAAAAGCAGATATTAAAAAAGACAGGCCTAAACCAGAAAAAGCTCTCAGCTTTCTGTCTAATTTGGGAACTGAGTTTATTCTCAAGCCTACAAAATTAACAACCAAACAAATCCAAGAGCTGTTTTACAGAACTTAGCCTTTTGCTAGACACAGTAAAAGCCATCTTTTATTTTTGTCCTGAAAAGCTTCTTTAAATCCTAATTAAAATTAAATGAAATTCTAATATATAGATAGAATTGTAAAGTATACATAAAGAGAGAGAAAATTCTAATGTTTAATATTACCACCTTCCCCTCCTCTACTCCTGTATTGCCCTAAGGAAAACAGACAAATCCAATACTAGCTGGGACCAGGGAACTTTAAGAAGCAGATGAGTGTTTTCCATTGCAATTCCTATTAGGAATATTGTTAAAGTGAAATAATTAGAGAAAGTTACTTGGGAGCACTTCTTTATCATACTTTGCCTACTAATATAATATATTTCTATTTAATGCAGGAACTTTTAGATGAAGGGAGAGAAAATGGACAAGAGAGAGAAATTAAACTGTTTATGGTAAAAAATTCAACCTTTTTTTTTCTTGAGATATTTAAAAAAAGAGAGCAAGTTAATGAGACAGAGGAATATAGCGAGGATGTCCCAGATGACAAGCACTAAACAGAAAAAAGCTCTTATATCAGAAGTGGCATGGATTTGTCAAGGGTCAGAGAGAAGGCTTATGAGTAAAGGCAGAAACAACATTAGAAAGCATTAGATGTTGTTTCCCTTGTCTATACACTACTTTTATTCATTTCCCCTTTGTACCAATCAGTGCCATCAGGAATGAGCATTAAAAGCTCATTGGTAATTCAGAGGTTTCTGCTCGTTTTAGTGGTTTTGGCACTGTGTTTTTGGCACAGGCTGCCCAGAGAGGTTGTGGAGTCTCCTTCTCTGGAGATTTTCAAGACTCACCTGGATGCAGTCCTGAGTGATGAGCTCTAGAGGATCCTGCTTTAAAGCAGGGGAGTTGGACTGGATGAACTCTGGAGGTCCCTTCCAACTCTGAATATTCTGTGATTCCGTGATTTCTTGACAGTTTTCTTAACTGGAGCATGAATTTGGGTAAAATAGGATGTGAATTTTAAATGTGATAGATGTCCTTGAATAAAAGTAAATAGCTACACTTCATTTCAGAATAAAAATGCCCTCTCCTTATGTATTTTAATCCATTTACTAGTCAGTTTACCAGTTATTTGTCAGAATCAAAACCAGAAAATAGATTTAGACAAATAAAGATGATTTTAATCTAGAGTACAGTATGTTTCCTCAGGGCTTCTCTTAAAAATGGAGCTCATCTGTTTTACATACACAAATGCTTTCCACATCTAATCTGTGTGTAAGAAAGCCCTAAATCTGTGTGTATCAGATTGGTATATTTTGATATTTTTAATATAGTTCCAATGAAACTTGAATTGAAATTTCCAGTCTTATTTATTGACTTAATTACCTGAAACAACCGACATCACAGTTTTTCCTGGACACACACATTGGAACATTTATTTCACATCTGAAGCAACAACCAAATGATCCATGCAGTAGTAATACTATATGTAAGGATAATACTAGAAAGAAGATGAAATCTTGTCATAGCACACAGGAACTAGATAGCTTATTTCTGTACAGTTTTTGATACAATTCACAACAATGAGTATTTATAATACCTATTTTACATATGGGAAAATCATGCACACAGAAATGTCAAGTGAATAACAGAAAACTGAACAAAAAAACAAGATGCAGAGCAATCATTAGACTTCCCCTAATAGTCATGAAATTTTCCTTTCTGAAATCTGAATGTTGCAATCTGATATCTGTCCCAAACTTCCATTAGATTAAGAAAAAGAAGCCTATCCATCATCATTTTTTTAATAACAAAAAGGTTGTGTTTTTTTGTTGGTTTTTGTGGTTTGTTTAGTTGGCTTGTTGTGGGTTTTCTTTACAAATATTTTTCTCCTGATTGGTCCTAATATAGAAGAAAGTTTGGTTTAAGAACAATGAACAAAAAGAAGACGTGTTTAAGGACAACTTATTTCTTTGACTTAAGGAAGAAAGACAATTTCATCTTTGAGAAATAATTAGATATTTTTGTTACTATGCTCATAACTCAATAGTGTTACTTTCTTAATCTGTGTTTAAAGAAGAGATTTGAATACCTTAACACATTGTTTCAGTCCCAGAAATATCAAAGAAAGCACATTAAGAATTATGAACTTGATCTTCTGGGAAGGGATAGATTTAAGCACACATATAAAATGGTTATCAAAAGAGTCTCATCAGACTGGGACTTGGGTTTGGCTACTCCAGTAACACAGTTTAGCCTCTTGTCAACACAGAAAAACCACATTCAGGTTCCACATCATGGAGAGATATCAAGGTAGCAGGTCTGGTCACAGATTGCTTCTGTTTTCATTGTGTCTCACTGATAACATTGAAACACTGCTATATGATCTTCTTCATTGTGACTGGATTGTTGTATTCGCAGAAACTCCTTCTTTGCCACTTTTTCTGATGCATACCTTGGGCAAAGCGATACCACTTCTTAAGGAATGTAATATACTGACATGTGCTTTTGTCTTTTTGCAGTATATAATTGTCCTAAGGGTCCCTTCTGTGAGAGTTTGCATAAGAAGGTTTTGTTGCTGTCTGTAGGTTTATATAAAAAAAAAATCTGGAATTTACAATGTTTACAATTTAACCTGTCCTTCATTCTCCCTGCAGTTAACTTCTAATGGTCTTTCCAACAGATGCTGTCGTAAGGACTGTAAAAAACTGTGACAAAATCTATGTCTCCTACTGTCTATGTCTAGCCTGTACCCAGGGCTAAACTGTAGCAGTTGTTGTACCACCCGATGACCCCTCCCCAGCAGAGAAGGAGAATCAGGGAAAAAAGGGAGAAGCCCCATGAGTTGAAGTAGAAACAGATTAAATGAAATAACAAAATACAACCACCAATATAAAGTATGCAAGGTTCTACTCAGCCTTGTCCTTAGGAGAAGCAGCAGAAGACACAAAGGACAAAATCCCATAAAGAGGAACTTCCCTCCCTCCTTTTATAACGAGCTTGATGTCAGTGGTGTGGGATACACCTGTGAGTCAGCTTGGGGCAGCTGCCCTGACTGAAACTCCCAGCTGACTCGGGGCTACTCATGACCTGCCCCCCATGGCTGGCCCATGGGTCTACTCCTGGGAAACCAGGACACCTCCTTACAACATATAATCAAGAATCAGCACTGGAACTACAATCCAGGCTGTAATAAAGTATGAAATCAGATGTAAAAAATTAGGTCAGTCTGACCTAGCTCATCTTTCCTATTGCACTTTTTTTTACTATAGTTTATCAGCATCCATAACAGAATGCCAAAAAAAGGAGTGGGTCATAACATGTTTGAATAGAGGTATTTTAATATTTCTACTAGGAGTAGAGAAATCCCAGATAAACTGCAGTAGTTCAATGCCTTATCTAAGACTACTGCTGGTAGCTAAGGACATGTGAATTCTGCTTGATTTTTTTGCTGGATGCACTAGAAATAATAGAAATATGTCATAAACAAGCAAGGTTAAAGCCAGGCTGACATTTCACTGACTTCCCTGTATTTACTGGACAATGAAAGTTTTTGTCTAGACATTTGCCCTCTTTTGGTATCATGGCATGACAAGCATTTGATGAGAACAAATATTTAAAGAGAAGTTGCTAAGGCTAACAGGCCACAAATACAGCTCCTTTTTCTTACATGTAAGTGTAGAAACCATTACATTCTTCTTAGTGGAGGAATGCTTATTGTAAAATAAATTTAGCTATGTTCTTTTCCTATTTAAAATATGTTTCTCTAAATGACTGCAATTAATTTGTGGGCAAAGTAATAGTGATAAACTTATAGCCCCATGCAAAGCAAGGGGAGGCTTATGAAGAAATAGGCTGTAGCCTCTAAGGAATTATTTTATGCTTACACTTTGTATCATAAGAAGTAATGTTTAACCACATTCAACATTGCCAGGAACTATTTTGTCATAAAATCATTTCAAATGTGCGAACAGAAATGGTGAGTTAAAGTAAAACTGGTAAGACATGAAAGCTGTTTTCCAGTGTGCTGTGGTAACTGAGAGCAGAGTCTGGCCTTAAGATTTTAGTCTCGTGCAGATTTTAGGCTGGGAAGAAATTGCTTAGAAAGACTCTGTAGTCTGCTTATCTTATAATTACACATATCTCTGAGAAGCTGAATAGGGCTTTTTCAGCACTGGTGATGCATGTTTGTATCATAAAATAAAACTTGTTAATGAGAAGTTTATAGGACTAAAGCAGTCTGATTAAATACCTTATTTAATTAGTGTATCTATTAATTTACTTCTTCATTTATCTACATGTCTTCTTTGTTGTTCTATTCTCTCTTTGTCACAGATATGTGTTTATGGGTGCCAAGGATGCAAGAGAGGAGGACATAGTTGTTGAGGCTCTCCTCTGGAGGACATAGGTTACTGTGCTACAAAATTGCTGTCAGAAATCTTCAGGTGTTGTCTTACAAACTATCATCTTTCTTGTCCCCATTGCTCCCATGGTAAAATCATTGCAAAATTTTACTTCCAAGGAAGAATTTAGCAAATATTTCCAAAAAATGGTTGTTGGGTTTTTTGAATTTTCATGTTTGCTGGTTTTTCAAGTTTAAATGGTTTCCTAGTTCTACATATCTATCTCTTTTTGTAAGTGAGGAACTCCACAAAATCCTGCTGGTTTTGTACAAAATTGCTGAAAATGTATCCTAAAACTTTCCATCCATATAGTGTTTCTTTCTAGATGGTTGGTAGAGCTGAAGTTGAGTTCCTTGAAGAACAAGAAATATTTAAGAATGAGGTTTTTGATACTCATTTTGATACCATTAAGTATACTTTTCTCATTAGCAATGGATGAAACTACAACCTCTTTCAAGGGTGAGTGGACCATTTTTCAGAAGCTTGTATTTGCATTTTACAAAGGACACGGTCCCTGTCCTGAAACAGTGAGCAGCCAAATGAATATCTACTTCTAGGGGAAGGCAATTAGCTTTTGTGAAGCAATTACAATCATACTGAGAATGTTGCAAAGAATATGAATACTCAAGGCCTAAGAGATAATGAAATACCCAGAAATTTTACCAGAGGTAATTCGTACAACTGAACCTACATTTGGGTGTCCAGCATCAAATGCCTTGGTTTTTGGAAAACATTGTACGGAAAAAAAGTAGAGTGTTTGCTCTGGCCAAAAACATTGAGAGAGGCAAGTCTCTTCATATTTGAAAATCTTCATCCTTGATTTTTGCATGGTAAATTCCAAACCTTCTGTGATTAAAGTTATGCAGAAACAGTCAAAATTTCAATTTATAATTTAAAAAGACCCTTTAAAATGGAAAACGTGGAGGTGATATAGTGATCCATTCATTTTATTCTCTAATGAGAGCTTTGGGATTTGCTGTCTCTCCTTGAAGCTATCCTGTATTAGGGAGGTCATCTCTGCTGAGGATACAAGGAGTGTTTCTCCAGGTTTCAGCATGTCAAACCAGCTGCTCAAGTGAGGCAGGATTATCTAGACCAAATACCTGATTAAAGAGGTCCTCTCTCAAGTGGTAGCATGACCTACCCCTAGCTCCTAAAGATCAGGAAACTTTCCCCTTTCCCCCTAAAAATAATCTGGCAATGTTGAAAAACCTTCTTCAGTACGGTGAATTAGTTACAAGCTCCTGATAATAAAATAATAAACCTTAGAGTTTTGAAAGCACACTAAAATTATTACATTAATGTAGCCTACGATATATTAAACCCAGAATAAGATGTGAAGACTCAACACAACTGTATGTTATGGAAGATAAAAAAAACAAAACTCTGCTGACTGCTTGGTACTGCAAGTTTAAATCATACTCCAGGGTCTTATGCATCAGATTTGGGAAAAATACAAAGTATATATTTATTGTTGTTCCTCTCCATAAACCATTATTGTTCTTCCTCTTTTTCCACTGAATTTAGAAAGCCCGCTTTCTTCCCCCAAAGCAAAATTAAGCCCTTGTTGGTCTAAAAATAACTCCTTCTAATCTAGTATTTTAGCTTCAGAGTAAGAACGTTAAGGAAGGAATGCCTGAGTGGCTTTCAAAATGAGATAGTTTGAACTGACTAGCTCTCTTCTGGGGCATGTGCCTCTTTCAGTAAAAAAAATAAAATTATTTTGCCAACTCTTTTCCTCAGCTGTAACAGAAATTACTGGAGAGTAAGTGTTCAGTCAGTTTATGGCAATTCTGCCCCAAAATCCTATTAAACAATAACAGAATTTGTTTCTTGACTGCCAGTTTCTGTTTTGAAAATACACCCCTGTCTGCTCTGAATTCTCAGGACAAATTTTGACTGATTTGTTTCTCATCTTTCTTCTTTGAAAATAAAATTCTTGATCTTTGCCATTTTAAAGCATTTTAAGATGTGGTTAAACTACAGCCACTCAGCTTGGTTTTTAGGTGTATAAAATTTTGTCCACCAGGAGCTTAAATTGTGTGTCTAACCACAACCAGAAACTAACTTGTTTGCAGTTATTGTCCTTAAAAGAAACATTCACTACAAGTTACTGAAAGAGGTTTATCTATTTATTTGTATTTTTAGAAATCCCTATCCTAGAATAAAATCATCTATGGAAAATTAAGTATGCCTTGTACTTGCCTGCATCTTAACCAGAGCTCTTTCATGTGCCTCCTTCACTCTCTGGATCTATGAAGTGCTGACCACTGTCCATGGAGGTCATTGCTACTGAAAGCGGACGATGAGAATCCCATGGGACATTGCATTTCAAGATTTCTCAGTAAGTCACTGGTGAATATTTTGTGTCAAAGCAGAACATAACCTGTCTCCTCTTTTAGCTCTCTTTACCCTGATCTTTGACCTTCTGTTCGCTAGCCAGTAGTTTGTTAACAAAAAAATGATTTTGCCAAGAGCCTCCCCTTGGACCTACGTGTTCTGTGGATCAAACTTCTCATATCCTCACTCAAAGCACTTTTTTAGGTTTTATTTTTTTTTTAATTTAGAAGACCTATTTTTCTCTGATTAGTTGCTGTACCAGAGGTATTTCTTTCCTGTGAAATAATCCTGCATCCACACCTGACTACTTGCATCAAAAATTATAACAGATCCCTCTCATCCCTGCACAAGGAAGAACAGAAGATTTGTGACTCTCTTTGTCTGCTATATCTTCCTTTTTTTTATTATGTTTGACATTTCTAAAGCTAAGTCTTATTGCAAGCTATTACCTTCTGATTGTGAGCTGAAAAGAGTCCTTACAAAAATCAGAGTACACAAACATACCTGTAAATGCAAACACAGAAATTGTTAACATGGGAAAGCATCTAATGAAATATTAGCACATTTCTAAACTATTAACTAGAAGATGAAATAGTAGGTGAAGGAGAAAAAATAAGTCAGGAGCAAACACGGATCCATCTAATGTAGTCTAAATATTTCTACAGTTTTGAACAGAATTAGGGATTATTCTTTCTTCTTATAAATTAGAAGTCAACTTCTTTGCTCTCTGAAAAACACAGAAGTTAGTAATTAGAATCCAACACTAGAAAATTTTGCAGAAGTATAAAGGGAGTCATTTAGTGTCTCTCATTAGCTTTTATTAACATCCTTCTGAGTTTGTGAAAGCAGTGTAACAAGTTACAAATGGTGCATGAAATTAAAAATTTCTGTTTACCCTATAGAGTTTTCATCCATGGTTGGCAATGCTCTGCTGCAATATATGCAGTATGAGGTTACCAGACCTAGCCAAAACCTTTCCAAAAACCTTTTTTTTTCAGCATAAAAGTAACTATCAAAACGTTATGGGTTTGTTTGGTGTTTTTTATCATACAAACTATTGTTTTTCCTTTGTACAGGAACAAGTATCTCAAATTCATTCCAACAGTTTACCATGCCTCTCAGTGATCTCATGAAATAGGTGCAGCTCAGAAACCTGCATACAGAGTACAGGCTGAAGGGCACTGGACAGTAACAAGCATCAGGCTGATACTCAGATCGGAAAAAAAAACAAACAACAAACCAAACCAAAATCTAACATTTGTGACATACTGTTTCATTAGACCACATGTTAATCATGTCCATAAATGCAGGGCTATCTAGGCCAACAGTCAGCAAAATGGTTCTGTGCCGCCTTGGTAGGTAGTTTCTGACAGGAAAAATAGCTGTAGATCTTCCACTGGAACAGGCTGCCCAGAGAGACTGTGGAGTCTCCTTCTCTGGAGACATTCAAAACCCGCCTGGACATGTTCCTGTGTGACCTGATCTAGGTGTTCCTGCTCTGGCAGGGGGATTGGACTAGATGGTCTTCTGAGGTCTTCCCTAACATTCTGTGATTCTGTGATCTTTAAGTAGTGCATTCAGGATAATCATACTTTCTAAGAGACACAAGATCTCAACTCACCATCCCAAATTCAGCTGCACTGAATCAGAATAGTTTCTTTCAGTCCTTACACACACTTTCAGGCTGTTATCATCACATGTTACAGGTCTTTTTATGGTTCCATGTTTGTGTAGGAGATTTTATACTTACCTTTTATGTTTGTTTCTTCCCACTCTTTCTTCTTTCATTAATCTCCCTCCAGGTATTCCTCACAAACAAACTGAGCATTCCAGATGAAAGATCCAGAATATGTAAAAAACATAATTTTTTTCATCTTTTCCTTTAAGGTTGTTAGGTTGCAGCTTCTTTTCAAGTTGCTTCTGTACTTGGAAACATTCTAATCCATAGCTGAAATTTTGCCTGGGAGTTGCAAACAGCTTCCTGTTCAATCACTATTAGAACAGAATAAAACAATGAGATCGCAAGGCATTATTTAAGTTATGAGGTCTTCAGAGGGCCAAATGATGCATAAAAAATGAGTATCAGGTAACTTAAATTTTCCCCATCATTACTCTTAACTATTACTGCTTCTTTCTTGTACTTTCTTATGCCTGAATTTGATAAACCCATGGAGACTTAGGCAACAGTTTCAGTTTTCAGTGCTGGCTCTGAGGGCTGTTTCCACAAGAAGCTACAGTAGACTCCCATCTCTTCTTTTTTGGGGGGTAGGAGTAAACAAACCAATGAAAGTAAAGCCGGTTATGAATAAACGTAACTGCTTGGGTTCAGTGCTGAACAGTGAGAGCCCCACATATAAGCTGTTCATTTTCCTTGCATAAAATTTCTACTGTTTTGTAATTTATTACATTTAGGAGTAGTACTTTGCCTTCATCCTTGTTGAACTGAATCTCATTAATCTTTATGATTTTTTTTCCAGTTCTTTTTAACTTTCATCAAGATTGTCCAGTGTATATTAACAACAACTATGATGACTTTGTAAAAAAAATAGTTATCAGTTTTCCAACCCCAATGGACAACAGCACAAACTAACAAGAAATGTAAAAAATATTTTCTGTGTATATAAACTGTTGTCAAGGACATAATTTTGTTTCTTCCTTCTATATTCCTTCAGCACAAGACATTTTCTTATCCTCTCTCTTTTTTTGTTTTGGTCTTTTATAAATTCTAGTGCTATACAACAAAATGTTCTTCTGTCAATTGACACAGTATATGTATTTCATGTGCAAAGCATATTATTAACTTGATATTAAATCCCACTTAGCGAAATATTCTTCCAAAAGAGAGACTAAATACAATAAAAGGTATCAGTGAGTCACTGAAAATATATTTGAACTTCAGTTGGTGAAATCTTCAGATTCTGAAAATTTTTTAAGACATGCGTTGTTACTGCCTTCTATATTTAATATAAAAATCTATAACCTTTCCTAATGTATTTGTGCACCACAATGACAGTGAAGTTACAGTTTTACTTAAATTTAGTGGATTGCAACTGATATTTTTATCTTTTACTACAAAAGAGTGCAGCCAAATTGCTAAGGGCAAACCCTTGATCGAGTCCTTTTGTACCAAACTGTTGAATAGCCGAAGTGCCTTGTTATTCTGAATATTTCTTCACTTCCTTGTCCAAAGGATAAAGCTATTTTTAAAATTACTTTCCCTCATGTGAGAGATGTAGTGCTGTGCAGCCTTTCAGTATTTATTTCTCATTTACATTACTTGTTACAAGAAAAGAAAGCAAATAACAAAATGCATACATTTACTCCTGTAGAAAGCAATAACATTTTTTTCTGGCTGTATTAAATCTTTTATAGCTCTGTAAGTTCACAAGTTCCTGAAGAGAAATAAATTCCAGTGCAATTATGCAAACTCATAAATACTTAGATACACTCAGACAGGAGATAGCTACATATTCTGCTTTGGATAGTTTGCTTCTGCTGCTTATGAATCAAGGAAAATTACATGACCGAAGCAGAATACACCTCCCAGGAAAAAGCAGATAAACCTTTAATAGGAACAGCAGAGCTATATGGGATATGCCTTGGTGATCAGCATCAATTGTCAGGTATCACCTGAAAAATAAAGTGTTGCATCCAGTCACTTCACAAAATTCCTCAAGGCTATTAGGCATGAAGAATGATAGACAAGTGATCAGTCCATCTTAAATATTTCTGTGATTACCATCACTGCTGTATCTTACTTCATTTGGGAACTCAGGATGACCACACTATTTAAATGATTTGATAAACTTACCAAACTCCACCTTAAAAAAAAAACACAAAACAGGTATCTTGTGCCTGTTGCTGTGATTGGCTACTGTTCCAAAACTTCATTCTTATGATTCCAAAAAGTCTCTTCTGCTTTTTTAACTGAAATATATTCCTGACCAGTTTAACAACCACTTATAGCTATGCTAGAATTATCAGTTTGTTTGAACAGCTCTTGTACCTCAACTAATGTGTTTGGAGAGAACAACCATATGCCCCTTCATTTTGCTAAATGAGCCATTCTTTTGGTGTCCTCTTGTAGAAAGGGTACATCCTTCCCTATATTATTCTTATAGTGGGGTTTTTGCAATTTTTCCAGCTTGACTATGAGTGAACAGAACTATACTTAGTATTGTAGTTGATGAACCATCAGTGCATGACAATTCCTCTCTACATATGCATATGTACCTTTCTTGCTGTATCCAAGAACTGCTGTCATCTTCTAGTAGCTACATCTACATCTCACTGCTGATGCCTTGTAATTCTGTCATTGATTCCAAGCCTTCTTCACTTAAGGTTTTGGATTAATTTTTAGCTAAAGTATACGGTCATACTTTTATATTATTAATTCCCACTCTGTTATTTCAGACTTAGAGGCACACAGGATGGGGTTGTATGTGAAAAATCATCCCTTCAGTATGATATTTTGATCTTCTTCTGTACTGAAAATGTCTCCCAACTTTTTTATTTTTCATTTAAAAAATTGCTTCAACTAACTACTCCCCTTATTTTTCCTCATCAAGGTCATAAAAATACTAAATAAAGTCTCTCTTAATATCTGACCTTCAAGAACTTTGCTAGCAATCTCTTCCTTTTTATGACACAAGTCGATTCCTCTCCTTCAGCTAGTTTTCCCCCCACTTTATCATTTTTACAGAAAGCCTGCCTTCCTCAACTTGAGCTAAATTTTTCAGCATTGTACTGCATTAAATGTTTCACTAATGTCAAGATAGGTGAGATATACACCATTTCCCTTTACTATAAAGTTCAGTTATCTCATAAAAATACAAGAATACCCTGTTGAAATAGTCATCATAAACCTGGTTGGGAATTAATGCATCTGAAACATATCTACATTTGGCAATTTAGTCTCCCCTTTCTGCAAAACTGTAAATAGATGTCTATATTCTTTTATTCTTTTTTTACTGAAGCTTAATGTCTTATAGGCTTAAATTATCTGTCTGTACATAGTTAGACATGCTTGTTTGGAAGAGAAAGACACCTTCTTCCTCAAGCCTTCTGTTGTTTCCTCAAGCCTATTTTGCTGTAAGATTTAGGGACCCTGAAGAAGATAAGTTACACATATTAGGAACTCATAAGTTTTAATCATAACCTTTTTAATTATAATCTACAGGTGAGAGCACTCACCTACAGAAAATAAGCCTATGTTCAGCATAAGAAGGAAGTAACATCTTGCAAAAGAAAATTCCTTAATCTCTTTGCAATGGACAGGCTCTGCATCTTCTGAAGCTGAGGCACTGGGAAGCCAGAAATCAATGAATTGCAGGTCATACTACACAAAACAGGGACAGCCTAGATCTAGTCAACTGTTCAGGGTTGAAAGTGTAACAGAAAGAGTCTGGTCTCTGTTGACACAGGTTCTGTCTTAGCCAGATATCACTGCACATAAGGGAATGCATATTTCAGATAACTAGCTCTAGAAGCCCACTTTCATACCTGTGCCTTGACTGCTTTCAACATTAGGAAAGATGTGGGAGGCTCTCATATCTTGCTCTCCCCCACATCCTATGGCCCATGCACACCAGGAATTCATTAGTCTAACTTCAAGTGACAAAGCAGCAGCTGCCCCAACACAGGTCCTATGCTTCCGGGAGGGAATGCTCTAGAAAGCATGAGGCTACCAATTTATAGATTACATTCTAGAGATTTCACTCCATTAAGTATCCTTTAACAGTAGGTGGACAACAGGAGGTGGAGGCTGTGTTGTTTCCATCACCATACCAGGTCACAGGCAATGCCTGCAAAGGTATCTTAACAGAGCAATTTTGACTTCATCTAAATATGTTCTAAAGACATATATTAATGAGATTCTAGTTAATACACCAGCATTTTCAAGGCGAAGCAAACTATATGAAAATTGATAGATTTATTAAAATGCCCAATTTTATTTTTTTAAAAATATTATACTGAGGGGTTTTTTCAATTTTATGCTGAGTTTCAGTATCAGTGTGGTTTGATTTTCCTAAATTCATTTTAATAATTTTTAAAAAAGAAAAACTGAGAAGGCAACTCAGCTAAAAATAATCACAGAAAGAGAAAGCAAATGTTTTTCCAACCATGTTACTGATATACCATGAACAGATATTAAAAGAACTGGTGTCTAGATTACATTTGGCCACATTTTTTGTATTGGATGTAGGTGGTAAGTTTTTGGTAGCAGCAGGACTGCAGTGAGAAGAGATAAGGGGCTGCCCGATGCTGGACACAACCAGTTCCAATCCATTCCAGCTGGCTCCAATGGACCTACCACTGGTCAAAGTTAAAACCATCTGCAAAGCTGGTGATGCCTGTGCGGAAACATGTTGAAGAAAAGGTTAAAAATGCTGTGCAGCAGCTGTGAGAGAGGAGTGAAAGAAAACATGAGAGAAACAGCCCCACAGACACCCAGGCCAGAGAATAAGGAGGGGGAGAACAAGCTCCAGGCACTGGAGCAGAGATTCCCCTGCAGCCCATGGAGAAGAACCCAACCGGCTCAGTTTTTGAAGGACTGTAGGCCATGAGGAGGGACTCTACCCTACCCTTGTAGTAAGGAAACAGTGTGAAGAGGAAGGAGCAGCAGAGACAAACTGTTATGAACTGACTGCTACCTCTATTCCCCAGTCCCCTGCACCACTCAAGGACGAGGAGGTAGAGGAGTCAGGAATGAAGGAGAGAAGCTGAGGCTGGGAAGAACGTAAGGATGGGGAGAACATGATTTTAGTTTTTGTCTTTGTTTCTCACCATCCTATTCTATTCTTAACTCATGATAAATTAAATCAATCTTTCCCAAGTTTAGTTTGTTTTACCCTTGATGGCAATTGGTGAGGGATCTCTCTGTCCTTATCTCGACCCACTAACATTGTTGTCTTATTTTCTCCTCCTGTTTTGTTGAGAAGAGGGAGTGAGAGAGTGGCTGACTGGGTGTCTGACAGCTGGCCAGAGTCAACCCACCACATCTATACTACTGGATAAGACATTACTTTATGTGTTAATTGGCTGTAAAACTCCTCAGAATTAATATAGGCAAGGATTTTAATCCATTTTTTTCCTGTGTCCAGAGTTTTTGAAATAAATCTGGACCCTCAAATAGGGAGATTTATTTGTTGGGTTTTTTTAAAAAAATAAAATAAGCTTCTGGACCTGCATCTCTGACTTCTCTTCCCCTTCACTTTTCCAAGCCTATCCATATCCCAGAATACTTTTGGTAGGAATGCAAAAATAAAAGGGAGGTAAAATTTGGTCCTCCAGCCACCAGATTATAGACATTACTACAAAATCTAGTCATGTATAAGCATGATGATAAATACATACAGAGGAAGCATTCTCTTTTACTTGTCATATATAAGTGCAACTTACAGGAGTCTAAAATGTTTTTGAATAGTGCAATCTTTCGTAGCTGTTGTGGTTTTTTTTCTGAAAATGTTCACAGTTACATTTCTTGGGAATTGAAATAATCAAAAAATGCCATCTTGGATGCAGTCATACAACGAATGAGTCACTAACAATTTCTTTTAGTCTGCTAAAGAAGAAATTGTTTTATTAGTTTACTCTACACTTAATTCCCACAATCTGCCTCTGGGGATTTTAGGGATATTTCATTCATACAACTGAATTTCCTGTAGAAAGAACATTCTGTCTAATCACACATAGTTCTTCAGTTTTACGTAAGAGACAGTTTATGTCTCCACTGATTTACCTTCTCTAACTGTGGAATACTGGCATAAACCTGGGGAAAGAAGGTACAGGACCCTAATCCTAATTCATCTAAATACGAAGGCATATTTTGAAGTTATTTTTAGTCAAGGACTATTCTAAATAGCTGGATATTTAATTTACTTGGTCCTCATTTCACAACCACTAAAATTATTTTAGCATCTGGAGGATTTTGAAGCATAAAAATCACCTCAACAATTTCACATCAATCCAAAATCCAGGATGTAACAAGGAGTCTTAGTTAAGCAGATATCAAAAGCAGTTCAGCTACCTGTCCCTTGCAAATCTTCCCAATTGTACCAAAAAAGGTGGCCTCAGATGTTTACTTGAAATGTACTGCAATGTCTGTGTGTGATCTACAATTCAGGTTCCTCTCTTTTTTAGGCATACTGATCTCCTTGCATTGCATTTATCTAGATAAAATGTGGATACGAATATGCATATATTTATATACAATGTGTTAAATCTATATGCATATGTTTCATAAATATTTACACACATACATATGCATGTACACAAAAATCAATGTTGTAGTCCACTGGAAAAGGAAATAATAAATCTCTAGCATTTGAGCATGCTTGATATACCAGCTTGATTTCTGTATTCCCGTCACATACTATCACCCTTTAGTCTGAACACAAGTAAAGCTGTAGGAATCCAATAAAGGACATGAAGTGCCTTTAAATTTTAACTCATTTGCAGTATGTTTTACATTACTCTGGTATTTTTATATAGTCTTTCATTAAAACACTCAGATTATCATTCTTTGACAAGTTGAAATGCATAAGTAGACTATGATAGTGCAGTAACAACTACTAAAATGTGTAAATGATTTATTTAATCTAAATTTTCCAATGAGAAGTAGAGGCAGATTAAAATTTTAGTGCTGCAACTGATTTGCTTGGCACCACCAGGAAACAAGAATGAAAAAGCTGGAGATTGCCATCAGAAATACAGACTGAATATTTTTCCACATAAAACCATTAAGTGCAGATGATGCTCACTACATATTTCACTTCCTATGTATACTCTTTTCAAAGGAAACCCTTGTTAATGCAAACATAGCCAATATTTCCTCTTTATTGCATTTTTATGCTGTCTCGTTCAGGCTAATGTTAGCTGATTCCTACCTATTACCTATTACTCTTCCTCAGGATCCTCACCAAGGGTCCAGTCTTCCCTAACGACCAATGAAATTGAAAAGCTACAAAATGCATATAGATCTTTGCAGTGCTCATAGTTCTACAGGTCACATTCTAATGACATATGTTATTCCTTTTGCTTCCAAATATACATTTTAATAAAAGTCGGAACAGTCATTCAACTGTAATTTTCTCCTCTATCTTATGCTATGACAATAGGGAGTCAGATAAAAATATGTTCTTTGTGCTTCAGTTTAAAGGAAATGGCTACTGAATGAAACAGATCTAGCAAATTCCCATACAGAAACTGCATAGCAACTATATAGAGTAGATCCTATAACAGTAAACTCCACAGCCTGAAGGACTCCCTGTCCAGTATGCCCTTTATGACAGTACACTTTGCTTGGGCAATCTCAAGATATTTTAACATCAGCAGAGGAGACGGCTACCAGGATAAGATCCTAAAGCAAAAGGCCTGGGAGGTAAAGTCATCAACATCTCTTTTAGCTTAAAACATTTTCCTGCTGATTCAGAAGGCAAAATATCACATGTCCATGAGCAGCAAAAAGTCAAGTGCAACCAGAAAAAAATATTCATTAAGAAAAAAACTTACCATTCAGTTTTATCCATGTCTAACATGCTGGCAATTATTTCTAAAACTGAAGGTCCTTCTAGAGTTTCAAATTACTATGTTAAGCTTCAGTCATACTTAGAAGTAGTGTAGTTTAATGTGAACACATGAAAATATTGCGTCTCAAACATATACTGAGTTTAGGCAGACAAAAATAGGGGACCTGCATTTCTCAGAAATCAGATTAACAGGTCTGCCCTGTATTCTAACTTCCTATCATGATGTTGGTTAAAGTCATAAGGCAAACTTCATCAATGATGAAAGGAAACAAGTCTTCTTGGTATAACCCTAAACTTGCCTGCTTTAATGTAATCCCTCTATCCAGTCAATGCAGGACATTCTACCTGCAACAAAATTCAAAGTTCATTGATCCACTTGGCAAGACGTAAGCTGAACGATTTCCTCAGCAATCTGTTTTCATGGAAACAAATTCTCCTAAATGTTTCAACCTAGAAAAATCAAAAGTAATGTGATTGCACATTGATTTACTTTATATCTATGCAGAGATCAGGCAAAAATTTGAGGAAGTTGTTGGGGTAAGTTAAGAGAAAAAACAAGGACATCGGCCATAGAAGAAGAGAGCTTGCCCCCATGATCCCCCAGCTTTATACTGAGCTTGACATGTATGGGATGGAATACTTCATTGGCCAGTTTGGTTCACTGGTCCTGTCTGGTCCTCCCCACAGATGCCACCCTTTTGCATCCCTACATGCACAGGGCCTCAAGGCGACACCCAGAGAATTTGGCAGTGACCTTGGTTTCTGTAAGATTGAGTATAAGCAAGAGCCTTTCTATGTACCATTGACCTGTGAGCTCAGTACTAACTATAAACATCGAGCCTTATCACTTCTAGGAACAGACAGTGTCTGAAAAACATGTTGTTAACTTCAGAAAATGCAGTCTTAGAAGAGACTTAACTGAAAACACTGAAAAGAAAAATTAGTTCTGCTTTAGTCAAACCAGGATAGCACTGGAGAGAATCCTTGGTACTTGCAAAAAACCACATGTGAGTGACACATCCATTAACAAGTTGAACTTGCAGGAGGTTGGAGGCCTTGCCTGGGACAGGCAGATGTTCAGCAAAGCTAAAAATAAACAAACCAAAAAAAGAATAATATGATTTCTGTTTCTTCTTTCTCTCCCTTTTTCAAACTCATAATTAGGAACTCTCTTTTCTGTAATGGATGAACAGGACAGTGACACTTATCTGTACCAAACATTGAAAGCCAGTGTTAAATCCACTAGCAGTAATAAAAGAAATAACAGTAAGAAAATGTCCTGCATCTGAAAATTAAACAGAAGTCGAATTGTCTCAGGCTTTGTAAATACTGACATAGAGATAAAAATTACATATGGAAATGATCCAAGGAATAAAACTGTTGCACTACATAAGCATTTATTTATCTGTGGTACTTTGCTCAGTTAAGTAAGCCCAGCAGCATAGAAGTCAATGCATGGATTTATATCCACTAAAAATCACATTCAAATTTCTTAAGCATGCTTTCATTTTGAGTGGTTCTTCAGGCAAAGTTTAGGAGTGATTGGCATCTTTCCATAAAAACATTGATCCATTAACCTTGTGAACTGTTGAACCACTGAGCAAGATCAATTGAATTAGAAAGGCACAATTCATTTAGGATGGGGGGAAAAGCGATGCATTGATGCAAGGTCTATGCTCAGAAGTTAACAGAATAAGCAAATGACGTTTGATAAGTATGAATTTGGCCATAATTTATTGAGCTAAATAAGGATCCCAGACTCAACTAATCTACTGTCCCTATTCTGAGTATAACTTTTCATATTCATAACCATGAAGAAAGAAGCAGAGGAATAAAGTTAGAAATAACGTTTAAAGTACTAAACGTATTCAGATGTCATTCTGGAAAACCATAAACTTTCATGCTTTACTAAGCTATTTTACCACTTTCCAAGTTCTTCCTACTACATGGATCAAAAAAATCCACTGGTTGGAGAGTGGTAGACTTGGCCAGTGATAAAAGTATCACCCTGCACATTCTTCTGTCACCCCAGGTTTGGCATCCTCCCTGCACATCTGGAATGCTTCAGTGAGCTTCTTCAACTTGGCTGCCCATCAGCACAACTTGGATCCTCCAGTCAGAATGTGTTCAAATAAGACTTCTGCCTGGTATTGCCAGTATCTGCTTACTGAAACTGGATGAGACATGTGTTTAATCAGGAAAATAACTATTTGATTCACAGGCTAGAAGAAATTAAACGGGACAAATATTCTTAAAGGGGATAATTTCTACCTATACTGGAGTTGCTGAGTGGGAAATCCTCAAAAGCTACCGGAGCCCATAAAACATTTCTCTCTTTTGTACATAAAGAAATTATCAAATACTCTGAAAAGAATTAAATATGTCCCATTTCTATATACAGCATTGTTTTTTTAAAGCAAATATGTATTTAATCTTCAGAAAAAAATATTCTCTATTTAGGATGCCTCCCTAGCCAATTCCTTTTAATAGGTCTAAACCAAGAAACCTTTCCTCTACAGATGCACAGGGCCTCCCAACTATACCAAAAATAGGTATAGCATCAGCACTTGATGAACATTAGTCTCCTCAAAAGTTGACAAAATGAAGTTCTGCAAATTTAGCAGTAAAAATGTGATAGAACTCTTGTCTTGATCCAGCAGAATTAGCCTGAGTTAGAAACAGAAATACAGCTCTTTGGCAGAGACAAACAGTTTTAAGACAAATATTAAGAGCAATACATTTGTAAGGAGATTGGAAGTCACGAAATCGTTTCAGCAGCAAGAACTTTTTTTTTTAAAACTGGATTTGTAATACTGAAATTTCAGAATGCTTACACAGATGAATATACAACTCCTAAACACTTTCAATATCTCAAGAGACTGTTAATTAATATTTGTCCAAAGCAAAGGAAGGTGTCAGATAACAGCATTCTAATGAGATTGATGTTAAAAAATAGAACAAAATATTTAAGGAACTAAATACTATACTCGTATGATACAAGGAATGCTGAGGTAGTTACCTGAAGATCTGTTCAATGAACTCTTCATTTATCATGACAGATGCCATCAGATCTTACTTTATGATTATCTCTTTAAACTTTTAATCATTTTCATTACTTATTATTACTTCTGTATCCACTAAAAGGTACTGTTCCTAGAAAACCATGCTCATCTGCTTTCTGACTTTCTATGCCAAATGGGACTAATTACAAATGGAAACAATTAACACATGCTCAAATATGAATGATTTGAAGCTGGTAATTCTATGCTAATAGAAATCAATGTCTGTGATGAAAATCAGATCATCTTCTGCAACATTTTCAGACAGTGTTACCTTGATTTTGCCTTGGAGGACACTTTACTGATGCTCCTCATTCAGAGGAAGGTGTCTTACAACATCCTTGCTGGTAACAGCTGAAAATAATACAGATCGTGGTATCACACCACCTCTCCAAGCAACAGCCCAGAAGCGTTCAAGGGAAGGTGTGATTCGAAGTAGCCCTGATGATGCTGAAGAGTAGTAAAACAAAAAAAGATTGCTGCACATCACTTTTGCAGTCCCAATGGGAAATAATGGTGATACTTTTGTGTCACCACATGAAAAAGAAGACATTTTACCCCACTGAGGTATATTTAATCAACAGAGCAGTAATTTTATTTTGATACTGTGGTATGACAGCTGTTCTCATAACCTGCAGATTAGGATGTGAATTAGTCTTCTGTTAGATGCATTTCTATTGCTTTATAGTTACTCAACTTTCATCACAATTTTGCTTAGAACAAGAATGTTAAGGACCTTTTCCCATATGAAGACTGTAAAAATAATTTGCTGTGTCACAGCAGGGGTCAACAATATTCATTAATGTTTAGCACATTTGTCAGTCTGACATGACCAACAACTTCAAATGAAAAATAATCAAATACATAAAACAACATCTTTCCACATTTAATGTGAACGCAAATAATGGCATCAGTTAATTCTGAGAGATAGAAATCAACAACATTATTAATTTAAAAATTATCTCCAATGAAGGAATAAAATAACAGATTTGTAATGGAATATCAGTCTAAAGCACTTCTAATTACATTGACAGTAACACAGGGCAACAGTGAGGAAAAATGTGTGTTTCTGAAGTTGTATATCATTGTGGCTGGCATCTTTTGCTCTGCTACAAACTGTTCTACACATAGTAAAATACAGCTTTATCTTCTTCAGCAAGAAATATTTGAAGTAATTGCAAACAGTTGAGATGGGGTCACATAAATCTTGTGATTGAGTGAGGGAGTTCTAGTATGGGGCTTTGATCATTTACATCACTCCTGATGGAGTCTCGCCTCTTATGTTAGTAGAAAGAGAAGCAGTCCTAAGGTCCACTACACT
Source organism: Podargus strigoides (assembly GCA_028020825.1). NCBI lineage: Eukaryota > Metazoa > Chordata > Aves > Caprimulgiformes > Podargidae > Podargus > Podargus strigoides. Next base: position 59,860,070 of record CM051620.1, read on the forward strand.
AGAGATCTCCAGAAAATAAAGCTACTGTGCATTGGGTCCAATACTTAAACAACTTCTCATTTTAATTGCCTACATTAAAAACATGCAAGCTGAACCTTAATTAACATTAATATTGCATCAAACACCAATAGGGTTTATCAGTAATAAACAGTAATCAGCAATAAATGAGATTACTTTAGCTGCACATTCTGTCAACAATGTGAATTTTAGGTGCACAATGAATGACTTAAAATCTAAATATGGTCCAGGACTCTGCAATTAAACAAATTACACTGTTATTCTTTTAAATTACTTATGAAAACCCTGTATGTCGTGTAGGTGCTGAAGAGGAGACTGAGAAATTTGCACTATAAAATAACATCTTTTCATTATGCAAGATTATACTAATTATTATTATAAAAGATGGCACTTTTTTTTTTTTTTTCCTGCAGCCAACCTATAGCTTTTTCTGTTATTTGGAATAATTGGTGGTGTTGTAATCATAGATGTATAACCCTTTTTGATTTTTTTAAGGACCAAGAAAAAGTAAAATGCTGTCAGCAGTTATTCAAGGGAAGGCAGAGTTCACATACAAGTAGTTATATCTCAGAAAGAGATAATGATTGTATCTTTTTCAAGAAAGAGCATTATGATTCTAGGATTTGAACACTCAAACGAAATATGATTGAGTCCTCTGCAAACCTTCTATGAGTTTCCATTCTGCAGTAGTCTGACTCATTGAGATTTTAAAAAACAATAAAAATACCCTCCACATTTCCCCTAGATTGACAACACAAGCATCTACTTTCCTACTTTCCTCTTGTAATGATTTTAGTGTTCGTAGAACTCACGTTGAAGCTTCTGGATGTTCTCCTCCATGACTGCATGTGTCAGACAAGACACTCAAGAAGTCATAGCAGACTACATATTTGCCAGAAACATGTGGATTGACAAATCAAGTTACACTCAACATCTTGTGACAGACAAAAGGGAACATATCAAATATAGGAAGATAAGAATTAATTGTTAGTCCAGTTAATGTTTCAACCACCCAATCAACCAAATTATCTAATTAACAAAGGAAAGCCTGTTTAATAATACCATTTAATAGCTATACAAAGATTTCTCTTCCCAAATGTTACATTCACTCTGGATCCTGATGCTGGCAGTTTCAGTCTTCCTCAAGAAGAATAAGGAAGGGTTAAAAGTAGTTGTCAACATTCTGAGGTCTGAACTGGGAGGAGCTTGATCATGGTGATGGTGGTGGTGTCCTTTTCTCCTCAGCCTTGATCACTATTTGGGTCATTTATACATGTTTATTTATCACAGTTTGCTTCCTTCTTGTTTGATACACAGTGACAAACTTAGATTCGTCAGACCTTCTAAAATACATTGGATTCACAGAGCTTACACTAAACCAGGTGAGGCTATCGTCTCTTGACCACCATGTTATTGTTAAAAAAAGCTAAAATCAACTCTGGCCAAGGCAGACCTACACAAGTACTGAGATCCTACACTCCCAGATCAATAAAAAGTCTATGGCCTTTTTTTTTAGTAATGAAATAATTATATTAGTCAGGCAACAGTTGTGAATCTGTTCCTGCCCAGCACCTCCCAGAGGAAAACAATCTATTTCTATGCTACCTGGGGGCACCTCAGAAGTGGTGCATGAAGACTAATGTTGTTTGAATAATAGTTTTCTTCTTGTATAGTATTAAATTAAATTAATTCAGCAATCCTACAACTTACCTTGCAAAGAATATTGCACACACCACACAGTTCAAGACTTCATTACCTCAAAATGTCAGGAAAAGTCATGAATTCTCTCATGCCCAAAAGAGAAAAACTGAAGATGGTGACATTATGAAAACCTCCCTTGTGAAAATTAGACAACTAAGGGATCTAACCTTGCATTCTCCTCAGATCAGTTGACATCATAAGGATGAGGACAGGACAAATTCAGAAGAAATATATTCTTCTGTATACTAATGCTAATCCCAAAAGTGGCTTTCACCTCAACAGAAAATACTAAAAGGGCAGATACACTTGAAGAAAAGGTCAGTCAATAAATTTCTGATGTGCTGAAAGTTTTAGAGATATAGAGGTCAGTATCCCTATAGATGCAAATAGCTAATATAGAATATTACATTGAGTATTCATTATTCTCAGAAATTGATCTTTATGAACATTTTTCCATTAATGTGAAGCTTGTATTTGTTCTTCTAATGTTCTATAATGTTAAGTGTACAATTAAGTTACAATATTCAAGACAGACAAAAATTGCAAACAGTTTCCTTTCTATTTGATCACTTAGAGTAGGGATCACTATTACTTTCCTGACTGCATTTCTGTTGTTACTGGCTTTAGTGTCAGTCAAAGGTATACAGTGAGGTTAATTTCCTCCTCATTGTTTTCTCATGCTCACCAAATTTTCCAATGAAATGCTGGAATTGTAAAGCACAAATAAATGTATTCATAAAATAATAAGTGTATTCTAAATTAAGCAACTCTTTCTATTTTCTTTACAATAACTGTTAGGGCCCTCCTCACCTCAGACATGCCTTTTAATCAATGAAAATAGATCACAGTTGACTTGTAGTCTTCCTGGGAATCTTCCATTGCTAATGAATTTCTCCTATACATGTGATGTCCCTCTTTCAATGAATATATTTCTTAATTAGAATATATAACACTTCAGCTTGCAAAGTTAAAACGTAATTTACACATGGAACTAAAAAAGATTATTCCAAAGAATGGCAGTGCTTAAATTATCATTCTCACTCAGCTGTAAAATATATAGATCCACCAAGGATCATGTGATTATCATGTCTTCATGAAGATTAAAATAAACTAAAATATATACATAAAAAAAAACCAACTTTGGGAATACAAGATTTTTTCTTAGATAATCATTTAAAATTCAACTAGAGTCAGTTAGATCTTCCTCTTCAAAATATGCCAGGACATGGGACAATAATAACACCAAGTCTAGATGAAACACCTGTTTCCACAGAACAGTGGGACTAGCCACCTTTGGAAACATTACCATAGAAGATAATGTACATTGAACAGCCCCCTGAAAATTCTGAACCATTACCATTAAAACCAGTCCTCAAATAAATGTTCTGTTGACTCCATATATAAGCTGTGTGCAATTTTTGCCCATAACTAGATTTACAGTGTAACACTATTAACAAAGTAAGTCCATTGATTGTAGCTTTTTCTCCTCTTCTAGAAAACACCTTCATGGTAAAGGAGTTTGCTGCTGCTGCAATATGAATCTCTTATCACCTTATTTAGCAATGTCAGAACTAGTCCCAGTGTTGCAAATTTAAAATAATTTGTATTTTGATAGTGGTGTGTCTACAGTTAGCCAGGGCTAAACCGTAGCAGTTAGTATATCACCCAAGACTCCCTCCCCAGATAGGAAGGAGAATTGGGGAAAAAAAAAAAAAGGAAAAGGCCCGTGAGTTGAAGTATAGACAGATTTAATAGCATAACAAAACAGAAACAACAATCAAGGCAAAACACAAAGGGTCTACTCAGCCTGGCTCTCAATGCTGATGGCAGGAACAGAGGAACACCAACAAGAAGCCTCAAGGACAGGAGACAGAACCCCACCCTCCTCTAAGTTCCCTCCTTTTATAATGAGCATGGCTAGGCAGTATGGGATACACCTGTGAGTCAGCTGACCTGATTGGAACTCTCAGCTGACTCAGGGCTACTCATGGCCTGCCTGCCATGGCTAGCCAATGAGTCTGTGCCTGGGGAATCAGGACACCATTCCACCCCTTATCCCATGCCATCTACATCGTGACCAAGTTCCTGTAGATACTGAGAAAAGAAAATAGCAATATTATCAGTCCTTTAGGATGGGTCGAAGCAATGCAATGTTCATCTGAAGCTCCACTCTTCTCCAGTGCAGTCTGGATCAGTCCATGGCAAATAGTAGGGCTGTGTTTCCGCCGCTGGGGCAGTTGATTCCAGGTGTACTGGACACACCCCTCCAGGTGAGAGCAAACTGTGCCCTGCACTCTGCTGCTAAAGGAATAGAGAAAAATGCATTAGCAATGCCTGTTGTGGCATACCAGCTGGCTGCCTTTGATTCTAGATTGTACTGAAGTTCTAGCATGTCCAGCACAGCAGCACTCAGTGGTGGCATAACCTCATTCAGGCCACCATAGTCCACTGGTAGTCTCCATTCTCCATTAGGCTTTCTCACTGGCCATATAGGACTGTTCAAGGGTGAGCAAGTTTTGCTGATCACTCCTTGACTCTCCAGTTGACAGATCAGCTTATGGATGGGGATCACAGAGTCTCAGTTGGTACGATGTCGTCGTCGATGCACTGTTGTGGTAGCAATAAGCACCTGTTGTTCCTCTCCTCCACCTGGCTGGAGGCTGGGCCTCTCTAATCCTGAATAAAGGAGCTGTCATTGGCATATGGGTCCAAGCTACTCACACGGGCTACACTTGTATCATCAATGGTCACGCATGGGAAGTTTGAATCTGAAGCCCATCTATGTTGTCTTGGGGGCTGCCTTCTGGAGACTGCAGCAGCACTTCTCCTGGCAGGTCCTCCTCTTGCAATATTTCTGTTTTTCAGTTCATGGACACGTGCCTGTAGAGCTGATGTAGACTTGCCATCCAATTTCCTCATGTTCTCTCCATGGTCTCTCAAGAAGAACTGCAGAGCACCCCATGGTGTACATCGTCTGTCACTCACAGGCCTGTCAGGGGATCACTTTCTCTCCACAGCAGAAACCTGTGTTGGTATAGACAGGGAGTGTAACTTGTCCTCCATCTGGGACAGCCTGTCCAGAACTTTAGTGAGCAGTGCTGTGGAGTTATCTGATAGTGCTTCCATGGCAGAGATGCCAGCCCGTGGGGACAAAGAAAGATTATCTGCATATTGTCTCAGTTGAGCCTCCAGGTCACCTACTGTTGGTGCCTCATCATCTTCCCAGCTAAATAATGCCAATACGTTGGCATAATCTGGCAGCACGCTCAACACCCACTTATGCCGCATGGGTCTAGTAACTCTAAGTGCATCTGGATCCACTGGTGTCTGAGGGTCGTCCACAGTACTGAAAATGAGCTCCTGCATGGCTATTTCTCTTAGATACTGCACACCTCTGTCAATAGCCATCCACCTACTCGGCCTTTACACAACATCGTCTTGATAGGGATACCTGTTTTTCACACTCAGTAAGAGTAGTCTCCAAAAACTGAGGGGCTGTGCTTCTCTTGGTAGACATTTATGAATGCTTACATCCCTTGGTATCTGACCCAGCTGCCTGGCTTCATTCCCATCCAGTTCAACACCCTCAGCTCCGTTATCCCAGCACTGGAGCAGATAAGAAAGCAGGGGCTCACCTACATGCCGACCATAATCTTTGCAGATGTCTTGCAACTCACCAAGCAATAAAGACTAGTGATTTCTTCCCGCCCTGCTCTTCTGGTGTATTGTTTCTTATATACAGGGGTAGTTGGCACTGGCCGAGTATGCTGGGCAGCTGCACCATCCACCATCTGCATGACCTCCTGCAGGGGCCGAGCTGACTGTAGGGCCCATGGCAGAAGATGTAGCAGCCACAGAGTACCCAACTCTGTTGCATTCGCAGTGGCATAAGAAACTGGAAAATATTCAAAATACCTGATAACAGAAGTAGAACTGTTGAAGCATCCCAGGAGTGTTCCAGAGTCATGGTGCCCATCACCAGGTCCCAGAGATGAGAAATGGATGTAACTACAAGTGAATTCATCACACCATAGCCTAACACCAAAACACATACCAGGGCAACACCTCTAAGCCTATGGCCAAAAGTGATAAAGAGTACCAAGCCAAACAGCGACAGCAGTAAGACCATCCCATACTCAAACAGTAAATCCAACACCAGCTACCAGAGGAGTCCCCTGAAGGACCATCCTCCCCACATCAGCATAGTGAGAAAGTTATCCAGGGAGACCTGTTTAAACTTCAATTCTGGGTTTCAAAACACACTTTGGGTGCCAAATAAACTGTCTATGGTTAGCCAGTACTCAGGGCTAAATAGTAGCAGTTTGTATATCACCCAAAACTCCCTCCCCAGATGGGAAGGAGAATTGGGGGAAAAAAAAAAAAAAAAAAAGCCCGTGAGTTGAAGTATAGACAGATTTAATAGAATAACAAAACAGAAACAACAATCAAGACAAAGCACAAAGGGGTCTACTCAGCCTGGTTCTCACTGCTGATGGCAGGAACAGAGGACCACTGAAAAGAAGCCTCAGAGAGAGGAGGCAGAACCCCACCCTCACTGAGCTCCCTCATTTTATAATGAGCACGACTAGGCTCTATTTTCTTTGATATTCCAAGCAGCACTATTTGGGTGAGTGGAAAGTTTAATTGGCATAAAGGAGACTGCAGTAATTTTATTAGGATATGGCAGTAGAAGACAATTATCTCTGGTCAGAAACAGGATGGCAGAAGTAGATGCTGTAAATCCTCATGCTATAAAACCAATGTACTTCATCAACTTACCTTGTCACTTCTCAAATTCAGATAAACCAGAAAACTCTAAATACATTTTGGGAGCTTAGAACAAAAAAGTCTTACTGATTTCTCCAAAACATCTGAACCTAGCCTCTGTTTCACTCAGTGTTACTCAGGTTCTACTGCCTCTGATTTCTCAGCCCTCCTATTCAGTATGGACTTGCTCATCAGGCAGCTGCGGGCAGTGGAACACAGAAGGCCACTATTTCACATCATGGATATGCTAGGGTAAAAGGGTGAATCCAAAAGGACAAATTCAAATGATAAATTAGAAATTACATAGCAGAAGACCATTTCTGGGGTTTTCTAGACAACAGCCAAAACCCCAAGACAGATGGTAATGAAAGTAATGATATATACTGGAATTGTGGGGAAGGAGATGGAATATTGTTATCCCATCACAGAAATGTCATAGTGATTTCTATACAGGAAGAAATACATGATAGAAAAAAAAAATATTATCCTGAACACTGACATTACTACTAAGACAAACTTCAGTATCAAAGAAGTGACTAATATAGGAAACTGAAATATCATAAAACAGTTTGCAAGTCAAAAACTTGTCTGGTAAAATGGACAGAGAAAGCAAGTATGAAAAAGTGTTTGCAATTTCAAACATATGTCAGGGAATGCAGGGAGCATAGTTTGAAAAATATTTTTAATAATTTTGGTTTATCATAGGTGAGCTTAAAAAACTGATTCGGTTTTCAGAAGCTGAGTTCTTTACTATTTCCTGTATTTGTAGCTCATACACAGGAACAGTTCTCAAAGGCATCATCCTGAATCTTTTAGTGTGTGTGAGTTTCAGTACCGAAATTTTAATGCACAGAAGACACAGTCCTAATGAAATGGTCCCATTCTCTTAAACAGAAATTTGTTTTACAAAGCATCAATATGGAAGCAGATGACAAGCTGACTAATTTTTATCTACTGACATGGTAGATTAGATTTTTAAAGTGGTGCGATGTCATCTTATTTGCTCATGTACCTCTGCATGCTAACCTGAGATGCCAGGTGCACATCAGATGCCTAAAGCTCTAACCATGCAATTTTATATGAAAGGCCAATATTAGGTGGTTTAAGCAATTTCTAATTGCAGAAGGAATACATTGAGGTCGCCTGCATCTGAGGCAGACTTTCACTTTCCAAGTTTAGCAAAATAAGGACACTAAAAAAATACTGAAAAATGAAACTTGTCTAGCTAACTTGATAATAGCCAATGAAATGAAAAATTTGGTTAAGTTTAATGCAATTAGACTTCAGTAACGTGCTTGACTTGGTACTACTGCATGACATATTGCTAGGAAGCCAGAAGACCAGAAAGTCACTGTGGTACACATTACACACATTCTGTTCTGAATAACCAGCAGGTCTCAGGGTATAATTAATTCTAGAGCAAAGACTCCTCACTGAGCAGGTGTGCATCTTAGAGATCCCACAGGGATCAGCTTCTGATTCTACTGTGTTTATAAGGTTGTTAGCAACACAAACACAGTGAAATCCTTACTGGCTAAGCTTATAAATGACATAAAAACAAAGTACAGAAGAGAATAGGTAACCGATAAAGAATGATTTTCATTTTTCAGTCAGGTTGTTAAAATCAAACCTTTCATGGCATTATGGCAAAGTTTAACATTAATATAGGAAGTACAGAATGGAGAATGCCCGTAAGAGGTGACTCTGAAGAAGGATTAAAATTCATGGTACAGAAAGATATTACTACTTTCGTATTTGCTTTGAGGTTGAGATTACTGAAATGCTACATGCAGCTTTAGTGTTCAAAACTCAAAAAAACCTGGAGAACGACCAAAGGACTAGAAATGTGAGATGAAATAATTCCATTCATTTGTTCTGCTGAAAAAAAGAATAATTTGTGTTATCTTGTTTACAGTTTACAGATCAGCATGTGCATGTATATACATATATATGATGCATATGGAATTCATAAAACATTGAACTTAGTAATGATTACAGCTGAAATTTTTTTACCGTGGTAAAAAAAACAGTCATCTTGGTAAAAAACAGTTATCATGTTCCAGTGAATTAGTTAGACATACTGATATTTTTTTGGGGGGGTGGGGGGGTGGGGGGAAGGACAAATTGGTTATTTCATATAACATCAAAACAAGTTGTTTCTGCTCTTTTATTTTGTTTATTTGTGTTTACAAATCTAAAGGATCAAAACTAAATAAATGGTTATGAAAAGACTATCTTCTGTAGAACTTCTAGAATTTGCCACATCGATTTGATCCACAAATAAATAAATAAATAAATAGGTTTTTTTTACTTTTCATTTTTAGTACAAAACCAAACTAACATTCCCATTTTTTTTCAGATACATCTAATTAATAACAATGTGGAAAAATATCATGGATAAATTTGATTCCCCATTACTAAGAATTTAAAATTAAAGAATAAAAATTTTTCAAAGGTATATCTTCTAGCTAAGTCTCAGGTCCTAGACTTAAAAAAGATAATTACACCTTTCAAAAACTTACAGTAGGTCATGGTGTTTCTTCCTTTAATTTAAAAGGGAATTTTAAAAAAGTAAAGGAAAAATGTACTAGTTAGGTTGGTACAGAACTTTTCCTTCACTTTCCTTTAAACATTTTTCATGGCATCATGAAAGGAGAGAGACCATATATCGCCAGTTAGGATTATAATGACATGTCAACCAATTAAGTCAGCAAGACCAGAGAAGAAAGGCAGGCAGGCACTGTCTCTTCTTGCCTTATGAAATATGAATACTGTTTTAAGAGTCACTTCTGCAAAGCTGACTTTGGAGTCAAAATTTGTTGTCTCTCTTTTCCCTGGGCGGTAAAATGGAAAGGCCAAAGAGATTATCTTAATTCTGCTTTTTCTTAACACTAGTAGTTTCACAACCAGTGAGAGACCAAATGAGCCCTTGCAGATAATTATCCTTCTGAAACTCCCTTGTTTCTCCTACCAAACTGTTTAAAGATATTTCTGCATCACACTGTTGTTTTTTGCACTACCCTCATACAAAACCGTACAGATGTTATAGGATCAAGAAAATATTTTAAACTAATCATACTGTTTATACCTCTCTTATCCTCATTTTCAATCACAGTTCAATTATGTTATGAAAAATTTACAGGAATTTCAGCCACCTATACAACGCAACTGTGAAAAGTTTCTTCCTAAAATCCAATCTAAACTTCCCCTGATGCAACTTGAGGCCATTTCCACTCATCCTATCATTAGTAATTTGGGAGAAGAGACCAACACCAGACTCACTACAACCTCCTTTTAGGTAGTTGTAGAGGGCAATGAGGTCTCCTCTTCTCCAGACTAAACAACCCCAACTCCCTCAGCCAGTCTCCATAAGGCCTGTTTTCCAGACCTCTCACCAGCCTCGTTGCCCTTCTCTGGACTCGCTCCAGCACCTCAATGTCCTTCTTATACTGTGGTGCCCAGAACTGGACACAGTACTCAAGGTGCGGTCTCAGGAGTGCCGAGTACAGGGGCACGATCACCTCCCTACTCCTGCTGGTCACACCATTTCTGATACAGGCCAGGATGCCATTGGCCTTCTTGGCCACCTGGGCACACTGCTGGCTCGTGTTCAGTCAGCTGTCAACCAACACCCCCAGGTCCTTTTCCACCAGGCAGCTTTCCAGCCACTCTGCCCCAAGCCTGTAGCGCTGCATGGGGTTGTTGTGGCCGAAGTGCATGACCCGGCACTTGCCCTTGTTAAACCTCATACAATTAGCCTCAGCCCATCACTCCAGCCTGTCCAAATCCCTCTGCAGAGCCTCCCTACCCTCAAGCAGATCGACACTCCCACTCAATTTCGTGCCATCTGCAAATTTACCGAGGGTACACTCCATCCCCTTATCCAAGTCACTGATGAAGATATTAAACAAGACTGGCCCCAAAACTGAGCCCTGAGGGACATCACTTGTGACCGGTCTCCATCTGGATTTAACTCCATTCACCACAACTCTCTGGGCTCAGCCATCCAGACAGTTTTTAACCCAGCGAAGAGTCCACCTGTCTAGACCATGAGCAGCCAATTTCTGCAGCAGAATGCTGTGGGAAACAGTGTCAAATGCCTTACTGAAGTCCAGGTAGACAAGATCCATCGCTTTTCCCTCATCCACTATGCCTTTCCATTTTTGAGAACTCATACCAAACTACAAAAATGGTGAGTCCAACTTTGCTCTTTCAAATGATAATACCAGACTTACACTATGTAGATTCACCCTTCAGAAATGACCTCTGAAATACTTCCGTGTAATCTTCACTCTAATCAGAATCTTAGCTAACCTAATTGTGGCTTGTTAATCAGCATGGCACATTTCATTTTACATACGCAACTTCAGCCTTCTTTGGAGAAGTGTAAAAACTGTCCAGGACTAATTATTTATTTGTATTATATTCCTGCCTGCAGCTTCTGTCACAAGCTATGATCCCATTGTAAGCAACACTGTAAAAACACAGAACAAGATGGTGCCTATCTAGAACATTACAAAGAAGTTTACAAGCTGAGTGTGAGATGGGATACAGCAGATGGATATGGACTGCCAGGGGACTGCATAGAAATGATGAGACAGTAATTATCAGTGCAATGGGGAGCAGTCTTGTAAAATTTATGGGTGCATTATAGGAAAGGGAAATTCAACAAGAAAATTAAAGGATGTAGCTTTGGGGGTGCTTCTGGCAAAGTCCTGTGAAAGGCAGCAGAGAGAAAAGCTACTAGTAAAACACAATTATCTCTTGGTTGACGTATTGAATTTGCATGGCAAGGTTTTGGTAGCAGGGGAGATACAGGGGTGGTTTGGTTTCTGTGAGAAGCTGCTAGAAGCTTCCCCCATGTCCAATAGAGCCAATGCCAGCCGGCTGTAAGATAGACCCACCGCTGGCCAAGGCTGAGCCCCATCAGTGATGGTGGTAGCACCTCTGTGATAACATATTTAAGAAGGGGGAAAAGTTGCTGCACAACAGTAATTGCAGATGTAGAGAGTGAGAATATGTGAGAGAAACAGCCCTGCAGAGACCAAGGTCAGTGAAGAAGAAGGGGAAGGAGGTGCTCAAGGCACCAGAGCAGAGATTCCACTGCAACCTGTGGTAAAGACCGTGGTGAGGCAGGCTGTCCCCCTACCTAGCCTGAGGCTGGTAGTTAAAAACTGGTCATACAGTAAGTGCAGAGAGTAAATTCTAATGCTAGTTTAGAGTAGGCAACATTGTTGATTTGACAGTGTTGATCTGCAGCTGAAGAGTTAAGCATAACTTTGGAATAACGGCAATTGCAAAAATCTCACATTATGGCAGAAATTTTGCATTGCTATCAGTGTTGCACAAATTCTTTAGAAGTTATCTTGTGGTTGTCTCCAGCTGATACAGTAAATTGGCAATAAAGACAAGTGATAGAAGGTTTTTAGTAGTTTTAACTGTTAATGCAAAGCAGAACAGAAAGAGGCAGAATAATGGCTTACACTTGAAAACCATCCTTGTAGAGTAAGACAATGATGTCTCTCTGACAACAAAGTGCCGTAATTTCAGAAATATCTCTCTATTTAGAAGTTTGGGGAACATACTTTACAAAATTGAGTTGAGCTTAGTTTTAAAGTGAGTCTTGCCCAACTAAAATGAGGGTTTGTATCCCTTTACAGCAGAATTTGTTGGTATTTGTTTTCAAGAGAGAGGAGAGGAAGCTTCCCTATAGTTTATGGTAAGTATAAACTGGTTTAATCTACTTGTGTAACCCTTCTGTCTCTATAAGGCAGCGAGAATCACTTCAAACAAAGCAAGCAGCAACATTTCTGATGAGAGAACAGTGACAGTTCACCTTTAGCTGGGAGTCAAAGATTTGGAAGTTTTGTCAGATATGGGCAAGCACATGCGCACACACACAGACACACACAGAGTCTCCCAAGGTTCTTAAGTAGGCATTGCAACATGCACAGAGTTTGACACCAGCAGCATCCATTAGTAAAACAGACCCAGTGAATCTGGACTTTCCATTTCATTGAATGTGACTTACTACCCGTGACATTATTTGCAGCATACATGGGCTTGTTTCCAGGAGAGTCGTTAAAAAGAAAAGGTTATAAACTACTGACAGGTTCTCTGGGCTAACAATGATTCTATTAGTACACATAACACTAAATACATAAAGTTGTAGCTTATGCTGCTATAAAGAAGATTGTGCAATGTTGTTAATTTGTTTTATATAGCAAACAGTGAAGGAAAATTAATTTCCACCGTCCTTATCTTAAGATACAATTTTATTAATATCTCTCCACTAGTAAGTTATCAAATACTAGCCACCCTCATAAGTCACAAAATTTGCACATTCCAGTGGAATTTGTTTACCACACCAATCTTTTTTTTCAATGTAAGAAGTAGTGAATAGACAGGAAAAACGCATCAACAGCAACATGAAATTGAGGACTTCAATCAGCCTAGGATTTGTTTGCCTCTTTCTTAGAAAAGATAAACTACTGTCATATTCCAAACTTATGCCCATCTGTTTTACAGAAAGGTGACATCTTTCTACAGCTAAAATCTTCAGAACTGCTAAAACACTTTTTGATGTTCTTTAGGAAGTAATTCTGCTACTCATCACCATTAACCACAGCTTGGATGCAATTTTCAGGGGTTAGTGTGTTAGGTGTTTTGCTTTTGCAAGTTTCTGTGAGGAAGTTCATCAGAGCCTTGTGACTTTGGTTTGAAAACAACTAATTATCTTTCAATTTTTTCCCATCTATCCTTCCTTGAAGGCCTGAATACTTACCGACAGTGATATTGGCTGGGCAACAACAGATGACATAGAGTGAAGGGACAAATTTTGCTTCATTTACAGCACCTTGTTGCAAGGTGGTGCTAATTATTTTGTTTCATTACAAATGGGACACAGCACTTCAAAACCTTGCATCTAGATTCAGAACTTCTTCAGTCAACTGTAAGAATTTGTGACTTGGAGAATGACAGTTGAGAAAGGTGACTAGCAAATATCAAGAGCATTAGAACTAAAGTTTTGGATAGAAGAGTGATTACTGGCTGAGCAACGAAAAGAGAACAACTGTCAGTTAAAATCTTTCCCCTGCCCTCTGCCAGTTTGCTAACCACTTAGAGTAAAAATTCATTCTAGTCCCTTGAAATTTGTCTTTGTTCCAAGGTTATGCTGTTATTCTTTTCTGAATCTTCATGACATATTTTTATAAATATACAGTTTAAAGTAAACACATCCCTGAGATGCAGCTAATACTTCAAGCTCAAGTTATGAGCTTGAAAAACCTCAGTCTACACATATGCTTTGGAAGGACCACCAAGAGCTTGGCAGAGCTAAGATGAAGGTCCTCGCTGTGCTGAGGGTGTTGCTTGTGCTTAGAGCTCCTAGACATCATGAATCTGTATCCCGGCAGAGGGATCTAGTATGCTGTAATTTGGTGATGAAAGACTGAGTAAGTCTGTCGATGCAGCTGCCTCTAATGCAAGCAACTGGAAGTGAAACAGTGAACAGGACAGCTGGAGTGGTAAGAGATGGGAATGGACTGAGTCAGACAAGACAAGCACAGATAAAAAAGGGTTTAGGAAGAACAATCTAATATGAGAAATATGAATTGTAAGAAAAGAAGAAAGGAAGGTGTTATGATTTTAACAATGGAGCACACATTTCTGCAGGTCGCAAAAGCAATGATAACTCTGCATTTTCTGATTTCTGGTGATCAACTTGGTGCTGTTCATATTATTCTAACATAGGAATTAAAAAAATTAATGTTTATGCAATATTGGTACACAAACTTTTGTAAATGTTGCTGCCTCTAATAAGGAGCTTGCAGACTGGTTATTTCTATTCCAGGATTCCTTCTACACTACAGCAAAGACTTTGGCAATCCTATCTCCACTTTCTGTCCCCCATAATCTTTGCTCAAAACAATCTATTTGCTAATGAAGTTGAGTTGCAACCCTTTTAATAGCTCTTAGATTAAAAATAGTCACAAGGCTTTAGGCTATAGTACTGAAAGCAGCTTTTCTTTTTGTTCCCATAACAGCAGTTCAACCAGCTGCAGCATTGGTTCAAGTGCATTAGTTGCCAAGAACCATAACCAGGTACTCATTAGAGCCTTCCATTCATTAACAGTCTTTAATTGCACTGATTCAGAAGCACCCTTCACTTTTATGTAACAGTTACACTACCAGTATAGGGATGCTGAAACATCACATCAGAACATCAGTAGTGTTTTGTGTTCTATTTTAGCCATACAAAATGGCAAAAAGTGACTCTTCCAAACTATTGAATTGCTAGACAGACTCTTAGATATTTCACGTTCCCAAGTGGCAGAGGTTGAAGTTCCAGGCTACAGATGAAATATACATGATACATTCCTCAGCTAATTATTTGTCAGTATATTAATAAATCACACCAGTCTCTGCAAGGCTATCTAAATTTAGAAGGTTCATGATATGTTATACATAATTAATACCCTTAGATTGGATGGCTTAAAGGCAAGTGATTTCCTGATCTCACATCAAGTAGAGAGCATTTATCATTGTTGTCCAAGTAAGGAATTGCCAGTATGCCTGTTTTTTGGAACTGTGTATATTTATTCTCTGTCATTTATTCTGGTTCATGAGTAGAAAACAGAAAATACATAACAAGCAGAGCTAGATTTTTTTAAGACCCATACAGTTGGGCTTATGCATGTTAAAGGTACAAAATATACAGATCGTTAATGAATGGATGGTTGATCATAACAATCAATGGAAATTTTACTACTGATGTGACACGATTATTGTCAAGTCACAAATATATGTATGAAAATATCTGCATACAAAATTCTCCAGTCATTTGTGCATATGAGCCAGCAGTGTGCTCAGGTGGCCAAGGCAGCCAATAGCATCCTGGCTTGTATTAGAAACAGTGTGGCCAGCAGGACTAGGGAAGTGATTGTCCCACTGTACTGAGCACTGGTGAGGCCACACCTCAAACACTGTGTTCAGTTTTGGGCCCCTCACTACAAGAAGGACACTGAGCTGCTGGAGCATGTCCAGAGAAGGGCAACAAAGCTGGTGAAGGATCTGGAGAACAAGTTTTATGAGGAGCCACTGAGGGAACGGTGGTTGTTTAGTCGGGAGAAAAGGAGGTTCAGGGGAGACCTTATCATCCCCTATAACTACCTGAAAGGAGGTTGTAGCAAGGTGGGAGACAAGAAGAAATGGCCTCAAGTTGCACCAGGGAAGGTTTAGATTGGATATCAGGAAATATTTCTTCATTGAAAGGGTTGTCAAACACTGGAACAGGCTGTCCAGTGCAGTGATGGAGTTACCATCCCTGGAGATATTTAAAAGATGTGCAGATGTGGTGCTTAGGGACATGGTTTAGTGGTGGGCTTGGCAGTGCTGTTAATGGTTGGACTTGATCTTGAAGGACTTTTCCAACCTTTATGATTCTATTATGCTGATAAGAAGAAATGTTCATCTTGTTGCTGTGGCAATGTTGCTTTTATATTTGCTTTTTTTCCACTGTCTCCCTACTTTCTATCTCAGCAAACTTGTGAAAACACTCGTATTTTAGGCAGTCAAAAAAATGATTTCATGCTACCCACTTGCTGTGTCTGGTTTGAAGGAGCTTTTGCCATGTATGTACAAAATTATATTACTCTTTTTATTACCTCCTCTCTGTTTTCTTCGATACCTATTTGTTTCAGGACTTCAAAAAATCTCTAGTAAAACTAATAGTGGAGCTCCATAGGCTTCACTGTTGTCTGTTACTCAAAGTGCTCTTTGCTAAATGTAGAGGAAAAGGCCAAAGAGGGAAACATTGACACACTCTGTCAAAGATGCCATCTTCAGTATCTCTTCCTAATATCTTATCTTGTTAGTATTATGGAAGAAAAATCTTTCATCCTTCCACTTTTCATAAATGTCCTCCTATTTGTTTTATGCAGCTGATGCTGAAACCCTGAAAATGTTTTCAGTAGTTCAGTTCTGGTTTTCATCAGCATTTTCAGCAAGTTCTCCTACAGTCTCTATGTCTAGTATTGTTATTTCACAAATAATATATTTATCTGTTGCCTTTATTTGGAATTATAACACTGAATCAATTTATTATTTTTTATTTTCTTTATTATACTTTGTATTAATCTTATTGCAATGTAAAGAGCTAAGTCTGCAAATCTAAGGTAAACTTTTTTGGATGGATTAGTTGCTGCTGCTTTAATGATATACTAAATTGGTTATAGGATTTGCACACACATCATACACCAAATAAACATTGAATGTATTGCTATTTAAAATAAATGGCCAGTATAGAAGCGAAGGATAACTTATTAAAAACTTTAGAATTACTTTTTGTCTTCTGAAAACAGCTGTAAGTGTGAAGAAGTCTCTAATGTCATCACTTTTTTTTTTTTAATATAAAGTTTGTTATTATAACAATTACAATAATCAGACAGATTTTGGAAATATAAATATTTCATTATTTCAGAGGGAGAAATTTTCCTTATAGAATTTGTAAACAACTTCACAGATATGTTTTATAAACTTATTTCATTTTTATATCTCAAATCTTGTCAAAGTGTCTCTGCTCTAACAAGCTAAAAAAGTTTTTCTTGCAATTGGAAGACTGTGTATGTATGCTATATCACTTCCTCCAAATTGTTCTTGAAGTGCTTGAAGGCTGATAAAATCAAGAAATTATTTCTTAACCAGTTAGCAGAGTTATCACATTTTCCAAAGTACTGAATTTAATCTTTATCTCACTTCTATTGTTTAATTCCGTAAATTTTATTGCAGCACTACGAAAGTGTTAAGAAACTAGATATTGAGTAATAACTTCAGAGACATGTCTTTAGAGATATCAGCACCTACACATAGAATGTTTTATAATTATGAAAGTAGTGTACCTGAAGGTGATGGACTGAGTTCTTTGATCTCTCCTCCTCTTTCTGGTTGAAGAGTAGGATCAGACTCTTCAAAAGTTCCAGTTTAGAGCTGGAGGCAAAAAGAATGCTTGTTGTGTTATGCAGTTGAAAAGAGGAAGATTTATTTTAAGATAGATTGACAGCACAGCAAGGAAAGGGCAAGAATAATAATACAAGAACTAAAAATAATACGAAGCAAAGGATAACAGAGATTAAGACATTTTGTTTGGGATTTTTGTACTGAGGTAAAACATGCCAATCTTTTTAAATTGTTTGTGTGCGCCTTGTTGTGTTTTTATTTTATCTTACTGAACTGCTTAGGAGCATTCAGATCAGCATTAAAATGCATGTATTGTTTAACAACACTCATGGACTATTTTCTCTATCCAGAACAGATCTCTGAAACAAGCAAAATGCTCAATCATGGACGAAACAATGCATCATAGAAATGCAATAGAGCCAGTGAGCAAACCCATAGAAACAAAAAGGATCATATTTCATTGAAGCTTCGTAATCTCTGAATAATAATTGCTAATTCTAAAGTAAAATTCCTTGGACTGTAGCTCCAACAATCTGAAATAGTTTTAAAAACCAACCAACCAAAAAAAACCCCACCAAAAAACCCCACAAAAACAAAACACACAAAAACCCACAAAACCAAACCAACCAAACATAAAAATCCATCTGAAATTAAATACTTCTGTATTTTTTCTCAGTATAAAATTTTAAGGAAAGCTGTCCTATGGAGAATAAGTTACTCTGTAAACACCTGACCTTTTTGCTGAAAATCAGTATGACAGAAAATTATAAAGCAGTAAGAGAGTCCTTTTGTAAATAAAAGACACTTTTTTTTTTTATTCGCATTGTGCTAAAAGATGGTGTTTCTCCTAAGACAAATCACATCTGGCATACATGCTAGCACTTCCATAGTGGCTGCACTCTGAACCAAGGTAGGGGTGAGGGAACCAAGAAAGCTGGAGAGGGACTTTTTACAAGGGCATGTAATGATAGGAAGCGGGGTAATGGGTTTAAACTGGAAGAGGGTAGATTTAGATTAGATATCAGGAAGAAATTCTTTGCTGTGAAGGTGGTGAGACACTGCCACAGGTTTCCCAGAGAAGCTGTGGCTGTCCCCTCCCTGGAAGTGTTCAAGGCCAGGCTGGATGGGGCTTTGAGCATCCTGGTCTAGTGTGAGGTGTCCTTGCCCATGGCAGGGGGGTTGGAACTAGGTGATCTTTAAGGTCCCTTCCAACCCAAACCGTTCTATGATTCTATGATTAGTAACAAAGAATGAAGAATAATTCCATCTTTTTAGGTATAAATAGTATCCTTTGGTCTGATTAACTGCAGGGGAAATAGTACCTTCTTGTCATATAAATCCAGTAATGAAGCAGCTGTGGACAGGGTGACCAACCTAAAGAACATTTTAACTTCGTGTATGGTAAAGGAAATTCTACCTACTACTTCATAAAGTCAAGCTCAGACAATCAGTCAAAATGCTTCTTTCAAGAAATGGTTAATAAAATAATTAGCATATTTTTACTATTTTTAAGAAGATTCTAAAAAATGAACCAAAGTGGAAAGAGGTAGAAAAAGATTTTTTTTTTATTTAATGCCTCCTTTCACGTTCTGATTATTTTACGGTCCTGAGCTGTTCAGTTACTGAATTTTTAGTGTTGAACAGGGATTAAAGGAAAAAGAAATCATTCAATACAATAGCCTCATCTGAAGACCAGACTTGGATTTCATTTTCAGAAGCATATGGCATACTTAGAGACAGAAATTCCTCCACTAACCTGTTCCAGCATCCTGCATTGTATTCCCCAATTTCATCCATGACTGAGAAAAGATAATCATGAGCGTTTCACAACAATAGTCTATAATGTATATTTTAAGTTACAGTGGTGATAAAAAAAGATTATTTACTTTTCTTTAGGTCACTCCATAACTTTCTAAGAGTGAAACCATATACTGGGTTATACATGGAACAGCTAAGCCACTTAGCAAAATACAGTACAACCACCTGTGAATTTAATAGTTGTCAAATTCTCACATTTAATATATGAAGGGTTTTTTTCATGCAATTTATTATTGAATGTGCATGTGCTTTCATTTCCATATTAGTTTTGGCATTGATTGATTTATAGTTCAAATTCATAATCAATACCAAGTGCCTGCCTGGAAAGCAAATCCCATCACTGTTCCCAGAATTTTTTGGAGGAAGAAGAGATGTCCTTTCATGATATTTTGTTTAGTTTTTTCTTGCTCTTGTTAATCTGAAATCAATAACATATTTGGACCTGAAACCAAGGCAGATTGCAACATCCACTGAAATAAGGAGACATCTCAGTAAGACCAACATACATAATATTAGTGAAATGCTCTACGAAATACTTTAATGATCACAGTTTAAGAATTGGAAATGATCAAACTTTTCTTTATTGCTGGCTCTAAGCAAAGGCGCTCTGCACTCATAGTTTTCTATGCTCAAAGAGCTGCTAATAAAAATTGTTCCTTAGGGCATATCAGAGCTAGCTCCAGCTGGGAAGGTATATAGCCAGTTTAATCCTGCGCTGAAGTTGAGCTTTCAGATGGCTTGGAATACAAGAAGATAAACCTTGTACCTGATTAGGGCATGGGTCATATCTATATGAAGTACCATGCAAGTTGGTCTTCCTAGAATATACAGTATGGGCACACTCTTCCTGAGGTGTATAGTCCATCCTATTACACCTTTTCGTGGGCTCGTAATTCTTCCTAAACTCTCTAATCTTCTTCCCTGCTGGTTTCTAAATTCCTCCAAGTAAATACTACAAATGGTAGGTTCTTTCTTTCCTGTCACAACACAGAGTGTATTTTATCCACATTTTCTCACCTAGCATTCTTTACTTCAGGCTGAAATTCCTGTGCCCTTCCTGCCAGCTGCAGCCTTTGAAACACGTGGCTGCTTACTCCTGCCTCCAATGAGGCAGGAGTAAGCAACAAAGGGGATCATATGCAGACTTATTCTACAAATAAAGCAGTTATACAGAAGCCAAAATTATGCAGCCAAGTATTTCATGGGGCATATATCTGTGCCTACACAATAAAAGTTAAGGTTGAGTACCCTCCAAAAATTTATTCAAAATAAATCTGGAAGCTGGAAAACAGTAACTGAATCTTTAATGTGTCATTAGAAATAAAGACTCTAAAACTTTCAAAAAAAAAAAAAAAAGTGTTACCAGAGGCATTCAGCATTGCCAGCCTAATCCATTTAGAACTATATCTTCACACTGGCTTCCCTTTTGCCACCATCTGTGCTTGCACAAATCTCTTATATAGGATTGCAAAATACGCTGTCATTCTGTTAAATGATAAGTGTCATTAATGTTAAGCACACCCAAGTAGTACGTATGCATAAATCCTAGAAACAGGTTTTTTTCCCCTCTAATGCATTACAGAAGTACCATACCCAAGTGCTTATGCCTAAAGAATTAGAGACACTGATCGATCACCTTTTAAAATAGTCTTTAAAAGTGGTGAAAACTGGTATAGAGTAAGTTAAAAAAGAAAACTTAAGGTCACATACTCTCTCTACAGTTTCATCTATTGGCATAAATGACACTGTTTACATTAACAAATACCAGCGTTAATAGCTACGTCTCCCTTTTTCCATTTTGCAAATTATAAATTATAGATATTCATTTTAACATAAAATTTAATTAGCTGTTAGAAAGACATGAACATATATGCAGACTCTGCTGCTACTAAAATATGCAGGAACTGAATTATCTCTATGTCCATATTACAAAGTTGTGTACTTCTATATTACAAATCCATAATTTGAATAACAAATTTCAGTTATAGGCATATCTTGAACAAGATGTCATTTATGTATTTAGATGAGCTGTTATTTCTCATAGTTCAATTTCCTGTAATGATACTTAATCTAACCCTAGCACTATAAAAGTAGCTTTTTAGATGGATATCCACTGGTAATTGAAATAGCAACCATTTGATTTAAAAATGAGAATTTAAATTTGATTATCTGTCACCTGCAGGATATGTATGGATAATTCAGTCCTACCCATAACTCACTCCTTGAGTAACTCTCATTTGTACTATGAAAGACTACGAGAACCATATGCCTTGCTTTTATTTAAGCTTTGATACAAAATAACCAATTTCTGGCACAATTAGTCATAACCTCTCTAGAAATTAAATCCTCCATCCTTTTCTTTCTATGAAAGTTTATTTCTGCATGGGAAAAAATACAGTTCAGATCAATATTTGCTGAGTAGCATTACTGTCTTGCACAGTTCTCATTATGAAGCTAAGCTGCTTACAGAATTTTGGTTGTTAAAAACATATTTCATGATCCTAACTATGCTAATGCATGTGTACAAGAATAGATGGATACAAGAGTATCTACCTCAGGAATTCAACAGCTTTTAATAAGATTAAGGCCACTGACTGTATGGATATCAGGGCAAATGACAACATCCACTGAAACAAGCAGACATCTCAAAGCCCATCATGTAGATGGAGAACGCGAGGCTCTGAGAGACAGGCAGAAAACAGTTGCTCATGTCAGAAGCCAAGTCAATGCCACCAAAACAGAACTCAGGTGCCTGGAATTTCCTTTTCATGCTTTTAAGTCTTGATGTAATAAAATCAGCACCATTCTATGGAAATATGATGAGATTGTCTTGCATAAATTTAAGTACACATTAGACACTGCTGTGTGGGAGAATACAACTCTATCCTCCTTACCAATCACGTATTTCTTCATTGCAGTATATATGTGTAGAGTTACTATGTGTAACTTTCACTTCAAATTCTTCTTATAGAGTCTAGTATTTAGCTCAGAAAATTCTGTTAAGACAATATCAGACTCAATGTTTTTTTCTAAAAAATGCTATATTGTTTCTGCCTTTTTCTTGTTTATTATTATTTTATTCTTATTAGAAACATAGTTACTATATCTGTAAAATTATGTTGTAGAAATATTCAACTCAAGTTTCAGATTTATAACAAATTATTAGTGTGGACACCGGTATATTTTGTGGCTTCCAAATACCAGTGCTAAAAAAACGCATTTATTTCCAAAAAGTTTGACAGGTGCTTTTACATCCAGAAAACTATATGAGCGTGTTAAAAAACAAGATTAGTATGCAAAAATTTTCTGAACATTCTAAAACTTGTAGGTCAGTGCTTTGCTATCGATGCATCTTTCCAACACAGTCTGTATACCAACAGTTCCTACGGGCTGCCTGAAGCACAGTTGCACAGTAAACTGAGTGTGCCAGCATTGAGGATAGCTTTAAGACAGTGAAGTTCACCTTAAGTATATCCATCATTAACCTTAATGTGAAATTTTTCAGTCAAATATACTTCCTCCCTCAATTTAGACTGACCGAAACATTTTTCAAATCTGGAACAGACTGGGCAGTAATGTCCACTATACAACTAAGTAGACTTTGGTGGTATTTAAAGAAAAAAAAAAAAAAAATCTTTATTTTTTAAAAAGCATTTTGGTAATGTTTTCATTAAGACAAAATAATAGTTTGATGTTAAAAAAACTTCTCATTCAGTCAAATAAAATAACTTCATTTGACTTGAAAATTTTGGTTTACTTACTTGAAATCAAGTCTAAGAATTCTTTAATCTAAACTATTTTTCCTGATTTTTCAGTTTGGTTAAAAATATGAAACTATCATTTGTTCGCACAGCTGCAATGTCCTATAAACACTGGCTATAATTGCTTTCCATAACAACAATTTTTCAAATGTATGCGCTAGGTATAAGGTCAATAGCTCTGAGAATTTAATTAGCATGGAATTTGCTAATTAATTGTTAGTATCTTCATCTATATATTATGTATATAAAGACTTCCACAGATGTGATGTAATGTAATATAAACTCAGAAACAGCGGTAAATATATCTTGATTAAATAACTTCTTAGTACTCTTATACTCTATAGTCCTGTCGTACTTTACACTTGAAGTGCAGATAAGCTCAAATTCCCAAAAATGTAGGCTATGGTCTTACAGAACCAGAAGAACTCATTCACTCAGCAAATCGGAAGCTAAAAAGCTTGTGTAAAGTATTTCAGGCCTACAGCTTCATCCAGTTCTAAAATTAATAAGCCAGTGACATAATAGACTCTTATTTACTTTCCACTTTTTTTTTTTTAATGTGTTTTTAATATTGGATATTGGAGAAACATTTGTCCCAGCCACTTTCTTACAACCTGCAGATCAGTATTGATATTATTATGACAGTATGGTCTGCTGTTTATTACAAGAAACAATGTTTCCTTGCTCAGATCATTGTTAGAGTTCATAACACTGTAATATCTTCTTTTCATTCATTCTTTTGTTTAGTGATTTAATATAAAACTGCTTCCCTCCCCCCAGCCCTCGAACATCAAACTAGACAATATTCATACTTTCAATTCAACACAAGCAAACGAAAATGAACAGTCACCTGGATTTGGTCTCATCAAGCTTCCTTCTTCCAATTGCAGGGGTTCAGGGCCCCTGGATCACTCCTTGGTTTGGTGCCTGGGATGCCCTACAGTACAAGGGACACTGCCTTCCTATGCAGACCTAATCGCCATCCAGTTGAAGTTTAATACTTCTGAAGAAATTCCACCATCTATGAAATTAACGTGTGTCCTCAGTTTAGGCACATTCCCTTTTGTTTCTTTTTTTATTAAACTCCCAGAGAGACTTATCTAAGCATAAAATATGCGATTATACCAAAAAATACTTCATACAGATGAACAACACTGTGTGTACAGACTGACTACTGAAAAGGAAAGAAGTCTGCACAACTTTGTAGCTGAATTCCCCCCTGAAACACAATCTTAGTGAAATTTATTCATTTCTTTTCTATTGTCATACTGAAATAGGAGTTATACATTTTTTACATAAATTATTATCCACAATATTCCCCATCTACTGAAAACAAAGAAAGCATTTCTACTGATGATTCAGTACAATGCAGAATGTTTTTGTACAAAATCTTTTATTCAGCACTAAGGATTTTTTTTCATGTGATAATTTTTTATATAAGTTCAATATTTTGAATTCAGCTGAGGAATCACTTTGCTATTTATTCAATAGTTTTCTATTTTCTTAAAGGAACAAAAGCTTTCTCCTGTTTGCATGATTTAATACCAATAAATTCAGCTGCTACTACAGACAGTATAATCCAGAAAGCCCAATGGTGAAAACATTTACTTTGTGTTCTGAAGACAGTAGCACACTCTAAAAAAACATGTGTATTCCTTAATACCATTTTTACTCTCAGTATAAAATCAGTACTTGTTTCATCATGTTGAGATCAGTTTTGAACTTTCTAATTAGATATATTATCAGTAAATCCAAACTTATTCTGGAATCTTTCCTGAAAAAAGAATTTTAAAAAATGAAACCTTTGCACCTTATGTTGGAAAGCACTGAGTTATCACAATGACAATGTAAATCAGTAGGAATTAAGACTGCTTATCTCACTGCTCTTTTGTGAATGTAACTCATTGTCATGGTCCAAATAGCACCAAGACACGCACACATAAATTTTTCTACTCCTGGGCTTTCAAGATACTCGAGTTTTGCAAATGTGCAATAATAGAAATCATACTAGATTTCTACAGCTTGATGAGGATAGAAATAGTCCAAATGAAAACATTGTGGTAAGATTTTAGCCTTACTGTATCACCAGTCTTTGTAGCATTACATTTCTATAATAGAGGAAAAGAGAGAAGGAATAAAGTTATTAAAATCTTAAATATTTTTTCAAGTTCAGTTCTGGATAAGATGTTTTTCAAAGAAAGACTTCCAGCAAAATACACATACACCCACCCCTGTCCCAAATTTGTACACACATTTTCTTTCCATAGGTCCACCATAGAATTTGTGATTGGAACCAGAAAGAGCACTGAACAACCGTTAGCCTGCTGCTCAGGGAACTCACTTGAACCATATAGCAGCTCTTCTGAATGAGGAGTATTACATTACCAGGATCAATGTCATTTACTCAAAAGCTCACATTCACTCACAATTTTTGTCTTTAGCCTTTAGTTTACTTGGGTAATTTTTTGCTTTAGAAAAGATTCCAAGTCTATTAACACAATGTTTTATTATGCTGCCCATTTGTGAATGGGTGCCCTACCAACAGTGGATCTTGCATCTCAAATTGTTGAGAGAAGTCTAGGAAGGGGGGGTTGAAAGCAGCAAGATCAGTGGAGGGAAGATAATTCTAATATAGCCCGGTTTGGCTCTTTGATAAAGCCTCCTGCCACATGGAGTTTGTGAAGAAGCAAGTTTGTACACCAGCATATTGGTGGACGTATAGGTGTCACCTATGGCAATGGACCATATTACTGTTCCAGCAATACAGACAATACGTGGTCTGTTTTGCCACATTAAATGTAAATGAGTATACAGTTACACACTTATACATCCCAGTGAAGCTGACTGGCACATGGGGAGAAATGGGCTAAGCACTCATAAAGGAGCCCAGCAAGAGTCTCTGGGGCAGAAGAGAACTGTGAGTGATTGGGTATATTCTGGGATGCTCTATGGAGCTTCTTTGGCCAATGAAGTCCTATGTCTGGTCTAGCACAAGTCAGCTCCTTAAAAGCAAAACTGACTCATGACTAGGGCCCCCTGTGCCAAGAAACATCCTTTAAAAATGACATTGAAACTGTACAGAAATCAACGGAGATACGAGACCTAATTCAACAAAAAATTGTGGTAATTAAAAAAAAGGAACCAAACAAAACAGCTCTAGGTCCCAGATAGGTTCAGAATTGAAAGGTATGCCTAAAGGTAAAAAGAAGAAGAAACAATTTAAAAATTAAATTGTGTAATAACATCTTAATTGGAGCAAATCCATCCCCTAAACATTATACATTCCTCAACAGAGTAAAACCAGGGAAAAAACAGAAAAATATCAGAGAGAGAGGAAGGCAGGAAGGAAGAATATTGTTTGTGGTATATTACTAAGTTTTAGTGAGGCTGAAAGAAAAGTTCTGGGTGGAACAAGTCCTTAAGACATACATGAGCATATATTAACTACATGGGGCTAAGTACCCAAGCAGATATTTTGCGTTCATATGCATTTGTTCATATTAGGTTTCCCATATTAAATATTAGAGCTGTTTCTAACAGTTTGCTTTACTGTTTCATTGTTTATGAAATTCATGCTTATCGTGCATGTCAACTCTCTTGAGCTCTACTGTATAGATTTTTGCTGATTTTCTGTGTATCCTTTGTTGAGGGAAATTCCACTATAATACACTATAATCTAAGACTTTCAAACCTTCTATTTCTTCTGAGACTCTAAATTTCACATTTTATACATAATAAAGACTTTCATTTTCTTATTAAACCTCACCTAAGTTAGTATACACTCAGATTACCTGAATAGACTTTTTGCAATCTGTAGCCATGCTGTCCTCTCCCTCGCCTCCCCCTCTCCTCTCCCCTCCTTGGTATTTCTGTCTTGCAACATGCCTTATTTCATAGGTTACATCTGGAGGCAGACGGTATTTGAAATTGAAATTATCAAAACAGGTCTATTGAGCTCAAAAATGAGCTGAGTTCATGTACAATTTGCATGTGTGCATAAATATGTAGTAAACTCATTCAAGATGGTTTAGACCAATAAATCTTATTTAAGAACCAACATCTACTTGCTTTCAATGAACAAGTACATAGAATCTGCTGCTTTATAGATGTGAAATCCTTAAAATGGATACTAAATAGCTTCCAGAGTTCTAACATTATTCAATCCCTGTTAAACAAATGTTAAGTTTTACTTTTTATTTTCTTGGATTTGATCTTTGCATCCCACCTTTAAAAAATTGTTTAAAGTCTCAGTAAAAGTATTTTAATCTCGGACTCTGTCCTTCACTAGTCTTTAGCTGTCAGCTGCCTTCAGCTGGATATGCTCCTGGATTTTGATTACAACGCCATTCTCTGTTGGTTCTCTTGTTTCTTCTCAGGTTAACATTTCTTTTAATGGATACTTTTTATTTCTCTATCCAGTTTTCTCAGAAGATCTCCCACAGTTTTTCCCTATGCTCAGAGAAAACATACTGAAGAAGAGATGAGTACCTATGAAAAGAAAGGATGGAGAATGTCTTATTTAATGAGGTGAAATTCTCTCTGATCATGATCTAGATACATGAAGAGATTAAATTTTTTTTAATGATGTATCAGTCTCTTTAAAAGATGCAAAAGATGGAAAAAATAGTACACAGTCTCTATACAATGTTCAAACATGAAAGACATTTTAGCAATTAGTAATAAGATTTTATATACCACCTATTACACACACCTCTCCATCCTCCAATCCACTTGAAACTTAAATTAGTCTAGGACTATTAAGCCTCATGCTCTCCAGTTTAATTAGAAGATGACTACATGTCATTTATTTCCACTGACATTTATTTAACCATTTTCATTTAGAGTAGAGTTTCTACTCATTTTTAAACACTCTGGAGAAAGCAGCAAAGTTTTACCACTACAGGTATTTAAACAAGCAGAATACTAAATTAGACTATGGGTGGGATGGTTTTAACAAAGTACATTTCAATGTCCTCAAATAAAAAACTGTTAATGACAAAACTTGCTTCATAAATTATCAAAATTAATAAGGTAAAAATTAATAAGGTAGTGCATAAAGAATTCCACTTTCTTTCTTCTACCTTGCAGTATTTTCTTCTTGTCAAGCAATACAACAATATCAAGCAGTACTAGCATGAAACTTGAGGTTTATGTCACTCTCTGACTACCTCCTCCCACTCTCTCAAACACACACACACGTATATATATATGAATAATGCAAGGTAAATCATGAGCTCTTTGAGTAAAATTGATAATGCCATATTATTGTAGCATGTGAAATAAGCACTGGGTGAAATCAGTATTACAGAATCACAGAACCATCTAGGTTGGAAAAGACCTTGAAGATCGTCGAGTCCAACCATCAACCTAACATTGACAGTCCTCAGCTACATCATATCCCCGAGCGGTATGTCAACCCAACTCTTAAACACCTCCAGGGATGGGGGCTCCACCACTGCCCTGGGCAGCCTGTTCCAATGTCTAACAACCCATCCTGTGAAGAAATACTTCCTAATATCCAGTCTAAACCTCCTGTGGTGTGACTTGAGGCCATTAACCCTCATCCTGTCACTTGTTACTTGGTTGAAGACACTCGTCCCCACCCCTCCATGACCTTCTTTCAGCTAGTTGTAGAGGGAGATGAGGTCTTCCCTTAGCCTCCTCTTCTCTAGACTAAGCAACCCCAATTCCTCCAGCCGCTCCTCATAAGACTTGTGCTCCAGACCCTTCACCAGCTTCCTTGCCCTTTGGACACGCAGTTTTGCCAATTACTAACCCTAGCACAAAGGACGCAGCCAGCAGCAAAACAAACCAGTAACTAGATTCTATTGCACATAAAAAAGTCAGTATATGGATGATCACTGGGGGTACAAACAAGTCAAACAGATCACATATAATAGACATAAACCCCAGTGACCCCAGGAATGACACAGCACTACCAACAATAGGCGGAATAAACAAAGAAACAAAGTCTCCCATAGAAGAGATGGGAGACAACCAAGTCAATAGGCTGACCATATAGGATAGAAGTAGCCACATATTGTTCCCCCACGTTTGCAAATATCAAACCTGACTGAGGCCCAGTTGCAGGGAGAGTCCTTCCCCAACAGGGAAACTCTGCAAAGTGCATCCACCTCACAGACAGACACTCCACCCTTCCTGCAAGTGGTCCCAGCTTTTATGCCCAAAACAGGACACCTGGCACTCATTTACCCAATGCAGGGCACCTGGGGCTTGTTTACCCAAGGGCTTTCCCTACAAGGCCGGCCACACCTTGGAGTGTGCCAAAAGCTTGGAAAGCCAAAAGGCAAACTCATCCCCTCCTTTTAAAGGACCACGGGAACCACCCGTACGTCAACCTTACTTCAGGGCTCAGGGTTCACACCCCAGCACTTCACACGCTCAAGTATCTCAATGTCCTTTTTGTAGTGAGGGGGCAAAACCTAAATATAGGACTCAAGGTGCAACCTCACCAGTGCTGAGTACTGGGGTAAGATCACTTCCCTGTCCCTGCTGGCCATGCTCTTATACAAGCCAGGATTCTGTTGACATTCTTGGTCAGTTGGGCACACCATCTAAAATTATGAGCATACTTTTTGTTCTTCTCATAAAATCATAGAATGGTTTGGGTTGGAAGGGACCTCAAAGATCATCTAGTTCCACTCCTTTCTTTTCACTTTTTCCCTCACTTTCAAACTCCAGTTGTTCTCTGAAATCTGTTTTGTATATTAATAACATTAATAAAATGAAAATATACCCACTTCTGATGAAGAATTAAGTGTGTGGAAATAGAATAATATATCTCTCTTAGTATCTAAGCAACAGAAATGATATAAAGTCTTTTGCGTGATTCATATGAACTGACCTACTGAAGTCAAGATTTAGCTGTGCAAGGAGGGAAAGCAGATTCTATTGATAACATGGTTCATCAGAACAGAAACTTAAGAAACAGGACATGGTCCCTCAAATTCAGGGGAAAATATTAAATTCATTCAACATACTTAAGATTATTATGGACTAAAAAATGCATTACCCGAAGTTAACAGAAATGGTACTCAAAGTTGTAATGATTTACCTCTGTCAGGAATTTTGTGGTAGGACTTTCACGGTCGTTTGTATCTTTTTGCAGTACAAATTAATTATACTTTCTTTGTGTCCTAATGAGTTATCCTAGCTAAAAATCCCCACCTACACTGGCTAAAGAATCTATTTGATTCAGAGATATACTATTCCCTCATGGCAAATTAGTGGTTTGGACTCCCTTCTGACTGGTTAGCATGAATGCATAAAGCTAAATAACAGTCATACAGGATTCATAGTTGGTGACTCACTTTTACTTTATTTAGATATGTGTAACTACATTAATATCTGAATACCACACAAGTTTTAATATATTTATTTTCACTACAGTTCTAAAACAGAAAAGTGCTGGTTTCATCTATCTTGCCTCTGGAAACTAAAGAAGAGAAATACTAAAAAAGTAGATTCACAAAAGGTCTCTTTTGCCAGCCAAAATTCACAGCCCGAAGTTAGACTTGTTGCCCCCCATAAAAACACAGACTTCACAGATGCCAGTGAGCTGGCAGGGAACTACTTGTGCTACCTAAGAAAGAAATGCCTGGAAGTGTTTGACCTTTACTTGAGCATCCCACTCATACTTCCTCCAATCCAAAAAAAAAAGAAGAAAAAAAGAAAAAAAGAAAAAGTATGAATATTGCACCAGAAAAGTCACAGAAATGCAGATACCAGCCCCGGGAGTCAGGCAACACAGCACTCACTTTGAAGATGATCATGCTGAGTTCACCCTTCCTGCTTGATAGGAAACAGCATTTGATCTCAGCTTTTTTTTTTTTATATCCCAGGAGACTACCACAGCAACTACCATGCATTTCTGTGGAAAGAATTCCCACTGAATTTGGTTCACATGTATAAATAAGTGATCTTTGTTGTCCAAATGAATCTCTTAAATATAAAGCTCTGCAATCAGTTTTGTGGCTTTTAGTCTATGCACTCCAGTGAATTATTATTAACATAAAGTAAAACATTTTCAACCAGACAGGCTGAGAAAGACTTATTCAGTCTCCAATATCTTAAGAGCTGGGATAAATCAGGTCAATGGAGAACACTCTAGCCAACTGGTTATTGACTCTCAGAGCTAGTGAGAGACCAGATGTGACACAAGGTAACTCTTAGATCCATTCCTCTAGGCAAGATCTAGTTTTAGGAAAAATGCTTTGGTGCAAGTGTAAGGCAGGGGTTAAAGAATTTCAGCAGTTGCAGGTTATTCAGCCACTTGAACATCTAGAAATTTAGACTGACCAAAAGAATATGGTGTATATTTCCCCATAGTAGAGTGCTCCATGACAGAAACATGCAGGGTGATTCAGCTCAGGCAGAGCTGTGAACAAGCATAACTTTTCCCTAGAATTCCACACAGTTCATCTCTGCATAACACTCATGTGCTTTTCCTCCTGTATTTATTCTCTGGAAAAGACAGTGAGCTACACTCAACAGTCAACCTACCATAGATCCATCTAACTCAAAATCTTAAGAACCATGAACATCAAAAGAGAACAGGAAGCAGCATAGTTCATTATGAGGCATTAGAAGTGACAATGAAGCACAGTAATTTGTTATCTTGAATCCTTCCCCACCCCTTATTCTTCATATCACTGTTTTTATTTTAGGCCATTTTATCCAAAACCTGTTTAAAAAAATCTTTTGTATTCTAACCAACAGATGTACATATCATTTGTGTATTAATTAGAAAATGCAATATTGACAGTTAAACTTATCCCCATTAAATGCTTGGTATCACACAAACCAGCAAACATCTTTTTCTCTTTTAATCAAAACTGCAGGTGGCACTAGTAACTTTTGTTGTTCTGAGATGCTCTGTGCCAATGATTCAGCTTGCATAATTTCAGTTGGAAAGGAGGTTGTATGCTTTAAAAAGTCTGCACCATGAAAAGATTCCAAATTAGCTGACTCTCTTCCAAACCAGGTAGCCAGCTGAAAAAAGTGGTCAATTCAGCCTGAGGGAGCAGGCAGCAATGGAAGCGTCCCTTTTGTAACCAACCAGCTGCTGAACAGTTTTTTGTACATAAATTCCCTACCAAGCTTATAACTGGGCATAGAAGGACAAGTATGTTCACACTTCTAGAAATGAATGCACAAAAGCAAAATATTCAAAAACTTAAACATACTGTTAAAGCAAATATTTCTGTTTGACACTGAACCTGGAAAGCATTGTTTCACTTGACTACCATCATTACTTAAACACTTCACCTTTTATCTCACAGTTTACTCAGTGGAAACACAATTGAAATTCAGAGAAATTTTTATTGATAATATGAAAAGACACTAATCAAGGAATTCAATGATCATATCATGCAGAATAAAGAAATCCCCCCACCACTTCAAATTCTTGCTGTGATTCACCAACAGAAAGGGAGCTGAGAAACAGCTCTGTTTAGTCTTAGCAGGTGAGAGTGAAGATTCATGCACATGATTACTGATTTATTCAGGCTTATTAAAAGCTTCTCCCACAGGGTACAGACACAGAGGCACTTTTGACTAAATTTACTAGACAATCCATAAAAATCACACATTTCTTCTTTCTGAACTTCAGCTGAAGGAGACTGCCTACGTCACCACCAATATGAAGAAAGAAGTATGTATGCAAATGCTTTGCCTTGGTCCTCTCTGTAGGTGTGTCATTCAAAATCATACAATATCTCAGAAAACAAATATTTGAAGGAAGAAAGATTAGCAACAAATTCCTCTCTCTGTTAAAACTTACGGGCAATATATTGATTTCAACAGGTTCCAGATTTCATCTCAGCACTCCAAATGCAAATATTTTCATAGGAAATAATTTATTTTTTTAAAACTTTAGGATACTCCAAAATTATGCTGTTTTCTGAACAAACTCATCTATTTTATTTACCTTGACAAAGGAAAAAGTATCACAAGAGCAGTCTGAAAAATTTATGACTTACTGTGGTACTTTGAATGGACAGCTTATTAGTCTGAAGAAGAAAGGACTCCCGTGTGAAACAGAATTAGAAAACAGAGCAGTATATGAAGCACTCATTACATTTTCAGATCCCCAATTTGAAATATACAGTGCTTATTCCCCTCTCATGAGTGAAAGCCAATCTAGAACACAGCAGGCACATCCTTTTGAGTAAATTTGCCAGTGCCAGCCACATGTCAGAGATGATTAGTGAGGCAGAGATGCCAGCCACCTCCTCTGACATCAGAGGTCAGATAAAGGAGAGTGCGACAAAAGCTGAAAAGCATCAACCATCCGATGATGATGTGGCTGATCTGGCATACCTGCTATTTCCATCACTTCTCAGCACTTCTTTTATTGGCATTGCCTGCTGTGAGAAGAGTCTCTCTAGAACTGGCAGCTTGATTTCAGTCTGAGGAAAATAATTATAATATGGTAGGAGAGAATCAGACTGCCAACTCCTTCCTTTCAAGTAGTGAATTGAGTGCACTGCAAAAAGGCAGATAATATTCAGCTCACACCTTTCTCAGATGGAGCAAACACTCCAGATTGCCATAAGCTACATTAAAAGCACACATTTTTTGCCCTCCTTTGTGAGAATCAGTCTGCAAAACAGATAAGAAAAACATCTATCATCCTTGGAGGTTAAGAATTCCAGAGAAAAGTTATGGTAGGGTTCCTGGGATACCAAATACCCTTGCCAATCAATCAGGCTATCTGATTGTAGGCTACAAAAAGCTGTTTCTCAATTAAGCTGTTCTCCTACTGTGATGACCATCTTTTATATATGTATTGTGTAAGTAATGCACACATCGTTTATAATATTTTGTCCTAGTAGTCCTTTTTCCCGGATATTTTTATGTCATTTTCCATTAAGAATCAATAACATTGATTCTTAGGCATCTCAGAGTGGTGTTTTATCAATCATTTTGGCACAGTAAAGATTTTTTCCCTAAGGGGATGATAACCTGCTGTATTTTGAGACAATTCCAGAGGTGAGCTGCAAAAGGAAATTTCAGTCCTGTATCTAATTCCCTTCAAGGGATTTTAACACACTGGGCCAAATGTCATTCTTGTGTACAATTCTGAACAAGTTTGTTTGCAGCTCTGCAAGCTCATGAACCAGTGGCACTGAATAGGTATTCCAAAGGGCAAAATCAGAGTTTATCAGACGTTTTAAAACCTAGCAATGATTATGGAGGGAAGAAGAAAACGGTCATCCCTAACTGGATTTTTGTATTTGGGAAGTAACATAGTGACAGCTTTCTGAAATGTCCTTTTCTTCCTGTTTTTGAAAACTGAGATTCAAGCGAGGTACTAAAAATGGAGGTACCTGAAGCCTCCCTTTGCTTTTCATATTCTTCAAAACTCACAGCAAAAGGTTTCTTATTTGTAAACAGAACTCTTAAGCAGAGATCATCACTGAAGGGATTGTTGAAATTCTTCATCATTAACACCTCATTTTTCATAACTCCTTATTCACACCAGTTAGCTTCCAGTGGCAGCATAAAGCCATTTAATTAACATGTTTATATTAAAAAAAAAATATTTTTTCAACATTATTTTGAACTTAGGGGAGAATGAGGTGGAAGGAATTGGCTGGATATTGCATATCTATTTTTAATTAACCCACTGCAGTGTTATTTAAACTGAGTAAGCCTTTCTTGCTTTATATTGTTGAGCTCACAGAAACAAGAAGTGCTTTGTGCTCTTTGCTGCCTCTGCAGAATTAGTCCATTAGCAAGCACTATTTCTTCAGATTGTGCCAACCTTGCTGGTGCTGTTGGTCAAGAATGCCCTTTCACCATATGTCTGTGCTGCTGTTTATGACAAATATTTTCATATGAGCTCCATTTAGATTAAAGAAAAAAGATTACAAATTAGTACCTCTCAAGTGAATAACATAAGTTAATTTATCTCTCTCCAGGTAAACAGAGAATCTGCAAAGTTTGAGCTTTCAGCTTTTAAGATGCAGTAAGTCCTCATAGTCACTTTACATTGTAGTAAGCAAAAGAAAGACTTGTAATTCAATTTTACTTAGGATGTTTATCATACTCTAAAATAACTTGTTTTGCAGACCTTAGATATATGTCCTGGATTTTATTCTCCTGGCTGAACTTTCGTTTTGCATCTCACCTCTGGAATCATATTAAAATACCGTGCTCATGATTACCTGTTCATTAGTTCTCCTACCACTTTCTTTCTCCGTTCTGTCTTTTATCAGTCTCAAAACTCCCTGAGGATGCACAGAATACACAAAACACAATATCCAACATTAGGAACATCCACAGAACTTCAACAGTGTATTTTAAACACGTAATTGCACTTCTACTCTAAGATAAACTTTGAAAATTCAGCTCCATTTTTCCATATACA
This sequence comes from Podargus strigoides, assembly GCA_028020825.1. Taxonomy (NCBI): domain Eukaryota; kingdom Metazoa; phylum Chordata; class Aves; order Caprimulgiformes; family Podargidae; genus Podargus; species Podargus strigoides. The sequence continues at coordinate 59,895,485 of CM051620.1, forward strand.
TACAGGCTCAAGTTCTCTAACACTGCTACTGAGAAACAGAAGGCTTTCTTTGAACTGTAAAAGTGAAACATAGGAAATGAAATTATGCTGATTGCACATGCTCAGCAAGAGTTCCCATAAGAACTTAGTAAATTTGCTTATATTTGCCTATGTATAAGAAAGATGATAGCACATAAGATTACCACAGAATATTTAGTAGGTGACTTTTAAAAGAAATATGATTATAGTCTTAAAATATACTGTAACAGCAGGTATAATGATGGGTATCTATAATGATAAGTATCTCACCATGAGACCTCTACTCATCTCTCTCTAATTATATAATATTTTTAAATCATTTAATTTTGCTGCATTTTTTCTATGATTATACTAATTTCAAACAAGGTGCTACTGACATGATAAAAATAAGAGTGCACACACACACACAGAATAAACATGAGCTGTCCTCATTTTATTACAACATGGAAACTAGAGGCTGTCCTGGAAGAGATAACTATTGCTAGGTTGCAGCTTATTTTCCCAGCACCCATTATAAGCATCAGTGTAATTTGATTCTTTTCAGTCTTATGTATCAGTAGACACTACTAAACAGTTGGGAACATTTTAAAAGATTTTTTTTTTTTTTGACATATATTCATAAATGCATATGAATGCAGTTACATGCATGCGATACATATTTTTAATACACCTGCAGATAAAGACTAATAAATGAAAATAAGGCTTTAAAAGCAAAGAAAGTTAGGAAACAATCAAAGAACATGTTAATTATGCAAAATTAATAACTCAAAAAAAAGAAGGGATTTTCAAATCTGGAGTGGGCGTGGGGGAGGAGTTTTAGAAATGTCTGGAAAAATATATTATTCCTTTAATCTTATCCTCTGACATAGATGAAGAACTTTGAAACAATAGAAATAATAGGGAAAGAAACTAGAGGCAGATAAAGGAACTTGGTTTAGAAAATCCTTGTCCAAGAGTTAAAGACAGCAAAGTTATATGCAATGAAAAAGGATATTTAGCTAGATTTTGTACTCAAGACCAAGAGTACCAAGAAGAATCTGTGCAAAAATACATTCTAGTGTACAACAACTGGCACTTGCAACAACCACATGGAACTACTTGTTGTCCCTCTTCATCCACAGCTCCTCAGGTTGCCTAGAGGAGCAGTGGATGTCCCATCATTGGAAGTGTTCAAAGTCAGGTTGGATGGAGCTTTGAGCAACCTGATCTAGGGGAAGATGTCCCTGCCCATGACAGGATGGGTTGGACTAGATGATATTTAAAGATCCCTTTCAATCCAAACCATTCTATGAGTCTGTGAGTCTATTTATGTTTATTTGTGGCTCCTTTTAGTTATTTGTCAAAAAGATATATTACACCTAGAGTTCCTAGCCAACAGAAATTATAAACTTCCTATTCAGTGTTGTCATTTCATAGCCACATCCTAACTCACAACTAAGGATTCTTGGCCCTTATTACAATTTCTGTAAATAACCATGATGTCTGGAGTTGGTAAAAGCCCTATAATAGTTCATACAATGAAATGCCAATGAACACTAAACTGCAGGAGCATAAAACTCAGCTTTATCTCTTTCTGCATAATGGAAGTGAATTTTGGCTCTGGTTTTACAAACTTGAATATTTCATCCTGAATTATGGCCCAGGAGTATTTTACAATGTCACTCCTCCTCCATGTCCAATTCCAAATTTAGTGCTGAACAAAGATTATCACTCAGAAATCTATTTGTTCCTTGATGTGCCTGGTAAGGATTTTAATCCACAGAAAAAATTATCTTTGTGAGCTGTTTTCTTAGACCTACTGTCACCTCCATATCGTTTTATATTTATAGTGATCCTTCGACAAACTCTCATCTCTCCTCGTTTCTGCTTACACAGATGCTATGGATGTCTATCTTTATAGTCATTCTTACTTGGACATTTGCCCACAATGAACAACATAGGCTGCCTGCTGGTAATCGAAGGTATTTTCCATGTCAAACTCCAGATTCCTGAGTCCATAACACATGCCAGTTTGAGAAGGTTTCTAATGGATGTTTCAGTCCGAATACCTTTATTTGTATTTATGAAATGCTCATTTCTTAATTCTTAAGCATTCCTTGAAAGCTAAAACAAACAAAAACACCCAACTAAACAAACAATAAGGAGAATAAAATAAACAGATTTACTTTAACGAATTATGTAAGTTTACATAAAGATTTAAGATGAGGTTTTTGGTTTTGGCACGTATATACATCTCTGTCTTTATCTGTGAGGTGTTGTTTTAGAAGAAAAACGTGAAACACCTCTGTGCATTTACTGCTGTGGAAGAAATTTCTTTTGTAGTGGATATGTGAGGGGCTAAAGTGAAACTCCTTTCAGCTTGCTTTAAGAAAAGTTTCCAGAGAATGCAACTTACTTTTGAGAAAACTCGAAATACTGAGTGTCAGATAATCAATGCTACACTGGAAAGAGATTCATCAGGGAGATAACATGGCCTAGCAAACTGAAGGCTTTATAAATCAATGCGAGAATCCCGCAGTAGACCTGGTAGTGCAAGGGGAAATAACAGTTCACCAAATAATGACATAAAAGACTCTGTGTGGGACACACTGAGCCAGCCTCTGGGTACATTGGCTGAACCAGGTCAGCCCAACAGCATCTCCCTGGACAACAGGAAAACGTCAAGTTCAAAGAGGAAATGCTATGCCAAGAGCTCAATGGCTTCACAAAGGACCAGCAAGCATAGAGCCAGAAGTTTCTGTCTCTCCCAGAAAGTGGGAAGATAAGGATATATATCACCATCTGGAAAATAAATTATCCAGTTAAATGGGGAAAAGGGGCATCCTTGTTGTGGTGGATTTGCCTTGGCTGGATGCCAAGTGCCCACCAAGTCACTCTATCACTCCCCTCCTCAGCTGGACAGGAGGAGAAAATATGACAAAAGGTCCGTGGGCCAAGGACAGGGAGAGATCACCACCAATTACTGTCATGGGAAAAACAGTCTTGACTTGGGGAAATTAATTGAATTTATTACCAGTAAAATCAGAGTAGAATAATGAGAAATAAAACCAAATTTTAAAAACACCTTCCCCGTCACCCCTCCTCCTTCTTCCAAGGCTCAACTTCACTTCCAAATTCTGTACCTCCTTATTCAGGCAGCAGAGGGGGACAGGGAATGGAGGTTGCTGCCAGTTAATTGCACGTTGTCTCTGCTGCTCCTTCCTCCTCACACTCTTCCTCTTCTCCAGCATGGGGTCCCTCTCATTGGAGACAGTCCTCCATGAACTTTTTCAATGTAGGCCCTTTCCACAAGATGCATTTCTTCACAAACTGCTCCAGCGTGAGTCCTTCCCATGGGGTGCAGTCCTGCAGGAACAGACTTCTCCGGCATGGGTCCCCCATGGGGTCAGAGGTCCTGTCAGTAAATCGGGTCCAGCATGGACTCCTCTCTCTACAGGTCCTGCCAGGAGCCTGCTCCAGCACAGACCCTCCACGGGATCACAGTCTTTATCAGGCACGTCTACCTGCTTTGATGTGGAGTCCTTCATGGGCTGCAGGTAGATATCTGCTTCACCATTAATGTCCACAAGCTGCAGAGAGACAGCCTACCTCACCATGGTCTTCACCATGGGCTGCTGCAGGGTAATGTCTGTTTTGGCACCTGGAGCACCTCCTCTTCCTCTTTCTTCACTGACCTTGGGGTCAGAAGGGCTGTTTCACATATTCTCACTCCTCTTCTCTGGATGTGGTTTTACAGTAGTTTTTCCCTTCTTAAATATGTTATCACAGAGGTGCTGCCACCATCAATGATGGGCTCAGCCTTGGCCAGTGGTAGGTCTAAGTTGGAGCTGGTTGGCATTGGCTCAGACATGGGGGAAGCTTCTGGCATCTTCTCACAGAAGCCACCTCTGTAACCCCTCTGCAACCAAAAGATTCCCATGCAAATCCAATGCACTAATCTAGCTTCCCACTCCATCTAAACATAAAAAAATAGGAAATAAACTGCAAAGTGGTAAGAGGAAGAGCCTTGCTGCCGTTGTTGCAGCCATGCAGTAAGATATATATTCAAGCTGACATCCAAATCTAAGTTACTTTGAATCAGCTTTTCCATTCTCATAATGGAATTCTATGATAAAATAGGTAGTTAGTTTCTTAAAAAAAAATATGCATTTCTTTCACACACTCTGTTTAACATAATAAGAGCAGTAATTGCTCAAAAAAAAGATAAAAAAAAGATAAAGTTCTATATCTCCCTCATATGTAGCTAATAAATACTGTACTGCTCTGCTAAGACTTTACACTCCATCACAGATAGTTATCTAACTGCTGCTCAGTTTAAAACACCCATTCCACATGTATATCACTATACAGGACAAAATAATTTCCAATTAGCTGATAACAAATTTAACACCCTTCTTGCGCAAGTTATTGTCTCCTGTACAAGCGTTCTTCAAGAGAAACCTTCAGAAAAAGGCTCTAAAGTCCACTACTTCTGATTCCACAAATAAATAAAAACATATGCAAAGGAGGGGGGGGCAGGGCAAGAGAGGGGGAAAAAAAGTTTTATTCATACATATTTTTAAATTAAAAAGACGCAACAGAGAAAGGCATGGACAGAGAAAACAAACCTGAGAAAATAGATTCTATACCCTCCTCCAACATAGCCTTTCTGTGCAATTTGGGCAAGTTTTGTATCTTCTCCACACCTCCAATTCCCAAATGCAATAACATAACGACTCTTGCAGCACGTTGCTCAAAAACAGAGGAAAAAGTAGGCATACCAATAAGCCAGACAGGCAGATTTGCACAGATGGATAGTGATTTAACCTGAATGAGTTTAATAAATTGTTGCATTTACAGTTGTTCAAAAATAAAGTTAGCCTAAATTAAATCAGAACCTGTAGGAATCAGAAGAGGTCTGTCATTAATAACTATACTTTTAATATGTGCAAGTATGTTCTCAGAGACTATGGGGCAGACAATACATGAAATATCTGAATCCATCTCCAAATACCTCCAGGTGAGATGGAAAGATAAAGAGGAAAAACTCCATCATTTTTTAAATCATAGTTTTAGCTTTATTATAATGTTCATATTTAATAAGGACTTAAAAGACTATCAAGAATATGGAAATGTCTATTTTGTATGCATTCAGGAGAGAGAATTTGGTTTAACAACCATAATGACTCATGATGAATCTTTCGCCTTCTGCTGTTTCTGTAATTTCTTCAGAGGATTATAATGTACCTGTTGGCCTTTTCCTATGCAATAAAGCTTTTCTGGGGAAACCTGTAGTTGCAGTGGATGGGTAATACTAAAATAAGCTCTATTATCTAACCTCTCTGGCCTCATAAAACTATTTAAAGTATCTGGATTGATCTCTTAGTAAGTTAATGAGTGTGGCATTCTTTGGAATCCGTTCCCTGAGGCAGACTCTTGGCTGTTTCTTAGAGCCATTTCCCCTCTCACCCTCCCTTGACCTTGGAGGTCACTTTTTCTTCAGATTCAGGTGGGAAACTACTATGAGACATTTGTTTATTCAACAACCTGTATTGACACATGATCACAGGTGTAGCTCAACCCTCATGCAAACGGAGGATTCAAAACTTATAGAGCTTGCAAATTTCTCACTATGAAATAGACAATACAAAATATTTCTAGAAGAGATGAAAAGGGAAAAAGAAAACAGGTGGCATACCTAAAATTTTCTTCAACTTTCAGACTACTTTCTATTACAAAGGATAATTTTTAAGCTATGGGAAAATTATTTATTCCCATACTTAAAAACATGGATAGGAATTAAATCTACAAATAGGACAATTCTGACCTTAACAATTAAAAATTCCAGTGCAAATGGAGCCATTAGTCTCATCCTGTATATTAAAATACCCTAACACTGCATAATAAGCTGTCTTAATATGCATCAACTTTTGAACAACTGTTTTTGTTACAGATTTTTTTTTTTTTACCCTGTTTCTGAATAATTTGAGAATTCAGTTTAAACTAAAGAAAAAAACCCTATACAAAGAATGGGCCCAGTCAAAGAATTGCATGTTTTCACTTTTTTTTTTTTTTCAAATGCTTTTATCTTTGTGCAAATTACACTTGGGTTTGGTACATCATAAAAATATCTAATGCATATTTTTGGAGTACTAATTAAATGCATGGATTTCTTTTATTGAGTCGGGGTCTACTGAGAAATTGTATAACAGTTTCAAAAATAATCAACAATATTATAATTATAAATTAAGTTCTGCAGGGATAGCTTCTGAGTTATTTGGTGCATATAGTGTGCAAAGACCACCTGGAAGGAACTGAAGCACATATTTTAAATATCTAACACGCTTCAGAACTAGTGGCACTGTGTTCCTCTGGGTTTTCTTTTTATAATTTCTGTGTTTAGACACAAACCATCTGGGTAGGAGCCTCTGTGTTCACTAAGATGAAGTTTACCATAATGTAGCATGAACATATCCACTACTTCTATGTTAATACTTTGCTGAAATATCTGAGAGAAATCATGAGGACCTGTCCTCAGATGAAAGAAATTTTGCCTACCTCAGGGGCAGGTATCATATCATGGACACTGCTACAACCTGAGAAGGTTAAAAGCCAATGGCTCCAAAGAGTAATCTCTGAAGTTCCAACTCGTGAATGCTGATGTTTTCAGGGTTATCTTCATCATAGCTGATTTTCAGATGACCCCCTCTATTCCCCTGAGCTACTCTGTACATTATATCAGTGTCAACACTCTTTTGAAATGAGACAGGTCTTCTAAAATGCCCAGGCTGCCAAATCTTTGTAGTCACCTCCGCTTCTTTCTTAACTAGAGCTCAACTATCTGTCTCTTCTTTCCTGGTCTGCACCTAGGTTTCCTTTCTTCTACTCAGTTTAAAGTAGCACTCAAGCATTTTGGCACACGCTGCTTACTTTCTCCTGAATCTTTGAATTTTTGTGCATTATTATCTGGTTCAGTTCATAGCACTTTCAAATTATCTCATAAAAAGATTTCAGTGGAGGACCTGCTGGAAAAGGTTAAAACATGACTAGCTATGTGTGTAAAAGATTCTGATGTAAAGAGCCTGTAGAAAACACCTGATTCATGAGTAATTATGTGGGATCTAGTGATCCTCAAGCTGAGGAACAGCATAAATGTTAGCTTTCCAGCTCTTGTCAGTGCTAAGGCAAAGGCAGAGACCACCTTGAGCACCTACTTTCCCATTTACGTGTGTAAATATTAATAACATTCTTGGCATCATCGCAAGTCCATTTAGATCCTTCAGGATGATTCTGCACTTCAGTACTAGGTATCTAAAAAGAACCCAATAGAATCAAAGAAAAACCTTTACAGAAATGAGCCCTGGTAGGGTTACTTAACTAGAGTAGCATGTAACACTGCAAATGAAATTACAGAAATTTGAAGTTTCCAGGATATAAAAATCAACAATGTTGTTCCCTTAGGACAGATTGGTAAACTAGCAATTCATTTAGAAAGCAAGTTAAAGTAATACCAACAGCAAAATTAAAAAACAAAGAAACAGAACAAAACAAATTTTGTAGTTAAATAAAAAAATAAATAGAAAGCTTAATAACCTAATTTTCAGTAGTTGACATTAGCACATCTACATTAGTATTTTAATTCTGTGGATTAAGGAGATGTAGTCACAATAGAGCCTTAACTACATGTATCGCTTGCTCTTAATTCCCTTTCATTTTACCCTGCACTTTAAAGAGAGTTGAAGGGTATTACAGGATTCAGGGAACTGGAGATAATTCAGCCAATGACAGTAAATTGGATTTTTACCTCTAAAAAGCTGGGCTTAATCTAGCTTCATGACTATTACTGCAAGATACTCAATGTGAAATAAGAAAATGGTATCTGCCTAAGGCCTCTGAGAAAGAATTTTTTAAGTTAGCAGCCTATATGACATTCAACAGGAAAATCAGTGACTTAACTGGCTTGTCAACTGAACAACATCTTCAGCACCATCGTTTACAAACATGGCTAGTGAGCAGAAAGAAGTTTGCAATACCCTCACATGTGCTGTTTCCCCTACGCAGAATCAGAGAAGCTTCAGCCTCAAATACTGCCTATTTTCATTTCTACAAATGCTAAGCTGTTGAAAAAGCACAGTTTGAGAGTGGGAGAGAAACAAAAATTACTTCTCTTTTTCTACTTCTGGTAATATTTGTACTTACATCCAGAGTGAAGGTCAGCATGCTACCATGAGATATTTTGTTTGGGGAATCCAAACACACTCCAACCTGGGAATGAAAACAAATCCAAATGTTAGGGTGACAAAGTGCATGGGATAAAAACACTGAATTATTCTCAGTTATGTTCAATTTACTTCTAAAAAAAAGGTACAACAAAGAATTTTCTTTCATTTCTATACAAAAGAATATAAATCCCAAATTATATAACTGGTAAAGCAACTAAAATAAAAAAGTGACAAACATCAACACAGCAAAATTTTCTTCATATGAAATGCTAAATTACCTGTGGGTTTCTTGGGACCCTGGCCACTGAAATTTAAAACATTGCTTGAGATACTTCGGTGATGGTTTTACAGTGACTGTACCACATTTATTCAACAGGAGAAATATCTGATTACTATAACAGTTATAGACATTATTTCAGATGTATTTTTTAACTCTACTGCTCTATTTGGAAATAAAGCAGTATCTGGTTTCATTGGTACTCAGATGGAACACCATTACATGGATGGGTTCAGTATAACTGAATCTGGGAATCAACAGTCATTTTTTCTCCATTGTCTCCTTTCTCCTTTTATGAATAAAATACCTCAACATCTAGATGAGTTAGAAAGATAAGACTCTTACCATCTGATAAAACAAAAGCTTAGTTAGGAGTGGTAGCCTCAATTTTCTTTCTAAATTACAATTCAAGTCATTACATCCTGCTTAATTAAGCTCCTATAGTAGTTTCAGTTAGATAGGCTATTCCTTGTTTTCTATTCTAAAACAGAGTTCATAGCAATGACCACAGATGAAGCCATACAGAAACCATTGTTTTGGTGACCTATACATAAAACAGATACACTTTTGCCTAATTTGATTCATAGAGAAGCAATTGAAAATCTCTGGTAGATTTCTCTTATTTGGGCAGTCATATTAAAATTTGAAATTCATAGGAGCTGGTTTATCATTGGCAGTGGGGGTCTGCAGGAATGTCCATGGGAGGAGAGGACAGAGGTTGTCCAGTACCAGACATTACCAGTTCTACAACAAACCCACTACAGGTCACAATGAAGCCCATTGATGAAACTGGTGGCACCTTTGGGAAAACATATTTAAGAAAAATAAAATTGCCAGAGAGAAGAATAAGGCGGGGGTGGGGGCAGGGAAAGTGTGAGGAACAACCCTGAAAACACCAAAGTTGGCAAAGAAAAAGGAGGAGGTGCACCCAGGCACCAGAGCAGATATGTACCTGCAGCCCATGGAGGAGACTATGGTGGAGAAGGTATTTCCCAGCAGCTGGTGGAGAAGGCCCACGCTCAACCAGATATCCATACTGCAGCCCATGGTGAACCCCATGCCAAATCAGGTGGATATTTGCTGAAGGAACTGTGGCCCATGAAGAACCCACACAGGGTTAAGTTTATCCTGAAAGACTGCAGCATGTGGGAAGGAGCTACACTTCAGGTTTATCCTGAAGGACTGTCGCCCATGGAAGTCCATGCCAGACCAGGAGAACAGTGTGAGGAGGAAGGAGCAGCTGAGAAGAACTTTTAAATACTGACCACAACACCCCCACTCCCCTGCCCTGTTCATCAGGTAGAAGGGAGTTGGGAACAAAGAAGAGAGCTGGAGCCTGGGAAGAAGCGGAGATAGAAGGAAAGTGTTTTAATTCTTGCCTTTGTTTCTCACAATATGAGTCTATTTTAATTGGCAATAAATTAAACCCATTTTCCCCAAGATGACTCTGTATTGCCTATGATGGTAACTGGTAGGTCATCTCCTTGTCTTCTTGACTCACCGTCTTTTTCACCTCAGTTTCTCCCCAAGTGCTGTTGAGGAAAGGGAGTGACAGAATGGCTGAAAGGTATCTGACAGCTGGCCAAGGTCAACCCTCCACAACTGTAAAACTTTCTCTGCAAAATTATTAGTGATTCAAAGGTCACCTTTACTTAATAAAAGTGTAATTTAATGTATCACTTGCATTCAAGTGTATAGGAATTTGCACCCTGAGCACCAGTCTTATTCATGGAATAAAATCTGTCAGATTAGGTTTATTTCTAGGAACCCTTCTGTTTGGAGTTCAGATTATTAACAAGGTCTTTGATATTTATTTTATTTTTCTTTTCATGGTTTTCAGGCCCTGGTTATGCTTTCAAACTGAACCACTTAGATTTTAATGGGGGGGGCGGGGGAAGGAAATAGGGAAAAAAAAAAAAAAAAAAGAAAAAGAAATAAGGAGAAACTCACATGAAGAGGAGTCATGAGAAATCTTAGAGAGGAAAACTAAACGGCTTCGTTTCAATGATAAGCCCCTCTTATATGTAATTTATGAAAAGTCAACTGTCATCAAAATTCTTAATTTATAGTGTTCAACAAAATGCTACTAACTGAAAAGCATTAATCAACATCAATTTAATGTGCTTTGTCAAACTTCTCAGTCTCTTCTGCCAAAGAAGAGCATTTTTGACAAGTAGATTGATTAGTGAGCTAACAGTGTTTGACTGAGGGAAGAGTGTGTGACAAGAACCTTAAAAAAAAAATTATCAGTAATTCTATTTGCTCGTACAGAAGCTGTGTACAATACTATTGTTTTGCAAAATGCATGCCAATAAGACTGATAAATCATTATGTGGTTATAAAAAAAATCTGTTTCAAACTTGATCTCATTCTCCTTGTGAAAAAATTTATAAAGAGTAAAATGTGCAACTGATACGAAAGACGTCCATTAGACCTGAATAATAATCAACTGCAGTGTGCTTTGCTAGTTCATGTGGTATAAAAAAGGCAATCTAGATTCTAGTTTTCAAGCTGAAGTAAGAACACTGAAAACTAATATACTGGCTTTTACTTTGTCAAGTGCAATATATACCCCAGAATTAATACAGAAAACAGCTCCTCTTACAAAGAAGGCTTAACTGGGAATCCCATATTTCCTCAGAAGACAAACTATTCCTTATTTTTTCCTAATTGTCAGATATTCTAGCTATTGCTAATAAGACTTTATTTTTTTTCTGAAAGCTGGTGGGAGGAAAGAAAAGGAATTTTAACACAAGAGGCTTATAAACAAGACGACACATCTGTCTCCTCATGTAATCCCAGTGCTGTTCGGAACAAAGACCTGCCCACAAACATTTTCCAAGACTGAGGCATCCCAAGTGGTATAGATTTGGCATAGGAAATTCTATGCCAGCCACCTACACTTGTGCAAGTACCTGTTAGTATGGTAAGCATGGAAAAGTATGTCACTGAAGTGTGTTATATTCTGTTCATCCTGGGCCAAAAAAGCAGCACAAGGTAAAGCTGTCTTGAATTACTTTATTGAATTATAGAAAGTGTATTCCAAAAGTCAAAATAATATCAAAAACACAGCCCTTATGGATCAGACAGATGGATTTATCTAACCTATTTCTGCCTCCAATAGTAGCCATAAGTAGGTTTCTAGGGAATCATAGAATCGCCTTGGTTGGAAAAGACCTCTAAGATCATCAAGTTCAACCATTAACCTAGCACTGCCAATTCACCACTACACCATGTCCCTCACCACCTCATCTACAAGTCTCTTAAATACCTCCAGGGATGGGGACTCCACCACTGCCCTGGGCAGCCTGTTGCAATGCCTGACAACCCTTTCAGTGAAGAATTTTTTCCTAACTTCCAATCTAAATCTCCCCTGACACAACTTGAGGCCATTTCCTCTTGTTGCTTGGGAAGCTTGTTGCTTGAGAAAAGAGATCGACCAACATCTTGCTACAATCTCATTTCAGGCAGTTGTAAAGAGAAATAAGGTCAGCCTCCTTTTCTCCAAGCTAAACAACCTCAGCCACTCCTCATAAGACTTGTGCTCTAGACCCTTTACCAAACCCCTTCTGCACTAAAACACAACAGACTTCTCATGTCAGGTGGCAGCAGCAGAAGTCCTTTACTGGGTCAGAGGGGCCACCGGGGAAGTGCAGGTGTCACTGGGAGACATGGCTGTCAGGAGGGTGTCCAATGTAGCTGAATCACTTCAGCAACACAAGTTGTTCTTCAGCAGAGCACCTATCAAATATTCCTAACACTGCATGTACTTCTGCAATTTAAATCATAGGGTAAAAATACATCCTCAGAGATTTTCTACATTTGGTCCTTCTGGGAAGAGAATACAAGACTGAAAATCAAACCCAGATAAATGATATTGCACAGCCAAATGAGTTAACCATGTAAAATAGTCCATATGAAACTGTTGGCCAGTGTATGGCTTATCCATACCAATGTGTATGGTTTATCAAGTTTAGTTTTCCATAAGAAAGCCTATATAATTCTAGGTTTGCCCTGGGCTAAGAGCTTTCATATGCAAATTACAGTGGGTGACCTGACCCACATAACCTTGTTAACCTGTAACAAGTTGTTTATATGCCCTAGCCCTCGGTCAGGCCTGGCAGAACTTCCTGGGAAGAGAGCACAGCCCACCTCTATCCCTCAGAATCTAAAGCCACCAAATTACAGAGGCCTGCTGCTAATAATGGAAACCTCAAAGCTACTCAAGAGGAACAGAAATATCTTTCATAGAAGAAAATGTTAGGCAAGTTAAATACATGGCTATTAGGAGGCTTAGAAGAGTGGAAAAAGAGAAAAGGAGGCTACTATGGCAAGATAGAAATGTATGTATCTTGTTGGTTTTATGTTCCATTGTCACCAATTATGGCAAGACTCATACAGTTATCATTATTTTGAAATCTCATATTCCTAAAACCAAGATAATGCCCAAGAACATTCTCCAAAGAGAAGTAAAAATCTCTAAGCTCATAACAGGTGGAAAACATCAGAACACAACTCAGTGTTTCACATCAAAGATTTTTAAGACAATCTTGGAAGGGAAAAATTATGATTTATGAAAGCTGTATTTTTTTTTTTTAGGTTTATGTGCATTTTTAAGCAACAATTTTTCAAATAATTAATTTGGACCCACTATTTTATTCTCTAGTAGCATTTAAACTTATTTCCTCTTTCAGTGGGAAAGAAATCACATATATGAAATTCAGATTTCTGTGGCAATTGCTTCTCAAAACTATAACTTTTTTTTTATGCTTGAATAACTCTCTTGAAATGGCAAATAAAGCCCAATATTTTTTTGAGTAAGAAGCAATGATGGGACCTCAAATATATGTATGTGCCAGAGTTACTACTTTTTTCAAGACAACCATTTTCTTAGCCTCAATATGATAATCATTACAGATTTTGCAGTTTGAGAGAGTTACATGGGTTATGAGGAACTCATATCTTTCACATACAATCAACTTTTTCTTTGTGTTAATTACATATAAACATACTGGAAAAATTATGATAATGACAGGAAATAAAGGAATTGTTCTTTTACTGCACAACATTCTACCTGAAAATCTGTCAAAAAAATTTTAGTGAACCATTTTACCTATATCACTACATACATATTATTACTCTACACATTTTATATTTCATATACTAGTTTAGGGAACTCACTAACAATAAAAAAAGCACATTATCCTTCAAAAAAAAGTTATGAAACACTGAACAAGTACAACTAACTAGTGAGTTAAAAGCAGCAGCAAAGACTTCCTTATTCAATCTTATTTTTAAATAAGAACACCAAGTGGGCAGCAGGGAAGAATTCTGCAATATCTTTAAAAGAGCAGAGCTACAAAAACTTCATGACTCACAGCCCACCAAATTACAGTATAGGAAAAAAAAAAAAAAAAAAAGCTTATGATTCAGACTATAATTAGCAGCTTAGAAAGTGCAGAAGGAAAATTAGTCAAATACCACAGCCACTCAGGGCCTTGAAAATAAGGACAAGAACTTTAAAATCACTGCACAAAATATATAGGAAGCCTACAGTGAAGAGATTTTTTAAAAAAGAGACATTTATAGAAAAGAAATCATACACCAGTTAGAGAGGAGCGATTTTACATTGCAAAAATAATTCTTTTCCTAGACATAATACAAGAAGGAACTTCAGAAAATAAAGTGATCCTTTCACTGATCAATAGTTTCAATTTGTTTACAGTCAGAATATAAAATCAGATATCAATTAAGTTTTTCCAGACTCCATATTTAAATGCAAACAAATACCATTAGGTTGCAGAGTAAGTATGATGCAAGAGCTATATTTTTGAACAAAAATAAATAATTTTTAAATAAGGAGTGTACCTGTCATTAAAAGTCTGCCTCAGTAACAAAATAAGGGAAGTAGATCATTGAATCTTGCAACTGAGAAGATGTGATCACTCAGCTCTGCACCTGAGGCTGCAAAGTTACACAGAAAGCTCATTCGAATACTGGTTTTAGATCCTCAGTACTGAGAGAGGAGACGAAACCCAGTCTTGATCTGGATGTCTGCCTCTTTTAAGAGTAGCTAATGCTCCTTCATTGCAAGGTAGCAGCTCCCTCAAGGCCTTTCACAGCCAGGACCCAGAATAGCCACACAGACAGAAGGAGGCTGCCAGTAAGCAAACTAATAAAAAAGTGTCCTGCAAGCTATCTCCCACTGCTTTCTAGGGCAAACCCAATTCCTTCTTTATAGCTAATCTAAACAGCACACTTTTCTGCCTGCAAAACTTTGCTCAGTCTTTCTCTACAGTTAATTCATCTGTCCCTGAGGTCAGCTGCAGATCTCCTAAAGATTTACTCTCCAAGAAGCTGATTTTAGCAAGCATGAAAAGCACTAATCAATCAACTGAACAAGGGATTATGTTAAGTGTATAGACACCTAACACACTTATGAACTCATACTGGTATTTCCAGGAACCTGCAGGTGTTTATAAGATAGGAAAGACAATTCTACCCAGTCCAGACTTCTCTATGCTTACTGACTTATTCTTTCCTATATCTCATACATTGTCTTGGTACTAGAATATGCACATATTCAGCCTGAGTCTCCCTCAGGTTGGCTATGGGCTGCTGACTCTCCCAAAAACAACCATCAGTGGCTACAAAAAAAACCTAACAATATAATATACCTCTTTTTTTTCTTTTTTTTTTTTTTTCTTTCATTTCTTCAGTGAAAGGTCTCCAAGATATCGTATGACAGGCACTGAGCTAGCAGCATCTGTCAATACTTTCATGGTGCATTCTGTCTAATGACAGAATTGAGTAATTCTTTCTTGAGAGTGGACTTTTCTTCAAAATTTTAGTGGATTTTTGTTTGGTTTTTTTTCCCTAACATGACTAGGAGAACTTAACATAGCACCATTATATAAAAAGGAAATAAGAAATAGGATTCTTTGGGGTACAGCATTAGATCTAAAAAATGTTCCAAGAGGACACTCAGATAAACACAAAATGCTCAAATTTTCACTGGGAATTTCAGAAGGGTTTATAATACATGATAAATCTAAGCAGCCTCAAGGAAATGACCAGGAGAGATCAAAAGAGTGAGTAGAATGGTTAAATCTATGTGGACTTCAAAAGCTTTTCAGCAGAAAAATACAGGAAAAGACTAATGAAGAAAATTAGCAACTGTGATATAGATAGCAAAACTCAAATTGGATTCCAGAATGTCATTGTTAAGTTAATGATTTGTTGTATAGTGCATGCAGGGAACAAGGCTTTTTGAACATAAAAGGACTATCATTTAGCTCAAAGCTGTTGTAATTAGATCACATATATGCTGCTTCTTCCCTTCTGCTCTAGTGCAATAGGGGTGTGAATTCACCTGATTCTGATTCCTGCACCTGCTTTTTAGCTGTATGCTAGTAATTATTGAATCAAAACTGGAGCTTGTCATTTACAAAACTTAAAAGACCTGGAAGAACATGAAGAGCTCAGAGTTTAAACAGTGACGTGATGGAAATTCTATGAACCTGTTAGAGATTAATTGTTATAAACTATATGTATAAGGGGAAAGTGGAAGTTGGAGGACATTCAGTCAGGGAAGGAGTCAATAGAAAAGAGGGAAGTATATAAAGTGAAGAAAAAATGATACTGCTGCAAGTTCTGCCTGAAGCAAAATATCTTATTAAAATTACTTTAAGACTGCTAACCAATAAAAATAGGCAAAAAGGAGATAGTATAAAATGGGCAAAAGAAGTTTGTTTAGCAAATCTTACTTGAAAATTTAAGAAAAACACAGATTTTTCATTACAAAAGCTATCATGAGGACTGCTCTACAGCTATTACTTCAGAACACATAGCCACTACTCTAGGTCATGCCATTCAATATGAGTCCATAGCCATGCAACACAATATCGCTGTTGTTTGTCTTATCAAAATGAAAACCAACCTTTCTTTTAAGTTTACAATTCATATGACCTTCAGTTCATGGTAGTTTAATCCAAGTAGTACCTAGAGAAAATTATTCAGTTGCCTGAATCTGAATTTGCTCACAAGAGCATGTAGTTACAAAGTGTTAAATCCTGAAATAGCAGTATGCTAACATCAGCATTAGTCAACTAAAATCATGTTTGAAAGTGATATTTTTATTAATTTTAGCGATATGCAGACAATATTAAATGATGTGCATTTTACGTGTTCTATACCAACCACTTGTCCAGCTTTCCAGAAGGTGCTGCACATAGAGGTGACACAAGCTAAACACAGGGCAGCACAGCGACAAAAAGCATAGCAAGGTACAAGGAAAATAGAAACAGACCCAGAATCCTACATGGTGATCCCTTATTACTGACAGCAGTAATAAGCCAAATGAATTCTTGGAACCTAAAATCAAGCCAACACATCTAATATATCAAGGTAAAAGATAACCTAAAAAAGAAATTATGCCAGATTCTCTTTCACAACCAAGTCAGATTTAATCAAACACTTGGAATGGAAATTTCTACCCTTCACCAGTGGCATAAAACAGCATACTGTAAAATCTTATCCTGGAGAACATCTCATTTTAGCACCACCAAAAGGAAAGCAGTTCATCAGATCTACATAGGAGAATGTATATAATACAGTCTAGAGAATTTAAACCCCTAAAACCAAAATAAATAAATGTGCAATGATAATTCATAACTGCCTCAGAAAAGCAAATGAGAACAAGGAAAGGAATTAAAACCTTCTTTCAGAGTGAAAAACAGTTAATCTTTAATATATATAAAATACAACTTTCCTCCTACCAAATTAATATTCTCAAATAAAGACAGAAAAAGATAGAACTTCAAGTGTATTCTTAATTTTGATGATACAATATTAAATATCAGATACAGAGAAGATTGATTCAGTGTATGAACCATGAAATATCCTATAAAGCCACAGCATAATTGTATGGGAGCTCTGTAGAAATGTCAGTCAGCTGAATCCTGCACAACTTAACAGAGAAAGTCTCTCAAATGTGCTATTAGAAGTCTTCGAGCATAAAAAAAAACGCTAAACCACTCAACCAAAAACATGCCATGCTTGAATAAGGATAACAAGCATAATAATAGGTGCACAGTCTCTGAGGCTGTTTGGCAAACTACAAGATACTTTGCTATTCTTTTCTCTGAATGATAAATCTCAAGTAATGTGTTGTAGTCTAGTTATAGCATGCACAATACAAAGAAATCGCAATTTAAGGACCTATGTTTTCCACACAAGTCCATTAACAAAGAACAGATAGGGAAAGAGGCAATGGACTCTTTACCTGGGAAAAAAGTAGTTCTTCTGAGGAGAAGCAGCAGTATTAAACATTTTAAAAAGCTTACACAATGCTTTTTTATTGCATTATTTTGCATTTTCAGAACACCATACACCGTGAACTAATTAATCTTCACAGTTATGTCCTCAAATCATTTGGGGGGTTCAATTATTACTTTATAAACACACAACAGAG
This sequence comes from Podargus strigoides, assembly GCA_028020825.1. Lineage (NCBI taxonomy): Eukaryota > Metazoa > Chordata > Aves > Caprimulgiformes > Podargidae > Podargus > Podargus strigoides. The sequence goes on from CM051620.1 coordinate 59,913,453, forward strand.
ATATAATGAGGACAATATTAGCAGCAAGGCTGGAAGTGAGTCTCAAAAATTTTCAAGACATCATGAAGGGTTCCGAAACACAAATCTCATTCAAAGTCACTCGCTTTCACTCACAGTCTACTACATTGTGGAGCGTCTAGCTCATAGATATTCTACTGACTTATTCTGGTCATGTCTTTTTTGTCGGTAAAAGGTTTACAATAAAAGCAAGTCACTTTACCCTTGTGACTGCATGGTGTATTTCATTTTCAGATAATACATTATTTATAATATTAGCCTTAATAAATCACGTATGTCACAAAATACAATGCAACGGAAGACCCACCTCTTAGAACTTTGGTCTAATGCCCTGGGTTGTTAACATTACAAATGAATTTAGAAGTTAGTAAAATCTGCCTACCATGAAAGATAAAGCCTTATATCTAATAAACGCTGGTTGTGTACATGACTGAAGAGTGCTACAGAAAGATATAAAATCAATCTAGATTCTACGAGTCTTCAGTTTATAGTACCTCTTGTCATTATGTCAGCTGCTCTGCAATCACAGAGGTGAATCACAGCTGTCAGTGCAAGAGAAGCCTGAGGAATCCTCTTACAGAACCTGTCTGCAGCATTGCTTAAAAACTGTTTATATATTTATACATATGATACCAAGATTAAAATTGGATTGTTGCCCTTTTCAGATATTTCCCATTGCATGAAACTTTGCTGTAAGTACTTTCTCTCCCAGTCTATCAGTGTATAGTGTGCAGTATAAAACTGTACCAATCAACTGTAGAAACCAGAAGATTGCTTCACACCTGTCAATAACGTAATTTGTTCTGTAAATGAGAAAATTAACTTTTTCAGTGTAAAATCTGCTCCTTGACAAAACTTTTTATTATTTCTGTTGGCAATTCTTGTAGTCTGGAATTGGTGTTACAGGTTAATTACATTTTTTGGAGAAGCCAGCTGCAGATATATAGCCTTCCATGAATGAGCACTTCACTGTGAATGTTTAACATGAGACAATTTTGTTGTTAGTCAGTTTTACACATTAGGATCTGAATTCTGATATTCCACCCACTTTTGCTACTTTTTTACACCTAATAAATATCTAATTGGAAATAATCACATGCTGGATTATGGGTTGCTGGCAAGGTGTTTGAGTTTCTAGTCAACTTGTTTTCAGGTCTACAACAGAGCTTGTAAATAAAATTGGCAAAACAGATATCTGGCCTAGGTTAACTGAGAGTATTCTGAGATATCTGTCACCAAATATTTTATAGTATGTTGTTTAGTTTCTAATATTTAAACATTTTACTTTAAAATTAATATTTAGATTATTTGAAGAAAAATTTACATATTAGGCTAGTGGAATGGGGACTCAAGTGAGGTGTAGAAGACTTAGCTCAGATTAATATGTACAGTGTACCAGTCCAACAGGAAGCTAATAGCTGGTTAGCACAATGTTTAACAGGAGAGCAACAGATCTCATCTTTACACATGATATTATTCAGGTACAGTACAGGGAATTCAGTCTGAATCTCCTATGTACTATAAAGGCTCGGAAATTGCTTTATTTTCCCTCAATATGATTAATGGTGTTTCCTACTTAGCTCCATTTGTAAAAGAAAAATACCCAAGATAAAAATTAATGTGTTAACTATTTTAATTATTATTCCCAAGCAAACAGTTAGGCATAATTTGTCTCATTAAATATATCAACTTCAGATTAGTTCAAACCCAACACTGTGAAGAATTTAATCCGCTCAAAGTTACCACAAAAAACTGTGGCACTATGATACTATGGACCCAATCCTACATTTTCTGGTCTGCATGTCCAAGGCTTCTTAAGTAAAATAATCAAATTTCTATTTACTTGAATGGCTTTCAGGCTGCGAACCGCAAAATCTTTGTGTTTGATAGCAACGCTAATTTTGTATCTAATCCTGTATCCTGAAAGTCGTTGTCATCAATAATATATTTCAGTTGAAGTTCATTAAGTTTTTAAACTTAAAAAAAAAAAAATTCAACATTGCCATTTCACTTGCTCAGACATTAACCTATACATAACATGATATGCCCTTATTTCCACTAACTCTTAGCAAGATAATATTACTGAAGAGTGACAACAAGCAAAGAAAGAAGAAAAGAGCAACAAGCCCTGAAACATACTTTGGAGAGGTTTAGAATGAAGAAAAAAAGTAAAGTTTCCACACTGCATTAAAACTTAAACTAGGAAGTTTTGAAAATCTAAGCTTACTTCTTTCACACACATTCCAACAGTTCAGCACTTTCCCCCCAGATATTATCATTTCACAGAGCATTTGCACACAGCAAAGTAAGGGATGTATGCCAGTAATGAACTGTATTTTAGACTGATGTGGAAGTTTATGGTTTAAGAAAAGTCTGGCAGGAACCTTCTTACTCCACATGTATTACACCATCAAAATCAAAAAATATTTCTATATCTTCGCATCTGTGAAACTTTAATAATATATAATTAAAAGGTAGCCAATTTGAAAATAATTTCTTCAGAATTCTTAGATGTAGCCTACGGGAATTTCAGATCATATACAGAATATCACTACCTTTCTCTTCAGATTGTTGTTAATCATGTATTAGAAAAAAAAAGGTTATAAAATAAACAGAGGGCTTAGAATCAAATTTTGGTCTAACTGAAGAATTTCTGCATGTTTGACAGCCATATTCTCACTTTGAATGACATTCAAAACACATCTATATTGGCACTGCTTGCTTTGCTCTTTACTGATGTTTACCTTGGGAAAAAAAAAATAAAAAATTCACCATGCATTCTATACCTTTTTTCTTTCTACTTCTTTTCTTGTTTCAAAATCTTTATACAGAATTTCACTACTTCATGGTCACTTGTCTTTGGTATTAAAAATCATCCACCGATATTTTTATTCTTTATACGTACAAGTGTTTTATAATTTATAATTTATTCTTTGTAACACATCTAAAAGAATCAAGACTGAGCCATTTCCACATAAAATTTCTCATACATTTCAAACTGGAAAACATTAATAGTCCATGTCTATTGTAGCCCTCCAGCAGCTCTCACAGGAGACCATACAGAACTGCATGGCAGCTGTGAAATTATGATGTATCATTAATGAATAACTTCCCATAAAAGTAAAAATCTCTCAACTCCTAAAGATTACTTTAGTAATTATGTTACACTTAATCTTAAAACAGTGATATTCTGCCCTTTCCTCCTTCTTTTCTGTACCTCCATTTGGTGCAGTATCTCTTATTAGCAGCAATTTATTATGAATGAGACTAGAGAGCTCTAAAATTGTTAATGCAAATCAAGTAATTTGATAGCTTCAGAGTGAACAAACACTAGTATTTTTTTTCTAATTGCCTAATACATTCTCTTGAATAACTTGTAAACATTTAATACACACTTCTATCATTAGCATAATATAATCATAATGTTCCCATTTAATTACAATTTTTTTGAATGACTAATTACCAGCTTTATATTATAAAATGTTCCCATTATTTTAAAAACCGCAATGTACTATCTGCCTATCAATTCATTAGTATGAGGACAAGTTGCAAAATACATGGCTAATGCTTTTATTAGATCATTGTCTAAAAAAAATATTTCCTACTGCCTTTGCAGCCTCTGTGATATACTAGCAGAAAGTAAGTTTGCTGCTTGCATACATACAATGCAGAGAGAACTGTGTTCCAATAATGATTTATTCAAACTACTGTTTTTTTTTCCAGCCTGTGCCACTAATAACCTCAGTTGCTGGCATCAACCCAGTAAAAATGAGTCATCTTAAATCTGAAGGATATCAACTGTATTTTTATAGGCGTGTTATAAATAAAGCACTTTACAGCCAAATACAAGGTTATTTCAATTAAATCGTCTCTACTTTCATTAAATGAGAGAAGAGCAGAACACAGAACATCATCTAGGAGAAATCAAGGAAAAATGTCAGGATCAATCCTTCCATATTTTTCATTCGAGCTGTCACTCCTCTCTGCTCTCAGATGCGTGCATCTATGCTTGTTATTGTTCAATAAAGTCTTGACTGTTTAGTCATATACTCCCCATGCCCCTGTTTCCACATGCAAATAAGAAAGCACGGAGCATTGCAGATCAGCACTTCTTCCCTTACACCCCCTTTCTGTCAGGTCTCTCTCTCTTCTATATGCGCAACCTCTTCATCATCACATCTGTGATGGGATAGGCACCAAGGAACTGTCAACAAGTTTCTTGCTAAGAGATAATGCTGTTTGTAGCCTTGTTTTAAAACCTAGACACAAAGTCTATTCATAGCAACACTTCACTACCATGCGTAAGGAAAAAGAGGATCGCATTTTACTTATTTATCCAAAGGCTTATGCATCTGAGAGAGAATGAGTCCGCGTAATACCATGCGGTGGTGAAAAAACTCTCTCTCCGTAACCAACTCATACCCAAATCTGTAATCTTACTTGAGCTATTTGCTAAAAGTGGCTCTCCTTGAACTGAATACAAGCCACTTCCAAAACCTACAGTAAACCACAGGCACATATCTACTACAGGTTTTAAAAATATTTTCAAAAAACCACAGATGTTAGTTGGTAATAAAAACTCTCCCTGCTGGTGAATGTGACTTCAATGCTCATCCTTTCAGGTCCTTTTGCTATGAAAACATCTTTCCTACTAAAAAACATTATGAAATTATTAATGGGTGAATAGATGGAAAATTAAAATAATTCAAATATCTGAAATACTTAGATCTTAATGACTTTATGTTGCTTTCTTTTGAATTGCTCATTCTCATAACAGATGCTGTAGTATTACAAGTTTATTGTCTTACAGTTTGTTGTAGTGCATTCTCCACTAGTAATGCAGAATATGTCCAAGTGGCAGCTATTAGTATAAACTCTTTTGAACAATCTGCCAGTTCCATATGGCTTCTGTAGGGGAACTGGATGATCTTTGAGGTCCCTTTCAACCCAAACCATTCTACGATTCTATGATCACAAATGTTTTAATAGACTGCAGAAACATACCATAAATTTATCCTTTAGAGTCTTCTTATTAGAAGTAAAATTTCTTCCAGCATTTTTTTTAATGTACAGGAAAATCCTTCGTGGACAATTTCTTTGCTAGGCTAACCTTGCTTATTATGCCTGTGTGACATGTAAGGACAAATAGAGCTGTTCTGTTTTGCTATTGATCTTTGCTCTGATGAATCAACATAATTTGGTAGGGTTTTATCCCCATGCATATTCATGTCCAAGGAAAAGTTGCTCTGAACTTCTCACTTACTCTCTCCCCCTCACCCCCACCGCCTCTCTTTTGCTATATTATTATTTTAAGGGCAAATACTTCAGTAAATTAAAATAATCGCAAAGGGATAAACAGCTCCTTTAAATGATTGAAAGTACAGCAAATATCTGTTAGAATACAAGAGAATTCTCCACTTTCAGAGATACGAAACAAGAAGAAAACATAAGCTAAAGCATGATGGCAAGTGGCTGATGTGTTAGATAAAGCAAAAACAGCTACATGATTCCTCCGGGTTCTTCAGTCTATTAGCTTCCATTGTCATAGATTCTGACAGAGCAAAGCTTCCCATTTCAATCTGACTGCAGCCAATACAACTGTTATCTTTCAGATCTTTCAGATTTTTTAGTCAAATAAGAACAACAAAACACTGAACTCATAAGATTTTAAGTTGGAGGAACACCGCAATGTTCAACCAATCTGCCACTCAAAGTAGGGCTAACTTCAAAATTGGATCAGTTTACTCGTGGCCTTGTCCTGTCAACTTTTGAAAATATCTGAACATAGAGATGCTACAATCTTTCTGCAGAAATTGTTCTAGTGCTTAACCAGTCTCATTGAAAAATAAAGGTATGGACCATTCAACTAATTTTGGGCATAGTTTCTGAAAATCATTGACAGTTTTCAAACATTGTCTACTTTAGCACAGATATTTTGGTGTTTATTATTTTAGTGGGATAAATAAGAGTAGAAGTGTAAAGCCTGTGACAGCTGGAATTAAACTGCTGTAATAGAGAAAATGGTGAGAGAATAATACAGAAAAGGAAACACAAAAGAGAGAAGAGTAGAACAGAAAAAACATTGTCCTGATAGGATAAACATATGCAGAAAAATATTTTTTATTGAGCAAGAGAAAATAACAGCTGAAATAGTTCCTACTCAGCAGCAAAATTTTATTTTTTTGTTTAATGTAACGTGGAACCTTCCTAGACCTTGATTCAGGATATTTTACATATGTTTGCACAACCTGTTGTAATCCACTGTTTAAGTGTGTTTAGCTATACCGGGTGTTATTAACTATATCCTTTTTCTGACCAATTATAGATCCTTTCCCTGGTGCATGATGTTGCCCTCCCTACTGATCTAGTCACAAAGGTCAGCTCTTATTTCTTTGAAGCCTAATTTTGGATCACATCTTTTTATCATTTGATTCCAATACTTATCCTGACACAGGGTAATTTTACATCTTTACCCTTAATAGTTAATTGTAATCAGTAGCAATCAAAGCAGCCAAATAGTGGCTGCTGAGATAGTACCTGTCTGAGATGAGTGAGCATCTTTTTTGATACGTTTGACAATGCCCTGGTTTTCTCATTGCTGGCTATTCCGACACGGAGAACCAAACACCATTGACCACGTTCTCCTTTGTAGTGCCATTGACTTTAATACCTTGCACCTATGCTTTTGCCATATTTGACTTCAAAAGGTAATGTCATTATACACATGGAAAGCAGCTACAAAGTCTCCGTCATGTCCCTTCCTTGAAGATCAAATCAAACTGTAATCATTAGTAATATGGTTTTGATATATGCTACTTGCAAGAAATGATAGAAAATCACTGCTTCACAGTTATAGCTTTTTCCCTTTAAGAAAAAATAACAGGTCTGCTGTTCAGGTGAACATGTCCTCTTTTAAGATTACTGAAATGCCAAACAAAATCTAAAATAAATCTACAGGCACCATGGCAGGGCTCTTCATTAGCAGAAATCCACAGGTTCTGGCCAATCTGATTTTTTGTAGAATTTGCCTTTCAAGTAGTCACTACACTCACTGTATTTCCATAGCTACCTTTGCAACCTGTGGTTCTGGCTAGTTTGTCAGAAGAAGCAGCAGCAATTCAGACATTATTTTTCTCCTCCTGACTTCAGACCCAGCCACAATTATAAAAACTAAGAGTAGGGCAAAAATGACGATGATTATAGGTATTTGGACTCCTAAAAGGAAAGGATTCATTTGATTTTTTGGGGGAAAAAAAGTTGCTTTTAATTTGCTCATAGCTGCTCCTTGCTTCTCTCTCCTCCCAGTCATCTGTTCTCATTTCTAATCTACAACATACTGCTACAACGGGGAGGGGTGAATTACAACATAAATATTTCACTGCATTTAATAAACTATTCCAGTTGCAAGTGCAAATCACTAGTTTGTTAGTAGTGGCATTTGAGGTGGAATCTCACTTCTAAGGATAGAAAATATCTGTCATAGCAATTAGACACAAGCCAAAGACTAAAGGTTTCCAATATATCCATTCCAGTCAAATCACTTTGTTAATATGGAAGAAAAAAATGGAGAGAAAAGGAAAGGATGAAGACAGAGAAGAAAAAAGAAAGTTTGTGCAAATCTACCTCCTATGAAGCTTTCAGAGTCACTGCACGAGGAATAGAGAGCTCTGAAAAACAGTATTACCTACACAGGAATAAACCCACACTAGCACAAGGGCTACTCACAGAAATATTCGTAATGCTTCTGTCCCTTCAGATATGGAGACTACAGAAATCATATAAAGTGCAAAAGAGCACTGGATGTGTCATTTTTCCCACAAAATGTAGAACACAGTGGTGACTTCAAATAATCCTGATCAAAAATAACCAGGCAATAATTAAGATCTATAATTGCCTTTATGGATTTATCTTGCAACAATATGAAAGCATGATTGTATCCTGCAGAACAGCTAATAGGCTAAAAATTGGTTAAAGGTACTCTAAAAAAAAAGTAAAAGGCTGTCCACCAATGAAATATTGCATGAAAATAGACAGACTTAAAAATTTAAAAAGGAAATTTAAAAAAAAAGAAATAAAAAAAAGAGGAGAGTAGTCCTAGAAACGAGAGATTTAAATTATCAAGCCATCAGCACAAAGATTGTGCTTTCTGTCATGTGATTCCACCACTGGAAATAGAAAATTTTACAGAAATAAATATTTTTGAATTCTCATATTTTTGCAAAATTGCATAGGCAGGAGATAAAGAAAATTGAATCCCAAACAGACAATTTCTTTAAGCTGTGTAGCCTGACAACCTGGCTTTAAAAGCAGCAGCAGTCTATTCTGTTCTGCAGAGGAAAAACAAAAGCTTGCAGAACTTCAGTCAAATACCCTGATTCAAAAGAAGCCCAGTCAAAATACAAATAATTTGATAATGTTCTATGATTATCAGACTGCTTTCTTGGAAAAACTGAACATGGTGCTTTAGTAAACTATTTCTATAGTACAGTCTCCTTCCAAGAGCTCATCTGTGCAAAACAAACTCTACGTTCACAAACTTCAGCTGTTCTAACAATTTTGAGAACAAACCAAGAAATCTCACCCACCAGGAGGCTTCCATCTCTGTAATTACTGCCAAAGAAAACCAAGAGTGACATATCCTTGTTATTGTCAATGATCAAGTCAAGGGCCCTGCTGTAAGATGATTACTGGTTGTGTACCTTGCTATAGAATGACAGTTCTTGCAAAATCCTGCTGCACAGTGCAGACAAGTGCTGGGGGTTTGCAAATTGTTCCATCTTTGCCAGTGCTTAATTTCAGTTGAAGGAGCATTAGACCAACATGAAGGGATTTTAAAAATCTCATCAAAAGCATGCATCAGTACCTCATAGCTTATCTTGCTCTCTACTCTGACTAACCCTCCAGAACTCATGCACTTTGCTATTGGTTTTTTTCTTGACCACCTTTTCTTCCATGAGGATTCTCAATTTCTGCCAACATACTCTGAAATCAGAGGTATAATTACAAAACTGTCCAATTTGTCCCTATTCTTGTGAGTTCAATAGTATAATGAAATAGTAATGAAACATGGCATTTATATTCAGACACGTAGCCTATGCTGAATCGTGTTCTGCATCTTTCCTGTCTACTATAAGCAAAGTATCTAGATTAAAACAGGATTTAAATTGCTCAGCCAACAATAAACACATACCTATCTGTGGTGAGAACAAAAAGCAGTTGTTTCTAGAAGCTACTGACACAATGGAGAAGAAATCCAGCCATCCTACCGCCTGGTAAAATTCTGAAAAAAGTAATTCCTGCTCTGTGCAAAAAGATTCAGTGTTTCTTGGACGTCATGTCATCCAGGACAGCTTCCCATACCCTTCTAAATACTAAAAACTTGCCTGTTTTCACCACTCTCCTTTCAGTAACAACATCTTTCCAAGTCTCATGCTTCGTAAGTATCTTTCTCAGAAACATAACAGCATAAATGCAGAAAAAAAAATAGAAGTTTGAAGCCAGTATAAGTAAATGTAATTAAAAAACCTGGACTCTTTTTGGATAACTAATGGCTTATGTTGAAGAGACATTATATAATGCAGTGTTCCCAATGTTCACCCTGTGAATTATTCTATGAACACATATAATATCATGTTATGTTTGTCTCCCCCTTTGGGGCATAATCTACTTAATATTAGAAAACATTTTATTTTAACTAAACTCCCTCCCAATAATAGATCTTTGGTATCATATCTTCCTTACTGTAGTTACAGTCTCTTTCAAGAAATTCCTTTTTAAGAAATTAGTGCTCTGATTTGTCATTACAAAGCATATAATGTCTGTAGAAGGGTGGCTTACTGCCTGGGACCACTCAGAGTTAACCATAGCTTTATAAATTTTGTCCCTTTTTAACACACAGATAGTTGTTGCTCATATCTCAGCCACCAAAATGCACCTACCATTCTCCAAGTTCAACCCCTTTATGTTCACAAAGAATAGAAACAAGTTCCAAATAACACTGGTCACTGGTACCAAGGCATCTTCTAAACCTCACTGGGAAATCCTCTTCAAATATTCTCTTCATTTCAGATACAAGACCAACAGAGTGTCCAAATCTGACTCCCGAATACCACCAGATAAATTAAATTTGAAAGACTTCCACCTCCTCCATGTTCAAGCTGGGTTGTATACCAGTGAGGTAGGAGAGCTGAAACTTTGCAGATAAAGGCCAGTATACATATCCCTTCTACTCTATGGAGTAAACTGTTACTTGATAGGAAAATATTGCTATCTTCCTCTCCTCCACGTCACTACAGTCACTGCATCTGTTCCTACTGTTCATGGCACGTTGGTCATGTTTTGCATCCCATGAAGTACTTAGGAGAAAACCACAGTTTCTGGATCCCAGTTAGACTGAGGCATAAGCCAGTACCTTAATTGTGCATCACTGCTCAGATTAGTTTTCTGCAAATGTTTACAGAAACAGCACTTGGCATCTGGGAAACTACTTGTGTCCAGCATTAAATGCCAGCTGAGAAAACTCCTTCTGAAATTTGATTTTGGATATAGACATCTACAGTCAATAAAAGTTGTAGTTTAGCCATTTATATCTGTATCACAAGTTTGACTTTAAATATATCAATAATGGGTTATATAGATGGTAATGTATTTGGGAGAATATGACTAGATAGTGGACATAAAACATACAATGCCTGGAAGTCAGGATAATATGAAGAAAGCTTTCTACTAACACTGAAGAATAAGATCTTAAAGAATAAGCTTTCTTCATCAGGCTGAAATTCCAAAATACAGTCAATAGGTCCAAAGTTACAGACATCCCTTTCCTAAAGAGCATATATATTTACATCACCTGATAAGCATGAATTACACTTTACAATGTGGATGCTAAAACTTCACTGCAAAGAAAATATATTTAAATTAAGTACACATGACTGTTCAAGCACTCTGTTTAGAATTATTATTCACATTCCATTATAATTTGCATATATTTAACAAATATTTATGAGCCAATTAGTTGCATAACAATGCTGAGCATTTTACAACATTTACATGAGCACAGAGCTGTGAAAATATTGACTAATTGTTATCAAATAGATCCTTATTAATGGCAAGAAAATAATTAGTTACATATATCATAAATATTTATTTGGGAAACGTAAGCGAACACCACCTTCCCTTATTTATCTGATTTATACAACACTTCTGATACCTATGAAGCAAAAGAGAGCAGTATAATATAAAAGTTTATGATTCATTACAAAAAATCAGTTCCTACCAGTGTTTGTCATTCATAAATAATTTGCTGGTTCATTTATGCTCAAACATGGATCTATTATATATGCTTTATCCACTCAAGGTATATTGCAAAATACATATATGTAGGAGGATGGTTGCAAATACACTTGCTCCTTTTTTTATTTGTTTTCAATTCTTATACATCATTTTTACCCTGATTACAGAAAAACTTTTAAAATACAAGTAACATGAGAAAAAAAGATATTATTATGGTCCAAATATGTGTTGCTAGGAATGCCAAATGAAAATAAAGTGTTAGAAAAAAATATGAAGAAATATATCTACAGAATTAAATACATCTCATTATATGTGACACCCTAATTTTTAAGGAATCTCCTTCATTTTTATTGCAAGGTGGAGGAGATGGAAAGAAGAGGTTCTTGTTTATATGCTTCATTTTAAATAACATCATCCATGGCCTTTTAAAAAAATATTAATTTTCTTCACAGCATGCTATTTGGTATCCTCATTTATATCCTGCCTCTGAGAGTGCATTCATACTTGCTTTGCTTTAAGCATGTGACTAATAGAATTTATTTCTCCAGGTCTACTTAAGTACCTAAAAATAAAAAAGACTGAGTCTTACCAGGCTGTCATAAGAAAGCTAATGTAAGTTATGTTGCTAAATAAATACATTTAACTATTCAATATTAATGTGGGCAGAGTTAAGGCTGAGAGTTTCATTTTAATATTTCTTAGCCTTAAAGGAAAATAAATATAAAGTTATAGCAGAAAAATAGGGGTAAAATTCGAGTCATGTAAATAACCAACAAAATAAGACTTACTGTAAAAAAGCACGAGTGCTGATTTTAGAGCTGATCTCCCACCAAACAACCCATCACCCTCTTCCACTGTTCAGGTGAAAGACCAAAGGGACTGCTGTTTCCAGGAAGCTCAGTTAGGACTCAATGAGTGCAACATTCTAATTATTTTATAGTAATATGGTAGCACTTGCACAGTAATGCATATCACTTCACTGTTTTGTGCTGCCTCAAAGCTCATTATCCAGTCTGGTCCCATTCCCTTTTTCACCAAGAATCAGAATGATTTGCACAAATAGCAATAGCAGCCACACTACTTCCACATTGCAGCTAAAGGCTAAGGTCTTGATTACCCAACAATAGCATAAGTCTGCTTCCAGAGTGTTGTCAGTACCTTGCTTTTCCTGGAACTGCCAGAACAAATGTGTTGTGTCCACAATATATACCTAATTCATAGATACAATCTCTGGAAGCAACACTTAGACAAAAGATAACTCTACATAAATCTAAAGAATCTTCTTACAGAGACAAGATTACCTGTAGTTGGCAAACTAGAGTCTGTGATTTCAGAAAACCCAATATATGTACAAGAGTTTATAAAGTGGTCTTTGCACATATCAAAATGTAAAGATTGGGTTGTCATAGTCAATCCTATTGAAATTAATTGGTATCTCATCTCAAATACATTAGGTCAGAAGGAAAAGCTCAGGCTATATGTAAAACCCCTAGAGATACTTAAGAGACGTGTAGATGTGGTGCTGGGGGACATGGTTTAGTGGTGAATTGGCAGCGCTAAGTTAATGATTGGACTTGACAATCTTAGGGGTCTTTTCCAACCAAGGCTTTTCTATGATTCTGTGAAAATGTTTTCAGATGTTCATACAACATAGTATTTTTCATTATTTTACATAATTCCTAAGTGATTTAACTAATCAGTTCTCCACACTAAAATACCAGTGAAATCACAAGCTGCATTATTATTAATGGTGGTTAAAGAGTGGTCAAAGGATGTTTTAAAACAGAATAGAACAAGACTATTTCAGTTGGAAGGGACTTACAATGATCATCTAGTCCAACTGCCTGACCAGTTCAGGGCTGATGAAAAGATAAGCAAATTATTAAGAGCATTGTCAAAATGCCTTTTAAACACTGACAGGTTTGGGGCATTGACCACCTCTCTAGGAAGCTTGTTCCAATGTTTGATCACCTCTTGGTAAAAAATGTTTCCTAATGTCGCAGCTGTCCCCTGGTACAGCTTCAAGCCATTCCCATGCTTCCTACCACTGGGCCCCAGGGAGAAGAGAACAGCACTTCTCTCTCCAGGTCCCCTCCTCAGGAAGCTGCAGAGAACAACAAGATTGGCCCTCAGCCTCCTTTTCTCCAAACTAGACAAGCCCAAAATCCTCAGCTACTCATCATAGGACATGTCTTCCAGCCCTTTCACCAGCTTTGTTGCCCTCCTCTGGATGCATTTGAGTACCTTAACACCCTTCTCAAATTGTGGGGCCCAGAACTGCACACAGTGCTCAAGGTGAGGCTGCACCAACTGAATACAGTGGGATAACCACCACTTTTGACTGGCTGGTGATGCTGTGTTTGATGCAATCCAGGATGCGGTTTGCTTTCTTGGCTGCTGGGGCACACTGCTGACTCATATTGAGCTTGCTGTCAACCAACACTCCCACGTCCCTTTCTGCAGGGCTGCTCTCAGCTACTCCTCTCCCTACTTATTCTTGTGCCTGGCGTTACTCATCTTAAGTGTAGAATCAGGCATTTGGACATGTTAAATTTCATCCCATTAGTCATAACTCAACAATCCAGTCTATCAAGATCCCTCTGCAAGGCCTCTTGTCCCTCAAAAGAGCCAACAGCACCTCCTAGTTTGGTATTATCAGCAAAGTTGCTAATGGTGCATTCAACTCCTGCATCCAGATAGTTGATAAATACATTGGACAGAACTTGCCTTAGAACTGAACCCTGAGGAACACTGCTGGTGACCAGTCACCAGGTAGATGTAGTCCCATTCACTACAACCCTTTAAGCTCTGCCCTTCAGCCAGCTCTTCACCCAGTGCACTGTGAACCTGCTCATCCCACAGCTGGACAACTTGTCCAGAAGTTGACAGTATCAAAAACCTTACTAAAATCCAGAAAATTACATCCACCACCTTCCCTTCACCAGTTAGGCAAGTGACTTTATCAGGGAAGAGCATCAAATTAAACAGGACTTTCCTCTGAACAGGAGGAAAAACTTCTTTACTTTGAAGGTGACAGAGCACTGGAACAGGCTGCCCAGAGAGGTGGTAGAGTCTCCTTCTCTGGAGACATTCAAAATCCACCTGGACATGATCCTGTGCACCCTGCTCTAGGTGAACCTGGTGTGGCAGGAGGGTTGGACTAGATGATGTCCAAAGGTCCCTTCTAACCCCGACCATTCTGTGATTCCATGGCTTTCCCTTTGTGAACCCATGTTGACTGTGCCTGATGATAGCATTATTCTTTAAATGCCTTTCAATAATACCCAGCATAATTTTCTCTGTAATTTTTTCAGGAACAGAGGTGAGACTAACAGGTCTGTAGTTTCCTAGGTCTTCCCTCATGCCCTTCTTGCAAACTAGAATAACATTGGCCAGCTTCCAGTCAGCAGGGACCTCCTCAGACTTTCAAGACCTTTGGTAGATGATCAAGAGAGGTCCTGTCATAACATCCACTAGCTCCTTCAGAACTCTGGGATTAATCCCATCAGGCCCCATGGACTTATGAAGATTCAACTAATACAGCTGGTCCCTTACAATCTTAGTATCCACAAATGGAAAGTCACTATTCCCATGCTCACAGTCCTCTGACTCTGGGACTGGGCAGCCCAAGGTCTGTCAGTATTGTTAAAGACTGAGGCAAAAAAAAAAAATTACTGAATGCCTCCACTTTTTCTTCATCCCTATTAGTCACCATAGCGATGGTCACCCTCTTCAACGAGTCCAATGTTTTCTTTAGAACTTCCCTTGCTATTAACATACTTTAAAAAACCCTTCTTGTTATCTGACACAACACTGGCCAGTTTCAACTCAAATTGCACTTTAACCTATTGCGTCTTCTTCCTGCATACATGAACCACAGTTTTACATGGCATAAACAGTGAAACCATTCCCTAATCCCTGGTTACTGAAAGAATTTCCAGCTCTAAATGGGGTTTACACAGACCAGTTTGCATGGACTGTCTCTGAGTTTACAATTCAGCCATGTTTCCTTCACATACCATATACATGAGAAAAATCAACAGAAGGAGGAAATAAATCCTTGAATTTGAGTACTTCAGTGATTATGTAAATTATTTCATTGTAGAACAGTATAATAAGTTGCAGAAGTCCTAACAAAAGTATACAAAATCAGTTACATCTGGGGAAATCTACTTTAAATATTATTTCACATCATATCTCTGATCTGTCATTTGGAAAATTGTATCAACCTCCTAGTAAAGCATTCATGGGACTATTTTATCAGTCCAGTTAAGTATCTTTACTGATATAAAATGAATTTTGCACTGGATGCATAAACCTTAATGGAAAAGCCTGGCAAAGATCTCAAACAATCCAATGGTCCAGACTTCATATAACATATCTGGCAGCCTTTCAATGGATCTTGTTTCCTTGTGTGGAATGACACATTTATCAAACTTGACAAATACATTTTGCATCAGTGCCATAAAAATTTATCTTCTCCATTTGTTTTTGCTTCTAAGAAGCTTCAGTACATGTAGAATTAAAAATTGGGAGAATAATCCAACCATAAACTGTTAGGCCTCAGAACTGAAAAGTAAAAAGCCGAATTGATTCTAACAGAAAATGAAAGAAAAAAAATGAATTCTCCAGCAGAAATGTTAAATACTGTCCTCTTTAACTGTACAAGCTGAAATTACCAACCATGGGATGAAAAGGAGAGAGAAGTGTAAAAGCAGAAACAATTGCTCACAGGATCTTATTCTTCGAACTGGACATACACCTGCTGAAATTTTGATGTTTACACCAAAGATGAACCTGAACCATATCAGCTACAAAAACTATTTAAATAAGTTACTTTCAATTTTCACCACTGTCTTTAAAACTTCTACAAATTATGAGCATCTGGAGAAGACATCATCCCAATATATCTACAGTTAGAGAATTTCAGTAACAGCGTGCAGGACTGCTCAAACACTAAGTGGTCTTCAGTTTTAGTTGGTGTCTCTGAGCCTCACTACCCCTGCTATGTCAGTTCAGAACAATGATGCATTTGCCTGTTTATACATGGGGCAAAAAGGCTGTTCATATGTACATGTTCCACTCTTACCATTACAGAAACTCTTAAGAATCAAAAATAACAATATGTATGCTGTGGCAAAAAAAATCAGGATTCAGGCCTTTAAGTCTTTGTCATCACAATTACACCACAAATCGCATAGAAGATCATAAGAAACATGAACATTCAAATAAATTGTACTCTCAATCTGACAGCATGTTTTCACAAATAGTCATGCATGTTTCTCCAGTTAAATCTCAAAGTTCCGCAATCAACTCAGTCTTTTCACAAGTCTCCTGTTAATCAAGTTCAATTACCATGTGAAGATTTTAAAACATGACATTATACATTTTCCAGTATTACCAGCTCTTTTATGAAGCATAGAAAACACACTGTCCAAGCCCCACTGAATTTGAATTTAAGGCCTTGAGATCTACAAGGTTCAGCAACATCTCAGAATTTGGCACACAGACCATCCAAAATCTCATAACTACATACAACACTATAATGTCTATGCTGAGAAAGGTCATGCCGGTCATAAGCAGAGGTAAGCCAGAAAGAACGCTAAACTTTTCTCAGAGGGTATATAAAACCACTTTTGTTAGCTCAGGCTTATATATTTATATATTTTTTTGTTATGTAGAAATAAGAGGCTAACGAAGGAAAAAAAGTCCATATAATATATGTATAGATGTACATAGTTACACATGTACATATATAATGCAAAAGTAATTTACATTTTAGATAGGGATTCAGCAATTCAGTTTAGGCTTGTAGTTGAGAGCACAAATTAAAAAAAAATAAATCAAGTTTAAATATGAGTGCCCACATAAGACATTACACTAGCTTTATACGTTCTGTTTGAAATCCTAAATATTTAGTTAAACTATCAATGCTTTACGTTTAGAAGAAAAAGTGTAGCTGAAGGCATGTGTACACAGACAAAAAAACTACAAAATTTGAAAGTAATCCGTCATTTGCGATACATTCACATCCATATTGTTCAAAACCTGGAACAGCAGAGCCACTTGGGAGGCAAAAAACACACTTAGAAGTGGAATATTTTCTGTTACAAATAATCCATTCTTCTTCATTGGCTAAATTCCTACTTTCCTCCAGGACAGGAGATGACAGCAATAGTTGAATAAGTAATCAAAATATTATAAAAAAGGATGAGCAAAATCTGATAGCTGTTCCTCTCCTATTTAGTAAAGCTTACAGTCAATAAGCAAGCTGGTTCACTGATGGCAACAGAACCAACTCAAACACTTGCAATGGAAATGTTCTTACTGGTGCCAGTGCCAATGTAGCTACTTTGCATATCTACGTGATATAAATCATTTCTTGTGGTGTAAGTCAATGAGGAATCAGGATTTCTGGTGAGCAGTGGAACATACAACTAATTAGCAAGCTGACACTCCGATGTTGCTGCTGGAGCAGAGACAGGATGCACTGCAAAAAAGACAGTTCTGTGGAGTTACAAAAAAATGAAAGGGCTGCTTGTGTAAAAATCCAGGAAGAATAGTGCATGATTGATTCTGAGCTACTAAGTTTGAAGCAATATAAAAGGTTTCACTTCAAGTGCCAGTGATGAATCATGCTGAGTCTGGCCTGGGTTTCCAATCTGTATGCAGGGGAGAGCATGTATTCCCCGTTCTACGGAGCTCTTGTATTGTTTCAACAGAGATCCAGCCTCAGACATGGAGGAAAGATGGAGCTGTGAACCATGTCAGATTTGTATCTCCTGATGCTGCACTCAGACACCACGTGGTGTCTTGAGGCAGACAAGGCTTGTCGTTACACGAGAGGTGTCAGAGGACAGAAAAGTCAGAACATTCACTTGTCTTACAAAACCGGCTCGGAGAAATAAGTACCTTGTTTCCTCTGGTGTACAAAAGTAACCTGTGATTTTCATTCAGCATTTCTAGGTATATGCAGCAAAAACAGATATTCTGTGTTAGTACTGGTAGTAAAAGTTGGAACAGTTGCACAGAATTAGTGTACTATGCATTTTCTAGAGCACAGAAAAAATAATGCATTCCCCATTCCTGGAAGTATACAATTAATTAAAGATGCTAACACTGCAGTTAGTTTTATAGAGAAAAATCTTAAAAAAAATAGAAAATCTCTTTGACGTCAACAGTGCTGCTTGTACCTGTGTAGTTTCAACTATCTGAAAACTGCTGTAGGTTAAGGGGGTAGGATGAAGATACTTCAGGAACCACTGAAATATCACAAACTATGATATTTAGACACATGGTAGGGAATAACAGTGGGATTTGAATGAGAGAGAAGAGTAAGATGTTAGCAGCCAAAACAATGGTACATATAGGCAAAGTGTAGCTGGATGATCCCAAGAAGTAAAGACAGAAGATGAAAGCCCGAGGGCACAGGAGATCATGAATAAAATGAACGTGTGAACCAAAACACTGAGATACTACAGTGCGATGATGTCAGGAGCGGAGAGAGAAATGCAAAGCTCATGTTGACTGGTGAAACTGCAAAAGGCCTGGAAGGGGTCTAAAAAGATAGCTACCAGCTTAGGCAGCAGCAGGAACAAGTGATGGAGACAGACTGCTAGGTACCATTTGCATGATACTGCCGTAATAAATCATGGGAAAGGGAAGCCTGCAGGGGAACCCTAACATACCATGTCAGATTGTGAGGTTGTTCTAATGTTTCATTCTTTTCAATGATAAAGCAGCAGTAGCAGAGCTAGAACTGCTAAGGATGAGCATGAAGGACGATAGCACCTTGCTGAATCTGTTATGAATCTAATGGATCATGTTCATCACTGAAAGAAGTAATACCAGAAAAGAGAGGATCCTTGAATCATTCAGTGGTTCCTCCTAGCATCATTTCTTTTGTATCTGCTAAACAGCACAGCTCAACATAGCATTGATCTAGCTTTCCATAACTAATATTTATTTATTTTTTAAAAAAAAACATAAACAACAGCCTAATTTTTAAACAACTAAAAGGTGCACGACATAGACAAGAGACAATTAATAACCACAGCTGTGATCAAAAAAAGAAAGGTTTGGAAATAGAGGGAAAATCTACCTTTCCCCCCTTCACATGCTTCTTCAAGCTGAAATTCATGAGTTGAGTTAATGTATAAAGCACCTATTGTAAATATTTTCAAAGTACAACTTATGGGGCGATGGAACTAAAAGAATATTTTAAAATGTTCTTTAAAAAGAGCCAAGACATAAAATACTTCTAGTGTCACGATTTTTCTTTTACAATTTCACTCAGAATAAAAAAGGAATGAAAAATAAAACAAAAGAGACAAAAGTATGCTTTTCCTCAAAAGGTCATTATAGTATTTTGTTACTTTCCTCTACAGAAGCAATTCTCTGAGCAAATAATGAGTCCTTCATGTCAACTCCTTAGCAAATTGAATTAAAATTCTTTCTGTAAATGTGGTTATTCACATTAAATCAACTCATTAAAAAGATGGCTGAAGAGTATCACTAGTAATGAGAACCATTTACAATGCAGTCTGCCAAACAGCTTACACATGCAAGCTGGGCTCAGTACACAGAGTGCTGCCACAAGCCACCCTAAGTCAGGTATTTGCATTGCTGTATTGACATTAACACTTCCCATTACTGGTGAATTTTCAGTACCTGTACCATGAAATTTTACTTCTGCTATACACTGTAGCTGAAAGCATTTCATTCTTCATTCATGTAATAA
Organism: Podargus strigoides; assembly: GCA_028020825.1. NCBI lineage: Eukaryota > Metazoa > Chordata > Aves > Caprimulgiformes > Podargidae > Podargus > Podargus strigoides. The sequence continues at coordinate 59,933,503 of CM051620.1, forward strand.
TGTATAAATTGATAATCTAACTTTCATAAAGCACAAGAAATACCTAATGCCAGGACACTACTAGATGGTCAGATTCCATTACAGCAATGTAGGATGTTCCTGTCCTCAGACCTTATCTTTCCACTCCTGTTGCACAACAGAAGCAAACACGCTGCAGGTGCCCAGCCTACTCAGATGCTCACAGGCTCAAGCAGCATCTGAGGGACTAACAATCAAGCTGGATATTAAAGGCTAAGAGGTGGGTTGGATCAGACTTTATCCAGTGGAGTTCAACATGGTAAAAAGGCTACTCAGCAGTGGACTGAAGTCCATGTTGTCAATATAAACCACAGCAGATTGTACTAGTGGATTTGGTAAAAGGTAGGAAGCAGCCCTAATACAAAATGGAGGAGAGGGTAAGAAATGCCTTGCTTAATTCCTCAACAGAAGGTGAATCCTACAAAATCAAAAGTATTCTGTAACACTCTGTCAGAATTATAGTCAGACTGGAAATTCCAGTACCAGCACACCTAAAACAAGCAGGGAGCTTAAAAGGGGTAGGTGGGCATCTGGGAGATGAAAGCACCTTAGACAACTGCAGCTAGAGTCTAAAAACATGCAGCCAGGAGAAAAAACAGTTCTACAGGAACAGGAGGAGGCAACCTGGTAGGAAGGGCAGAACATGTGGAGGCAGTGTGTGCTGTAATACACTAGAATCCTAAAGAAAGGTTTTAGCAGTGCCACAAAGGGATGAAGGTAAGCAGTGCAGAGCCTCTGGGTTCTGAAGCAATGTCCTCCTGGTTCACTGTGCAACTTTGCACACTTACTTTACAGCAGATAATCCACTCCTTTGCTTCCATGTTCTCTGCATAAACCCAGGTTAGATGTGGATCAGTTAGTTTTTCAAGCTGCTGCTCCATCTGATGTAATCTGTTCTTGGGATTTGTGTCCTTTTAATACAATTAGCTACTCTGAGCTACTGTTATTTTTGCTCAGGTCAAATTTCTAGTCTTTATTCCAAGAAACTGCTACTTGCTGAACCATGTTATTAGAAAGATAAAGAGTAACTTTGGTACTTTCCTGTTCCATTGGTGCTGTAATTCAAACTATAAACAGAAGCTTGCTGGGGGGGAGAGTTGACAAATCATTCTGTCATATTAATTTTAGTAAGACTTATTATACCAGACCTATTACTGAACACTTCACCCTCCATCTGTGCCTTTTCAGTATTAAATATTGCCAGTTTCACACAGATGTCTTATAAAGCTGTGCATTAAAATGAACGTTTCTTCCACTTACTGGTGCCTGCACTGGACTGTTTTACCTCCTCCTACCACACCTCTTTTTCAAGGTATACATGTCCTAAACCCTTCAAACTGTTTCTGCCCTTTTCTACTTCAAGAGATTTTTATCATGATCACCAGATTATGTTTTTGGCTGAAATGGACCAGCTGCTCTCTACTGCTGTCTGAAGGGGAATGAATAGAGCCAAAAATGGCTTAGAATTACTTGTTCTTTTTGGTGAAACCGGACTATTTTACTACAATCTTATTTAAGATAAGAGATATTATTTTTTTGCTTCCTTAGACTAATGTTTTTCTGCTTCTGCTATAGGTTTTGATTTTTTTTAGTAAGATAGTTATGACTATCATTATTTATAAAGTAGCATGCTGTTTCATTACAGTCTCTTTAAACAATTATTTTTTCTGATGAATAGGGACCATTATGAGAAAAGTTTCAGAAAAGAACTTCCAGGTTTTTCCAGGAAAAATCATACATTATCTTAATCCAATGTGCTTGCAATTCTCTTCCTTACTGCAAAGTTTCTGTCAGTTTATTCTAGCCATCCATACAATTTGATTAACTTTTGCTTTGTTTTAAGGAATACTGTTTATCCTTAAACTTCTATTTATCATATTGAGGATTCTTTATAGGAAGGACCACAGAAGGATACCACAGCACCAAAGCATATTGGACTGTGGCTCCCTCTAGATGTGCCATTTGTTTTAAAATGCAGCTGTGTAAGCCATATTTTCTGTTCTCACCTATTTAAGCTCTCAGGTCCTCACAAAAATTTTTTAGAGAATTCTCAGGGCTCAGATCTTTGTAAAAATAAGCTATTTTTAAAATTTTATTTCTATCAGACAGATGAAAAGAAAATGCAATATGGCTACATCCTCAAAGATATTGAGTTAAATCTAGTTCTATGAACTTTTTAAAATGAGTAAACAAACCCATCTTAGAGCTCACATTTTCCATTGTGCCATGAAAACAGTACATTAGAAGTTTCACTACCAGGCCTCAATATGGCAGAATATCAGTGGCCAAGGACAGAGGAAAATGACTTGCTATTATATTACTATAGACCAAATTTTCAGGTTAGGAAGCAGGAGCACCAAAACAGCAACAGTGTGCGCTGGATGTCTTCTAATTGTTGTCAAGAGGCCAACATTATTCTGATGTCCCTGGAGGTGCTTCCCTGCATGCCTCCTCTCTGCCACTCTGCCAGCAAGTGGTTCCCTGTCAGAACACTGTGCAAACAGAGCTAAAAAGAGAAAGAATCAAGAGTGCTCCTGCTGTACAGAGTAAATTAAGTCAAGAGGATATTGATGAGATTCCTAATTTATTTAACACATACATTGAATTCAGAATAGGAATAAAACTTCATCTGTCACCATTCATCAGCTACAAATTGCCTAGGGCCATGAGCCTGCTGCTATAGCCTGCTCCTCATTCTCCTTGGTTTTGCCCAATTTAGTTTTGTTTTTCTTTTTCTCTCTTGTCCTGTGCTTCATTTGTGACTGAACAATTTAAAACATAAATGTTCTGTTTTGTTGCAGTCAACAAGCTGTTACCTCACAACCTTTAAAATGACAGATGACAAATTTCTTAAAGTAGAATAAGGTTTTCTCTTCAGAGCTCTAAAAGCTCTCTGCACTGTGTAAAAAGAAACCCTTTCTGAAAAATAACTGAGAAAATAAATTTTCAGTAGCAGCTGTTCTTCTTGACTGCCTAGATAACCCTTTTCAAGTAGAGGAGAGATACATATGTATATACTGAGCTACAACAGACTAGTCATTCCTTATCAAAGGATTTTCTCTTTCATCAGGTAAGCTGAAAATAACTGAAGAGAACCACATCAAGAAAGGTGAAACAACAACAGATGTCACCCCTTATCCCTACAGCTTTCAAAATCTTTTTCATATTCAGAGATCTGCAGAATAAATGGTCATCTGGATATGTAGAGAACTCTTCAGTTACAGGCTTCAAGAGACAAAATAGTTCCCTCAAGGGCTATAGTAGGGGAACCTTGAAGGTTGTTCAACTTGGGAGTCTGAAGGACATGCACTATACAGCCAAGGTGGGAAAAAACACAGAGAACTGGCATATTCAGGGAAAACTGGAGAAGCCAGCTCCAAGCCACCTCCTCTTCTCCCAGATTAGATATTACTCTTCAAGGCACTATTGCCATCCCAAGTGGGATTGCACTTCTGCACAGAAGTGTTTGTACTGCCCTAACCTGTTGTCATGACCCTACTAAACCAAACTACAGAAGAAAACATTGATCAATAGCTGCCTCGTCCCCAGCCACCAGGTTTTCTGTTGGACAGAAAAGGGAAATCAATCTGCAGAGAAGAAAGGAAACAAGTTAGATGACTGAAAAGTAAAAACTTAATTAAAAAAAAAATAAAAGTGTAAAGAAATATAAAATAGATAACAGATGGGAAAAATAAATAGTAAGCAACAGAATGGGATCACGGCAGGAAGAACAAGGGAACACAGCTACCTGCCATCACCATCAGGAATGCTGAGAAGGGAAGGGCTGGGCAGCCTGTCCCTTCTCCTGCCGTATGTGTGCTCCCATAACCAGGAACTGAAGGAAATGGGCTTTGCTCCCTAATCTTTCTGCTACTAGAAAAGCCTTTAACAAACCAGTGTGGATGTAGTACCACTATTTCTAAGAAAGCACTGAGGGTTTCTTACACCTTGCTTGTCCTCAGCAGCTGCAAGTTTCAATTTCTCTCAAGACAATAATTTTCTGACCAACTTCTTTTCTTTCCCTCTGCTCCTTTTACATCTGCTTCCTGTCAGCCCCCTCCTTCTCCTCTTCTTTTTCTTTATCTTCCCATGTTTATTCCAGTGCTCCTAGATCCCACCCATCCTGCTTCAAGCCAGTATTATCAACTTACCTTGAAATACACACACATATACTTATGACAGCAGAAAGAATCAGTTATCTGTTCGACCACAGGAAGCAGAGGTTATGTAGTATTAGCTTTAAAAGGGGCTCAGAACACAGATATACTACCAATTCATTGAGAAGTTTACTTTTCCAATGGAAAGTTAATGAAGATAACATTAGCAGGAAACATGCTGCGAACAAAAAAAAAATTCACCGAGTTCTGGTTATTGCTTTTTATGCTAACTTCTGAGCAGAATGATTAAGCAAAGATGACCATGGCTAACAAAACATCTATGTGATCCAGTTCAAGAAAAGCCAATGAAAGGAATGAAGATTTTGCTTTTTTTTTTCAGGTGGGACGTTCAGAGGAGGACACTTTTGATGTGGGACCAGAACATGAGAATAGAGTAAATCGATAAAACAAAGATTTTTTTTTCAAGTCTCATCACAGTAAAATTCCAAAATAAAAAAAATCAGCTTGAATAAAAATTTATCCAAACAATGTTTCTGAAGGCAGCTGAAATGTTTTTAGAAATGTTTGGGAAATGCTGAAACATTTCCTTTTCTTTTTTTATGCTTTAATATAAATATCTTAAAACAAAGAGCAATCTAGTGACCTTGATGCCTTCACCCAAAACCTTTCACTTCTGTGCAACATATCCAGAGAAAAATTGGAGTGCTGTCATCTCTACATTTTCAGAAATACGCATCATTTCAATGATTCTGGTGTGTTTGGGGTTTATTTGGTCTGGGGCTACTTTTGAACAACCTCATGAGAAAAAGCAATAGATTCCTGGATAAAACACCCACATTTCTCAGTTGGAAGTAATTACACAGAATGTATCCACTTTTACACACGAGCTCTAATTTTAGTCATTAGCCCTGGGTCCAGCATAACATATGACCTGTGAAATCCACTTAATCCATCTACTGAACCTGAACAGAAATAGGCTGTTTCAGATGATGATTGAGAACATATTCCTTTCCTTCTCTGTTAACTGTAGAAAGCCTAATAAGTGTAGGCTAGGGAGACTTCACTGAGATGTCCACAGTTGGATGATACACATATCCTCCTTCTAGACTCATTGAATCAGAACATAAAAACTTCTTTAGTCCATCTCATCAATTTACATCAGCAATACTCTGGAATAACAAATGTCTTACCATAGACGTTTCCAGTCTTGCAGAGATATACACTTAACCTCACTATTGTTGTAAGTGATAACCAGTGCAACTTCTCAAGATAGGAACACACAGAGCCCAGTACAGAGAATTCCCAGTCTTGGTTGTTGCTTTCAGTGCTACATCTCTACTAACACAATTAGTTACCATACAAAGTTTAACATGAGACTTTCTTGCACAATACCTCCATGCAGCTCTGTACTGCTGTCACAATATTATCATTTTTGTAGATTCGGTTATTCTGGGATTGTCACACACATTTACTCACTTGATATTTAATTATTGCATTTGTGATTTCAGATAAGAAACCATGCACTACTTGAAAACAGCAAATTATTAAAATTTAATTCTTCTCCTTCCTCCCAAGATATTAAGTGTTATTTTGCGTTTGACAAGACCTCAGGCTAGCTCAGCGATTGCCTTTGTACCTGCCCATGACTGGGAGAACAGAAGTTTTTCCTGATTGTTTTCTCTCCCAGTACTTACACTGTTGTGGTGGGACCACTTCCAGTTTGTCAGAGACAGCAGGCAAGCATCTGTACAGAGTCCCAGAACAGATGCACTGGTGAATGTAAACTGATACCAATAAATAAATAAATAATAAAAATATTAAACCATCAGATTAAGAACTCTTCCACCTGCCAAGGTTTTGATGTGTAAATGGAATGCTTAATGGGCTGCACTAATATAATTAACTTATCATCATTATAAAAGTATATTGATCTTGTGGCTCCATTTTTAAATCTTACTTTTCCTAGTAAATTGACATCTTCACCTGTATTTTGCATTTCCAGTTCTAATAACTAGGTACTTCAGGCGCTTCACCTTTAAAATCTTACAGCAAAACAAACTCCTCCTAATTCCATAACCTCCAAAATTCTGTTTTCTTCAGTAAAAGTATAATTAGGAGGTCAAAAAGGAAACACCACTTTGCTTTTCACTGCAAGCAGTAGAAGAAAAAGTCTGGTAATATATGCAACCTGGTAGGCTTCCATTCTGCCCTTAAAACAGTTAATTCAACCAGATCTCATGCATACATTCCCCCTAGATAGATTTCCCTCATTAACTTAAATAACAGCAGACATAAATCTTGACATAATCTTCCCCCTGAACTTTACTGTCCGTAAAGCATATGGAGTCTTCTTTGCCAGGGAGAAACTCAGTCATTTTTACACTCCTGGTGTGGATCCAGGGGATTATATCAGTCTGGCTGGCATGATGAACCAGCAAAATAACTGTACCTCTCTTTTATTGAATCTTATCAGATTACTAAGTTTTTAACAGCCACATAAAAGGTTTACAAACTGAACCTTAAATTTATAACTGTAGATAAACAAACTGTGAGTCACCATTGATGCCAAAACCTATACTCGGTTACAAATGTGGATCCGACATGATCAATGCCACCAGTATAATATTCTGTCTCTTTCCATTCATACACTTGGATCAGGGGTACTATAGCTGCTACAGCCAAACTGTTCATTTCCTACTGTAGACTCTTGCTCTGAGTTGAGTACCTGCACATGTAAATCATTTATCATTTCCTTTCAATTTCTCTCACACACCATTTGCAGCAGGAAGCAAAGCTTTTCCTGTTGAAAGAGGGAAGGAATTCTGCCTTTCACATGTGTCCTGAATCAGGGTGGGATGGGTAGAAAAAGACCAGATTAAGACTTGAAATGGTTGAGGAAAGTTGCAGAATTTACTTTAGTCATGGATTAGTCACATTAGTGTGGGAGGTTCGTGAACAGTCCACGATGAAAGGGCATTTAGAAGAGCATGAAGGGTAGGAAAAGGCTAAAAAAGGACAGTCCGGAAAAAAAATTTAAAAGGCTTAGAGGTGGAGATAAGAGAAGACTAGGAAATACTCAGAGCAGCGGAGGACTTCAGTAATATGTCGTATTTGGAAGACAGACAGAAAGCAGTGTGTAAGCAAGAACACAGGCTGACAGAGCCTCAGTGGAGACAATCCTTCATTTCCAGTTCGAATGGGCTACTTTTCCCTTTCTTTCTGATAGGATGGCCAACTTTAATTTCCTGTACGTTTAATCATCAGATTTATGAGGACATCTGAAATTCTTTAATCTATGAAATCGTGTAGACATACTTCTAAATTTTTTAAGATCCCAGATGACTATCAAGATTCTTAAGTATCATCGCCATTTAATGGAAACAGTGTCGTGGTACTGTTACTTCGTATAGATACATAGACAGATAGATGGACAGACATTTATATCAATCATAGATTACCTTTTATGTCCCCATAGACTATACCTTAAGAACACTATAAACTATATAGATTTTGCAGATAGGCAGATCTGTAAAGAAAACAAATTAGACAAATCTTTTGTTCATCTCTTCTATGGCTCAAGAACTGATACATCATCACTGCTCAAAGTAAAACATAAAGAGATGATATTTTTAAATTTATTTTCTGCCCCAAGCCTCTGGGAACATGGAGAAAAAAAAAAAACAGTGATAAACAAGGATTTCTCTTCTTAGTAAGACACAGATACACAACAAATCACTGGAGGAAAGTTCCTCTGCAAAAATGGGAAAGTTAAAAGGATTTCTCAATGTCCTGCTTGACAATTAATCTTCTGCTTAATCAAAACCATATGGATAAATAATATTTTTCCTGTCAACAAGGCTAGATTTAATAAGACTAGGATGCTTACAAATTAGACAACTGCAGCCCCAGATTTTTTAGACACCTCTGACAGCCAGAAATGGCAGTCTAGATAACTTTGGCTTTGGAACAGCATTGGCTTCAAAAAAGAGACTTTTACAGATTTGAGCATTCTGATTCATCAGAGAGCTGGAATAGCTCATCACTGGGAGTTCAAAATTCACAGTACCCTATACTGAAGTTTATGTTCCTGTGTGGTCTACTCAAGGATCCTGCTCTAACAAGGAGGTTGGACTAGATGATCTTTGCAGGTTCCTTCCAACCCCTACCAGTCCATGATTCTGTGAAAAAGACAATCAGTATCTAAAAGGCAAGAAAAGGTTAACACACTAGTGTATGAGAAACCCAGTTGCCTTTGCATCCAGGAACCTTGACTGAGACTGTAGTCAGAGACCAACACTGTCTGTCAGCATCTACCTCTATTCTGCCAGCAAACAGAGAAAGAAGTGGGAGAGCAAGCAGGAATACGCCAATCTCCTAGGTAACTCTGCATTAACCACTCAGTTTACTCAAGAAGAATGATCTGCTACTTGCTCAGTGTCCCCTCCCTAGCTGAGAAGGGGAACTGGGAAAAAAGGAAAAAGCCACATGCGTTGAAACAGAAACAGATTTAATGAAACAACAAAACTAATACAAACATCAATGTAAAATGCAGAAGCTTATACTCAGCCTGGTCCTCAGGAGCAGCAGAAGGAACAAGAGACTAAGAGAGCAGACCCCCAAGAATAGGAACTCCCCACCTTCTCTACACTCCCTCCTTTTATAATGAGCTTGATGTCAGTGGTGTGGGATACACCTGTGAGTCAGCTTGGGGCAGCTGCCCTGACTGAAACTCCCAGCTGACTCAGGGCTACTCATGGCCTGCCCCCCATGGCTGGCCCATGGGTCTGTTCTGGGAAACCAGGACACTCGCTGTCCCTCTGAACCCAAGAATTTCACACTCTCCTCTGCATAACAACCCATCTTCATGTTGAACATGGGGACCAAAAGTTACTATCTAGGTAGAACAAAAGACTATTAGTCAATAGCCTTATGGTCGAGACACTGACTACTCAATAAGATTTTAAAAATACAGATCCAAACACCTGTAAGTGGAAGAAGACATGCAACCTAGGGCTTTCACTTGCTGGGCAAATGACCTGATGGTCATTACATAAAAGGCAGTTGGTAATTGTCAGAAACCACTTTTTTCTTTTTTCCTCTCTCTCTTTTTTTTTTTTTTTTAAATGATAGTAACTTAGAACAACTTATTGTGTTATATCAGATCTAAATATTCTACTCAGACCAGACCTCTTAGGCAATTTTGACAGGTATAACCTAGGTGATCCTCAACCAGAACATTTCTGCATGTATAGAGAAGACTCAGAGGGAGGAACTTCTCAAGAGAAACTTCATTACTTTGAAGTGCTCTCTCTCAAATGGGCAGTGAGCCTTTCAGATCACAGTTTATGACTCAAATCCTTAAATTCTACCTTTTTTGGGGGGGGGTGGAAGCCCTTTGTTACAACTGCTCCTCATGAACAAAAAGATGTGAATTCCCTCTGTAGTTGATAACTCTCTGTTCTGTATTGCAAAGGGCATTATCAACTGCCTTTAACTCTAGTATTCACCATTCCTCTTGGTTTGCTTGAAAAGTCTTGTTCCTTTTCTTCATGTTCAGTTTTCTGTGGGACAAACTCTGCCTTCATTTGCTTTGTTGCAGATTTTTTACATCCAATATGTTTAACATAGTTTCTCAAGATTGAATGAGGAAAGCTGAATTTGATTTCTCAGATACATGTGGATTCACCTCTTCATACATTTCAAGGTGGGGTAAATCTGCAATGTTTTTGCTCAAGACCAACTGAAATACTTATAATCCTATCAAGCAAAAGTTATTACAACAGCATCCAATATACACATTGCTGTAGACAGTTGTTTTCTACAAGTAGAAAAGACACTGTTCTCTAAAGTGAAACAACGGGACAAAAGTAGAAGTCAAGGACAGGTTAATGCTAGGAACAGTGGTGGAGAAAATGCAGTAAAGCTTCCACTGAAAAGGCTTTCTATAATGTTTTTCTATATTCTGTAATATATTTCAATAATTGCTTGTTATTCTGTCTCACAAAATTCATAATCAGGAAAAGCATAGATTCAGCTGAAAACTCTTATCTTTGGTCTCATGATAGGCTCTTATGATTTCAGATAAATACTACAGAATTGAGCCTAAAACATATTTATTTTTTCTTTTCAGAATTTCTCATGCTTTCTCTGGTATTTTACCCCCTGCAATGACACACTGACATGCAATCTTCAGATACAAAATCACATACAATTTCCTCTGCATCCATACCTCATTCAGTGTACCGGGAATGGATTAAGAAACAGGAGGAAGATTTCAGCTGTACATTTAGCACACCTCAAATTTTGTCTATTTGATTCAATAACCAAAGCAGCATTCTTGCAAATGCCACATATATGCACATATGTACTGTAATTTACATTTTCTAATAAACATTCATCGTGAAATAAATGGCATTTTTCCACTTTGTTTGTGAACATTCTACTTCACTTTCTAATCATTTACAGATGAAATCCTTTTTACTTTTCATCTGCCACTGAATTGTTACAATTATAGTACTGCATATTTCACATACAATATTGGAACTCTCTGTTCATTTTTTAAAAAGGACTCCTTGAAGTGATTTGTGGAAACTTCTCGAGATAGTTTGTTTTTCCCATGATAACTAACTATAAATTAAAAGTGAAAAATAAAAAAGTAATAAAAAAAGGAAATCTCAGCTTTTATCAATTGACCAAGATTGAGGCTTCAGGGAAAAAAAAAAGTCTTTTTTAATTGCAGCTCAGAAGCCAAGTTCTTCACAATAGAATTGAAAGAAACTCTGAATCAAGCTATTACCTAAATTTCTGTAGCAGGCCAGCTTTTGATTTTGTCTTTTATTTCTCTAAGATTAACTGAAGAAATTTTGAAAAGGCAGTTTTCTGAATTAAATATTAAAATGCATGACAGCCCAAACTATACACAGCAGTTTCACTCACTTTCATATTCGATTCAACACCAAAACTACGTTGTTAACTTAGTTCGTTCTGCCATACGAATTTCAATTCACTGTGCCATTTTGCTTGGACCACACTTCATTCCTTCATAGCACTCATCCAAGTGCAGGATAAAGTCACATAATCCTTATGCTAGGCGGGATATCGAGTTTGTGACACAAGAGCAGGAGTTATATGGGATTTTTTATTACTAGATTGGGGAATCAGTGAGAGGAGGACTGCACATATGGATCTCTGCAGAGGAGACAGCAAACTAAGACCATGGAGCTTTGGAATTATAAATTTTCTGTGGCAGACATCTGCTCTGAACTTGAACAAACCATCTATTTCTTTTTGTCTTGATTCCACTCTCTAAAAGACAGGGTAAGTGTGCCATAGTAATTCTCAACATCATAAGGATTTTAAAAATATCAAACACCATACTCATAGTTCTTTCTAACATTGATGAGAGGGATATTCAGCTTGAAAATAGCAACGGTTGTTTATATCACACAGAAAGAAGAGCAGTGCCACTGTGAACTGTTACAGGCTAAATATTTGCCGGTCCCTTTGCACTGCTTTTTATATTTACTGCAAAGCCCTTCACAAATAGGCAACTTCAAAAGATTAGTGTAAACTTAACGAAATAGGAGGATGTGAGTTGGAAGTGTGGGAGGCACCACATTCTTTGGCTGCTTCTTACTCCAGGGACCCAACCCCCCTAGCTATCTTTCTTCTTCTCTTCCTCCCCTTTCCTTTTCCTCCTATTCCTTTCTTTTTTCTTCCTTATCCCCTGAAACTCTGCAATTTCCAAGTATTTGTATATTTATATTTGTATTATATTGGATCAGGCAACCTTGGCCTCTGCTCTCATCAGATGCAATTCAAAGCATGGTGCAGACACACTGTCAGTTAGCCAGCTCCAGGCCTGGAAGTATTGCAACCACCTCAGCACCATGTCACACTCATGTTAATTAACCTAGGTACATGCTAATGTGGCTACAATGCTTTCAGAGGCTGAGAAGTAACTGTGCTGTGGAGGTACAGCTGTTCTAGTCTGTTACTCCTTGTCATCACAAATGTCCTTACATTATACTTCATAATGCTTCCGTTTTAATCAATTCCTTTATCAGCCGCTTATTTTTATCTTTTTTGTAGTACCAGCCTTCCTATCTTTTCTTTTATGACTTCTACCCACAGTCTTCCCTCTCTTCTTTTGGTATCACTGTTCTATTGGCACTTCACTGGTCTTGCTGACGAGGAGGCTGAGTATGGGCACATGACCCACAAAAGCAACAGTGGTTTTCAAGAGGAATTCAGCACTTGAGAACCATAGTGCCATTAACCACCACAACAATCAGTTGACAGCTACAGGTTTCTTTCTCGTTTTCTATTTATTGAGCTTGCTTCCCGCTTTCCTAGCAAGTAAGTCTTAAAACAATAGCAGAAGGAAGTAAGTTTTAATGCTAGACCTGCCACCTTCCAGCATTTGAAGTATTTTTAGGCTGAGAAGACAAATATTTCTATTTGCTGGTACCTCATGGTATCTCTCACAGAGAGAAAAAGAAGGCTGCTGGCAGCTGCTTCCCGTGTTTGCACCAGCTCTTGGCAGTTCTCTACTCCCACGGGGTGTTAGTTGCATGTATCACTCTCCACATGCTCCCTGGCGATGGAAGAGCACTGCCAAAAGCGCAGCAAAGAAAGCTGTCTCTTAGGGCCTGGTACATCCGGTAGCTAAAGGACTGTCTGCAGCTCCTTTTGTGGCTACTGAATTAAGAAATTCAGAGAACCCTTATCTACCCTAGCAATTTCTATTCTACTTTTGCTAAGCTACTCCTACGAAGTTTTCACTGCACAGAGTGTCAGCCAAATACATGGGAAACAGAAAATTTCTTCTGACTCTGCACAGAGATCTGTAATCAAAACATTAACATTGCTAGGAATGGAGAGTGCACAGCTGTAGAACCACAAAAAGGAACAAGAGAAAGGGATAAAATGATGGCAAGTTTGGATTACAAACCCATCATGAAGATCCCAGCACACCTATCTACACATGAATTCTTAGCAACACCCAGAGTAGGAAAACAAAGGACAGTCTAAATATATTAGCAATATAGCAATTAACAATAAAAAAAGAACCAGGGAGAATCTCCATCACTGACTGGATGTGGGAGGGAACATTGTTACCAAGGATGAGGAAAGGCTGAGGTACTTAATGTCTTCTTTGCCTCAGTCGCTAATAGTCAGACCAGTTATCCTCATGGAATTCAGCCCCCTGAGCCAGAAGATCGGGATGGAGATCAGAATAAACCCCTCATAATCCAGGAAATAGTAGTGAAGGACCTGCTAAGTCAATTAGACACCCACAAGTCTATGGGGCCGGATGAGATCCATCCGAGAGTGCTGAGGGAGCTGGTGGAGGAACTTGCCAAGCCGCTCTCCATCATCTGTCAGCAGTCCTGGTTATCGGGTGAGGTCCCGGATGACTGGAAACTTGCCAATGTGACGCCCATCTACAAGAAGGGCAGGAAGGAGGATCTGGGGAACTACAGGCCTGTCAGTGACCTCAGTGCCAGGGAAAATTAAGTTGATGTTGGGGGACAACAGGGAGATCAGGTCCACCCAGCATGGGTTCATGAAGGGCAAGTCCTGTTTAACCAACCTGATCTCCTTCTATGATCAGGTGACCCGCCTAGTGGATGAGGGAAAAGCGGTGGATGTTGTCTACCTGGACTTCAGTAAGGCATTTGACACTGTGTCCCACAGCATTCTGCTGGAGAAGCTGGCGGCTCATGGTCTAGACAGGTGGACTCTTCACTGGGTCAAAAACTGGCTGGATGGCCGAGCCCAGAGAGTTGTGGTGAATGGAGTTAAATCCAGATGGAGACCAGTCACAAGTGGTGTCCCTCAGGGCTCGGTCTTGGGGCCAGTCTTGTTTAATATCTTTATCAATGGCCTGGATGAGGGGACCGAATGCACCCTCAGCAAATTTGCAGATGACACGAAATTAAAGTGGGAGTGTCGATCTGCTTCAGGTTAGGAAGGCTCTGCAATGGGATTTGGACAGGCTGGAGTGATGGACTGAGGTCAACTGCATGAGGTTTAACAAAGGGTAAGTGCCGGGTCATGCACTTTGGCCACAACAACCCCATGCAGCGCTACAGGCTTGGGGAAGAGTGGCTGGAAAGCTGCCTGGTGGAAAAGGACCTGGGGGTGTTGGTTGACAGCTGACTGAACACGAGCCAGCAGTGTGCCCAGGTGGCCAAGAAGGCCAATGGCATCCTGGCCTGTATCAGAAACGGTGTGACCAGCAGGAGTAGGGAGGTGATCGTGCCCCTGTACTCGGCACTCGTGAGACCGCACCTTGAGTACTGTGTCCAGTTCTGGGCACCACAGTATAAGAAGGACATTGAGGTGCTGGAGGGAGTCCAGAGAAGGGCAACGAGGCTGGTGAGAGGTCTGGAAAACAGGCCTTATGAAGACCGGCTGAGGGAACTGGGGTTGTTTAATCTGGAGAAGAGGAGACTGAGAGGAGACCTCATTGCCCTCTACAACTACCTAAAAGGAGGTTGTAGTGAGTCTGGTGTTGGTCTCTTCTCCCAAATTACTAATGATAGGATGAGTGGAAATGGCCTCAAGTTGCATCAGGGGAAGTTTAGATTGGATATTAGGAAGAAGTTCTTTACTGAGAGGGTGGTTAGGCACTGGAACAGGCTGCCCAGGTAGGTGGTGGAGTCACCATCCCTGGAGTACTCTAAAGGTGCGACTATTGAGAAATGAAGTCTCAAAAGGACATATAAGAAATAGTAACAGAATTATGTAAAGTGAAGGAAAATTTCAAAGCACTAAGATCTTATAATTGAATCTGGGAGACAAATCTACTTCTCTGAGACAAGTTTTCTTAAAAAATTCACTAAAGAGATGAAAGAGACTATCAGTCAAACACTGCACTTAAATAAGTATAATAACAATATGACTCCCTCATTTAGACTGAGAAGGTGGTGCATCTTGTACCTCTCCAGGTTAAAATCCATTTTCTTTTTCTAAAGTTTTTGTGACTAGAACCACCTAATATGGGAAAACAATCCTCCACCACCCCCCAATCCTTGGTTTCCAAAGGTGTTAATATCAATACAACAGCTACGCAGAGAAAACTTCCTTACGTACATATTATCCAAGGGTAAGCCGCCTGCTGTTCGGTGTACTTTGGACAACACCTTGACAATCTGTTGTGGCACTGGGAGAGAAGAGTGCTGCATAGCACAAATAAAAGTTGCTGAATGGGATCCACACCTTCACAACATTCAGTACGAGTAAGTTTCACGTCCCATTGGGTTCTCTCCCTTTCCATAGTAACACAGAGCCTGGCATTTCTGAAGACAACATTTTAAACAGAATTGAAAAAGGGCTTCCATTAGCTACTTTACACAGGAGTATAGTTACATTGTTAAGCTGCTTACATCAATCTACTGGTGAGCAAGTTGCAGCCATGGGACTGCATACATGGGTGCTTCAGACTTTTCTGAAATTGAAATATATACTTTGGTTCACTAGGTATACAGTTTTCAAGAGGAAAATGTCCTTAATCCCATTTGCAATAAAGTGTTCCCAAAAGACATGTTATCACTGAAGTGCCAATTGACTGATGCCGCAAATCCTAAGCTCCTGGGATCAAGTGGAGAAGGTACTGATTCTGACAATTGCAAAAGAGAGAATGCTTTTTTTTTTTTTCCGTCCTGAAGCTGATGAGTCAAGGGGAAGTGGAAGATACTGGACTGAGATCTTATCGATTTATACCCCACAACTGACCCTAAAATGTAGATATCTCCAGGTGCATTTGGCAGCCTCGAGGTGAAATGGTGTGAACTGGCTGAATTGACTCTGAATGTTGTGAAAAGAGAACTTTGAAAAATATTGGTTAACAAGAAATCACCTTCAAAGGAAGTTTTCTTCTTCTCTATCTCTGTAGAGACATAGATATTGTAAATAAAGTCCAGATGTCGAAGAAATATAAAATCCAAACATGCAAGCAGTCACAGCCTGTATCATATGTATGAAAATTGCCCAGTACCTCGTAGCTTCTTCCAGTAAGGGAAATACTTAATATTACCATATGCAATAGTTACCTAGAATATTATCTCCTGTACAAAACCAACAGATTGACAGAAAAAGCAGTTCTTCAATTTATTTCAGGATTTGTAGATGTGTTTGAAATTATAATATGTACTTATGTACTGTTTTTATCTTGTATTTCTCTTTTTTTTTTTTTTTTTTAAATCAGTAACTCAGAAATACCATTAGAATCTTCACAAAGGGTCTTTTTTGTTTTGTTTTGGCTTTTTTGTTTGAAGTCAGGACACTCTGAATCAGTTGGAATATCAAGGGAAAAAGAAAGCTTAATGCATATAGCCCAATATTGCAAGAATTACTTCTAGCTGGCTATGTACAATAGATTACTAAATCCCTGAAATTTTCATTTGCATTAAAGACTGCTATAGCAGAAATGTAAACCTGAAACATATTGTGCGAAATATAGTAGTACCGCTGTTTGATAAGCTTAAGTTCTATTTCTTTTTGTATATTTACCTGCCCTAAATTTGAGTAGAAATACTCAATATCAGCAATAGGTAGCAAAATATATATTAAAGAATTTTAGCAAATTTACATGCTAGTCCTTTGCATGGCAATACTAATGGAGGGAAATGTCAAATCCAAACTTAATTAATATTTTTTGCCATTGTCTATTCCATTGATATTTATCTATCCTTAATATTTAAGTGAAATTACATAGTTAATTATTAACTTCTTACCAAAGCTCCTTAGAGTCTTTGATAACACAAGTTATTTTCCTGCATAAATGCTGACTGAAATGGCAAGGTACCTGCAGTCATCCCACACAAGTCACTATGTTCTGAATTATTGAACATACTGTTCTCATTACAAAAGTTCTGTCAGTAGTTTTAACTAAACAGAGCTTAACCTGAAAGGGAAGAAGCACATTTACAGCAGTGAATCAGAAAAATAAAAAATAATAAGATAGTGCTAGAAGAGGTCTCAAGTTCCACAAGTCTGCCCTCCAGAAGAAAAGGAAGCTCACATAGATCATCTCTGACCAATATCAAATTTGCTGACTCCATCTAACATGAACTGAAGTAGGTTACACATTCTTAGTAGGCTATTTCAGTTCTTTATGAGCCTCACCATTTAAAAGTGGTTTCCTCACTTGTTAACAACATCTACAAATTATTCCTATTTTCTTCTGGTAGTACTGGGGTATTGGGAAGTAATCCTCATCTTTTTATTAAGGATTTGTGCATCTTCCAAAAGAGATCGTACCCTTCTCTTTTTAAACTTACTAGAGCTGAACATTTTCATAGTTTGCAATGTTTTCCAAACCTGTTGGTTTTATTTTCTTGTGGACATTCTTCACTTGGACTATACAGTCCTTCAAGGATGATGCTTAAAACTTCACACACTATTCAAGTTGAGGGTTTCACCCACATCAGGGTCTAATAATTAACTCCCATGTGTTAAAAGCAAAATTTCCTGCTACTTCGTTTCATCTCCCTCCTACAACAAGTTTACTTGACCTTTTTCTTGTTCTAGACATGTGGCTAGCCATCTGCTGCAAGACCTGGGATCCTCCACTGCAGTACCGGTGATTAACTGGTTCATCATTTCTCAAAACTTATACCGATGTTTTCCTGTAATATTTAAAATATTCCTAACACAGAGAAATCCAGAGATGTTGTAACTATATGCTCAAGTATCAGCAAAACTGAACTTGAAAACAATAGATAAAGCTACATCAAGGAACCTTTTGCAGGACCCTACCGCATGCACTTTCTATTTGAGAGAAAACCACAGAAAGCAGAATGGGAGTGGGGGATCAGCCTGTTGCATATATTCTGCAAAGCAGTTTCACCTGGTCAATATGTCACTAGCTTGTTTGCTTACATCACGTAAGATGACATCAAAATTCATACTAGGGTAAAACAGATTGCTGTCCGTTTCTTTATCTAGTAGACGATGATTTTCCAGTGAAGAAACTAAACAGATTTGTTTGATGCAATTTGTTCTTGCCAAATTCATCTGGTTGCTTCCTTCTTATTTCATTATCCTTTAGGTCATATAAATTGATACCTAATTCATTCAGAGTATTTTTTCTTCCCTAGTTCTGCATATTGTGCTCAATTTTTCCTCACCCTTAAACTACATTTGCTATATACTGTTTGTTCTTCTTCAGTTCCCTAAGATCTAGCCTGTCCTCCATCATTTCTCAAAAGTAATCAATGATTAAAAAAATGCCTCACCACTTCTTTTAAGCCCTTGAGAGAAAAAAATACTTTAGTGTTTGCCAATTGAAAACATCCAGGCTAATGAAGGACTTAAACTTATTCTTTATTTAAACAAAGAATAGAATACTCTTTCTTTAAAGACTCTTAAACTTATTCTTTCTCTGCCCACATTAAAAATTAATGTGTTAGAAATCTAATTGCAACATGTCTTTACTCTGAAAGCCAAAACAAAGGTTTTAATGTTGTCATTCACTCTTCCAGTTTGAAGAATGATGGATACTTTCCAAATTTTCCATGAATGCTTTAGAATCTTTACAACTTCCTTGCCAGTTAGGTATTTTACATGCTAGTCTGCTTTCCCTTATTATCTGTTTGCTCATATATCTGTTTATTGTTGTTTTAGCCATTCTTCTACCCCTCAAATGCAATCCAGAAAAGTGATCCTTGAGTACATGAGAAGTAATCAAAGTATCTTCTCAATTATTAGTGTTTACATTTGAGAAATGATGGAGGAAAGTCAACACCCAGGAACTCAAAAAGAGGTCACAAAATATATTGAAAATATAACTGAGAAATGAGGACCAGAGGCAGCACTGGGGAATACCTAACGGGGGGGAGGAGTGGGGAGGGGAATACAAACAACCAAAAACCACAAAAAAAACAAACCCATCCCAAAACAACAAAAACCCCCAAACTCTCCATATGCTTCATATCCCTTCTTCTGTACTAGGATAGCTTGCTCCTCTTTTTTTAACATAGTCCATTTTATCATATTTAGAGAACGTATGAAGAGAGTGCTTTATTGCTTAGATGGTTTTCCCAAGAGACCTTGTCTGTCATTTCCAAAAGACTGATTTTTCCTAAGTTTATTAAATTTACTCTGCTACTCTATTCATTTCTGTGGGGTTGTGAGCACTATTACTTCACAAACATTTCCAATACATTAATAGGTCACTTTACCTTATCCATGCATTCTCCCTATGGAGTGAGAATATAACCTAAAATAGACACATTCTGTACTTCCTCCACCTTCTGAAACAAAAGCAAAGCTGTCAGAGTGGCTTCACAATGTCATTCAGGCTTGCTGTGACCTGTCATACTGTTTTTCCTCAATGAGTCTACCATTATCATGAGCTTCTGTTCTTTGGATAGCTATATAAATTTCTCAGAAACAGACATATGATGAACAGGTGAACTTCTTGTTCTTCTCATGCTCAATCAGTGACATTTAGCATTTGAATAAACCTGAAAAACAGGGCAAGATCTTGATGAGACATTGAATACATCAAGTGGAGAAACTTGCAGTTCCAGAATAGACAGATTTTTCCATCTGTAATCATATTGATAGTACTTTACTCCATAAGTAAAAAAACTCTCCCTAAGTTTTCTCTCCAGGTGCACTTGTGTGACTAACAGTTAAAGACTGGAAAATCACGTTGATTTATTGATACCCAATGAGATATTTAAACTGGTTTGATTATTTTTAATAGAATATAAATATAGGATCCAAACATATGTAGATAAAGTGAACTAAGTTGGATATCTACTGCTGTTTAAATGAAAGCATGCAGCAGCACACTTAATAAGTAAGTGACATACAATGTTTAATTAACAATTCAATTGTGGAATACCAACATACACTAGAGAATTCAAAGATAGCTTTTTCTTCAGTGTGACTTGGCTCTCAAACATAAAATGTGAGAAGAGAGATCAGCTAGGGACAAGAATGACATATACAATTAGATACACTGGAGATATTTATGTCCTTCGCTGCCCGATTCCTACTAGATTTTTTTATACCAAATAGAAAAGCAATAGAACTTTTTCAAGAATGTTAATCTAAAATAGCAAATTAATTTTGAAGTGCTCATTTCTCTCCACTGACTATTAAAGGAGTCTAAACTGGTTTTAGTGCAGACATCTACATGAAAATCCTCTAAATAATGATGAAATTAATCTTCTACAAAGTATCAGCTCTATGGCTAGCCTCCTCAAAGCTTGCACATAACTGGGATAATCATTTCAACTGCAAAAGAGTAATTTCAATTGCAGACATGATATAAAACAACACCTGATTAAGTAGAAGTCTGTGTAATCCTAGAGTATAAAGGCTCCCAGTGGGTGAGCAGAACTGAAATCTGAAGCAAATGACTGAGCTGGAGGAATCAGTAAGGGCAGCTGGTTGAGAGAGAGAAAAGAGCAGGAAGATTATCTGCCTTAAGATTTATGCAGAACACTTGGTGGGAAACCATACCTATGCCTCAAGCCTAACTAGGGCTGTCTGCAGCTTACTAAAGTATTTGTTAACACAACCAAAGAAGATTTGGAGTATAAAGATGATACACCTTCATCTTGTATCGTTTTTCCTATTTTACATTTCACTATAATCACCCTAGACTCTGCTTAAACAAGTGTCACCCCTGTAACGGAGATGCCAAGAACTCCATTAAAGTAGTTTCACTGCTAGTACATGTCACTGAGACCCAACCTCCTTACTACAGCAGCTACAAAGCCCAGGTTTCTGCCACAAAGAGACATTAACTGAACAAATACGATAATTCAGTCTACATACAGTGTAGATTCAGTGCATGCCAAAACTGCATGTGTACAGATCCAACTACACTACACCTGCATCTGAAGGTTTTGCTCACAGACAGCAGATCTTCTCTGATGTGAGGGCATGACAACAGCCACCTCCCAGTTGTCTGCTTGCCTGAGAGCCCAGATGACAGCAAAAGGCTAGGATGGATCCTGGTGAATAGTGCTAGCAATGACAGCTCACCTCTATATGGCACCATCGGTAGGTGCTTGGGGAAAAACCGCAGGCACAAGACAATAAATGCATATATCATTATCATCAAGAGGAATCACACATACACCAGGAAAGTTGCAAGCTAGCTTGCCAGCCTGCCCCTGAGACTTATCTGGAGGAAGATGGAAAAGCAGCACAAGCAAGTGGCGTCAAACATTTTGGGCTAGAAATAGCCCATGGGCTGATGACTGGTCCTCCCTTGCTTTCTATAAGTAACATATTAAAGGAACTTAATAAGATCTCTCTTCAAGGTACCCCTAACACATAGCAAACACCTACTACAAGATGTTAATTGGATCCAAGAGGTTAGTAGGGTCAAAGCTATGTGAATAAAGGATTAAACAGGCGTGACAGCAGAGGGAAACTCTGTACATGAACAGATCAGAGAATGAAGGCCTTGTGATTGCATTTCAAACATACCATCTCAAAAATTGTCAGTCTTCATATTTTATTAGTGTTTTTAGCTAGGGTTAAGAATAATACCAGGATGCTTTTATGACAAATCTAATTAAACAGCAACAGGATTTTGAAGACTCCTAAAGTTCATTTTCAGCTTTTGTCACCTCGTTGAGATGTTTTTAGCTATTTCCTTCATTAAGCACTGAAATGGGGAATTTAAAACAAACAAAACAAAAACAAAACCCCAAGCCCTCAGCATTTAGATTCCTAATTCTTACATGCAGCTAAGAGCTTAACAGAAGATTAACTTCAGTTTGATATTTCAGCTCTTCCAAACTACAATTACAGAGTAATTCACAAGGGCACTTTCCAGGAGTTAGTTTAAATGTTAAAGGAAAGAACGCTACAAAGTCTTTGATGAGTTCTATTTTTTTGTGAACCTGACTGCACTATGGAGAATGCAAATTGATGTTTTACTAACAGCTAACAAAAAAGGCTGACAACACTGAACAGCTGGTTCTCCATAATCATTCAAAAAAGTAACGTAAGGCTAAGTCAAGCAATATATGCCTATGTTTTTCTACCCAATGATACTTATTTCCCTTAAGCTTCCTAGTTTTCTCTCTGCCTCTTCTTTTCTGTAACCTTTCAAATTTATTTGGGAACAGCAGGTTTGACAAATACGTATACTTCAAAGCCAGGTCCTACCAACATTTACTGAGTGCTTATAAATCACCTGGTAAATACCTAGAATGGACTTTCCACTGCCTCCTCAGTCTGACCACAAAAAAATGAAAGATGGTTGATTCAGACAGAAAACAGTCATGCCAACAGATTTAGTAGAACAGAACCTGAAGCTGGGCTGCTTTATATATACAACATGTACAGATTTGATAATATCAAAGAGATTATTACTCAGAGTCAATCAGGTACAGGCAAGTAAATTGTAACTGAAAAATCATACTTCAGTCAAATTCCTCAATTCTGATCAACTTTAATAATTGGAAGTTATTACAGGAAGTACCTCAAAAAAGTTACGAAAGCCCTATCAGAATCCAAATTGCCAAATATGATAAAGGACAATAACAGGCAGCTTAAACTACACTTGCATTTGGCACTGGGAATATAGGTGATAGTAATTTCTTTTATACTTTGTGTCCTAGCAGTTTTTTGGTATCTTCAGAGGAAGAAGCTGTCTCTGAACCTACTTTATTTCAGTAATTGGAGGAGCACTAAATTTTACACAAAATACAACACATAGATCATGTATGTTTCAGTAAAGTACATGTAACAGAAGTTCATAGAACAAAAAACCGTCCATGATCAATGCAAGGCTGTTGACCCAGTCCCCCATTTTCAAAGGGGAAAAAGGAAATAATCACATCCTTAGCAAGAGATATAATTAGTATTGTGGTCTAGGATAAAAAAAACTATACCATGAAGCTTAGAAATAGATTACTAAAAGACCTCAAATTATTCAATAGAAAAACCCACCAACACTATACTGCTAGTGCTGACAGATTGGGAAGATGATTATGGAAAAGTAACAGCTGTATGACATGACAGTTTCTACTGTGTCATAAGTAACATGCTATAAGAAGAGAAAGCAGTGACATAAAGCAAATGGAGCCCAAAGTTAAAATAAATATATCTATTCATGTATTTATCTATGTGCATATATATAAAGACAATACACCAACACCACCACAAACAGCCAAATGTGAAGAAAAATTCACTAGGCAGTACAGCACTTGAGACTTTGAAAAATCTGTTGTGAAGGAAAAGAATAGCATAGATTAGCTTTTTGTAAGAGTTGGGGTGGGGGGAGAAGAAAAAGAAAACCCTGAGGGCCCAGCAAGATCAAGCAGGATTCCATTCAGTAGTAGTTTAGAAAAATCTTTAGCAGCATTGACTAAATGTTGGGTAGGGGACTATTTGAATTATCCACCAGAAGTAAATAATCTTTTCTTATTTTCAAGTCCGGGGCAGCAGAACTTAGAACAGACGATATTCAGAGCTTAAAGTAGTGAGCTAATTGTCATTAAGAGTATACTCAAATAAGGGGCAAGGGAGCAAAGCAATTACGTGAGGATTTATAAACATCTTCCATAGGTTAATGAAGCTGTTGAAACTTGTTGCATGTGGCAAAAACAAAGGCCAAGTTAAACCCTTTTCATTTTTTAAGGTCTTAGAAGTGGGGAACATTAATATTCACAGTCATCTGAAGAATAATAGGGCTATTAAAATAAATGTTTCCCTTAAGTTCATACACACAGACTTTGAGTTTTGCATAATATGTGAAGGAAGAACACATTCATGGGATTAGCTGACAGACCGATATTTCTGACAGCTATCAAGTTTCACTGATCAAACCAACCTGTTACAGCTGGTTTTTAGCATATGAAAAATAACTCAGCTCATACTATGGTGTGGCTTTGTATTTACATCACCAAGTATAGTGCAGAGATCCCTAACTTAGCAGAGTCAAGAGCACCATGTTGTTAGTGATTTGGAGAGACATTTGTAACAACTTGCACACAAGGTAATTATCCCTCTAAGAGACAATACCACTTGACTCTTTAGATTCCAGGGTATGCATTTCTGTAATCTATTTTGGAGTAAACCTGGAACCAAGAACCCTCAACAACCATGACACAGAAAATTTGAATGGGCAAATTTAGAAGGTCCGTAGAAAACAAGAAGCTTAAACACCTTTCACCTGCTAATTTGTGCTAAATTCAAAAGCATGCTTCAAGTGCAGACTGCTTTTTGAGCCTCAACTAAATTCCACCTTATAGTAAGAGGTATGTTAAAAGGCTTGCCAGCATAAAACATTACACTTTCTAGTGAATTTAAACAGTACAAATTTAGAGTCCAATTAATTCAAATAGCTGACAGATCTTTCAGAGTAAGATGAAAAAAGAAAAACAAGATCACGTAATGAATATTAGTGCAGTACTCTTGCATACACACCCAGCAGACATAAATGCACTCTTTCAAATTTACTAGTAAACAAGCAAATTTATTAAAAAGCAAACCTGGTTCAAGGCGACCGCCAGTATCAGTACAGGCTGGGGGATGAATGAATTGAGAGCAGCCCTGTGGAGAAGGGCTTGGGGGTACTGGTGGATGAAAAGCTGGACATGAGCAGGCAGTGCACTCACAGCCCAGAAAGTGAACGGTATCCTGGGCTGTGTGAAAAGAAACACAGCTAGCAGGTCGAAGGAGGTGATTCCATCCCTCTACTCTGCTCTTGTGAGACCCCTCCTGGAGCACTACATCTAGCTCTGTAGTCCGCAGCACAGAAAAGACATGGACCTGTTGGAGCGAGTCCAGAGGAGAGTCATGCAGATGATCAAAGGTTTGGTGTCTTTGAATGCTCACACAGAGACCACACTATTCTTAAACCATGTTTTGGAAAACAGGCTACAAGTCAACACAACGGTATAATGTATATTTTTCGTAGTTTGCTGTTTATGAAAACATTCATACATCAAATTGCTTACACGGCACCCTCCAGAGATGTTTGACAGCACTGTCCTTTGCTGCTGAGCATGTCAGAGTTTAATGGGGGTATATGCTCACTAGCGAAATGGCTAGCTACCAAACAACGTCAATAAACCTTCAGAGTTCCAATCAAACATCACACTTCTCTAACAAAAAGCATACTTCAAAGCCTTAGTGTTCAGTTAAAAGCTTTACACATTAAAAAATCTGCAATGAGCTTTGCAACATGGTAATACAGTTTGTTTCTTTCCTTCCCTCTGTGCTCTTCATAAATTGCCTGGCATTCTAGAGAGACAATCACAGTAGCAATAATACTTATTTTTATTTATACTTATTTTTTGCCCACTGGCACAAAGCAACAGTGGAAATACATTTTGTTTTCTTGTTCTGAAAGCAATTCATTCCTATACCACAAAACCACAGTTGAATTTCTCTTTTATTCATAATACCATCAAATGGCAGAAAATGACATGGTTCCATGAAAATTCATAAAAGATGAACCAACTTTGTCACCAGGCTCCTGAGACATTTGACAAGACACAAGAAAGTTGTGGACAGCCTCTCATTCAGGTCTAACATATATGTTTGTGTATCTTTTGGAGCAGTTTGGATGTGCTTCAGTAATATACCACCAATTTAATGTATTAAATATGAATAGGCCAATTTAAATAGTACATGTTAATAACAGGAAAAGGCGAGGGAGACCTTTGCACACTAAGCTAACCTAAATAAATAGTAATAAAACAATTAGCAGCTTGGAACATATTTTTTAATGTGTAATGTTTCTCACATTGCTTGAATAAAATATGCAATATTACTTGCTGTTTCTATATCAATAACCTACTAGCCACACCAATAACCATGTGCCATACTCCCTCAGGGCTATGGTTTCCAAGCATAATCCCACCACAGGATCAAAACCACTCACCCTTTTATTAGTCTTAAAATGTACTTTGGTATATGATCTATTTTTAATCTAGATTTGCACAGAACATAGCACATCTGTTTTCACGAATACCAGACTTTCCAAGATACCACTAGAGCAAAACAATTCTTATAACATTTTTGATTTATCCAGTGTATCAATAGGTATTCTTACGCTGTGCCTTGATAATATTTGTCCCAATGTATTCACTGACCAAGTAAAAGCATCAGTCATCAGGGTAAAAAATAGATCTTTAAGTACATCAAGTCTTTATCAACTGCATTGTCACTTTTCAGTGCTTCTCTGTAGGAGACCACTTATCTCACATATTTCTCTATCCATCACAAAATACTCCTTTCACCATTCATCCTTTTCTCTCCACAGAATTCCAAAGCATCAGAATTGAATAGGGCACATACTTTACTCTTTTGAAATAGCTCATGTTGTATTTTAGAGGTCCTTTGCATAATACTACATAAAAATAACTTTCACCATGGAAAGTCTGGCCAGAAGTATATGATGAAAGTGTTCTTAACACCTTTAGGGTGAAAAAGCTAAGCTATCTAGGCAAAGCTAGTTGATCATATTCCCTTTCCCAGTGGAGAAAGACTGGTATCTTCAGGGCTAATTTCGTGTCTAAAAGATGTTGGATAGAACCCCCAGCAGTGCCCTTCTATTCCTTCATTGCTGTAGAGCAAGCCTGAGAATCTTGCTTAGACTATCTTTTAGACAGAAAGTTTTAGATATCCAAAGTGTATATTCCTGCCTTTTGGGTCTCTGCCTTCTACATGTGTCCTCATTCTATGTTCAAGATCAAGCCCTATCCCCATTAACCTAAATTATCCCGTATCTATCTATTAGTGACAGCAAGACTGGAAAGTTTTGGTAATCCATCCTCCTCTCCCAAAGTATCAATGAATACATTTGAAAGATAAAAAGATCAGTTAAATAATCTCTAATAGATATAGGTATGTTTAACATTTTGTGTTTCCTGCTGAAGTTTATTCATTTAAATGAACTAGGAAATATTCATATAAGTATGCTGAGTATTCACTGAAATACAAAATAATAAAATAACATTCTGACTTCATTTTTTACAGTGCTAGTGTAAAAGACAGTTCTAGAAATAAAGGTTGATAGTGTCCAAATAACTGGCAAAAAGTTACTAGGAGCTTAATAATAAATCCATTCATCAGTATCTGTGTCCCTAAACCGTTCCTTCCCCACACTTGCTCAAATAAAGAGTGGAACTGAATGAAGGATTGTTTCTCTGCCACTCTTACACTTACTAGGAGTTAAGACTGGTATCTCAGAATGATAAACCCCTCTATTACTTTATTACCTAGATGAAAGTTTTCAAGGAACTTTTTACCCTTTTCAGAAAAGATTAATCTCTTAGCTGAATGCACATCTTTCAGCAGCACTTAAGAGTTTACTTCTTTTCCAGTACTTCTAGTTATTAACTTTTGAATCTTGTCCATCAGTTCTGACACTGTGACTCCCACAGAACTCATGGCTTATTAGAAGTGCTCTTGGTTTTAGTTCAAGGTGGCAGTGAATATGTGTGTGCTTCTGAATGTTTCTGTGCTGTTGATATTTGTAACAACAATGGTATTTTTTTAAGAAGCCATTGTTGCTTAGGCTGCCATTCACCAATTTTATTTTAGGGCATATTCATGGAATCATGGAATATTCAGAGTTGAAAGGGACCTCCAGAGATCATCTAGTCCAACTACCCTGCTTAAAAGCAGGATCCCCTAGAGCACATCGCTCAGGACTGCATCCAGGCGAGTCTTGAAAAACTCCACAGAAGGAGACTCCACAACCTCTCTGGGCAGCCTGTCCAGTGCTCTGGCACCCTCACTGAAAAAAGTTCTTCCTGATATTTAAGTGGAACCTCCTATGTTTCAGCTTGTGTCTGTTACCCCTCGTCCTGTCACCAGGAGCCACTGAAAAGAGTCTGGCTCCATGCTCAAAGCATAGAAAACAAAATTTAAAATATTATAGATTTTTAAAGATTCGTTGATGCTACTAACAAGGTGAAGGCAGCCTCCATCTCACAGAATCACAGAATGTTAGGGATTGGAAGGGACCTCAAAAGATCATCTAGTCCAATCCCCCTGCCAGAGCAGGAACACCTAGGTCAGGTCACACAGGAACATATGTCTCCATACATATGTATTCCAGCTTGCACCTGTTGCCCCTTGTCCTATCATTGGATGTCACTGAGAAGAGCCTGGCTCCATCCTCATGACACACACCCTTTACATATTTATAGACATTAATAAGGTCACCCCTCAGTCTCCTCTTCTCCAAGCTAAAGAGACCCAGCTCCCTCAGCCTTTCCTCATAAGGGAGATGTTCCACTCCCTTCATCATCTTGGTGGCTCTGCGCTGGACTCTCTCAAGTAGTTCCCTGTCCTTCTTGAACTGGGGGGCCCAGAACTGGACACAGTACTCCAGATGTGGCCTCACCAAGGCAGAATAGAGGGGAAGGAGAACTTCTCTTGACCTACTAACCACTCCCTTTCTAATACGCCCCAGGATGCCATTGGTCTTCTTGGCCACAAGGGCACATTGCTGGCTCATGGTCATCCTGCTGTTCACCAGGACCCCCAGGTCCCTTTCCCCTACGCTGCTCTCCAACAGGTCAGCCCCCAACCTGTACTGGTACATGGGGTTGTTCTTCCCCAGATGCAAAACTCTACACTTGCCCTTGTTGAATTTCATTAAGTTTTTCCCCGCCCAACTCTCCAGCCTATCGAGGTCTCGTTGAATGGCAGCACAACCCTCTGGTGTGTCAGCCACTCCTCCTAGTTTGGTGTCATCAGCAAACTTTCTGAGGATACATTCTGTACCCTCATCCATGTAGAAATGTATCCTGTACTTCAAGAAGTACACGGGAAGAAAACTACAAATCCTGGTTTAAAATTACGCTGAAATCTCTGTAAGATCACTGCAGCATGATATACAGGTTTATGAGATGCCAAGATACAGCTATAAAGATCTATTAGTCTGGCTAAAAAACCCAAACATATATAACTCATTTTCTTTTCTGGTCTGAACATCCGTAAGTGTATAGAGGACACCTAAATCTATTGTTTCTGTAAATCACTGTGTATGCAGTGATATACACAGCCACCTTTTTTCTTCCCCCTTCCCCTCCCCCCCCCAAAAAAAAAGCCCAAAACCCAACTCAAACTAGAAGTGAATCTTAGACTACCTGAGAGAGCAGGAGATCAAAACAAGGTTTATTTTATAACATATTTATAAAATGTACGCTGAGAGCACAACAAAGGTAAAGTCTGTGAAAGAGTTAATCACACACTGTTAATAAGGAGTCTCAGGCCTATAGTAAAACACTTCAAATATTGGGAAAGTTGAACAAGACGACAGGAATCAATACGTTTCCTCAGAGACTAGAAAAGACACTTAGGGGGATGAGCTGTTAACACTTTCTCCATGGATTCCCACTGTTATTCTCTCTGTATTCCTATTTTCTTTAACCTCATCTCTCTCACTAAGGGATTATATATATCTTTCTCATTCCTCTATGGACTTCGTTCCTCCGTGTGAAACAGGAAGACATGGTTCTTACTGCTGCACCAAGCAATACCTCAATTCAAGCTTCATTGCTAGCTCAAATCTTAAGCCAGATTTATCAGCATGTTAGGCAAGGTTAACAAGTCTACATTTTAACAATTCAGGACCCACTCATGGTTTGAATGTCAGTACAAAAGGTGCGCAAAGACCATAGAGGAAGCTTGATTGTAAATGAAAGTTCAGTAGTTCCTGCATTGTGTGCTTCTCTCATCTTTCTAGACAGGCTATATATCTTACCCACAAGAAGCATTTATTTTAAAAATAACAATAAGGTGGGTTTTTTTTAAAAAAAAAAAAAAAAGAAAGAAAAGTAGCAATACTGACTCTTATTTGAGGAAGATCATAAATCATTCTACTGTCGGCATTTCACATAGTAAGAAGAAAGCACTGAACTAGTCAATGTGTATCAAAACCTTCCTGTCTCTAGTGCTCAATTGTCATTGCTATTGTGAGGTCAGGGCAAGTCTGTGAAATGGACCTTTTAACAGAAAATGCGTTACTGGAAATGTACTGTTCCACTAGCTGCCACAAAGAATCAGATGATGGATCTGAGTGCTCAAAAAATGACTACAACATGGCTGTTTTAAAAGGGCATTTTCAACCATAGACCAATCAAAAAAGCATGTCATTTTAGGGTAATACAAACCTGAACAAGTTCCTGAAGGTATCTTGTGAAGACCTGTGGCATCTGCAGGGATTTCATAGGCTGAAAACTAAGTGTAGTCAGGCGCCTTTCTCACAAGGACCTTCGCTCCTCTGTGAGACTGTTTTCTATGAAATTGACTGGTATGTTTCTGCCAGAGAGTGAAAGCTTCCATTTTAACAGTCATCCTAGTGACAGGAAATGAAACACTGAAAGTCCATACGGTTACAGAACTCATTTTGATCTTTTTCTTCATTACAATCACAGATACTTGGCAGAAGTTTTTATATGAATGGAACATAGGTGTCAAATTCTAACTTGGTTACTTTTATGATCATAGCATATGACTTAATCATAGGACACAACTAACTTCCTTTATCTTTAATTAAAACTTAAATGCAGAAGAGGTGAATGTAAATATTCTTGCCTCTTTTAGAACAATAGTTGGCTGTACCACTAAAAGACAAACAAAAGATATACAGAGACAAGAATCACAAAGTTAAACAGTTGGGCTTAATGTGACAGCCACTTCTTGCTCTCAGCTCTCTTGCATCAAGTGGGTGGTTGCCATTTTATGGTACTTGCTCTTGGACAAACCATTGTCAAAGGGCTGAGCATTGTAGTACTCAGTTTGACCACTACTGGAGCCTGAAGTGAACCTCCCAGGAGATACACCATTTAAGAGAGAGGTTAATCTTGCGCCATTTTGAATAGAATAGGTGTTACATAAGGGCAGAAAGAGGGTGGAGGAGGAGAGGGCAGTCAGGAAGGCAAATGAGAAGTAGCATGGTGGGAAGACACCTGGGAGAAAAGAAGTTAACTTTATAAGAACTTGAAAAGATTGAACAACAAACACTTTCTTTACCTGAAAGCTCTGAATTCAGTTCTTTTTTAGTTCCACTCCCTCTGCCGTAAACTCTGTCTGACAATAAAACGACTGTCACGACTTTGTGCCAAGACTTGAGTAAAGCTAAAGGAGAGAAGACACATTTTAGCAAAAATAAAATTTGTCAGAGCCAGGGTATCCTTGGGCAGATCCTAATACAAAATTTTTATATTCCTGAAGAAGATAACCTAAAGCCAATAAAAATCTTCCCTGTTTTGATCTAAATCAATCAACCAATCAAGAAAACAAAACCACTCAATCACCAGCTGAAGACTCCAAACAAGACACGCGAGTGTATTGCAATGATGACAAGCTATAATATAAAGAGTAACATAAAAACTAACGTAAACAATTCTGAAAGTTAATTAGCTCCTCATAACCATTTACACATTTATCATTACACTCCATTAATAGAGCTGCAATAATATTGACTCTTTTAGAGTTAAAGTATAGAAAAGGAAAAACTAAAAATAAAAATTTACGGAGAAACTATATAACCCTATTTTTACTTCAGGTATTTATTTCAGGGTAAGGAATAGTGACAGCACTCTCTCTAAAAAGAAAGCCTCCACAAATATAGACTCTCAAAATTCAACCATACTAAGTTATGTTAAATATTCCTGACATTTAAAAAAATGTTCATGTGTAAACATACACTCCTGAACTACAAAAAAATTGCTTAGAAGAAACAGATCATTCTTTTCAAGTTTGCTTGAAACTACTACTATTCTGACATTGCAGTTCACATTCTTATTTTGGAATTAGACTAGGTACGCATGCTTAAGGTATTTGTCTTGAAACTGGAGTTCATTTAGTGTACTGCACTGATGACTGTCAGAAAAACAGATCTTCATTTTAAAAAAGTCAATCTTCAGAGAAATATTTCAGCCCTGATTTTGAAAATTATAAGTAGGGAGTGACTGGGGTTTACTCCTCAGTGTGTGAAGGAGCTCCTCCTGCTTATTCAGTCTAACCATGAAGGCTGTGATCTGGAAGCTAAGCAGTGTCAAATGCAGTCTTCTCCTCCTGAAGGACTTCCATTGAATATAACTAAAAAATCCTTTAATATAATTTCCTTAATAGTATTTATTAACATTGTGGAAAAGGTAAGAGGTTACATACACCAATATCAAGCAGTATAAATTCAATCCCTAGTGCTTAGTTATAAAATCTTTTCTTATATAGAGGATGAATAAACTATTCTTTGAGATTGCTATTGACACATCATTTAAAAAGGAAGGGTGATAGATCACTCTTCCATAATTAGAGACACACCTTACTTTAATCAATAGCAGGCAAATTTTACCCAGACTAATGTTGAAGTTGCTGTTCAATCATAAGAGCTGTCATTTCACTTGAAAGTGACTATGGATTCCATGATAAATGAAACATCATGGGGAAGATCCATTAAACTTAACAAATTCAAGAGGAGTGCCAAGAAAACAACACAAATCAATATCTGATATTTATCAGTTTGACAAAAAAAACATTTGATAGACTGTGCAGAAGACACTCATATTTTGATATGTTTTGTTCTTATAAACATATTCATATAATACCTCAACCTCACTATGTCATGTATGAAAAGATAATCTTTGAGAGGCAAATCTAAATGACATGGGTTACCCTCAGCAGTGTCAGGTATGTCTATGCCATAACCCTAGGTTTAATAACTTTTCAGTTTTGGCAAATAGGAGGGAGATAAGACCTCGGTGCCTCTGCTGTCTATGATTCAGATGGAAGACTATATGAACTTTGCAAAGGGCAAGTCAAAGCCAAACACTACAGCATCTATTTACAATGTTTTGCTGATGACTGTGGAGTACAAACAGCTTATTCATAGAGAGTGTGTCATTGCTCAGTGCTTTGCACTTTCAGAGGAATTTATGGGCCAAATCGTGACTGGCTTGTAAGTAGTATGGGGGCAGAAAACCCCCAAAGGCTAAATAAACCAGCTTTCCTTTCAGTTCTGTGATCCTGAATATAATCAAGAGCCATGAGCAGTGTTCCAGGTATGAAAGTGAAAGTTAATTAGGAGCCAAAACTTTATAGAAATAAGCTTCCCCCTTTCTCTTCCTACCAGTGTCCCATGCTACAGCAAAATCTTGGTTGGCTACTTTTAAACAGAGAAAAGTGGATATAGAGATCCTCTTCTATGAGAGCATAAAAGGACAGAAGTTTGGCACAGTGGTCTAATATGTAACTCCAACATTGGCCTTGATAACCACTGAGACATCTTGGGCATTGGGATGCTAGAAACTCCAGCATAATGCAGTCCTCTGCCTACAGCAAGTCCTCCTGACTCAGCTGCTGTGGTCATCAGTCCACTTCTGCAGAGTGACAGAAACATGAAGGACATTTCACTGCTCTTGCTATTACCAGTTTTTCTCCTTCCTCTTGAGGACGCAGAATGATCTACACAACTTCATACTTAATATGACGACATGCTGCAATTGGATTAAAAGGGTCTACATCACTTAACCTGCTAGATAAACTAAAAAACAGCATTGTTGGGCGGTTTTATTTTTATAATAGATTAAAAGAGAACAAAAATAACCTGTCTAGACCATGAGCCGCCAGCTTCTCCAGCAGAATGCTGTGGGACACAGTGTCAAATGCCTTACTGAAGTCCAGGTAGACAACATCCACCGCTTTTCCCTCATCCACTAGGTGGGTCACCTGATCATAGAAAGAGATCAGGTTGGTTAAACAGGACTTGCCCTTCATGAACCTATGCTGGGTGGACCTGATCCCCCTGTTGTCCTGCACTTGCCACATGATCTCCCCCAAGTTGAACTGTTCCATAATAGTTCCCTGGATCCTCCTTCCTGCCCTTCTTGTAGATGGGCGTCACACTGGCAAGTTTCCAGTCACCTGGGACCTCACCCGATAACCAGGACTGCTGATAGATGATGGAGAGCGGCTTGGCAAGTTCCTCCACCAGCTCCCTCAGCACTCTCGGATGGATTTCATCCAGCCCCATAGACTTATGGGTGTCTAATTGACTTAGCAGGTCCTTCACTACTATTTCCTGGATTATGAAGGGTTTATTCTGATCTCCATCCCAATCTTCTGGCTCAGGGAACTGAACACCATGAGGATAAGTGGTCTGGCCATTAAAGACTGAGGCAAAGAAGGCATTAAGATGATGGAGAATGGCCTAGCAATGACATCCGCCAGCTCCCTCAGTACCCACGGGTGCATCCCATCAGGACCCATGGATTTATGGATGTTCAGGTTGCTTAACTGATCCCTAACCCAGTCTTCATCAACCAGGACAAACTCCTCCTCTATCCTGACTTCTTCTGGAGCCTTAGGGGTCCTGGGCTCCTCAGGACAGCCTCCAACAATATAGACAGAGGCAAAGTAGGCATTCAGTAACTCTGCCTTCTTTTTATCCTTTGTCACCAGGGCACCCACCGCATTCACCAGTGGGCCTACATTGCCTCTAGTGTT
Source organism: Podargus strigoides (assembly GCA_028020825.1). Classification (NCBI taxonomy): domain Eukaryota; kingdom Metazoa; phylum Chordata; class Aves; order Caprimulgiformes; family Podargidae; genus Podargus; species Podargus strigoides. Next base: position 59,968,101 of record CM051620.1, read on the forward strand.
AGTTTTATCTGCAATGTATTCGAAGAAGGCCTTTCTATTGTCCTTGACCTTTCTTGCAACGTTTAATTCCAAGGAGGCCTTGGCTTTCCTAGTTGCCTCCCTGCATCCTCTAACAGACTTACATACCTCCCAAGTAGCCAGCCTCTCCTTCCATGATCTCTACATTCTCTTCTTGCCCTTGAGTTTGCCCAGCAGTTCCCTGTTTAACCATGCATGTCTCCCGGCACCCTTTCTTGACTTCCTACCTGTTGGGATGCACTGATCTTGAGAAGAGATCCTTGAACACTAACCAACTATCTTGGGCCCCTTTACCTTCAAGTACCCTGTCCCATGGGATTATCCCTAGCAATTGCTTGAAAATGCCAAAGTTGGCCCTACTGAAGTCCAGGGTTGTAGTTCTGCTAGGTATTCTGTTCCTGCCACATGAGATCCTGAACTCCACCTTCTCATGGTCACTGCAACCAAAGCTACCCTCAACTTCAGTGCTTCAACCAGACCCTCCTTGTTCGTGAGAATAAGATCCAGCAGTGTTCCTCTCCTAGTTGGCTCATCCACCATTTGCATCAGGAAGTTGTCATCAATGCACAGAAGGAACCTCCTGGACTGTGGATGGCTGGCTGAGTAGGCCTCCCAGCAAATATCAGGGTAGTTAAAGTCCCCCATGACAACCAGGGCCTGCATTTGCAAGACCGCTATCAGCTGCCTGTAGGAGGCCTCATCAACCTCCTCATCCTGATCCAGTGGCCTGTAGTAGACCCCCACAATAGTATCACCCATGCCAGCCTGCCCCTTAATTCGCACCCACAAGCTCTCAACTCACTCCTGATCCGCCCCTGGACAGAACTCAATACACCCTAGATGCTCACTCACGTAAAGAGCAACTCCACCACCTCACCTCGCTGGCCTGTCTTTCCTGAAAAGGACATAGCCATCCATGACCACATTCCAGTCATGCGAGCTGTCCCATCAGGTCTCTGTCATCACCACTAGATCATAACTCCCTGACCGAACACAGATTTCTAACTCCTCCTGTTTATTCCCCATGCTGCGTGCATTGGTGTACAGGCATTTAAATGGTTCCAAAGCACAAGAAGCAGTTAAAATAGAGGTTTTGGCTGTCTACCAGCCCAAAGGTTCACAGTTCCACTTAGACATAGCACATAGCCTATTTCAAAATGGTCAAAATTTCTGAACTAAACACTGACAGTATTAATCTTTGCACATTGTTGCTTCGTAAACAATTAAATGGATGTCAGAGAATTATTTTTTAATTTCTCCGGGCTGGATCCTTTTAATTTCTCCTCTTTGTCAGTTTTTTCCTTTATCTGTTGTAAATTGGAAAAAGTCACTAAAAAAAAAAAAAATACACTATGAATCTCCAAGAACTTAAGCAAGATTTTTGTACAAGTTAAAGATATCTCACTGATTTTTAACAGGAAACATATATTAAAGAGAACACTTTAAAATAATCTGATTTTACATAAGGTTTTGCAACATTATGCATTGTCTATTTTTGCTGCACAGCTGGAAAATATTCTGTTCTTGAACAGAACAAAAGAGCAAACACTTTACTGACTGAATGGTCAACAGAATACCACAGTCACAGTTGAACTAGACATAGTAACAACACTCACACTGACAAAAGCTGCCACCTTCAAAACCATGTCACACAAAGCTCAACTGCCTTACCAGAATGTTGCTTTTTATCAATAGCACAAGATTCCTACAGAGCAAGATGTTTTATCATTCTTGTAACTTAATACAGAATATTTGTCAATCATGGCAACAGCCATCTTCTGCAGAACAGTCTACCACCAAAAGCGTTAATCTGTGGTGATAACTTCACTTTGAATCTTTCTTCTGGAGAAGGCACATCAAACTCTATGCAACCTTAGGAGCACTGGAAATGAGATGAGGCATAAATTCGTTATTTGGGACTCAAACAAAATATTTTGGGGTTGAAAATTATGCAGATCTTCAGATCACAGATTAGTGGTTGACTTCTGTCTCATCAGCATGTTTCTCTTCAGAACTTCTTTTTCATGGCTTCATCAGACAGCTAGGTCAGAATGTTCTTTTACTAAAAATGATATATTACATGTCACTCTAAATATCCTAGTAAGCTTCTGTTGGAAGAATTTCCAGTGATATCTGCAGTTCTTCCATCTTCTCAAAGTCATTAATTGTTCATGACTTCCCAGTTTTCAAAGTTCCCTAGAAAGTGTAACATCAGCACATCTTGACCATGAACTTGAACTGAATTGCAAGACAAGAAGGTTGATGGTTGTTTATCATTCTTTGAGTAAACTCAGTGTGAATTAGGGACTGAATTTCACATATTTCCTACCTCTTCTCTTATCCTGGCGTACAAAAATAAAATACTTATTGTAGTATTAAAAAAAAGAGCAAAAAAGCACAAGAATTAAAACAAAGTAAAACAAACATTCCAGCTTGCAAACATTGGCTCAACATTGGTTTACTGCCAATAAGGGAATGTTTTAAATAGACTCAGCAACTAGCTTTCCTACACTTAGAATTGAAAAATATTTGAGGAAAGTAGGTCAAACACAGGAACTCCACCTTTCAGGCAGAAGAAAGCTGCCATAAAAAATATTCTGGTGGGAAGAACAATTTTCCAGTAAAGTTCAGTGTGTAATATAAACTCCTATTGGTTCATTCTTTCATTCAAAAAGTGTATATCTACATTAAACAAATGAATAATTGATATCAAATAAACTAAGCAGTAAATTTCCTACCTTGCATACTAAAAATTCAAATCAAAAGGCTCTAATGTCAATGGACCAACTTGAAAACAGCCATTCAGCTTAGGAAGACCTATTTGAAAACTCCTGAGAGAGTGTGAGGTGAGTTTTACTATCCTAGACTACTTTTATCATCTCCCTTTCCTGTGTAATTACTACACCTTTTTACTTAAAACAACACAGCCAAAAAAAGTCACTTTGCTGGTTAATTTCCACCTCTTTCAAATTATCAGTTCTTCCCTTCTGTCAAATTTTTGTTGTGATTAACATTGCTTAAGAGCTTACAAAATATTTAGAGAAAATATCTATTAAAGTTCATTAAACATTGATACTTCATTATTGTAAATCTGTTCACATCAAATGTTCGTTTCAGATGGATAACTTTCTGTCTGTGAATACAACCCTCTGCACTATTTTAAAATTTGTGATACAAGGATTTAAAAACTATTACACTCTTCATAACTGCAAAAGTCATATTTTAGTGAGACAATTATGCTTGTACGTCTCCCTCACAGTATTTAATTAAAGCAAGAAAAGAGGAAGAAAAAGACCTTACACACAATCACCACCCATGCTAATGACGTTGTTTAGATAATGTTGAGGTACTTTGGGTAATAAAGTGCTTCAGTTTCACTACAAACACCACTGTTTTCACACTGAAATGCTTGGTATATTTGACATGAATCATAAAAATAAAAAGGAAAGAAAAAAAGCCTTACATTTACAGCACCTAATGGGAGTTTTGTAAACTTAGCAAAAACACATTCACACAGTGCATTTCCTGTGTGGAGCAACAATTTTCTGAAAAACTCTTTTACAAAAGGCTCTTGAACACAAGCAATGCAGAAAATAAAATGCATCTCACAGCACTTTATGAAGTTAGTGATATTTCTAAACTAAGCACTGATTTCCAGAAAGGCTTTATCCCCAACATTGTAACTTCATATTAATACTTTTTATTACAAAACTGAACTTAGCCATTCAGGATATGCAATGCTCACAACACAGAGAGGCCAAGTGTCTCACCGCAAGGCTGTGTTTGCAACTAGTATCACAGGGCAAACTAATGAAAGGTGTGAAAGCTTTCACACATAAGAGGACCTGATTAATAAGTGCTTATTGCTTCTTTAAGATCTGAAAACAACTGTATAGCAAATTTGAAATAAATTTTTCAATTGGCAGACTTGCAGCTTTAGCTTTTTAATTTTACTTTTAAATTTTTTTTAATTTATATTTACTTTACTTCAAATTTAACACTAACTTTTCAGCAAAAATCCATTTAGAAGTGAAACCAACAGCTGCATGTGGCTAGAAATAAAGTGAAATCAAGTTTTGAAAGAAACATGAGCATTAACATCACAACAATGTGCAGTATGTAAGTATTTAAAGTGCAAACTTTACAAGGACAGCAAAGCAATTTGGACAACACCTATATAACTAACATGTCTACCTCTCTGAAGCTTACTCAAAAACACTCTAGTTTTGCACCAAAATATCTCTTACTTCCTTTTGAACTGCCTTTGGAAATCCTGAGCCAATACACATCAGTGTCTTGGCACACCACTTACTGCCACACAGAAAGACAGATAGGTGGATAGATAAAGGTATTTAAAAGTGACAACTAAAGATGCAAATAAAAGTACCTCCTGATAATGTATTCACTTGCTAATCAATGGTAAAGCCATGTTTACAATAACAAAGTATTTCCAGAATTCTTGGTGCACTTTCTCTGACCTGAAAAAGACCCAAACTTTTACCTTTGCTTCTAAAATATTTCTGGAGGCCTGCTGAGTGTCTTTGATCTTGTCTAGCTTTGCAAGTATTGACAGTTATTTTCTCCTTAAGTATCCAACCAAAGCAGAACTTAAAAACACAAATAGTAGCCTCTTTCATAACATTTCTTCAAAGATGGTGCTACAGTGTCTCTGGGGATGAGCAGGTTCAGTCTCATTATTCTGGCGTGCATATCCCCTGTGGTCAACCAAGGAAACTGGAAACTTTCCACCTAGACTCCCACAGCGTAATCTGGATGCAGAGTGGACAAGTCAGCAATGCTCAGGATTGCAAAAGAAATATAATGACCCCATCTTTTAAAGAGGGGAAGAGGGAAAGAAATGGTACATTTTATAGGAGTTTCACTTGACAGTCTTCAGAGCAATTGGCTTAAAATAATTAGGAATGTTAACAGAGTAGAATATGTATGGGGATTTCATCCTGCTTATCAGCAGAGACACTATTGTCACTTTGGGATTAAATCCTAATAATATGTAAATACACAGAGCACATTAACCAGGTAGAAAAAAAATGCCTTTTGTAAAGTGACAAGCAGTCAAAAGCTGAATGGGATGGATATTAATTTAGTGATCTGAAATACAACGAGCAAGTTTGAAAGCTGCATGCTGCAGCTGTGTAAACATTATCTGTTTAACTTAAGTAATACAACAGTACAAGCATGTGTGACAAGATGAGAAAAACCTGTTCTGTAAGGGTTAGACTTATTTTGAGGAAGTTATTGGACAACATCCAAGGATAGCAAGTTCACTGCTTCACGCTTATTTTCCTTATGGTACAAACCCAAGCATAACAATAATTCATTAGACAGTTTCAAAGCAGAATGATTAGAGGGGAGAGAGAGCAGGTTTGACTACACTGATAGGTTTGAACACATGAGCCAGCAACAGGGCTGGCAAGAAGAGTCAGAGAGGATGGAAACTACTGACCAAAATTCAGGTCACAGACTTCTAAGAAAGCATGAAAAATACATAGGAGTCTTCTATTGTTTGTTTGTAGACAAAGCCAGTAAGATGCCTTCTCTGTCATTAGCATTTATATAAGCCAAATTTCGTAAGTGGGTTTATCAGGCTGGTAGACTCACCTCATCAGCTCTGAAGCCACCTATTGATCCCAGGATTTCAAGGGAAGCACTTTTAGCTCCTTCTGACGTATGACTGAATAGAGCCAAGGGAATCTTGACAGGAAATTATAGAACTTGTTACCTACCAGAAACTATCTGGGAAGAAAAAACAAACATTAACAGACTTTTTTTAAAAAGGAATAAAAATGCATTTGACCTAACTCTGTCCCTGTGTCAAGACCTCTAAAAAGAGCAGAGGATTTTTCAAATACTTTTTTTTTTTTTTTTCTCTCACTCTCCCATTTCTTGGAAGAGAAATCCCTACTAAAAAAAAGTCAGAAAACACAAATTGACTAACATTGGCCACTGGATTTTACTAGACAAGTTGGTTGTCTCTTACTTCTTCCAGTGGAAGCAAAACATATTGATTACATTGTTAATTAAATAGTTTTTATAATCTCTTCTAGACTTAAAGTCCACATAGTTACACAAAATTTTAAAGATATCAACATGGATATAGCAAGAATATAGACAGAATGGACAAGAGAATTTTCCAAAACCATAATGATTTCTTTATCAAGCTTTGTTTCTCAAACATCATTCAGTGCAGCATCCTACAAGTGTATTATTTGATCTTTAATTCATTCCTAGCTTTACAGCCATGCAAAAGAGGTGTCTATCTTATGAACTATCTAAGGAAATAGAGCACAAAGTGGAACACTATATACTACATATATTTATTTGTCTGCTTGTCTGGTCCATCCTGTTCTTTCATGATAATAGGAAAAGGAGATGTGTGAGCTTGGACCTCAAGAGGAAGAAATGAATATTTGCAGATAATTCCAGAAAATAGGAAGAGTTTGAGATATTTAGCAGTTTGCTGAAGAGGCTACAACACTTCTGAGATTGTTTTGCAAAATGCACTAAGATTAAGCTGAGTTAAAGATTCAACAATCTTCCTTTTCTTTAGTGTTTTTCTAAACAGGCTTCCTTGTGTTTGAAGTTAAGGCCATTCGAAAGCTAGCCAGTTCTCCTGTTGACAAGCATTTTACGTCACCGGGACTGCCTCTCTAAACATCACTCAAAATCTGTGAATACCATGCAGACATGATTTAACTCATAACTGGAAAAGGTTACGTTAAGAGAAAAGATGCTGAAGTCATGCAGCAGCACATTCACTTCAGTTTACTAGTATTAACATTTTTCTATCAAAGTCAGGTAGACAATATATCATATTGCTCGATAAGGAGGGTTCTACTCAACCCTAAGTACACTCAGACCCTGCACACTAGACAACACTAGGTACAGTGCTGCTGCACCCCTGTTCAGAAGATGTAAATGAATTATGTGATGTAAACTGCAACTCTGGATTGCTTCTCAGTATCCAGGGATGCTCATGTATTTCATGGGAGTGGAAAAAAAAAAAAAAACAAAACAAGGAAAGTAACAGAACAGGCGAAAATTCTTTAGTTTGGATATGTAAGTTAGTGCATGTCCTAGATGAGAAGCAGAAAAGCACTACTGTTTCAGCTGACTGCGACAGAACAGGGAACGAAATGCAAAGGAGTAAGAGGAGTTTGCCAAGTCTAAGACAGCAGGAAGCCTACGACTGTTGTGGTTTTAAGGATCACAAACTGGATTTCATTCAGAGATCCTTTCTTAATTTGTGTCCATTACAATTCTGTGGTTTTAACTAAGGCTCATTCCCAGATTAATAAAGTACACAATAAACATTGCAAAAATGACAGCTACTCATCTTTTCACCTAATGTAGCATCACCTTCCTTACTCAGAGATAGTAACAAAATCTGCAACTAAGAAAAAGGAATCAATTCAGAGAATGAAAACAATGTCACTAGCACTTTATTTTAGGAATAAATATTATTCTGAACATTTCAACTTATCATTCTCAGATGTTTAATGTGAAAACTACAGTTTAAGTAATACTGAATCGGATCTTAGAAAGCCATGCCAATCTGCAAAAGAAAATTAAAAAATAAATCTAAAGCAATTTTAGAGGCTTTAGATTCCAAGATTAGAGGTAAGCCCTGATAGGTAGGGAGGAAAAACAGAAGGATTATTTCTCAATAAAAAAATCAATCCCTGATAAAAATAAAGCACCACATTTTTTGCATCTTCCTCTGATTGTTTAACCTTTTCATATAAGAATCAATCAGAAACAAAGGAAACTGGTTTTGTGACTACTAAGAATGAAACAAACAAACAAAATAAACATGTAAGCATAGTTTCATTAAGGCTCAAATCCTTACATTTACATAGAAAGACTTTTAAAAAAGAATTAGATGATAAAAGATTTAAATGAAGATTTAAATTTAAGATAGTTTATGTATCCAAGTTGTGACTTGTGAAATTCATTCCTACAGTCTTCTTAGGATCAAGACAGATCATTAAAAACCAAGCCAAACCAACCGAACAGAAAACCTCTAGAAAACTGCAAATGGGGGTAACACTGTTTCTTACATGTATCGCCATTTTGCTGTACTTTGGGAACAAGTCACTTGCAGGGCAAGGTTTCTTAGCCACCTTCTTCCCTTTTCCCACAGGGATAATTACCTGAATACAGATTTCATAGAATCACAGAACAGCCTTGGTTTTAAAAGACCTCTAAGACCATTAAGTCCAGCCATTAACCTATCACTGCCAAGTCACCACTAAACCATGTCCCTCAGTACCACATCTACCCAGGAACACAAGCAAACTAATCAAGGCACCACATGCCCTACTCAGGTCCTGTGCTCCACCAGTGCACACTGCAATTCCTGTTCACAGAAAACAACAAAAAATGTTGGGGGAAATTCAGGAATTTTGCAGGAGAGTATTTGCTTCATATCACATTTTTACTGTTTTCCTCAATATAGCCAGATATCCTGATGTACCAGCTTCTCAAAATTTTTAAATGCCAAAAGAAAGAGAACTGCAGCAGCAGATATCTGAGAACAGAGGAACAGTTTGGGGAAGGGTCCTATCCACCAGAAACTCCCACATCCACAGTCCCTTCAGCTGAGCCACTGTGATTTTGAATGGCCTGACCAACACCAGCAACATTAGGCTATCATACAAAAAGGTATTCTGCCTACACAAGAAGCATCAAGACCCAGAAGTGCATTCATTTTTATGAAAATAGTTTTCTTTCACCTATAGATCCATCCAGTAAATAACTTGTACTATTGTGTAGAGTCAATAAGTCCATAATCAGCAGAATATTTTTTGTATCTCAGGTAAATGCATCAAAGATAAAACTTGAAAAAAATTTGGTTTGGTATCTTGATGCACTTTCTCCCCAGATTCCTCTCATGAGTGATCCTCCCTTTTTGTAGATATTCCTCCTTTTTCCAAGCATATAGCAGCATTCATAACACATGTTCTTCACATAATTAATAACAGAAATTGAATGACCTATCACTCAAAAACGTTAATTAAAATTTGGAATAACTCAGGGTGTGTGCACATGTGTGTATTTGATCAGCTATACCAGAAGGAGCTAATTAACTCCAGTTATTAAAGTACACTAAATAAGGCTCTCCATACACTTAGCTTGACCTTTTGACACACAGGAAGCCAGGTCAGTGGTCAGCTTCATAACAGTTGTTAAAAGAGCAGCTGTCAAAATCCAGTGAATATGCTACACAAAGTTAGTGAGTCTGCCCCACAAAAATGAAGTGTTGAAAAACGGACTGCAAGTAGGGACACAGTGCAGAACACAGCTTAAACTTGGAAGTGAGAACCATAACTTGCCAGCTGCTACACCAGCCTTGCATGCCCTTTGATAGCTCCTTTATACTCCAAAGGTTTTCCGCTTATTTAGTGAAGTAGAAATTTTAATATAAATTACTACTGATACAAACCCAACTCCAAATAAAAAACTGAAGTTGAACGTGGAGTAGGAAAGGAGACTGAAAAAAGAGGTAATCAAACTTACTGTCACACCAAGTACACCAGGCAGCCATATCAACAAATTCCCACTCTCTGCTTGCAAGTATTGCCAGCACTTCATTTCTGTCACTGATGGTCTGTTGTGACTGCATGGATTTCTGGCTGTCTTCCTGCAAACAGTAAGGCACCTCAGACAAAAAGTGACTATTCTGTAAGACAGTCTTTCAGCAGTATAACTTTTGATGTGTTTTTGTTAAGTACATTGAGGATTATCACAGATTGTCTATTTAAGGCAGCAAAATCACAGAATCACAGAGTGGTAGGGGCTGGAAGGGACCTCCAAAGATCATCGTCCAACCCCCCTGCTAGAGCAGGAATACATAAATCAGGTCACACAGGAACACATCCAGATGGGTTTTAAATATCTCCAGAGATGGAGACTCCACAACCTCTCTGGGCAGCCTGTTCCAGAGCTCTGTCACTGTCACAGTAAAGAAGTGTTTTCTTATGTTAAGACTGAACCTCTTGTGTTCCAGAGTGTGCCCATTGCCCCTTGTCCTGTCACTGGACACCACCGAGAAGAGTCTGGCCCCATCCTCCTGACACCCACCCTTGAGATATTTATAAGCATTAATGAGATTCCCCCTCAGCCTCCTCTTCTCCAAGCTAAACAGACCCAGCTCCCTCAGCCTGTCCTCATATGGGAGATGCTCCAAACCCTTCATCGTCTTATTGGCCCTGTGCTGGATTCTTTCCAGTAGATCCTTGACCCATGTTTGTCTATACGTATAAAAAATAAACACAAAAATCCTTCCTTTTAAAAAGAGGAAGCAGAAGTATCAAGATTGCTTCAGTAATCATTGGGTTGCTATGCAGAATATTTTGACATATTATCATGTCTTTCACATTTTATAGAATCATGTTCCAATATTAACCTAATTTTAAAACAAAGAAATCCTGTTGCCTAAATGACACCATTCAATCTTTCCCTGAACCAGAGCACTCCCAAAAAGCAGTACTATTTCATTTACTGCAGAAGCCTCTACCACCATTATCTGTATCACTCCAAATCAAAACACAGGTTTTTGTCATAAAACACATATAAGGAAAGGGAAATGAAGGTACATTTCCTATTTAAGCATCATTCCAGAATAAGTGACCAAATAAAAAGGTAGTTTCAACATTTGGGTAACATGCCGTAAAAAGTATTCAAGGTTAAGGCTGTAGTTTCAGGATCATTTTAAACATACCTGAGTGGTAACAAAAAGGAAAGTCCCACAGACTCATCTCTGCTTTTACCAGCTTTCTCTTCCATCCCCTGTGCCTTATATTGTGTTCTTTTGCCTAACTTACAGACAATCAGCTGATCAAACCCCAACATCTCCTTCTGTATCTGGTCAAACTGTTTCTTGTATTCCTTGTTCTCATTCTCTGTGCAACTTCTTCATGAAGAAGTGATAGAAATGGCAGAACTACCTTTTTAGATCCTGACCAAATTTAGATCTACTTAAAGCAAACAGAAGGCTTTGGGCTTACAATAGAAATCTTAGAAAAACTGGTGGGCTTTTTCCCATCTGAATTAGTTTAAAACTTGATGATTGTCTTTACTGATACTATGGTAAAACATACATTGTAAACATATTTCAAAAGATTGTGCAACCATTACCTATTTACAAATCTACCTAGCTACATTAGTTCAGGTAGGTAAAATATATTTTGACCCATAATGAGTCTAATTGAAATTCCTTATAATTATACATGAAACTACAGATAAACACAGGGGAAAGGGAATATAGAGAAACATGCAGCTGAAAGATTTTAGACAGTGAAGTATCCATCCGCATAAATGTTTCTGTAGGATATCCATAGCAGTGCTTATGCTCACTCTGAACACTTCAAGTGGAAAAAATGGCAGGAACACTACAGATCATAATTTCCAATGCATTTATGAAATGAATCTGGAAGAGTTAGAGTCTCTTTTTTTTTTCTCCAGATTACAGAAGAGCCAAAAGTAAATTTTTCATATGAGAGCAAATTAGTCAAACTTTGTCATGAAAAACAGTATTTAATTCTTTTTTTTTTTTCCTGCTTGTGAAAAATTCCCTAGGAAAGAAAAAGAAAGGTTAAAAAACTTCATAAAAATAGAACTTAAGCAGGAAAACATCTTCTCAGATTTAACAGAAAAGTGTGTTCCAATGAGAAATCATAGCCAACTGTAAAAATAGTGTAAAATAAGTCACTAATATAAGACCTAGAAAGCACTACTCAGAGTAACCAAGAATAAAAGTTCACTTCAACTTGTTTCTGAAAGTGCAAGTTAATAAAAAATTTTTAATACCAGTCAAGCTTTGGCAGCAGTCAAATACTTTTCAATATTTGACACATATATGTCAAAAGAGACTAAATTATTTTTTCTGTTGGTTGGTCCATTCTTGTCAAAATCCAACTAACTTTCCATTTTTCATTCTTGGAACATCATTCTTGCAGTTGTCAAGCAAAGATAGGGCTGGATGGAAAGAATGAGGTTACTGGAGTACAAAGCACACATTTAAAACAGAAAAAAAAACCCCATAGACACAGAAATTTAACCTTTTAGATGTTCACAAAAAGTTACATAACACTGTAAGAAATAATTGTCTTCAAGAAACATTGGAGTTTTGATTGAAATCTCTACTAAAATAAATCAATGGTTAGAAAAATGATTAAAAGAATCACATAAATTATGGGTGAATCAAAACCAATGGGAATTTTCTTGACTTGACAGAACTGGGTGCTGTATTGCCTAATAAGTCTTCCAGTCTTTTGAGTGGGCCAAAAAAACTATGTCAGGAGAAAAAAATGACCCATTTGTTCTTTTATTCATTTCAAATAGAAAATACTCCTCTATTAGCAGAGCTACAGCCAGCTCAGTGAATAGAGACATGGTAAGACTTAATCCTAACAACTAACATACAAATGGAGTCTCCTGCAGGTAAGTTATTACTGAAAATGCACACTAAATTTGTTATTACTGAATACGCGTGACTACCGAAAATAGTTAAAAACTTGCCATACGCAAACCTAGTTCTTTGGTAGCACAAAAGACAATATAATAGGAGCTATTCTCAGCTTTTACTAGAAGCCCCTTTAGCAGCTTCTTCAAGTATTTATTCAGAACGTGTCAGACAATGTAAAGACATATAGGAAAAGAGGACTTTATTTCTTCATTGTCATTAACTAGATTGTTGAACTGGACCATCAGAGATCCCTTCCAATCTGAGTTAAAAGGCAAGACGTGCATTTCCTAATTCTTCAAAGGAAAGGCAGTTCAATATGCCCTATTGTCCACAGTTCTGTCCAGGCTACCATCAGGTTGTTTTTAAATAACTGAATTGCTTGTGTAGAACATTCCATACAACAATAACATCTACAGTTAGGAATCTCTTCTCAATGATCAGCCTAAACACAACTTTAAAATTCTCTGCAGAAACCAGGCAAAACAAAAGATACTAATATTTCAATATTTTTAGAAATGTATTGATCCCTGAACTGTCATTTGAAAAACTTAATGCTTTCAATACTTTCTTCAGGCAGAAAAACCTTCATCATCTAAAGACATATTCCTTTTCTGTGCCCATATGCTACGATTGTATCAGTGATGCAAGTCTTAAAGTTTTCTCGTGACAAGAAATACATCGTTGGCATCATTTCTTTCTTAGTGCTGTTTTCCCTTCTCATTTAATACTATCACATTTCAGCTAAATTTTTTGGGACTACTACAGCCCATTAAAGGGTCTGAGGTTTTTTTCCTTTTTTTTTTTTTTTAAATATAATCTTTGTGTTGGATTATGAAATATTATGCCTCAGGTGCAATAGACTACATATTCCCATCTTGAATCATCCTTCAGATCTCTCAAGACTCCTATCAGTTCTTTTCCCATCACTGTTTATTTTGGCATTCTCTGTTTAATATAAATGGTAAATTTAATTTCTTATTTCATGCCATCTTCTAAATCATTAGCAAACTTTTTTTAAAAAAAAATAATTTAGAAACAAACCCTCCCATGGAAGAAAATACTTTGTTTTTTAAACATATTGGCAACATTATTTTAAGTGACCTTGTAGTACCTCACCTTTTATAGCAGCCCAGAATTTGGTGGTATTATACAGAGTTGGGTTCAATCCCTTTCCTCAGAACTCTGCGTTTAATTCTGTTATACTAAACTGAAATAGCACATGCCTAGCCTGGGATCTTCAAGACCCCAAATATCCTCACAGGAGGATTCCCCTTAGACACTTTTTGTCTAAAAGTTATACCTTATTTTAGAGTTTCTCACAGGTATTTTAAATCAGAATCCTTTCACTTTGAGTCAGAACAACTTCCAAAAACCTCCTCATACCTGGCTGGAAAGACGACCCCAGCCCTCCCACCCTGCTCACACTCCATACAGTTGATCTATTTCAATGCCTTTAAAAAAAAATTAAAAAGATCACTGGATCCCTAATCAGGCTAAGTCTCTGTCCCCTGAAAACAAATACCAAACCATATTAAACACCCTAAAGGAAACAAACTTAAGAGTTCAGGCCTGTATCATTTCATTTGGCACACTAAATTATTATACATCAGTTACAGTAGATTAAATGCAACAATATATAGTATGAGAAGACTGAATCACTCCATAGCAAGCCACAACACATCATGACATGATAGTGAGAATCATTTCTTCACAAAAACAGTGTTTGCAGAGATATAAAAAGTCTCCTAGCTGCTCAGGTTTCAAGTTTGTTACCTACTGTTTTCTGAGCATGATAAATAGCTTGTTGTGCACAGGACTGAGATATAATTCCACTTCCCATGGCAAAATGCAGGCATTCTTATCCTTCCAGCATATATCTGACCTCCACACATTGCTGTTTTCAATATCCACTAAATCCTAAGACGTCTCAACTAAGAGCATGCTAGGTAAAGAAACAGGTACAACTCTTTCCCAAAGGGACAATAATCAAGGAAACTTTTGCAAAATATCTTCAGTTCCAGTGACTTGCTGTATGCTAACAATCCTTTAATTCCCTCTCACACCTCCTTGCTTTCAATACCGTATTAAGATCTTCCATTTGGGTCAGTTCAAGAAGCACAACAGAGGCAATCTATTAAAGCGGAACAGAGCAGAAGGACATATCTCTAGCTAAAGGAAAAGCAAGAATCTGCTGTCTTTATAAAGAAAATGAACAACTCTCAAAACAAACCAACCATAACAAATGCAGGGTAGAAAAGCGTAATTATTCATGATGATCTTCAACACGTGTTCAAGATCTTTACTAAATATTAAGTTCTATAACTGAAACTACTGAAATAAGTATCCAATAGTGAGAATATAACTTCAAAACAAATAGCAGACAAGAAAATTAAATCTTTCTATTATCAGAGGCTAAAAAGTTGAATTAATTTAATTAGTATTAGAAGCAGAGGAAGAGTATGTTAGATTTAACAACATCAAAAAATCCTTCTGCCTTATAACAGTTCTTTCATACTTTCTAATCAGGAACTGATCCCTAACTACAAGTCATAGACTACCACATCAGGGCTCAAGAGCAGCACACAAAGTACCTAAAATGAAGCCTAACCAGAGTTTGCCTGTATAAATCTGAGAAAATTATGTTCCTTCCAGTCCCATGTGTCAAGAGATCTTCTGAAGCTGCTTTCTACCCTAATAGTCACTCAGAAAGCCACTAGTGGCTCATCCTGCAAGAGATGCCACCTTGCCAGAGGGGGACACATCTCAGTGTCTGCTCCCCAGCCAGTGCCATAAGGGGTTCAACAGACTGTGTGACAGAACTGCAAAATTCACTATCTCCACACGCACTAAGAGGGGGCTCAACAGCTCTGTGTTCTGCAGCACCAACCACTTTTATCTGCCAGACCTAAAGGAAGGCAAGCCGTTTTCCCAAAAGCCCAGAAATCTAAGCAGTTGCTCAGAGGGTAGCTTCTGTGCCAACCTCAGCTTTGAAAGAAAAGTTTAAGTCACATCTTTCATTTGCAAGATGAAGCCATAACAATTAGGCTTTATTCCAAAGCATTTGCTTTCTCACAGATTTGTTTGCATTTATAATGAAAATCCAGCACTTTTTTTTTGCACAGTCAAAGGAATTTGGAAGATAACTAATTTGGATGAAAACTAAAACGATTGTCCTTTCTCAAAAAAACACCCCAATAACTAGGCATGTCAAGGGAAAGCAGGAAAATTCGTAACAAAACCAGCTCGTTTATTGAAATAATTTCCTTCTAGTCTACTAAACTTCAACTACATACATAATAAAAATCAGCACTGTTAAAAAAGTCTCCAGCACAATGTAAACTGCAGCACTGCTAACTGCAAAGTCCAGTGTAGACTATGCTTAAGCTCTTTTGGTGCCTTGTTAAACCCCAACTTCTAAACAGAATAAATTTTTGATCTACAAGCTAGCCTTGCAGCACTAATTCAAACATTTTAAAACATGAAAGTTAAAAGCATACTACTGATTTAGGGCTTCAGTTTGGTTTTCTTCCTCTTTTTAAAAGTAGAGTTCACTTGCAGTACTCATACTGAGAATTTGCACAGCAGAGAGAGAAGACACCTATAAAGGATACCTTAAAATGGGATTTTCCTTTGACCCATTTGTTAAGGTGGTCTTGCTGAGTACACGCAGGTGAAGGCTGACACCCTTCATAATTTGTTAAACAAACTCTTAAATCACAACTATAGCCAAGATGTTAAATTGAATCCTGGCAGTTTATATATAAATGTCTTACAGAGATGTATAAAATGGACTTCTAACCAACAGTGAAATGAATTATTACTGCACTCGGCACCAGAGGAAAGAAAAATTATACCCATTGACAACCATTTACACAGCTCCATAAATCACAGCATTTTAAAATATTCATATTTTTTTAAAGTTAATCCTGTTATCAAGTAACATTTTATGGTTGGCTAGTTTATTAGTCCAAAATATTGCAAGAAAACTCAGATAATTGTTTTTAACGTAAAACAAAGGGGCAAAGGAGAGGATGGAACCTATTAAACTATTATAGTAAGTAGCGATGAAGGACTTTATCTTTCTTCCTAAAAAAATAATAAAAAAAATCGATGGACTTTGCTGACATCCTCTCAGGGAGTACAGTGTCACTAGGCTGAGAAAAAACTATATCTGATTATTTCAAAAAAGTATTTTGCTATGTAGTGGTTTGAATTTACCCAGTATGCAGTATGTGAGAATGATCCTTCCCTCTAGCACTCATCCTATTTTTAGAGTATTACTAAATTTTGCCTCTGCATGATTCATGCATCTTAATAGAGGCCCCTGAGGAATTAGACAGACAATGGAAATAAACTGACGACTCCTAATAAGAACACATCAGCAGATGTGGGAATAGGAACCCTGAGAAAACAGAGCAGGTTGTGTAGGAAGCCTACTGTTTTTCTCTTAGTCTCTTCTTCTGCAGAAACCCACCTGTGACAGGCCATCTCCTCCTCCTTTTCTCCCACACCTTGCAGACAGGAAGGATACAAAGAACACAATGCTTTTGCTAAGTGTCCTTAATGCCACTGCTCCATCAAGTGAAAATACATGCGTTTGTATTACTCTGTTTACTTACTCACAACACAGCATCAGGATGAAGCAATAGCTTTGGATCCTTGTAAGTCATTTCCAGACAGTGTAATGAGAAGACTAAATTAAGGCAGCTCAAAGGAAAAAGTGTCTTAGTAAATAACTTTGTTAGAAATATGCCTTCTAAAGCTTGTACATGGCCTACTACACTCTCAACATTTTTCCTAATCTACAATTTCACTCTAGGCTATTTAAAAATAATAAATTCTCACATAGGTTTCACTATAAAGGGCGAGCACACAAAAAATATTGTGCAATTTTTTATTTTTTTTTTAAAAATAGAACAGTATTCAGTTTTGTCTTAGTTCTTTTTTTATTATTATTCTTTTCCTTTACAGATCTTGCTATAAAATGAATGTAGAAATGGAGCTCACTGCTTTACTCTGCATTTTTTCTTGACAGGATACAGTTTGTAATGGACTCCAAGTATAACTCAATTTGAGAAGACAAACCAGGAGGAAAGAAACAACTGTGCAAGAAAACAAACAGTTTTATGCTGATGTAACTCCCTCAACTGACTTACTATGGAATCAGACAAGAATCTGTATTTGCACAATGGCTGTAGTACAAGAGCAGTAAGTTAAGACCATCTCCTTCAGAGGAGACAAGGAATCTCATTAGCTTGGCTGTGTCACAAAACCTGAACCTCCATCCACGTCTGCTCTAAGTAGGGTATTGAAGCTGGGAAAGAAACACATAAACCAGTTTCACACACACATAAAAGTGTAGAGAAGATGGGGGCCAGTGTCCAGTAGTAAGACTTGCCCTGATCAAGTTGTAATCAGACCCGAGAGCTCAAAAGCATTGCTAGCTTCACGAGCCTAGAAGTAATAACAGCAAAAGTAACACTTCATCCTCTCTGTGTCTCAAGATAAATCCCAACTTTATATCAGGAACATAGCCAGCCTGTAGAATTCAAAATAGCTTCAATTAAAAAAAAAAAAAAAAGTACTCTTTATAATGTAATAAATGCAATATCAACATCTTAATATAGACTTTTCATCTGTAAATACCGACAATTTTTAGAAGGTAATTTACACATCAATACATAATGCCCTAATAAATTGGGGGAAAAAAAGGCATAGAAAGGATAACTTTCTAAGGACCCCTCAGCAAATCTCTAGGTGGCTTAGATAAGAATCAGGTGCATATTAACCAATCCCAGTCCAGAGTTTTATCAAGAAAGCACGTTTGCTTAGTGAGAATTAGAAAATTAAGATTGACATCAAGAAACATGTTCCTTAGGCCTAAATCACAATAGAATTGGTGAAGGCTGAAGGAGTTTGTTTTCCAGCTGTTTCTCTGGCATTACCTATACTCTTTGTATTTGTTTTCTATTGTCCAAATAATCACCAGACTTTCTACACTAAGCCCTCACAATAAGAAGCTTTCTTACTGTGCCTGTAGCTTTATTACTCTACTTTCGTCATCAGTAAAAGAATTACCTCTCTCTCTCTGATGATACAAGGTGCTAACATGAAGCAGAATTATACGATTACCATTACAACAGGCACACCGTCTATTTAGAGAGAGAGAGAGGGGGAGAGAGGGAGAGAGGGACATAGATCTTCGAGAGCTTATTGACTTGGTTTCCTGAATGCTGATAATTGCAACTGCAACTACTGAAATTCTCCAAGGAACTGAAGTTGTACATTATTTTTCTTCTTATAAAGCAATGATTTTACACCTCCTCCCCTTTAACACTATCATCCAAGTAAATCTTCTTGATGAAATAAAATCACCCTTTTCCTTTGCCTCCAGTGACAGAAAACAGAAAATAAATGTTACTTGTACCCATTACAGTAAGCGCACAAGCGTTACTTTACTACCATTAGAATTGTACTATCTTCTACTCGTCTTTTTGTTTCTGCAGTCAAATTTAACACAAAGTCTTCTGCAGCTTTTCAAGAGTCATTTTCATTACAAAAACTGAAGGAATAACTGCATCATAAAGCATTTTTCTCTAGTACCTTCCATTTAACAAGCGGCATCCCCCAGCTAAGACAAACATTTAAGCGAACATTGAACATTTTCATTCCCAGTCTCGGAGAAATGAAAGAAAAACAAAAGATAGATTTAAGAAAAAATACTTAACAGTAAATAGCATTTAGGATCTTAATGTCTTCCATTTTTCTTTACCACAAAAACATTAAACAAAATCTTAACCTGACTGAAAGTTACTTTCCCTGCTTCTTCAGGGAAACACACAATAACATGAAAACAAAAGCTTACTTACTGCAGGAAAAAACCCACACAAACATTTTTTGCCAATTTTTTGAAATACAAAGATGTAATCACATCATCTGTTACAGTTCTTCCTAAAGTGTCACTCACCAGTGACTGCTATGATCTCTGAACATCAAATTAATAGTCTGTATACAAGATGGCTTTCTTGCTTGATGAGGCCATGTGTCTCACCTGTCATTCAAAGGAACCCACTGTAAAGCAATGTTCCAGTTTAATTGGATTAGCCTGCAAAAATATTGCTCAACACATCCTTTTTACCTTTCCTGTTTCAAAACAAAGTAGATTCATTTTAAAGATTAAATCTCTAACAAAGATCTATATGCTAAGAAAATAAGTGACCCAGTGGCTCAATATAAGTAATCAGTAACAATGTAGACATTGCCACCAAAAGACTAGATTAACTGAAGTCTTTTTCTCTGAATTTACTAAACACAGAGACAGATATATCCCACAAATGCATATTCCTAGGGAAAATGTGAAATGTCAAGGCTTTACCACTTCACCAGAGCAAATAATTAAGTAATTAGAACAATTAAACGTCGACAGAGCACCAGCAACCCCCAGGTGAATTACAGCCCTGAATTATGAAAGCATTAGCAGAGGAAGATGGAAGTCTTTGGCACATATGTATGACAGATTAAAGGCAGTTGTAGGACTGGTTTTACAATTTATGCACTTACAGATGTGCTCAGCAGTCCACAACTTTTATTGTCAAGCTGCTTATTTAGATGCCTAGGAGAAACTCATCTAGGTACATTTTCTCTCTGAAAAGTCAGTGAAATAGAAATCAGGACGTACATTCACCCCTACTCCCACCCTTTTACGCCACATGAAAGGGCTAAAATAGTATGAGTGCCCATCTCAGTAAAATATTCCCCTCCACTCAGGTACTTTGGAAAGCTGACGTTCAAGGAGCTCTTTACAAAAAATGTACATAGGACATCAACGGCTAAATTATGCCAGAGGCTTTTAACCTCCATCGCATCCTCTGTGGAGGACCGTCTGCATGTCAGTAACTGTTCCAACTGTGTTCATGCAGAAATACCCTATTTGCTAAATAAGGAATATGAGCAGTATAGTCATCACAGCATGGAGCTCAGGATAAGCATCCTCTCGTACTATCAGGGTAGACTTGCTTCACTTACTGGTTTTGGGGTGAGGGGCTGGGTTTAGAACACATTGGACTGCCTGCTGTGATGAACCAGCTCCAGGTAGCATGAGCTGACCCTGGGGAACGGATGCATTATCTGGATAAACAGCGACAGCAGCACAGACACAACCTCAGAGTACAGCAGAGATGGGTAATGCATGTAATTCCCAGCAGCTGTCAGCTGTGAAGACTGCAACTACCAGATTTGTTGCAAGTGAAAGTGTGTGAACATGTTATAGTCTGCAATCCTTTCTAAGTGGAAAGTTGCTTTAAAAATGAAGAGAGAGCAGGGAAAGTGTTACAAGAGAGATCTATGGATACTCATCAAAAAATCAATGCAAAATAGATCGCATACAGAAGATTTCACGCTTGTTTCTCAAAAACATATTTCATATTGTTCTGTTCTGAAACTGTTAATAACACTTCATTTCATTGCCTTTACAAAATGCAAAGAAAGACCTAGAGAAAAGAAGATTAAAGACTACTATTTGTTTCTAAAATGAATTAAACAATTTTTGTAATAAAAGTATAGTAAGAAGTCCATTTGTCAAATAACTGAAATATGAAATGTGCCATTTAAAGCTTAATTACAATACCTGAAATTAAATTATATAAAATCCATATTTTAAAGTGGGGATTTACTTAAATCTGAAGTTTTAGAATTTTACAGCTTCAAGCCAAACCATATATTTATATGATTTAACATAAATTACTTCATTTAAAAAAAAAAACACAACAGACCTAAATTAGCTGATGACACAAAATGGGTAGAAAGTATCAAAGATTATAGGGTAAGGAACAAACCTTTCAGAATGGTTTTTGTAGATTAACCACGTGGGTGGATAAGTAGCTCTCAGAGTTAAGAGTAGAGAACAGAGTAGCATCAATGTAATGAACAGAAGTAGGTGGATGGCTCCAGTTCAAATCAGAACATCTCCCACTTTGTCAAGGCTGCTGAAAATGACTCATTCTATGCTACATTATTTTACATACCATGGCCATTCAGTAGGTTTTCCTTTCAACTTGTCAAAGCCATGTACATATTCGGAGGAAACGGCAAAAAAAATGCTCTTTTGATTATGCTCCAGCATTCTTTGCTTTCATTAAAAAACAAACAAAACAACAACAAAAAAAAACCCACAAAAAACTCAAATCAACAACAACAAAAAAAAACCAAACCAAAATAAGTTTGGAAAAAAGTAAAAATAGGAGACTTAAGCCTAACTGAAAGTCATACAAATTGTCTACGTTTAGCCTGTACCAGGGGCTAAACTGTAGCAGGTGTTCTACCGCCCAGTGACCCTTCCCAGCTGAGAAGGGGAATCAGGAAAAAAAGGGAGAAGCCCTGTGGGTCTAAGTATAAACAGATTTAATGAAATAACAAAAGTAATATAATCACCAACATAGAGTATACAAGCTTATATTCAGCCTTGTCCTCAGGAGCAGTAGGAGCAGAAAGCCAAGAGGGAGGAGCCCCACAGAGGAATTCCCCACCTTCACTGAGCTCCGTCCTTTTATAATGAGCATGACTAGGTGGTATGGGATACACCTGTGAGTCAGCTGCCTTGATTGAATCTCCCAGCTGGCTCGGGGCTACGCATGGCCTGCCTGCATGTGGCCTGCCTGTGCCTGGGGAACCAGGACACAAATACAGGGAAAAATACAAAACTAAAATATGAAATGTACAATTGGGAAAAGCAGGGAATGTGGAAAAAGAAAACCAAAGAAGGAAATTCTGAAAAGCAGTATTGCTGGGAACACTTACCTTATGTTTATATATCAGGCTTTAATTACTATCCAGGTTATACAGCTGCATTAATACCCTATTGATATTTCCTCTAGAGGTTTCCACTAGGGAATAGACCAGCATCCATTCTTCAGGAACAGCTAGAAGAAATAAAAACCAACAGCCCTCCACTACTAACCCCCAGAATCTATCAAGTCTTAAAAAGACATTTTTTTTCACTGTGAGACAGCACCAAATAGATTAATGATGTTTTGTTCAGCAAAGAGCCTAGAAACAAGAGTCTTTAAATGATCATACTACAACTTTAGTAACAATAAAATTAACTCCAACACAGATCATTCATTTAAAAAAAAAGTAGAAAATACATGGAAAGCAAAAGCTGATAATTCATAGCTCTATAAAAGATGCTTTCCTGAACTTGCAATGGCCACTGACAGTATTGAAGTATAGCCCAGTTATAACTGAACTGACCATATTTTGCCTCTCATTAAACCACTCAATATACTTAAACACATACCAAAATTGATTTTCACTGAACAAGGAACCCAAATGTATGTTCAATTCTGAATACATGCTGTGCTAAAGGCAGCAGAATAAAGCCCATTTCCTGTGCAGTAAAGGAGGTAGAGTTAAGTGGTGGTTTTAGGTCATTATCTTCCAGCATGCATATCTGTTGAACGACTTATGAATATGAGAGTTTGATTACTACTTTTCAGATCCACCCTGTATTGCTAACAAAGTTAAGTTTGATGCATAAGGCTAGTGATGCTTTCTTTCAGAATAATTGCAAAAAATAATTTGCAGGAAAGTTTCTTATCCATTAATATTTTGGTGGCTTACAAACTAAACAGAAAGAACAGAGGACAAGCACTTTTTAATTGGAGCTGAGAACCAAAAATATACCTAATGGCTATAGAGAATTCCCAGTGATAGTGGGAAATTAAATGGAAACCTAGGGATTTAATCCAGTCCGTTTGGTAGACATTGCATAGCATGATGCATTGTGTATGGGGGCTAGGTGAATGAACAGAACTCTGAACCTCCAGCCATTTAATGAGTCACACAAAAATCCAACCAATAATTCACAGGTAAGTACATGCTACAACAATCAAAGAATCAGTACAAAGAATTGGCAAAGAACTGTACAAAGAATTTTATGGGGAGGTAAGAAGAAGAAGGGCAAGATAAAGAAACAGAAAGACATAGAATGAGAGACACAAAGAAATTAAGATGGTAAACACAGCAATAAATTTCAACTACAGATATGATCACCAACACTGAAAGCTATAAAGAAGAGATTAATTTACCAGTTCAAAATTTAAGCAGATACTGTTCCCCATATTTGCAGCTTTGAGGAACCTGGAGTGGCTAAAGATTAGCAGCAATTACTACAGTCTTCTAACAGAGAGCAAGTCCACTATTCATCACAGCAAGAAAGTAATGATATTACTTCTTAGAATAAAATTTAGTGGTAGTACATTGAGTCTTTTGCAATAAAAAAATACCAGCAATGCGATAAATGCGCGGGAACATGAATTTGCTCTTTGTCACAATCCCACTAAATTAAATAGCAGAAAAACAACACGCGCACCCTTTTAATGGCCACATAGACAGAAAGAACATTTGCAGTTTTGCTCTCATCCTCTTTACCAAATACTGGTAATGCATGTGCTCTAATTGTTAGTGTTTTATAAATCAAAATGTAGCCTCTTTCTGTGCATGCATACGACTGCAGTGTGTGTATGATTTTGTCATTTGTGGATTCCTCACACCTGCTTCAGCCAGTAAAATTAAAATCATTAGTCTAATTCTACAGATGGGTCTAAATTTAGTTATCAAATACAAGATTTAAAATGTCATACCCTTAATCTAAAACATGTGGCTTCTATATCACTTCTCCATTTCTCCTTTTTTTCTTTTCTGAACTCTGTCAATTTACAGGCCCCAACTCTACAAATATTTTGCACAAATCAAATAAATGGATTTGAGTTTAGTTATTTACCTATCATGAATCTTTACAGAAATCTCTGTTTTAAGAATTGATCTGGGCATCCTGAAAGTGCAGGTAAATCTCCCTAGCAAGGGTCCTGTACGTTTGACTTGCAATTTTTTCAGACTACAATTCATGTCCTCAATTTTCTGAAAAGTGTACTCTACAGGGGACCTCAAAAACAAAAAGACATAAATATGAAATCACATCAGTAGCCAGGAAAGAAAACTGACCATTTAAAGTATGACTATTTTTTTTTAATTACACCCTTCTGGTGAAAAGACACTTTCTCCCACAAAGACAGCTTTGCATTCTTGAGCTTTCACCAGAGTAGATTCAAACCTCTGGAATTAAATCTGAAAAGAACTGAGGACTACTGCAAACTTCACTGTCTTTTAAGTGCAAAATGTCTTCTTTGATGTGTCCTCTCTGACAGACACAGCAGGGTATTTTTTCACTCCTCTTAATGCACCCCAGGATGCCATTGGCCTTCTTGGCCGTGAGGGCACATTGCTGGCTCATGGTCAGCCTGGAAGTCTACCAGGACTCCCAGGTCCTTTTCCCCTATGCTGCTCTCCAGCAGCTCAGCCCCCAGCCTGTACTGATACATGGGCTTGTTCTTCCCCAGATGCAGGACTCTACACTTGCTCTTGTTGAATTTCATTAAGTTTTTCCCTGCCCAGCTCTCCAGCCTGTCCAGATCACGCTGGATGGCAGCACAGCCCTCTGACATGTCAGCCACTCCTCCCAGCTTTGTATCATCAGCAAACTTGCTGAGGATCCACTCTGTCCCTTCGTCCAGGTCGTTAATGAATATACTGAATATATTGAACAGGACTGGACCCAGTACCGACCCCTAGGGAACACCAGTAGTCACAGGCCTCCAACTAGACTCTGCCCCACTGACCACTACTCTCTGGACTCTGTCCTTCAGCCAGTTCCCAATCCATCTCACTGGCCAATCATCCAGTCCACACTTGTTAAGTTTGGTTGTGAGGAAGCCGTGGGAGACAGTGTCAAAAGCCTTGCTGAAGTCAAGGCAGACCATGTCTACTGACCTCCCCTCATCAGTCCATCTAGTTATGTCTTCATAGAAGGCTATCAGGTTGGTCAAGCACGACTTCCCCTTGGTGAACCCATGCTGACTACTCCTGATAACCGTCTTTTCCTCAACATTCTTTGAGATGGCATTTCCATCCTGTTCATATAATTTTGACAATATCTTATACTGTTCTTATCCTATATGATGTTGTCCTCTTAAAACGCTGCTGCTCATGAGTACTACAAAATTTTCTGTTGAGGTCCCCACCAGCTAACAAGCTTTAGAAACACCACCAGTTAAAAGGATCCTACATGACTAGGGAGGATGTAGGGCTATAGTGACTTAACAAAAGATCTCTGCTTCATTTCCAGTCATTATGTAGTCAAATTGCACTTAATAGAGGAAAAGTAAGTTCCTAGTCATGTCTACTTGTGTTGAGCACAATAGAGTCCATTGTATTGGTATTCTCAAATTCTGTGCTGGGAAACTCAGCCTAAAAAAAGAATACAGCATGAAAAGAAAGGCCTTGGGAGGAGCAGCCATGTTTATGCAGTTTTTGTGCCATGGATTAAACAGATTTGCCTGCTACATGCTTTGAAAGTCTTGCTATAGTCCTTTTGGTTCCTGAACACTAAAGAAACAGAAGCTGCCAAAATTTTTATTTACCATTTGCACAAAGCTACAAAGTTCCTCTTTCCCATCTGAGAGCAGCTATCATCAACTTTTTAAAGTTGTAAATTTTTTTTTATACAAAGCTAGACATTAGAACCATTAAAAATGACAGATATCATCTAAAACATTTTCACTTTCATTGTTTTATTCATGTAGGAAATAACCAGACTTTCAGTGTATAGAAATTCATTGGATTGTCCAAGATCTTTTCTAAAGAGATTTTCTTGCTGGCTGGCAACTCCCTAGAAACTGTCCTCTTTCACTTTGTAAAATGAAATACAATAAACCAAGCACTCAAGATAAGATCTACCTATCTCAGCAGGATAGGGACAATAACAAATAACTTGCACTACAATTGCAGGCTATTTTTCTGAGAAGGACCCTCTCTCACTCAGAGCATAAGTACATTGTAAGAATAAGTAAGGATCACAGTAAAAAAGCTTCCGTCTGTAGACTTTCTGTTCCTTTGTAAGAGTTAGAAAGTGTAAAAGAGAACAAGGAGAAACTGGAAGAATTAACATACAGTTCCTGCAACTTTGTGCCCTCTGGACAAGCAGATCCTACCCTAGCATCTGCCACAAAGAACCAGGGTGATGCTGAGCAAATCACTTAAGCTGATTTCACCTTTCATAAGTGAAAATTTCACTTTTCACTAGTGGTAATTAGTCATGCATTCTTCACACAGTTGTGATATTCACAGCTGATCTAGCTCAAAGAAGTCATCCACACTTAGAGCACACTGTTGTCTGATTTTGTGAACTCACTGAAGAGTTGTTATGGAAGACAGAAGATTGGGCTGTTCTAGTTGGGCACTTTCAACAGCACAGAAAAGCTCCTTAGACAGCTTTGAAAACATCATTAGCCATGAAACTGTGCTCAGTCTCACGCAAGAGACACCTGAACTAGTTCTCCAACCTGATGGGAACAGAAGTAAAGTGTGGTCCTCAAAGCAATCTTGCTGTGACAGGAGACTCAGCTTCACCCTTTCCTCAGCAATATCAGCCAGAAGAAAAAAGGTATGACTAAATGTAAAGTCTAGAAACACTCAAGACTCTTCTGTGTGTGTCGCATGGGTTGTGGGACCTGAAGCCACTGGCTGCCTACAAGTATATACCTCACCATCAGCCAAGGCAACATCAGTACAAGGTCAGGCATGAACCTTCAGTCCTGAAAGAGATCAAGAGTCAAAAGGACAGTAAGACATTCTTCTGTGCTTTAGCAAATATCTTATCAGCAAAGGCACTAAGTTACTGATAGAAAATAACATTTTACTCACTTGTTCACCACTAAGTAAAGAAGTCAAGTATCTTCAGATGATACAATGAGTGCAAGCTATAACAAGAATATATCACAAGGATAACTGAGGATTTGGGGTTCATCAATACCCTCTGATCAACATTTTCTACCTTGGCAGTATCTCAGTCCGAACATCATCTCATTTTAACTTTTTATGAATAAGCAACTGTCTTGTGTTTAAAACTTTTCTTTTGGGGATTTTTGGATGAGGTGGCTGAAGCCAGATCTCTTAGATGGTAACTAGGCAAGATTCAAAATGCTGGAAATAAGTCTTTCTTAACTCTAATATATGTCCTGCATGCTAATGAGGAGTTCATGTGCTCCTTAGTACGTGTACTGCTCCCTGTTCATCTCATTATCCTCTGCTGCAGAAGCCTACGAAGTCAAAAACAACCACTAATTCAAAAGCATCATTCAAAAGTTTGAAGTGTGAAAATTCAAAAAAGTTAATTCAAACCACAAAAACACAGATAGGTATATAGCAAAATGCAGACTACATGACGTTACATAATGTACCAAGATGTTCAAACAACACTACATGCTTATATGCACTCTTAATTGTGGAAACATGGAGCAAGAGTTTATGGAAACAACTGGCCTTTAAGCTCAGTGATGGCTATAAACACAGCTCCTTCCATTCTGCATTTAATCTTATGATGAGTTTGAAAGAGATACAGATAAGCAAATCTAACTTTCTTCACGAGCAGAGAACTCCACTCCCACCACTACTTCCCTTTCTTGAAACCACTCCATGAGCCTGTTCAACACTCTAATATTGCAGGAAGTTTATCTGAGGGGCAAGAAAAAAAATAGTTTTCTACATAACAAACTGAACTTACTCATGAAAGGGCCTAACATGTGAAAAGAAAGGAAAAAACCCCAGCACATCAGCTTAGCTTCCTGTGAAACTGCAGTCTTAGTTTCTGTGTATCTCAGTTCCTTCTCAGTAAAACAGGAATATTCATAACATTGTACCTCAAAGGAGTTTTTTGGAAATGTATTCAAATAAATGCCTCAGAAGCACTGACAAAAGCATGACACACTATACTGAGTACTGCAGTAAAGTCCACGAGGAAATTAATAATTCTACCTTCAGTACATGTTCTTATAATTTGAATTAGATAAAATATAAGGCCAAACACTGAATGAAAAAGATAAAAGTGAAAAATTAAATAACTGGTCATGAATGGTGAATACCATTCATCCTGTATGCTAAACACCACACTGGTTATATTAAACAAACAAACAAAAAACCCCAAAATGCAGATAAGAGTATTCAATTAAAACTTATATTAAAACCCAATTGTACTCACTGTTTTTCTGAAGAAATTATGAAAAGACAACAGTAGATAAATTCTGAAAATTATGCCAAAGCTCACTGTAAAACTAATAATGTTGAGAACACTATAGCTGGTGATGCTCAAAGTGGCCAGCCTGGATACCCCTGTAAAACGGGCTTACCTGAAAAACATGTACTTCAGAACTCCCAGAATACAATGCTATGCACTGTGAAATGAATAATTAGTTTTAGTTATGCAGTATAGTTGTAGAGATGTAATACAAAGGAGGGGTAGATAATGAGATCAGGTTGAGCATAATGCTACGAAAACAAGCCCCTAGTATAAGGCTGTAGTTAAGAGACTAAACATGAGGTTTTGGTCCATAAATGAGGGGAATGTTACATAGAGCAAAGAGGTGACATTGCATAGCATTAATGTATTACAGACCTGGTGTATCTCTGAAATTCAGCAACAAAGAGTAAACTTCATGGGTCCACTCCAGCAAGAGCCATTTTACGAGCTTCAGCAGCTCAGCCTTCTCACCTTTGTCAAAGAAACTGGTGCTTCCAGGTGTAAAGTTCCCTCTTGTCAACTGTGAGTGTAATCAGAACAGAAGACCTAGTTAGTGTGTTGCTTGCTACATCAGCAAGGTTGAGTTTGATTCAGTGTGTACAAACAGAGAAAGTCAGTTGTGCAAATCAAAAATATTTGGAAAGTGCTGATTAAAGTCTTTTGATCTTCAGCTATAAAAACACACTGCCATATGTACTACTGCAACAGGACGTTAGAACCTGACAGGCTCTAGAAAATGTAAATCAGCAATGACAGATAATAGGGAAGTGTGCAGGCAAAAAGGTGGCTGAAGAGCTTCATCTCACATGCTCTCCAGTTTTTCATTTGCAGGATCTGGAAATTTCTGGTTCTGGATGAATGTTTCTGATAGTATATGCTTTTGGTTTTCTGTTCTTCCCCTGGACAATCTCACTGATATTTCCTCATTTTTCTTGTTTACCAAAACTTAGAAATCATTTATTTGTGTAAGTCTATGCAGACTTGAATGAGAATAATAAAGACTTCTTTTGCTTACATATTAGACATTTGAAGATAAAAATACTTCTCAGTTTATAGAAATCTCTGCCACGTGTCATTAGAAGCACATTATGTACTTTGGTTCCAAATGTATCAACAAAGACAAATCAAGGATGAATTTTATCCCTGAGAAACATCAGACAAATTATTGATTTAAAAAGGATAAAGAACTAGAGAAAAAAATAGTTGAACCTTTACAGCTTTTACAAGCTGGCAAGGTATAAAACCTCTTTGATGAGCTAAGTTAGCTGAGATGACCAAAAAAAACCCAAAAAAAACCCCCAAAAAAAACCCCAAAGAAAATTTTATCCATTAAAACACAGTATCACTACTATGCTAGAAATCATCATTTTGCAGGCAGGCTTTTTTCCTTTTTTTTTGTTTTCTTTTTTACAGAAGACAAGCAGTCAACAGACAAGAGCTGCTGTTGACCTGGACTGAAATTCCCTCTCAGAGACATTGCAGCTATGGAGAAAATTATCTGTCAAAGGAATGAGAAAAAGACACATTTTTGCCATTTGCCACAGGATCCGTGTTTCAGAAGCAGAAGAAACATTCGAGCTGGACAATTTCACTCTTTGAATCCATCTGAGCCTGATTGAACTGACAAAATCTTATTTTGAGGTGTGTGTTTGCTGGTTGTGTGCTGACCTACACATCATTTTTCACTTTTTATAGCTCAGATGTTTTTATTTGAAGTATTAAGCTCTGAGAAAAGTTCTAACAATAACAACTATATCAGCTTAAAGCATCTTGTTCACTGTTAATTTTTTCTTTCATGGTAAAAGCATGAATTTTTAAAAATCAGCCAAATTAACAGCTTATTGAAATTCTTTAGGAACACAGACAATCAGAGTAGCATGGTTACCAGTAGTATTATTATGTTAAAAGACTAAGGAGAGATGGTTAATTTAATGTACATACTAATAAAAGGGTCAGGCTCTAGATTCATTGAAGTATTTAAACATATCCCACAAGGTAGTCCTAAGTGTCATCCCATCACCAAAAAGTCTTTAGAAGCTCGAGAGACTCAGTTCAATGATGCAGGTAGCGTAAGTGATTGGACAAATCAAAGCAAATAAACACACCGTGTCTAACAAGGCGACAGTACACAGAAAAATGTGTTACACACAGAATGGTACATACCTCAGGAAACAATAGGTGCATTTTCAAATACACACACTAGTATCTCTTCCGGAAACAGGGTGAGATGAAGCACATTAGCACACCTGCGTTTCCATAGTCTGACATGGAAATTCTGCTGTCATCACTATATAACTGTAGGTGAATAAAATAATGTATGTAAAATACCTATATATGAAACAAACAGTTGTCAGTTATAAAACTAAATCACACCTTGTACGTTACAAGAATGGGACCCACTGAGACCCTTTTGTCTCCTGGCCTGATACCTTACCATCCTTGGTACCTTGGTCATTCAAATACTTGCCCAGGTATGATAAAATTTGGTTTTCATGTCCTGTCCATCTTCCATATCTTAGCAAGAAGTCAACAGCCTAAGAGAAAGAACACAGGATGAGGAAATCCAGGCCCTAGTTCATGGCTACAGGACAATCTCCAGGTTTTCACAATGGCTACTGAACCTCAATTCCATAAATGGTTGTGAAAGCAGGACTGAAAGACAAGATTCCCCTCCCTCACCCCTGACAAGGTAAAGGTCCTAATTACTGGACTACAGAGTGTTTCTTATTCTCCTCCATTCTTCGCTTACTACAGATCATTAGAGAAAACACGTTAGTTGGCAGAACTGTTGTATTGCCTACTTCTGTCTTGATGGAAAGAAGGAATATCTGCCCCATTTTTTCAAAACAAATGCCAACATGAATCTGTGTTGGGAAGATTTTAGTCTCCAAGCCTGGAAGTAGGTAAGTTTCTGATATCTGGAGAGGAGTAAGATTTGAGACATAGTCTTGTGCTTTGCATTTTCTCTGGCTTTTAGCCCAACTTTCAGGGGTTCCTAACTTGCTTTTCTGAGCCATTCAAATACCACAGTGCCATTTGTGAGTCTGGATTCCTGACTTTAGATTCTGTTCTTCCTTTGCCTTTCAGAAAATCTTAAGTGTAAGTAATGTCTTACTCATTTGGCATTTTAGGTCATTTTAAAAATTATAGTTCCTAATATAGTAAAGAATATGTTCTGTTGTCTCCAAGTCTCTCATTCCTCATTTATTTTGTATTCCCATCAGCTTTAGCAAGGTCTTAAGGCTATCCATAGATGAAAGTCACTCACATTTTCTAGCATAATGAAGTACATTAGCCTCTTCACCATGCAAAGGATTGAAAAGTTCGTCAGTGGTAAAATGAAAGTAAAAACTAATAGCAGTGGACAACCAATACACTGCAAATAATACCCATGATAATTTTGCCTCTATGGGGATTCTGATGTGTTTCTCTAGCAAACAAAGTCAAAGTGATTTTACTAAAACATTTGAATAGACTACTCATCATATATACAGTATTCACCATGCAATATCCAGCTAAACAGTGAGGCAAAAGAACCATTCTACTTTAAATCTCAGTTTGCAAACAGCTCATGCTACTTGACTAAATTGAGCTTTTCAAATATTATCCAATCTGTCCTGCCTGAGATATGTTACCCTGCTAAAACAGTCTGCAGTATCAATAAGTTGAGCTATAAACTGATCAGCAGGAGAATCATATAGATGACTATATCGTTAGGATAAGGCAATTGTCAAGCATTCACTCTGCAAGAGAATACAGAACTAATGATGGGAATGTGCCTCATTCTCTGCTTGCAAAACAGCTGTTCATATATTTGTAAACAATGTTTTCCACTTTCCCCTTCTCCCTTCTATTTTAACACTAATGTCTTATTTCTAAAATAACTAGAGACATCAAGAAAATTGTGGTTTTATTTCCATGACAAACATGACTTAGAGGGGAAAAACAAATCTAATTTAATTTAGTTTAGCATACAAATTGAACTATTGCCTGTACAGTTCATCATTAGACCTTCATCTACATCCATTCTTTCATTCATGTGTTTACAAAATTAACCAGATTTGTAACTACCATAGCTCACATCACACACAGTGCCATCACATTACCAGTAAGGAAAGCTTTGCCAGCATTGAGACACATGAACACTGACTACAAAAAAAAGGG
This sequence comes from Podargus strigoides, assembly GCA_028020825.1. Taxonomy (NCBI): domain Eukaryota; kingdom Metazoa; phylum Chordata; class Aves; order Caprimulgiformes; family Podargidae; genus Podargus; species Podargus strigoides. The sequence goes on from CM051620.1 coordinate 60,000,899, forward strand.
TTCGAGTTTGTGGCACTACTATCACCTCCCTCTGTCACAGGTATCATGAGCTGTATCTTTTCTGATGTGCTAAGCAGCCCCCAGGATGTCTGTGAAGCTGAGACAGTCCAGTTGCCTGTCTGCTGAGAAACTCCTGGGGGCTTTCACATGCCAGTAGGATGGTTATTTTCGAGCTGTCTCTCACTGCATGTGAAGAGCAAACTGGCACAGCAAATAGTTCTGACCCATTCTCAAAATATCCCTTAAACCCCGGAGTTCATCCTAAACCCAATACTACTATTTTTTAAAGTACAAACAACTCCTCGGTATATAAAAAGAAATTACGTCAGTAGGTTATAAATCATTTTCTTTTCCTGAAAAGGAATGGACACAGGGTAAGAGAATGCACTAGGAAAGAGAAAATCATTAATGCTTATTTTGTTTAAAGGAAAAAAAGCGTAGTTTTACCTGGCTAATATATCAGCCTCAGAAACTGACTGACAAAATACAAACAAAACATATCAGCTTATGAAATCAGAATCCAGTGGATTTCTAAGAGGGTTTCTTATTTTTAAGCAGAACTAATTCAACTATCTGACAGGTGCGAAACCAGAAACTTAACTGCATACTTCTGGTTGGTGCTAGATGTAAACATAAGAGAGAATAGAGATATTAATATGAAGGAACCTGGAAAAGCTAGAATGTCAGAAATGTACTGAGGAGACAGTCAAGTGAAATGTCACTGGGAAGTGAAAGTCAATGCCAAATTATTTCTATAGTGAAAGGAGAAGAAATACTGGGAAGAAATAGCATTGACAGTAATTTACACACATTTAGAACTCAACATAATGACGAAGCCAGAGGAAGGAAATGCAGGTGTAGGCTGTTATCTAAAAGACATTGCACATCAGAATCAAAGGGAAGAAGAGCCTTTTAATAGCTAGCAATATATACTGCCCAAGAACATGACACAATCAAGCTAGGTAGGAAGAGTAACACACTACTACTAGCAGAGGTTAACCTGTTACTTTTCCTTCCTCCATCACTCAGGAAACCTGCTGAGACCCTGTTGAACTTGTGTTCAACATGACTTCTTGAAACAGAGTTACAGCCTGACTGGGAAAAGCTGTGGTTTTCATACCTCATCAGGAATGCACCAGCCAGGAAGACCCAGATTGGCCAGTTAATACTTCAGTGGTGAGCAAGTCCTTTAGATATTCATTACCATGCGTAATGTAAAGACTCTGAACTAGAGGCAAACCAAAAGAATGAACAAAAAAGATCCAAATCAACAGAGACAATTAAGATAAGTGATTGTTTTTAAGGTGTAATGATCGAGGCGAAAATCACTTGATTACAATTACAGGAACATAAATTAGAGAATCAAATAAATTTCCCAGATCACAGGTAATTAAAAGCACTTTGATTAGAGAAGAAAATGAATACAATATGTGCTTTAGAGTAGCAGAGTATAAATTTCAGAAACGTTCATAGTATGTTCCCTGAGGAAAACTATCCAATTGGAAAATTAAATCTTGGTAATGTCTAGGTGTAGTCCAAGCAGGTTTTCTGTTTGGTTTGTATGGTTCACAATTATCATATGGTTCCTAATTATACAAACCCTGCTTTAACAATATCCTTTCTCTGATGTTTTGCAGTATAAAGGCAGACATTTCTGGTTATCTTTAGAGCAGATATGAGTACTGTGCACCATAAAATAGACAACAGGCAACTTCTTTAATTAGATCCTTCTCTATCTAATATGTGGATGATACTAAGAATATTTCTGTGATATTCTAATTCAGAGGAAATAAAGGACTCCACTTTTATATTTTATTTTGGCAAGTTATGTTTTGTGCAATTTATATCAGGATGTTTGTGTACCACCAAGAAAGCAGATACTAACAAAAAAGAGGAGAAACATCAACTCCCACTAGTTGTGACAGCTTTTGCTATGATGAAAAATGTAATAGGATATATAGATAACACTGGATTTCTTGTTTTGATTTTACATTCTTTACTTGTTCAGTCAAGTGCACTGAAGCCAAGCACAAAACGACTGACCTGGAGAGTTCAAATTTATCTGGTTCTTTCAGAGTCCTGATTTCTCTCAAATATCTGGGGGGAAAAAAAGCGGGGGAGGGGGATCAGAGAAGGAAAATAAGACAATGTTATTTCTTTGCCAAGAGCCAGTCTCTAGGTCAGAAAATTCTTCTTTAAAAGGCAGTATTGCTATATTTCATATAGGAAGCAATGAGAAAAGTAATTTCTATGGGCACTTTCAGGGATTCAGGTTGAGTTTTGTAATTCCCATTGTTGTGAAAAGAAGTCATGCCAGTAAAGCCCAATAATAATGTGCATTGGAAAACAGGAAAGAAAAAGATAAAATAGAGCTGAATAAGAATGAAACAAAACAGCTACTGTGAATACCAGCTCTAAACAACCAAAAATATTTACTGTTGCTTCTGTGACCCAAGGGACATGCAAACTGCAGCTCCTATCACATCCCGGTGGCCAAAGCTTTAATCCATAGGAGAGATTAAAAGAGGGTTTTTTTTTTATGAGGAGGAGGGTGTGAAACAAGGTTGGACTCTCCTGTGGAAAGGAGAGACTCAAAGAAGCAGATGTGTTTTTCTGAATCAGCCCAAAGATCACAAAATAAATTTATTAAATTGATTCTCTTATACTCTATCACTACAGAGGAGGCTGAGTAAGGAAGGGAGTAAAAGAGCTTTAAGTCGTCTCTGTGATACATTTGGTAGGCCTGTTCAGGACTCAGTATGCTCCTACTGGAAACCAGTGGCTTCCCAGACAGCTTTCCATGCCCTGCTACCTGACACTTGCCCTTCTCTGAGTCATATGCTGCTGCCACTTCTCTTTCAACATTTCAGGCACTCCTTGGACCTCCTGCCCATTGGCAAGTCTATTCAATTAACTAAAGCAGCAGAAAACTCATTTGTCCAGAGGGAAGGGAAACCATATTCTACTGGGACAGCAAGCTGAACTCGTTCAGAGAAGAGATGCTAATGAGTTGTCACTGGGGAGGGAGTGTGATTGCTGTTTTTGCAAGCAAAGAGCCATTAGCTTAGCTCAACTGTACATACCTTCAGCTAAGAGTGAACTCACCAGCAATAGAATAGAATGTGTTTTCTAAGGGCCTTTTGATTCATCTTAAAGAACCGTCACATAGAGAAATAAAGAAAAAGCAGTAAACCAAATCAAGCTCAAAGGGCTCCTAGGAGATTTAATCAAAACACAAAGGCAATCATTGCTGCTGCCCCCAGATAGGCAAAAGTTGCAGCTCAAGCCCTTATCCTCAGTTTGTAAAACAGGAAAATGCACTGGCTACTACTTTACATTTAGCTTAGAACAGCACACTAGGAACTTGGTGGAGCACAACTACTGAAATAAGGACTAAAAATACCCCATACCCTTAAGCTCCCTCTTTATAATGAACTGGGACATCAGTTCTGTGTTTCCTCCTCTACATTTAGTAAGCTCTGCAGTACTCAGAGTGTATTAAGCTCTAGATACTTTTAAGTAAAATTCCTCAAAAGAGTTCAGGTTCAAAACAGGAGAAATGACACTTTCTAAAACAAAATGCTAATTTTTCCTCAAAGCTCTTATTCAAGATGAACACACATGACAGATAAAGCCACAGATAAATTGTTGTTTATGGAGCCGTTCCAGCAGGCTATTCCACAGTTTGATATTGCAAGCTCTTTCCTCACACATTGGGAACAGCAACCAAAAAGACAACACAGATGAGATTTTAAAATAGAACTAATTTTTGGAGTAAAACAAAATGAACCAAATGTAAAAGTTACACAGTGATTTGAATAATTTAGAATGTAACAGTGTGATTGAAAAAATAAATGAAGAAAACCTGAAAATTTTAAAACATTAAAATCATAAGTACTGTTAAAGTTTAGAGGCTCCTTAAGACATTTCTTCTAATTCAATTTAAGGATCCTTTCTAAAACACAACACTATCTTTTTTCCACTTTTTTTCTTTTTTTTTAGCAAGACATGAAAATCCTAAAATCTCTTAGACAATGTCTTATTAATATTTTTTTTAAAAAATAAAGATATTCAGTGTCATTACTATGTAAAAGTCTTGTAACTAAGAAAATATTTTTCCTAAGAACTGCGCAAGGGATCTGCAGCGATAGGAATATAAATGTCATAATCCAAATTAATTCATAGATCAGAGAGATACTTAAAAGCAAATATTATCAAGAAGTACATGAGAAGACAATCCGAACACTTGCTGAACAGAAAGATAAATAAACACATAGATGTAGTTTGAAGATAAAAAACATCACTCCAAGTAACTCATCTGAATGAGTCAAAGACCAGCCCCCAATACATCTACATTTTCACATACATCACGTACAATGGGGCAGTATTTCACTTTGTATCAACAGGAAAGCACACAGCAATTAGCTGAATGTAGCACCAGTCACATTGTTGCCATTTTCTTACATATTTATATTCCATGAAACTGCTTCCTTTCATTCCTATTCATGCCAGCACTTAAGCATGTACACAAAGTATATCAAATGCTAAAATCTTCTCTGGAATTGAAAGCTGGAAGCATTTTCCTGTCACTCTGTTAAAAAATATTACAGAAATTTAAGCAGGATTTCAGCACAATACATACATAAACATTTCATACATTTAAAAGCCAGACATACCTCTTTGAAGTAACACCTATGGATACTAAAAGCCATACATGCATGCAGCCAAGTGGAGAATGAACAAGCTCAAACCACAGAACAAGGGAGTGGAATCACCTAAGAAAGTTGTCACAAGAATTATCCTGCCATTGTTCCTTTAAAAGTCATGCTCTGAATGGTCTGTGACAGTTGCAAGCAGGTATTCAAGTTATTCAATCTAAAAGAAGTTGCCCCTGCTATAGTGAGAAACTCCTTTTAGAGAAAGGTGTATATGGGAATGAGACATAAAATGCAGAATGACTTTGGAAGGTACAAGCGGAGTTACACATTACCATGAGTGAAATAACCCATATGCCAGGGACTTCAGATCCTGCAGTATTCAAATATAGCTCTCCACTATTCCTCCTCACACAGCGCTATCGATGCCAAGGTCAGATCAAGTCATGGACAAAAGACATCCATTTGAAGGCCAAGATGAAAGTTTTACCAGTGGATAGAGAAAAACACATGCTGGAGCACTTCAGGCCTTGCCAAGTTTACTGTGATTGAATCACAGAATCACAGAATGTTAGGGACTGGAAGGGACCTCAAAAGATCATCTAGTCCAATCCCCCTGCCAGAGCAGGAACACCTAGGTCAGGTCACACAGGAACATGTCCAGGTGAGTTTTGAATGTCTCCAGAGAAGGAGACTCCACAACCTCTCTGGGCAGCCTGTGCCAGTGTTCTGTTACCCTCACTGTGACAAAATTCTTCCTCACATTTATGTGGAACCTCCTATGTTCCAGCTTGCATCCATCCAGCTTGAACTACCCTCCAAATATAGAGTTTAGAAGTGCTCCTGAATTCCTCTTCCACACCAAGTTAACACATCCCCCAGCTATGCTTTCTCCTATGTTTGACTGGCTGAAAAAGCCGTCCCATACTAACTTATCAGTCTTTAACCATGTGATGACAGGAATACTTTCCCTGCTCAGATTTCTAATCGGTATCACAAATTGTTCGAGGCTTTCATCTACAGGACTTCAAGTAACAAGTGATAGGACAAGAGGTTTAGATTGGATATTATAAAAAATTTCTTCACTAAACAGGTTGTCAAGCACTGGAACAGGCAGCCCAGGGAAGTGGTTGAGTCCCCATTCCTGGAGGTATTTAAGAGACGTATAGATGTGGTGCTGAGGGACATAGTTTAGTGGTGACTTAGCAGTGTTAGGTTGATGGAAAGACTTGATGATCTTAAAGGTCTTTTCTAACCCAAGCAATTCTATGATTCTATGACTTGTATGGAGACAGTAAGGAAAGGTGTTGCAGGTAAAGGTGGCAATCCCAAGGTGAGACAGTGCAGGGAAGGACCGGATTCCATCCTTGCACTTATGACAGAACAAATAGGGAGGTCACTAATTCTGGGGTTTTCCCACATGGTCAGGAATAGCACATTATTTTATGGATAGCCAGCTTGAGACACTTAGCTGTGATAACTGGTTAGCACACCAAAGAACTGAATAAAATCAGGGTAAGTAATTAAAAGTGGGATACTTTTGACCTGAGCTTAGAGTGCTCCTTGTTAAATAGAAATATTGTCATTGTGGGTGTGTGTGCATAAGCCTAGATGAGAGCCTTGGTTTGCATTCCAGCTTCACTGCTTTAAGAGCTATGAAGTTTCTAAGACACAGGGTCTTGACAATGTCTAGTTAACAAAGGAAAGCCATGCCACTGCCCCAATCACTCATGTCAAGGGGAGTAAGAAAAAGCATTTTAGAGAGCTGATCCTTATTGCTAATGAGTTCTTAGTTGTTGCTTTTCAGAGGCACTGTTTCTTCACACTGTGCCTCTGAGCAATAGCAGACACTGTCGCCAGTCATATACAATTGCTGCCTTCCTCCCAGCACTTCAAAGCTGCATATTGGAAAAAGATTAGTATAGAAAGATACATATATTTTTACATTACACCAATGCTTTTAAACATTCACAACAGTACTCCCGAAGTCCCATTTCAGCTGCTGATTACATATTCATGACCATAAATGTATTAATTGTGGGTTTAAGCTGTGGCATGTTCCTCAAAGGTTCAAAGTGTTATGTTATAAATCCACTTACACTCTACTATAGATAATTTACATCATTTGCCTTTTTACAAATTTATGAGAGGTGTTACTGCAAAAAACAAGGTATTTGAGCAGTTCCTGAACTTTTTACACAAGACCACTTCTTCCACATAGCTTCTAATTTAGTATCAGAAATGATAAAATATATATGCAGCTGCCATAGTCCAGATAAGACAATATTTTCCTGACCCTCAAAGTCATAGTTTGCTTGACAAGTTGATGTTTCAATCAAAAGGTTTCTTCCTCTGTGCTGGCATGAAAAGATATTTGATACAGAACTGAAGAGACAACATGTCTTTATTCTTCTGAACTTTTCTTACATAGTCTCTGAAATTCTGATGTAAGGTTCTGTACAAATACCAGGGGTGCTACAGATACAATGGCACATGCTGCTGAATTACACTTCATAAGAGTTTTATTTGTTGATCTTCATACCCACTTTACTTTTGGCTCCATATGCCTCAGGTTTAGTCAGGCTATGTTAAGTAATTGCAGATATGGAGACAACAGACTTTCCACTAAGACAGAAAAGTCCTGTGATTACAGTGTATGAATGTGATCAGGAAATGGGCTTCAACAGGCAACAGTGCTATAGATTTTCAGTCAATTACAGTCTAAGCTCTTGACAGATAAGCTCAGAAAGCTCCTTAAAGATAGTTACTTGCTTTAGCATTTTCCTGCATGAGGCTTCATATCAGTTTGCCTCATCTGTTAAATGGAGGGGACATAATTTCTTTATGGAGTTACAAGGGCAATTTTTTTTAAGTCTAGTTCTTGTTTATGTGTTCATTTCGTGTTTCTTTAGCAAAGTTGAGGGTGTACAGGTTATTCACATGCCCTTTAAGACTGCTGCACCCCACTTAGATTCAGAAGATTATTGTTGTATAGATAACTGCATTTTAACAAATACAGTCTTATAATTTCTTCATAAACCAAAGCATATGGTCTCCATTTCCAAGAAGGAACATGAGTCTTCAGAGTATTAGGCCAATACTTTTTGAAAAGCTATGAGTAGGTGCTCTTTTAAGGCTCACTTTTTCTTCTCATCCTATCTCAGAGCAGCCTTTAAGTTCTTAAAATTCTAATATTCTATTAGATTCTGCAAGAGAATTTTATCACTGAAATGCTTAGATGTGACACATTCTTACTACAGGTATGAATCTGGATTGCATTTGGACTAGCACCTTCACCACATATACAAATGTGAGTTCATATGTACAGATACACAGAGTTTATACATATATCAAAAGTATGTCTGTGCATAATACACACACACAAATCATCTTATTGCCCCAAGTTATTCCAGTGAGTGAGAAGCAGGGAGGTAGCTTCATTTCAGATTTTGACACCAGATGGAATTGTGAGGAAAAACTGTGACAGTGCAGGTGATTCTGAGTTCATTCCTTTCCCGCTTACATCCTAATTGTGAGATAAGCAGATCTTCAACTACTAAAATACGACCAAGTGGCACATCACAGATTTAATCTTACATTTCAAAAGTCCCAGCAACATTATTTGAGGATAAGCATTCAAAAATGTGCTTCCCAAGTATTTCTTCTCTTTATAGAAGGACATTATAAACAAACACAGTTTCTGTGGCAGATTCACATCTGAGCTATCCATGTATACCCCTTCTATTTGTTATGGTGTCCATTAATCCAAAACAAAGGAACATCAGAGAAGGAACTGAGCCATCAGGCTCAGTCCTCCTCAATCACATGCATGGAACTGAGAGGCTATGGAGAACCTGTTTCATCCTCATAACGCTTTCCATCACCCAAAACCAAACATAGAATTTATAATAGACCACAAACAGACATTTTCTACAGGAATATATGAGGAAAGATCACAGGCACCATTGTTGTCTTCCACCCCTGCAGCAGAACAAGCAAAACTGTGGTCCTAATCTGAAGTTAACTAAGACAAATTCTACTAACCCATAGTAGGAGTAGTCATGTTTTACAACAGGATGTGCTCTGCTGAAGAAAGGCATCACTCACATTCAGTACTTGTTGCATAAGCTTGTACATCACAGAGCACCCAGTTTAAGCTGCTGTAAAGGAGGAGGCTGGATGCTCTCCTTCTCATCCCATTTCTCCTTTACTGTTTAAGGACCACATCCCTTAGTTGTTGAACAAACTACAGTTGCAGAGAGAACGTCTTAAGCATGACATCATTATCCATAAACAGCTCCCTGAGAAGTTAAAAACACCAGGTTTACATCATCTAAGGGACTCTCACTCTATAATAAAATTCTACAGTGATGTGACAAAACTTACTATTGTCTGCTCTATTTCAACTAGAAAAGTCCATTTTGCTCAAACTTTGTTTTTTGATCTGTGAATTTTCTGATTTTCTTTACTGTGGAAGTAGGGATCAGTCTGGTCATTTTTAAGGAAGAAGAGATACACATGCGTCATAAAATTAGCTCATATCTGACAGCTCAACACAGATATTATGGCTTATATTAAAAAAACAGTTTATCATGGAAAGTGATGTGTCACCATTGATGTTTAACAGCCGAATGATGAAATGCTTGAATTCAAGGTGCAAAGGAATGCTGGCTTGCCACAGGTTCTAGATAACACAGCTTTTTCACCTCTGTCCCTTAACTTCATTTTTTAATATTTCATGCTAGGAAAAAAAAAAAGCTAAATTATTTAGTTTTATTTCTCCACTGATATTATTGGGCCATTCCATAACGCAAATCCTGTAGCTTTAGATCCAGCAACGCATACAATCACTATAAGGAAAGTTGGATTTTATCATGACATTATGAAAGACACAAAGTGATGTGTTGTATGTGATAAAAGAGAAACATCACAAATATGATGTACAGAAAGGATTATTCTCCTTTGCGGATACAAAGCTTCTGAATCTCTGATTAGTGGTGAGGGATTAAAGTACCCTATCTTCCAAAAAATGCCATCTTAAGGAACGGTTACACTGTGCAATAAAGAAAATATGTTGCATGAAACAGTAACAGTTTCTCCATTTAACTGGAGAAATACGTATTTTCTCTATACCACTTCAAACAACAAAACTAATATTGGACTATTAAGTAAACTGTATCAGCCCAATAAAAATATATTATTGAAATGTGTAAATACTAAGAAGGGAAGAGCATCTTAAGTTGTTGCAGAATCAGCCCATACCAAATAAAGAATGCAGTATATTATATTAATTTTAGGATGTTAGGAGTACTTGATATTGAAAGGGAAAAAAAATGCCTTACTAAAAATTTACCATGCTTTATTTTCACTTATCAATATAAATATAGCCATCTTGCTAAAGTGATATATAGAGAGAATATTCCAATAATACTTACCTGTAATACTACTTCATTAAAATCAGAACTACGATGAATATAAGTGGACCAAAATAGAATCAGAGAACAGAATCACAGAATGGTTTGTGTTGGAAGGAACCTTTGACGGCTGTCTAGTCCAACCCCTCTGCAGTGAGCAGGGACATCTTCAACTGGATCAGATTGTTCATAGCCCTGTCCAAGATGACCTTGAATGTTTCCAGGGATAGGGTATCTACCACCTCTCTGGGCAAACTGTTCCAGTGGATCGCCACCCTCATTGTAAAAAATATGTTCCTTATATCTAGTCTAAATCTACCCTATTTTAATTTAAAATCATGACCCCTTGTCCTATCGCAACAGGGCCTGCTAAAATATTTGTTCCCCATCTTTCTTACAGGCCCCCTTTAAGTACTGGAATGCTGCAATCAGGTCTCTCAGACCTTCTCTTCTCCAGCCTGAACCTCAACTCTCTCAGTCTGTCTTCATAGGAGAGGTGCTCCAGCCCTTTGATCATTTTTGTGGCCCTCCTCTGGACCTGCTCCAACAGGTCTATATTTTTCTTGTGTTGAGGACACCAGAGCTAGATGCAGTGCTCCAGGTGGGGCCTCACCAAAATCATCCAAGTAACAATTGGAGTTCTGAATGCTGCACTGGACACTGAAATTAGAAAACTAAACAAACAAAAAAACTAACCATGCTATTAGTATCTTAGATAAGTACTATTTTCTGGTATAAAGGGAAACATTGTGGCACAGGTTACTTGAGATACTAACCCCAGAAAGCAGCTAGCTGCCTTAGTCAATGGATGTGGGCAAGTCCTACCAATGTTGACATTTTTTTAAACCACACCTCAAAGTAACTAAAGATTCCTCACATTTTGCTCTAAAAAACTAATTAAGCAAGGAAAACACAAATTATCCCAAAAGTCAGTCTTCCTTGCCTTCTCTCATATTCTATTAACTTCAGGTAAAACTGTGGTTTTGAGACTGTTGCCTAAGTATGGCCTACGTAGTCATACAGAGAAATATCAAGCTAGTCTTGTTATCATCCTTCTTTAGTATTGTTATTTCAATAATGCTTTGCAATATGTTGATATTTCTTATTGATTTTTTTCTGTCCTGCAAAATACATCTTTTTCATGTAGTTGATTATTTATCCACTCATCGTAAACATAAATTAAGAAGGAATAAAGAGCACCAATAAACCAGCCAAATTTGACTTTCTTAAATCCAACAAACAGTACACTCCAGCATTATCCAATTAACTTCCCTGATCTCAAAATAATTTTTTTATTATCTGATGTTGCCCATATAAACTTATTTTTAAATTACTAATTTAGAGAGATCAGTTTGAACACACCATATAGGATGAGTCCATTCCAAAGCATATGAATGACTTTGAGCTCCTTTCACTGGAAAGAAGAGAATATTTACACCCACCATACATTCAGGTGCTGCCCTTATTATTTCCTTCCCTCTTTTCAGGTTTTGCCTCTTCTGTTCAGATTCTTCGTATATCCTCTCTAATCATTAGAGTCTTAAAATATTCTCTGATCATAAACAACTCTGTAAGCAGAGCTACTCACTTGTAGGGCAGAATCTAGAGATGAAAATGAGTCAGAAATGCTCTTGAAAGTCATATGGGAGTCTTCAGTTAACAAAATAATGGGTATTATTTACTAACATATGTCCTCCTACAAGCCTCTTTTCTGGAACAGTCAAAGATATGCCAAGGAAGCCTCAAATGATGGATGCCCTGCAAGGACCAATGGAACAGTTTTCAGCAATGTGTTCTCAAACTATTTTTCAATGCTAAACTGAACTAACTTCCCTATCACAGTGTTGACCTTCCCCCATGGAAGGATGCACATTTATATCAAGTAGTACTGGGTAAGAACATGTCCACTGAAGAGATCATTCATGCCATTTTACTGCAGACAAGTCTGAATTTCTGTTTCCACAAGTTAAAAGCTAGAGTTGCATAACACTTTCCTTTATACTTAGCATAAATAATTGAAACTCATTGTCTCTCATATGTTGATACATCTAGTAGAAAGAAAAAAAGTGAAAAGATAAAAGGTTGGTTTTCCTCAGTATAAGTAACCATAAAGCACAATATCTAAATGCAGTGAGGAGTCTAACCAGCAAAAGAGAGGGCTGCTGGTGGGAGCTCAGATATTATGTTACTGACATGGGAACCAAGGAAAGCCTAGCAGAAAGCTAAGATATGCTTCTTTCACATGGAGACTACTGGAGCAGACTTCCTGCCTGTTCTTGCTGAATCAAGCCCTGCACTAGGAGTTGGATTTGACCCTCAATTCTGAAAGCTCTCTACATGCAGAACTTCCACATGTATCAACGCACAGTTTGAAGAGATACAGGTTTGAAGAACAAGACTTGAGACTGCCTTCTTTATAAAATAACCCACTTCAGAAAAGCCAAGTGGAATTCCTTGGTTACATGAGTTTTTCAAAACCAGGATGTTGCTCAGATGCTGCTAAACAGTAATTTTGCAATTTGCCAATTAAAAGGACTTGACGCTGTCAACCTGAGTGTTATTTTGACACGCGTGAGCAGCCGCTCTGCTCTAGTTGATTACAGAGGCTGACGTTTTTGCCACCATATTGACTCTCCAGTTCCAGCATTTCAGCCTTAAGTGAATATTGAGTCATTTCTCAGGAACTGCAAGAAACAGCTAAGCAGATGTGCTCAGTCAGCCTTGTCAGCTTTTCCCTTGTGCAAAACCAAATGTATCAAAGTTTGATTAGCACTGTAGAGAAAAAAAGACCATCTGCTAACAAACCAAATGCATGTCCCTTTGCAAAAAAGGAGCAAAGAGCTGTTCGATTCCTGCACTGCTGAAATATAAAGGGAGCAGGAAGTTGTTGTTTCTCTCAAACAAATGTAACCCTAAAATAATACGGTAAACTGTGAAACCAACATAGCAAAAGTGAGATCACACAATCAGAGCTATTTTTCATACAGTCCATTTCTGCCGTATGTAAAAGTACAGCAAGTATTGCTGTTGCATCCAGTTTTCAAATCAGATTAAGGAAATCCATTATTCACTAGATAAAATGATCATGATTATTTTTTGTAGTTAATCCTAAACAATTTAGATTAAATTCCTAAGCCTGTGTCTGCTTAAATTCCCATGGAAAGACTTTTGGAACACACTTTATAGCCATCTGCTTAAGTGGATGATGTAAGGTCACATTCAGTAGAATTCTTCAATGAAACATAGAAAATCTTTTCACAATTCTTGATGCTTTTGAAACATTGGTTTTGGGTAGACAGGAAAAAGAAAAAGAGGTCTTCACATCATTTTTGTTTCTGTTTATCCAACCACTATTGCTTCAAAAAGATTGTTAGCAAAACACAGAAATTGGAGTGATATTTCATTCATGCCTGCAATACCTATTACTTCATGAAATAAATGACCCTGAGAAATGTCAGTTTATACATTTTAAAACAAGTTTTAATTTAGGCCTGTTGTCACAGTACAGAGGAATATCATAATTAATGATGTGAAACTGGTAGCTAAGATGTCATTACACACAGGAATGTCACAGTGAATCAAGTTAAACTAGCTACTAAAAAAATTCAGCACCGGAATATTAGTTTTTATATGCACAGTATATCAAATAAATCTTTGACGAGCTACAAAAAAAGGGTATGGATTAAATATGATATGGGATGAGCAGATTTGGTACAAAGCTGGCCCAGAATCTCAAAATGCCAGCAAATCAAGGCCTGTGGTTAAGTCAGACTATTTATTTGCCAAGCTGGCCTACTTCTATTACACTTATCATTCTTCTGAATAACATTCACAAGGGTGTTTCTGTCACAGCCAAAGGCAATGTCAATTCATCAGAGGTCTGATGTCATTTCCAAGAAGGCTACATACCTCCTGAAGACATGTTTACAAGTATTTCTAGGAAGTGCTCTGAGTTGCGCAAAAGACATTTATCTTGTTACCAGCTGCGTTTTTCTAAATAAAGTTAGCATTTACACCTAAAAATTAGGTATAAAATCAAATTATCATTCCCACCAGATTAAATACATTCAGTTGTTATTTTTCATTACAGAAATTGTCAGCAGCATAAGTTACTTCTCATCTAAATATTCATAAACAATACAAAGTTTTAAGAGAGCATAACACAACTGAAATTGTGTAATAGACTAGAAGTATAGTATCTGCCAGAACTGGCTAAGAGCCACATAGTCCATTCCCCTTGTGGCGCTGTCCCTGGGGTTCCCATGGGTAGGTAGGAGGTGTTTGAGCACACCTAGCTAAGAAAATTTCCAGCCCTAGGGGCAGAGGTGGTATTTACACTGGGAATCTGAGCTGTTTGTTTTATAAAAATAATTTGCAGTTTGCCATTATTCAACCATATTCAGTATATCTTCACTCAAACAGTACACATTATTCATTGACTGACTGGAACAGAACAAAACCATTTGAAAACAAAAAGAATACAAAACCTCCAAGTTTAACTTATTGTATATGCATTAGTTTACAGCAGGAGACAATTACCTGTCGCTACTAGCTTGTTCTGATGCATAGCCCTTTTGATTTCAACAAATGAGGACATGTAAGAGCTATTGCTACTCTTGTACAAGTCACTGTTTTTTTCATTTCATCTTGCAGATGGATTTTTTTCCCTTTAGTAATCCTCCTTTATTACTCTTGTCTTGTTTAAACTTGATTTGTTCTTTTGAATCTAATTTTTCCCTTTAACTCTACTGCTGTGGACAGTTTCGCCAGTCACTCATGCTTAAGAGTTTTGTACCATCAGACATTGCAGGTACTGGAAGGTCTGACTGCAAACTGGGGATATACCCAGGCTAATTTTGAACTGGCTTGTTCAGCCAATAACTTCAGTGAGGATTCAGCCCAACAGGCTTTCTCTTGTCTCTCCCCTCATATACTCAAACATTTCCACAGGCTTATATTTAGAAGCCCACACTACTGTCACTGCAACCATCAGCCCCTTTAACCAGAAAAAGCTATTGGCCGCAAAGCTACGGGTACAACAGTCACTCCTCCACTGTAGTATAGATTCACCTTCAGGTAATATAAATATTTAAACAGGATGTTTTGGGAGCACCCTTCTGGGGAGTGCTTTCTCTGCCTCTTCAGAATTAGACATTTTACTTTCCTCTCATGAAACCCTAGCTATCTATATCTTACTCCCTGTGTGAATCTCTAATGAGTTCTTCTGTACATGCACTCAGCCAGGCACGTCTGCAAAGAATAGATTTATACCTCTCACTGAGGACTTCTGGCTCAGGGAATAACTGAAAGTCCATCAGCTCCACATCAGTCTTTCCTACCTTGATACACAGTTCAACTCCCAAGTTTGTAACATGATCGTGGCTTTGTGTGGAATATTTGTACAAGAAGTCATGTTCATTAAATGTACAACACTACTGGTATGTGAGTAACTGTACAAATAGATGCTCTTTGTTAAAGAAAGTATGTTTTCAGCATTAACTGCATTTTGTTGTACATATTGATCCCATATTGTTATGTTCATAAGGGCTTCAACCTAGGCACGACTCACGCAGTCCTGTAGACTACTGAGAAGGGAGGAGAAAAGAGAACTTCCTATGCTTTTTCTTCTAGTCGGCTTTTAATGTTTTCATAACCCTTTACAGACATTACTGTTATACAAAGATAAGGTAAGAATAGTTGTGTGTGTACTTAAAAAAAAAGTATTTAATGCCGTGTATGTTGTCTCAGGTCACCAGTTACCTAACTTGTACCCACTCATACTCCAGGGGTGTTTTGTCTCGTTCTTTCTTTCTATGAGAACCAGAAGTTAAAGTCACCTTGACTCTGATTTTAGGATACTAGCACCAAAGGAGAGAAATAAAGAAAAGGAAGAGGAAGGGATACAGCAATGCATTAGCAGTAGCATTGTGTGTAGGGAAGACTTGATGGACTACTGTTGCTTTGCTCTTAGCACTACAAATATAGGAAATGTGCATTTGTAGAAAAAGGACATGCTCAAAGTGTAAGGTATATCCCCTGAGTTCACAGATAGGATGCCAACCTCAACTAATATTCCCATTCATACCCCACAGTCCTTATTCCTTAAGGCTGTAAGGACATGATGAAGCCACTACTTCATTCTTAATTCCCTCCTCTAACCTTTTAACAGGAGAGGAGGAAGGGTTGGAGATGGGTGGCAAGAGGAATGTGCCTTGATTTGCACTACAAGAGCTTTCATGACTTAAGGCTGTGCTGGGCAAATAGTGACCAGGCAGGCTTTTAGGATAGTTATTAATTCTGTACCTCTCTGCAAGCTCTCACTATGGGACAGAAAAATGCACGGAGAGCTCTCTTCACTACATGACTTGAAGGCTGAAAACAAAGAGCATCACTGCAATAAGAACAGCACAGAGAGTCTCAAAAATTCAGCAAAGTTTCTAGGGCACGCCAGGGATAACGGAACATAAAAGTGTGCTACGTATTATGCAGTATGCCTTTTCCTCAAGTACCTTACAATTACCAGATCTAGCAAAGGGTAAAGCAAGGGTCATTTGGTTCATGTGACTAGATGAAATGAGGTAGGTCACCTTGCCTATCTAGGGATGTTTATGGTAAAACAGTGGCAGCACAATTTTGAAGGTGAGAGAAGGAAAGGAAGAGAACAAATTCCCTTTGAAATTCAATGTTATTGAATCCAAACACCCAAGAGAACATGGTCAGCGTATAGAAGTCAGCTTTCTGCCAACCACTGCAATCTGGAAAAGGCTTAAAGATAAAATCATTCTTTTTGCATGCTGAGATGCAGAAGCTATGAAGAAATATTTACTAGTTATATTATAAATGAGGATTAACATATAGTATTTATAAGTTATATAATTTTATAATATAAATAAGGATTAAAACTATTTCAAAGTGCTGCTGGCCAAAAACAGACAAGTTTGAATAACACCTTACCAAAAAAACCAACAAACCCCAACCAAAAAAAACAACAAAGAAACCAGCAAATCATGGCAGGAGATAAAGCGAGCACTCACTGGAATGTGTGACAGGTATATTATTACTGTTCATAAATAGTTCTGTAGCCACAGCACCATGGTAGGCAGTTTACAGACAGACTGAGTAAAAAGATCTGTGCTGTGAAGAGCCTCCAGTCTCAGCTGACAGTTATACAAACAGGGACAAGGAAGTGGAATAACAAGGAGGTGTGAAAATATACATTTTCATTAAGTACCATTTCAAGAAACAGGAGAAGCCCACATACCAGTTCACTGCTGCTGAAATAAAAAGTCCTTCTCTACCCCCTCCCCATAGTTTTTACCTCCCATCCTTACACTCAAACACACCTCCTTCCCCTATCCCTCAGAGAATCACAGAATGGTTGGAAGGAATCTTTGGAGGCCATGTCTAAAAACCACGTAAAAAAAACTGAAGTGTTTGTTACTGTCTTAATGAGTTAGACTGGGTCCCAAAAGGGACAACTGGGAGAGAAGAAACAAGAGGAATACTCTTCCTTCTGAAGGCAGCAAGCCATTACCTGAGTTCAACTTCACACATAGTCATCCCATCCTCTCTGCTCCATGCCTTTCAGAATACTGCTACATTACTTTTAATTTTAGATTTTTTTTTGTTGCCAGTAAACTAGCTGAGTAAGTGCAGGGAGGTGGTGCATTATGTCTCCCTCTGAAAGTATGCTTTCAGAAACATTTTTATTCTGCTTTCCCTTAGGAACTCTTATCTGACAAGGGAAACAGACACATTTCCTGAGGCTACCAAGGGGACTGCAAAGGAAACATTAAAGATCCATGAGATTTGTCGCCCTAAATCTCATAGGTATTTTCAAAAACCCTGTTGTAGGATTCTTGAAGTTATTTTCCTTTAGTATGTATTTTTACACCTAACCTCACCCGCTCTTTGAGTGGCCTCAGTAGAGGCACTTCAAGGTATTTGTCCCAGTGTTGTGCTTCTGATGTAAATTAACCATGAGGGATTTCACTGGAAGCCACGTCAAAGTCAGTGCTACAACATTTGATACCTCATTACTCTCTTCTGTGAGGGCTTATTTCTTTTTGATTCCTTTGCTTTAAAGATATGTGGGATTTGGGTGGGTTGTTGTTTTAATCAATTCCCACTGCCATCTTCCATTTTGCATAACTAAAGCTTGGAATTTTATGCAAGTAAATTTTATTCTGCCTTGCCCCTGATCCATCATTTATTTCCCCCTTCTTTTAAGTGCATAATACTGGGCCCTCTATTCCATTTTCAAACCCATCTCAGACAAGTACCCATTTTTACTCTTTCCCAGACAGGTGGTCAGCCAAGAGATTTTGCAGCATTAGTGCTCAACTCATTTAGACTTCCTTCAAGACTGAGTGGTTTCTGGGAGAAGACGCAGCCTCTACAACTGCACCATACTTTGCTGTGAATCACTCCACCACTGGTCCCTGAAAAGCAATTTTACATAATCTTCACCGGGCAAAAGGAATTACAAGTATTCTGCCTGTTACTCTACTTCTGTCATCAAGTTACAATGTCATTTATATACTAACCTAATATTTGTATGTGCCTTTATATACATGTTCACATATATGTATATGTATTTGCATGTGCATTTGGGCTGAAAAGACAACTCGGACTACGGTGCCAGCTTCAGAAGCTTATCCAAAGAATATTACAATAGACAAGGCATCCAGCAATATATAATGGGAAGCTCAAACTTGAGATGAGTATATTCACACTTTATTCAGCATGTCAGATAGATTAATCTATAATAATCCTAAAAGCACAAGATAAGAATAACAGTAGTGTCCTAGATGGATACTGAACTGACCTCTGAATTCTATTTTGATAGCTCCTAATTATAAACCACTGTAAATTCTGGGGGCTCCAGTGGCAGCCATTTAAAACTTCTGGCTCTTTCTCTTGAAATTACCACCAATCCCTTGCAGAAGTTATCACATTGGTCACCTCCAGCATCTAGAGCATATTACCACCTGATATGAGGTCAGCGCAACCACACAACCATTGTGGCATTTACATTGGAACAGATGAAAACTGGATATATATTACTTCAGCTGCTCCTGACAGAGAGACGGTAGGTCTTAGCTGAGCACAGTCAGTATTAATCTACCACAGCTAGACTTCTCCAACTGCAGGAAAATTGACTGTAGTTTTTGGCAGTGTTACTTTATAGCGGATGACTGGTGATACACAGGTCTGTAAAATGCATGTTTTCACTTAAGAATATCAGTAGATTCCACAGAACATTTTAACAATAACGCGTATGACAACTATGCTGTATTTGAAGATACTTTCCCTTTTTCTACATTTAGCCAGTACCTGGGGCTAAATGGTAGCAGTTGTTCTACCACCTGATGCCCCCTCCCCAGCTGACATGAGGAATCGAGGGAAAAAGGGAGAAGCCCCAGGGGTTGAAGTAGAAATAGATTTAATGAAACAACAAAACTAATATAATCACCAACATAAAGTATACTAGGTTCTACTCAGCCTTGTCCTTGAGGTCAACAGCACAACCAGAAGACCAAGAGGGAAGAGTCCCAGGAAGAGAAACTCCACACTCATGGAACTCCCTCTTTATATAATGAGCATGATGAAGTGGTATGGGATACACCTGTGAGTCAGCTGCCTTGATTGGATCTCCCAGCTGATTCAGGCTCCTCATGGCCTGCTGGCATGGCTGGCCCATGGGTCTGTGCCTGAGGAACCAGAACACCCTTTTAAAATCAAAGAGAACTCTTCTTTCCCAGAAGAGTTCTGGAATCAATGGATCATCCCTTTCTGAGAAGTTTTGCATATCCCTCTCCTGTGCTCAGAGTTGAGTCTTGCATGCAGCTGTCAGGGCTGAAGCTGCTGGGGCTGCCTGAGAGAAGTGGAAAGGAACTGAAGGAGCAGTGGATGTCTGATGTAGTCTGTGAAGGAAAAAACAAATGACTAAGGAAGAAATGAGAAATCATCAATGGGAATAAGCATAAGTCTGCAATGAAGAACAACAAGCTGTCAAAGGATGCTTTTTTGACTGCAAATGCTGGTATTTCCAGTAGCTTCACTGCAATAAGTCATGATTAGTAAGCAAGAATGGTTTTCTCTCAGATACTGGCACCAAGTTAAGTTCAGAAATCCAGACCAGTGCTACTGCAAAGGAAGCAAACTCACCCTCAGGCTAAGCATTGTATTCATATTCCAGCCATCTCCTTTCACAAGGAAAAAAAAAGTGGTGTTTGACTTGAGTTCAAGAGTCTGACAGTCAGTTACACTTAAGTGCTTACAAGAAAAGCACTGTGCAGTTAAAACTGCAAAGGAAATATGGGGATTATAACAGAGCTTTGGACTGGCAGTGATGAGGCAATGGCAGCACAGGTCAGCTTCCACTCTGGCATTTCACAAACAGAGAAATGCAAGGGAGAGGGAGTCTCTTGCCTGTTTTGGAAAGACATAGCTAGAGAAGGGATTACTACTCAGAAGAAAGCAATAAAAAAAATGTTTGTAATATATGCTGGTAATTGAAGAGCTACTGTTTAATCCTGTTCATGTGTTCAATAGCTTCTAAGGGAATTTAAATAATTTAGGGAGGTTTAACATTCCTCTGAGAGATAAGTCCATGTATAATCTTATATTTAATAATTAAAAATCTCTTTGATCTGTAAGACCCAGAAAACTTATTTTACTAAATAACAACCTGAAGAACCAACCACTTGATGCTATGAGTAATGCCAGATAACTTCAAGACCAGATTTAGCACATCTGGATAGTCTACCGAAGATGTGAGGCAATGGAGGTCTTAGCTCTATAAATGAGACACACGTTATCAAAGAACAGGAATAATGTCATCACCTGCTTCCCCTTACTCCTCATTAGCTCTATACACAGAGTAGAAAAATGTGCATAATTTTAGCAATAATGTGAATGGCATAATAATAATAAAAGAATCCTTAACTGGGATAAACATCCAAAGAAAAAAAAAAATAGCCAGAAAAATGCACAAAAGAGTGGGGGAAAAAAAAGGACATTAAATAGGTAAAATGGACTGGGCTTATTGTAGCTAAGAAGTATAAACTGGGTCAAAGGAAGGGCAAAGCAAGTAAAATAATAGCTCAACCTAGGACAGACTGATATGAGCTATTTTTTACTTCAGTAACAAATGGTATTCATTTATTTAGATTGAATACTGGATATGTTAATTCAGTAACTGAGCTAGACATAAACAAACATAGGTGTATACAAGTCAAAAGCATATTAATATTTAAACATGAAACCCTTGAATCTCCATATTGCTCCCTCTCATCACCTCTCTTCCAAAAATCAATCCTTTTTTCCCAGAAAATAATATTTCAAATTAGCAAGCAGAGAGTTTGCCATTAAGGTCAGAAAGTCAAAGACGAACCAAGGGAAATAAAGTTGGGGAATATAGAAAAGGGAGTTTCAAAGGCACTAATGCTATGAAATTATTTTAAAGCAAGAATATCTCAATACTACACCACGTCAAAGAGAACATTAATTCCTACACCTCAGGCCATTCTGATCTTTGTGAAGACAATAGCCGTCCTTCATATTCAAACCATAATCACAGAAAACACCATATTCTCAGCCTTTTCCCTGTTATTGAGCCATTCCAAATAAGAGAGCTACACCATAATTTGTTCCAAACAGGGAAATGATAAGATGAAATTACTTCATTTAGCACTCTTTCCATCCCCACGGAGCCTTCCTATGAACCTTCATGAAGAATGTAGGCTATAAAGTCAAGCTTTTCATAAAAACATACATAGATAGTCAACACAAGGTGTGAAAGAAGTATTATACATGGGAGTCACACCTCTGTCAGCTTTAATTGATTTTGTTTCTCAATCAGGTTCTATTTAAGGATGTTTATAAGTAATTTTTCTCTACAAAGGTGAAATCCTGAAAGACAAATTATTTGATCTTAGACCTAGCTCCCAAATAAAAAGCTTGATGAAACACCATTGTTTGTATGTGACATGAGACCATTAATTGTTGGCATATAGTCCACATTTTTGTCAGCAGTTGAATGTTGACTGCCTTCAAGTTGTAATTGATTTTTCAGTAAGTTACTTTTATGGAAATTCAACTGATTTTTCCCTAAATTTTTTTAGCATAAAGAATATCACAGGGTTTGGGCTCTTTTATTAAGCAGTTCAGTTTGCAAAAAAAAGTTTCATAATCTGTATAGTAGCTTCTATTTATTGAGTTAGAAATCTCTGATTTTAGTGTTGATTCCAAAAATAATGCCACATAAAATCTTTCAGAGCTCTCCATTATTTTTTCTCCCTCCCTTAACCAGTCATGTAATTTATTTTTTTATTTCTAATAACTCAACTTTATATATTAAATATATTCCATAAAAAAAAAAAATCTGTAAAAATAAAAATCACTTATTGAAGGCAGTATCACTTTTGAGTGACTACATTTCTGTAACAGACAAAAGACATCCTTTTACATTCCTCCAAAATTGGAGGAAGTCGTGACATAGGTGTCAAATAAAACTGGGTCACAAAAAATCTACTTCAACCAAAACCACCACACAACATCCTTTACCTAGTATCCTATGCTGTGGCCATGTAATCAACACTAAAGTCAGCACTGCATCCTAGCAAGGATACTAATAGGTAATATAGGTAATTTTGATCAAGTCTGGTAAATCATATCCTATATTTGCCAATTATGGGGATATTCTGTATACGTAACTAGAATTTTCCATCATGGGGCAGAGCAAGGTCAAACTTCTACTGTAGCCCTGTATTTTCTTTTAAGTATCTGTTACAGTCATTTGACTGTTGCATACACAGCACCCAGTCAAATAAATAAGGAGAGCATTAAACAAAAGCCAGATAAGAGGTGATTGCTGAGAGCTGTGAACTAATGATAATGTTTTTTTCTGTTTTTAAGTGATGTACTCAGCAGCGTACCTGCCATAATTAAAGTAGCAGATAATCCCCCTATCTTCTTGTAGAATCCCAATGATACCAATTATTGTCAGAGGGCTACATTTTTAGTCTTACAAATAGCATCCACTGATTTCATATTTTCCCTCTTAAGAACGCAGAAAATAGTGGCAGCTCTTCTACACTTTTGTTGACATTGCAAATCTATGTCTGCCCATATTATATCAATGTGATAGCTTTTCTAATTGGATCTATTTGTAGGAGGAGGAAGGATTAGTAATGGAGAGAGAAAGAGAGAGAGAGATACATTTTCAGAGGTAAGCTAGGAAAATTATTGAAGCTGAATTTTCATCAGTATGACAGAAGCTCTGCATCTAATTTCCATAAAAATGGAAAATAAAAATCTTCCTTACAAATGTGGTTTTTTAAAATAGACAAACACTCAATTAAATCAGATGCTGTAATTTTATTTTATTTTTAATCAGTCTCAAAACATCCATTCAGAACATTTAACTAAATCTCTGAAGATTCACAAATTGTTCATGAAGCACAACAGAGAGATTGAGATACAGCCCATGATGAGCTGTGACAATGGGCAGCAGACAGTGACCAAGATGGTCAGTGGCTGAGCTCTTCATTACCTACAGGCCTCCCCATGCTCACTATCATGACAGCAAAAAGTGTAGTAACTTTGCCATAAACAGAGCTGCTCTGCTGGCTTATTACATCAGATATTGTATGAAGGCTAATATCCAACTATAAGAAATGTCTTTAACTTATTTTAATGGAGCAGAATAACATCAATGTCCTTTTCTTTATATATAGATCCACAAGAGATAGAGGTGCTGGTTAAGTAACCACAGAAATTGTTCAGGCCATGACTCACTAACTGCACCACTCATAGATCTGGGCTTCCACTAGTCCCTTAAAAAAGTGATGTCATTTTTTGCTTAGTATTAGTACAAAGAGATGCTGATTCCAGAGACTGACAAGAAAAAAACCCAGCACTTCCCCACTCCAATCCAATAAAGTAATATGGGACAGGACAGTGAATTTGTCAAAAGTACAGTCAACTTGAAATAACTCATTATTTTATCCCAGATACATCACAAGGTTCAGGCTAGAAAAAAAGTATGTATCTTTCATTCAGCATTGTTTTGCCAAATGAAGTAGCAATTAATGGCTCAGAAATTATAGCTCTACACCAGGTTATAGAGATCAAGATCTTCTTTACTGCTCAGCCTGAGGCATGAAGGATTCAAATCTTATACTTTTGACTGCCCAAGAGAGTGTCTTGACCATTGGCTAAGGAGGGACGAGCTCAATCTCTTGCTGTGAAAGCTAATCCATTTTGTAAAAGCTACAAGTTCAGTGGCAGCAGGAATAGTGCCCAGGTGACCCAGCTTTCAAATAAGTGTCTTACAGAGATGTTTTTAGACCACTATCAGCACCTGTCAGGTTGCATAATACAAATTTTCACTATAAAGCCCCATAGCTTTTGGCTTATCATCTTAAAATAACAGGACTTTAATTAAAGACTTGTAAAATTAGATAGAAACAAATTGATATAAATCAAAATGTCTCCCCATTTCCTACCAAAATACATAAATTAAAAATTTCAAAGCCTGTCCGTTGTCTATGGTAGTGTGTAATAATAAGGTCAATTTCAAACTTTTGTATAGTATTTTTCAAATATACTTTCAGCACATATGGAAGAGGATGACTGAAAAAGCAACAGCACCTAAAAAGGTTAGTCACAAGTTATTCACAAGTGGTTATTTTTGGTTCAGGTGTTTCCAGCACACAGGCTTTGTAAGTTTAGTGTGAACACAGAGCTATTGTTTAGTTGATAATAGCATTTCTATAAGAGTGTCATTCAGTTCTCCTGAGTGACTTCTCTCAGATCCAGGGGGACATTTTAAAACTCTTGCCTCACTGCCTTTAGTTCTGCTTCATGCTAAATTGATCCCACACTGCAGTGTTCCTGCCAATAGCACTTTTCCTTACAATAAACATCCCTAAACTTAAGAGATAAAGTTTCTGGCTGCTGCTGTGGTGCTCCCTGAACTTCTGTTTCAGATAAGAAACTTCTGAATCAGCAAGAGATTTTATATGTAACTGCTGAAGTCACTTTTCAGGGGAATATCTATATTCCCTTTCACAGAATTGTTTTTTGTTGCTTTAATTCTTGCAGCTTGTACCTTCTATTAAAGATGTGGATTGCCTAAGATTTAAATTCTTAGAGAAACTCCAGACTGGTTTTTAACTGCAAGCACTTCCATTGTTGAACTTATTTTAAAAAATTGGCATAGAATTACAGCTGTCAACTTCCTTTTTTGTGTGTGTATTTCTACCACAGTGAAACTGCATATCAGCTCATTTCAAGACATGCAGGTACCTACATTTCATATCCAACATGGACCACCAAATCTCTCTGGGATGTTTACAAGAGTGCACGTTTTGAGGATGACTATGCCTTGAAGCAAAGAAATATATATGTGTACTCGGTGCCTATGACAAACATAGGGGTAGTAAGTAACAGCATTGTGTCCCTGACTGGGTACAGAGGCTGCCAAGAGAGAGACCATGAGAAGAGAGGCTTAGCAGTTCTTTTCAAAGTTGCTTTCCAAGCTACATCCCACAGGCCTCAGGAAGCAGGCCAGAGAAGGGTAAGAAAAAAAAAAAATAGCTGTTTTTAAGGTTTCCTGATAAGGCTGATACATGCTTAATAAACAGTGGGTGTTAACTTCATTTCTTCTGGCACAAGAGTAATAACCGTCATGTTGGAAAAGAATCAGATTAGGAAATACTTAAGCAAACTGGACACACATAAGTTCATGGGCCCTGATGGGATGCATCTCTGAGTGCTCAAGGAACTAGCAGATGTCATTGCAAGGCCATTTTTGATAATATGAATGATCATGGTGACTGGGAGAAGTGCCCAAAGACTGGAGGAAAGCCAGTGTCACTCCTATCTTCAAGAAGGGTGAGAAGGAGGACCCAGGAAACTACAGGCTGGTCAACCTCACCGAAGTTCACTAAAAGGTGATGGAGCAGCTAATCCTGCAAACCGTTTCCAGACACATGAAGGACAAAAAGGTCATCAGGAGCAGCCAACATGACTTCATCAGGGGGAAGTCATGCTTGACCAGTCTGATTAACTTCTATGATGAAATGACTGTCCTGGTAGATGAGGGGAGAGCAGTGAATATTGTCTACTTGGACTCCAAAAAGGCCTTTGACATTTTCTCCTGTAAGATCCTCATAGACAAGCTGTTGATGTATGGGCTGGATGAGCAAATAGTGAGGTGGATTGAAAACTGGCTGAATGATCAGGCCCAGAGAGTGGTAATCAGTGGCAATCAGCCATGAAGTCTTGTTGGAGGCCATTAACTAACAGTGTACCCCAGGGGTCAATACTGAGTACTAAACTGTGAGGAATGGCTGATACCTCAGAAGTCATGCTGCCATCCAGAGGGATCTCAACAGGCTGGGGAAATGGGCTGACAGGAGCCCCATGAAGTTCAACAAGGGCAAGTGCAAAGTCTTGCACCTGGAGACGAATAACCCCAGGTGCTAGTACATGCTGGAGGCTGACCAGCTGGAAAGAAGCTTTGCAGAAAAGGAGGGTGTAAAGAGGATGGAGCCAGGCTCTTTTGAGTGGTGCCCAGTGACAGAACAAGAGGCAATGGTCACAAACTGAAATGCAGGTTACCTCTGAACATCAAGAAATACATTTATGCTGTGAGAGTGACTGAACACTGGCACAGGTTGCCCAGGGAGGTTGTGGAAACGCCTTCCTTGAAGATATTCAAAAGTGTTCTGTGCAGCTGGCTCTAGACGGCCCTGCTTGAGCAACGGGGTTGGGCCAGATGACCAAAGGTCTTTTCCAACCAAAATGATTCCATGATTCTATGACCTCCCAAGGTCTCTTCCAACCTCAATCATTCTGTGATTCTGTGTAAAATCTCCCAAGAGACAGCTCTCCTGGAATAGCTACTCGGGCTCTATCTTCTCCCCTTCAGTCAGACGAGCCAGCAAGGTGACATAAGGAAGAAGTACCCTGAGCCACGGGAGGTGCAGGAGCATTTCATCTTGTAGAACTGAGCTATGTCTGTTATATTGCTGTTATTAATAGAGGAACATATTTAACAAAGGATGATATCCCTTTCTTTTGATTCTGTTCAAGAGAATCAAAATAGCATTATAATGGAAAAGCTACTCCATTCTTAATCATTCCATCAGAATGAGTTTGCCACAAACACTCCATAATTTAATTATTTTAATGAATAAAAATAACAGTGCAAATCTAGATATTTTTCCCTTATTAAAGAACTCTGATTATCTTCATTATCTTTAATATGAATTCTGCACAGATAAAATAAATATAATATGCAAATTAATTACTTGCTTTCCCTTTGTGAAATTAAATTTTCATAATTTAAACATTTTAAAAGTGCAATTATTACATATCTTTTCATAAAATAATACTTTCAGTAAAATTCAAACCCTACAGAAACCATTAGAAAATCCTCCTTTAACTTCAGTTCAGTCAAATATCATTCTAAAAATTACCTCCTTCCTTTTTGTCACAGATCATTACTTTTTAGAAATAAGTTTCATTAGCAAGACAAATAGCTGTAGCAGTATCACAGGAAATGCATATTTGAGAGAAAAACCTCATTGCACTCATGTTGGTCCTGGCACAACTTGTCCTTAGTGAAGCTGTGCTGGGTGTTCAGTGATGTCACCTTGTCCTTCGTGTGCTTCCAAGTGATCTTCTGGCAGATGTCTGAGAAGGGTAAGAGCTTCTTCCTGGAAACCTGCCAGAAGGCTCCAGTTCAGGAGCTGCCTGTGATTCTTCCAACAAAATGGGAGAGCTCTTTCTCGGAACAGCCAAGAAAGAAACTGCAAAAGCAGCGAGAAGTTTTGTCCTTCATACTAACAAACGGAGCAAGGGTGCATCTCAGACTGAACCCCCCAC
Source organism: Podargus strigoides (assembly GCA_028020825.1). Lineage (NCBI taxonomy): Eukaryota > Metazoa > Chordata > Aves > Caprimulgiformes > Podargidae > Podargus > Podargus strigoides. The sequence continues at coordinate 60,028,869 of CM051620.1, forward strand.
CACACTAAGCTGATTTTGTAACAGATTGAATTTTCTTTTGAGAAGTTCCTTGGGGAAGCTTTGGAGAAAACAGTGTCTGGATATTCCTAGTAGGAGAAGAAAAATGCCATCTACTTTGATAAATAACTTGACGAGATGAGAGTAGACTAGGAATAATGTGGAGAAAGCTGAAGTGTTCATGAATAAAAGGGACACTCAGTGCAAGGCCTCATGCCCTGTGAAAGGGAAAGTTCTCAGGAAAGGAATCCACACAGGATCTCCAAGAAGCTCTGTTAATGAAGGTGACCCGCAGTCTTTGAAACCTTTGTTGCTATAAAGTCTCCTGACTATTCCTTTGCTCTGCTAAGCTGAGCAAAGGAATGCTTATGGTTGTCTGATAGCTCTAAGGGTTTCTTACAGCACACAAAACCCATATTTGACTACATTTCTGCATGGGACCACACCCATTTCTGATTCCCTCTTCAAATAAGTGATGTACTTTTGCTTTTATATGACTTTACGGTAAGCTACCGAGCAAGTGAAATTCTAGTAATACAAAGATTGGAAATGTCTAGTTACCTCTATCAGATTTAATCTCTGCATAATTTATCTTCCCTACTTGTGATTACAGCCCTTTCTGTTTGGCCACCTACTTGATTTCAGTGATTTCTTAAATTATGTGGGCTAAAAAAAATTTTATCAAGTAGCTAATTCTATCTGCAACCTTTTTTACCCCCTTTAACCTTGAGATTCCAAAGACTTCAGGAGAATACAAAACTGCCAGAAATATCACTGTGAAGGAAAAGTCCAAAACTGTCTAAGAGAGAGATGTGGTTTGCAGTTCTGCAATGAAGGGATGGTGAAGGGACGGCGAAGGCTGCAGAAAACAAACATCCTGGTTGAATCCCTGGAAAGGTGATGGAACAACTTATCCTGGGTGCTGTCTCTAGGCATATCAAGGATAAGAGGGTATTAGGGGCAGTCAGCATGGCTTCACCAAGGGGAAGTCATGCTTGACCAACCTGATAGCCTTTTATGAGGACATAACCTGGTGGATAGATGATGGTAAAGCAGTGGATGTGGTCTATCTTGATTTCAGTAAAGCATTTGACACTGTCTCCCACAGCATCCTCGTAGATAAGCTGAGGAAGTGTGGTCTGGATGATCGGACAGTGAGGTGGATTGTGAACTGGCTGAACGAAAGAAGCCAGAGAGTTGTGGTCAATGGGACAGAGTCTAGTCGGAGGCCTGTATCTAGTGGAGTCCCTCAGGGGTCGGTATTGGGACCAGTACTATTCAATATATTCATCAATGATTTGGATGAGGGAATAGAGTGCTCTGTAACCAAGTTTGCTGATGACACAAAACTGGGAGGAGTGGCTGACACACCAGAAGGCTGAGCTGCCATTCAGAGAGACCTAGACAGGCTGGAGAGTTGGGCAGCGAGAAATTTACTGAAATAAAACAAGGGCAATTGTAGAGTCCTGCATCTGGGGAAGAACAACCCCATGTGCCAGTATAAGTTGGAGGCTGACCTGCTGGAGAGCAGTGTAGGGGAAAGGGACCTGGGGGTCCTGGTGGACAGCAAGATGACCATGAGCCACCAATGTGCCCTTGTGGCCAAGAAGGCCAATGGCATCCTGGGGTGTATTGGAAGGGGTGTGGTTAGTAGGTCAAGAGAGGTTCTCTTCCCCCTCTACACTGACCTAGTGAGGCCGCATCTGGAATATTGCATCCAGTTCTGGGTCCCCCAGTTCAAGAAGGACAGGGAACTGCTTGAGAGTCCAGCACAGAGCCACCAAGATGATTAGGGGAGTAGAACATCTCCCTTATCAGGAAAGGCTGAAGGAGCTGGGTCTCTTTATCTTGGAGAAGCAGAGACTGAGGGGTGATCTTATTAATGTCTATAAATATGTAAAGGGTGAGTGTCATGAGGATGGAGCTGGGCTCTTCTCAGTGACATCCAATGATAGGACAAGGGGCAATGGGTGCAAGCTGGAACATAGGAGGTTCCGCATAAATGTGAGGAAGAACTTCTTCACAGTGAGGGTGACAGAGCACCGGAACAGGCTGCCCAGAGAGGTTGTGGAGTCTCCTTCTCTGGAGACATTCAAAACCTGCCTGGATGCATTCCTGTGTGACCTGATTTAGGTCTGGCAGGGGGATTGGACTAGATGATCTTTTGAGGTCCCTTCCAATCCCTAACATTCTGTGATTCTGTGAATGACATTTCAAAATAAAACATTATTCCCAGTTTGTTTGTACTAGAAACATAGCTTTACAGATCATCTGTCTTATTTTAATTTTTCTGATGAATACCTCAAAAATATTGTTAATTTTTTATACACATTGAACAGTTCCCAACAAGAACAAGCCCTAATACTCTTTGAAGTACCACAAAACTCTTTTGTTACCTGCAGGAGCTCTGCTGCATTCTGTCTGGCCTATGATGCCAAAATGGAAAAATAAGAGTAAGGTACAAATTCTGAATAAAACCTAAACATCACTCGTATAAACTGTCTCTGTTACTTAGGCCAAGAAGCAAATAAGACTCTCTGAACACCAGCTGGAGACTAATTTATAGCTATCAGCACTTTGCTCTTGGTAGACAAATGCTTCGTATTTCTTGATATGAATCTATTAAAATATTACAGCATGCCCATACTTTAAATTCACACCTCCCAAAGAGAACGCCATTATGTTCAGACATAAGAAATCATTAATATACTAACAAGGCAGCAAGAATACTATGGGGAAAATAAAATTTGACTTAGTTATGGGCTTCATAAAGTACATCAAACAGTATGGATAGAATGGCTGTTAATGTCAGTGCATTTACATGGCCTCATTTGTTACTCTTCTCATAGCCTTTCCTCCTATATTTCTTACTTAGTCATTAGCTTAAATCAGAGATCAGCAAGCAAGGTACACCAGGAATTCCCACATTTATCTATGCGGTGTTACAAGAACAATATTGCACTGAGTCTGCCTGAGATGGAGTTAACATTATTCACAGCAGCCTGTAGAGGGCTGTGCTTTGCATTTGTGGCTGCAGCCACGTTGGTGTCACACCAGTTTTGGCTGTTGCTGAGCAGTGCTCGCACACCACCGGGGCTGTCCCTCCACCACAGGCCAGTAGGCTGGGAATGCACCTACACTTCTCGATGGTGTGGAGCTGTTACTTTGATTTTGGTGTAGGGAATATTTGTTGTTGATGCAATCTTTTAATGAAGATTCATAAATGTGTATTTCAAAGAGGTGTGGGGTGGAACATACCGGCTGCAGGTGCCCAGGCGCTGGCAGTGGGGGTGCGGGGGCCACTGTGAGGAGAGGCCGGGGCTGCCCTGTGCCGGACACAGCTGGTTCCAGCCCACCCACCGCAGGGCACGGCTCAGCCCCTCGGCCGAGCGGGTGGCAACTCTGAGATGGCGTATTGCAGAAAGGGCAAAAATGCTGCACGGCAGCTGTGAGGGAAATGAGTGAGGGGAAAATGTGAGAGAAACAGCCCTGCAGACACCCAAGTGAGGAAAGAAGGGGGAGGAGGTGCTCCAGGCGCCCACGCAGAGGCTCACCTCCAGCCCCCGGAGACAGCAGACAGATGAGTCCTGAAGGACTGTATGCCCTGGGAGAGTCCCCAGCCTGGAGAAGGGGAGAAGTGTGAGGAGCGGCAGAGAGGAGCTGTTGTGGATTGACCACAGCCCCCATGCCGCTTGGGGAGGGTGGCAGTGAGTGAGGGAAGTTGGGCCTGGGGAAAAGGGCAGTGGGCTGGAGGTGTTGTTTTAATTTGTATTTGGTACAACTCTGTTTTAATTGGCAATAAATTAATTTTCCTCAAGTCAAGCCTCTTTTGCCCATGACAAGACAAGGGGCAGCGGGCACAAACTGGAACACAGGAGGCTCAATCTTAACATAAGGAAACACTTCTTTACTGTGAGGGTGACAGAGCACTGGAACAGGCTGCCCAGAGAGGTTGTGGAGTCTCTGTCTCTGGAGACATTTAAAACCCTTCTGGACATGTTCCTGTGTGATCTACTCTAGGATCCTGCTCTGGCAGGGAGGTGGGACTAGATGATCTTCAGAGGTCCATTCCAACCCCTACCATTCTGTGATTCTGTGACTCTGTAAGAGATCTTACTGTCTTATCTCAGCCCACAAGCTTTTCCATCTTCTCCCTCTGTGCTGTTGAGGAGGGGGACTGAGAGGGAGCCTGGGTGGGCATTTGACAGCAAGTCAACATCAACCCACCACAGGTGGTTTAGGATATGGACTTCTCAATCCCAAATTTGCACGGTGGCCTTGGTCCGTGTGCCCTGTGTGCATATTATGTCCCTAAGTACACCTATGATAAATCTAAGACCAAGAAATCATTGCCATTCCATATTTATTTCCCACTCACAGCTTGAATAATCATTTCACTCTGTTGTGAACATACTTTCAAAGGTTTAAATGTCACCAGTAAAGCTTTTCCCTTGCAAATACTAATATTGAATTTCAGTGTCTTTCACTTCATCCATCAGGAGAAAGCAATATTTTGTCAGTAATCCAAGCAATTCTCATTGAAAAAAATCTGTGCTCTTAATGTCTGTCATAACTGTAAAATCAATTTTCACCAGCACCCTCAATATAACGTAATGAATATTGTCACAGAAAGACAGCATAAGATACTGCAGGAAATTAAGCAGTAAAGGTAAGGAAAGTTGAGATTCACAGCTAACAACATACAGACAGATAAAAGTTTAGTACCAAAACAGTTATGGGAATAGTTGAATATATGAAACATATTTTGCAACCCTGTTTGGTACGTAATCAAATATCTCTAAAAAAGGAGAACTCTTAAGGACAATTTTACTCAAGTTAGCATTACCATTCTATTTCTAGCCTGTTCTTGTTGTATTATTATAGTGTATTATGTAATACATTTAATTTATATTATAATTTATATACAAAGGAGTAAGGTAGTATCATAACATATACAATGCAAGAAATATTACTAAGAGAGATCATTACCTTATTCTACAAAATTTATTTAGTATTTGAACTAAAGTTCAAGAAAATTGTGGAATGATAAGAAGCCTCTGGTAAAGTATCAAGCATATGCAAAATATCACAGTGTGTTCTGTGTTGCATTATGTGTAGAAAAAATTACTCAAAAATGTCACTGAAATGTGCTTCTCCCAGATCGAACCATTATATACATTCAACACCTATTCACATATATTTGTACTGAGGTAATATTAGGGTAAGGTTAAATTATTTTAAAATGTAATCTCACCCTTAAATTGAAAAGGATCTCAAAACAGAGGTGAGGAATACTCATTGTATATTAACTGACTGTTTTAAAATGGTGAAAAAATTCCTTTATGATATTACAGTAGCAAATTTCAGTGAGCTAATAAATCTTGCAAATATATGTTTGTGTACTCTAAACTCGTGCCTTAGTAAATGCATAAACTGGAGGTTAGAATGGTGTTTTGCATACCTATAGTCTTGCCCTAGGGCTAACCCTAAATCTTATAATGTTTAAAATTCTGTGTGGTTTTAATACAAAATAGCCACTTTTGCTCCTTTTAGTAGCCAACAGCTCAAAAAGATTCTTGCTTATCTCCTGAAATATCTACACAGTAACAGTATATGAAATCTCCTTTTATATATCTCCTAGGTGACACTTAATATGAATTCCATTTAGATAACATCCTTGTTCCAGTCAAATAGAAAAAGGAAAAAAAAAAATATGTATCTGCATGCCTATACCCAGTAAAGTCTCCACAAAAATCAGTAAGAAGCTTCTTTACATTCATTCAAACTATGGTGAAAGCAAAAATACAAACAAACAAAAAAAACCCACAACAAACACTACATTAAAAAAAATAAATCAAAAAGGCCTAATAATAATAAACTAAATAAACTAAATATCATGTCTGGATGAACATTTTGGCTTATATTTCAATAGCTTACACTAATTCAGATGAGCAACATATACATTTTCCTTAAACACAGTGTAATTATAAAATGTTGCTGCATTCCTAGCTACATATTACTGCCTGGACAATACTGCCTGGAAAATCACCCACTGGACAATATCTTCTTTACTGCAGACGGACCTGGCAGTTTATGACCTTGCTTTGCTGAGGCTATTCCTTTTTAAGACCTCTTTTAAGACCTCTTCTTTTTTTTTTTTTTAAATAGGAAGAGTTCTTCTGCATGCCTCAATTTACATTGTATTACTCTGAAGATATATCAAAATATGGGAAACGTACCATTTTATGTCTTTCAGTCTCACCTTAGAAATTAGAGTGACAAACTTTCAGAAATAACAATGTAGCATTTCACCCAACTGAGTTATTGTTGGCTCACCATTTTATTATACATGCATCTGTTTTATATCTGCTTAAATAGATCTTTAAAAGACAGCTATTCTCTGCCTTCACAATTCAAGATTAGTCATTAAAATACAGTGTAGTAGCCTGTATAGAGCAAAAACACTAATCTAAAAAACAGTTCTCCTTTGTTATTCAGTTTGACATTTGGCACTGTATTTTGATCTCGAAAATGGAAGCCTCATCACATTTTTGTCCTCCTTACTCTTTCTTCAAAACCTAAGCCAAAAGTACAATCCTTTACCAAGAAGGACATCAGGACTGCCATATGGTATATATAGCAATCTTTTACCTGCTTAAAAATTGAGACAACACCAAAAAATGGAAGCTTTCATCACTAACTGAGGAAACCTGTCCTGTACCCTCTCTCCTTACAAGACCTTCTTGTTCTGTCTTTATTATTCCCCACTGAGTAATTATTCCACATGGATGTTAGTATAACTGCCAGGGTTTTTTTTCAAAAAAACACATTTCCAAGTACAACAGAAAGCTGCACATTATTAACTGCAAATTTGTTTTTAGGTATCTTTGGCAATTTTCCCTAAAAATTATTCCCCACACATAGCCACCCTTGCCCTTCCTCCAAGCTCTCAAAACATTACAAGAGATGAGAAAAACTAAATCTATTTCAAAGTGAAAATAGCATTGTTTTTAGTCTTAGCTGCTTTCATATCTGTCCTAGATGCTCAAATCTTCATGAGAAAATAATAGAAACTCAATGGAGGAGGACTGTATCAAAGCTATAGATTTTAAGATTTTCCTCCAAATTTTACAAAATCTTAAATTCTATTTGCAGATTCCCCCCCCTCCCCCCTTAAGAAATGCATAATTCTTATGTTAATATTAACCCAAAACATTCAAAACATCATTAACCAAGAAGACAAAACTATTGTTTTAATAGACAGTTACTCCTTTTTTCCCCTGCAATTGCTCCCCTCTGAACTCTGGACTACACCTGGGACAAGTTCTTCACACACAGAAAGACCAGAAACCATTTTGCATCTCTAGAGCTAAGCTTTAGGGTACGTTCAGGAAAATGTTGGCACTGAGGCACACACCTGCTTCACACTCTCCTCCAGGTGAAGCAGGACCCAACTCTGCTTTAGAGTTCGTGTTGTAGCAGCAGAGTACCATGTTGCTAAACCTATAAAAGAAACAGAGTACTAGCCTGATCACACCTGTCTTTAATGCAGCTTCTTAGTTTCTAAATCAAAACATGCCGTTCCTCTGGGGCATTGACTGGTTTAACCCTCTCTGCCCAAACACTTGATTGTAATGTGCAAAAAAAGTCACGTATCTTTAAAACACATGCTTGAATTTCTAGTTTAAAATAAACAAGTTTTAATATCAGATTGCAAACTTTTACACTTCTAAATCCCCACCTCTAAAAATAGGTATCAGAACCAATGCCTATTTTTTTTCTTTTCGACTGATATTCAAATAAGAAATTTCACATTAAGTCCATGCATGAGAAATTCTGTTTCTATTTTACCATGTGTCTTTTACCCAGGGATGACAGCTGAGATGAGCCCTCAGAGACCTAGAGGGAAAAAGCACCAGAATCTAAATGAAAACTCCAGCCATCTTGCCTGAAATCTGAGTATTCCAACCTACCAATCAGCTAAAGGGTATTGGAATTAAAGCTTTAGCAAAATTCTCAACCAGAATAATGTATAAGAACCAAAACATGTTATACTTTTCATGACAGATTAAATTACAACATTCTCTTAAAAGTGTGTTTTTTTCAGTCAGTGACATTCTGTTAAAGGTCTCTTGGCAGCAGCACTGAATCAGGACAATAAAAAATGCTATAGCCATATGAGGTCTTAAACTGGATCTAATGGGTTGTTTTAAATGCACACTGGAAGAGGAAAACAAGGTTTTCAACTATTTTTGGCATGTATTGGAGATAATATTTTTGTTCCACTTCCTGAATATTATTGTCCTTCTCATGGTAATACAAAATACTATGTCTTCTTATTAGCACTACTGGACATAAAAATACTTTATCTAAGGCCAGAATCTGACAAAAGTACTCACATAATAAATATAGACTGCCTCTGCCACTAATATATGTGTTAGCTTGTAAAATGGCCATTTCTGTCAGGTTGTCTGAAAATATTTGGGTCAAGTGCATTCTGGCAAACTAGGAGATATATTTTCCCCTTTCTCTGCTGTAGCAGAAAGGTGAAAGTCATATTGCTACTTTTTTTGCCCTCGAGCAGGGCTCTTTTCCTGTCAATCCAGCATAGACTTCAGCAAAATAGAAAATGTAACCACACATTCAAAGGAAGAAAAAGCCAAGGACAGATTTGTTTTGTATCGCTGAATGCATGACATGAATAATTGAGTGAGTCTTTTTTCTCTTCAGTTTCTACACATAAATCTCATCATTCAGAGTGAAAACACTACCCCCACTCAAACTGTTTACAGGTGTTATTAGAAACTATAAAGCCAAAATCATGTGCCTGAAAATCTATTTTAAATATAGTGAATTTCTGAAGAGCATGTATTGATCACACAACCAGCCTTGGCAAGACTAGAAGTTTTATCTTTCTCTGCTAAGAACAATTCCATTTTTTTCAGTGGCCTAAAACTTGCTTTAATTTTTTCATTAATTAGTGATGATATATGACACTGATGCACTAGAACTGTGTTGCTGAAGAAAAATTAAGGAACCACAACATCATACTTTAGCTGCGTGAAGACATATACTATAAAAAACAATTCCAAAACACATTCATGTGCTTCAGAAATGAATGGTTAACAACCTGTGAATGAATGATTTAGAAAGTTTATTATAGGTACATTTGATAAAGTGCATTTACACCTAGCTAATCAGAAAACTATTGCTTAAAGCAGTCCCAAGATGCTGATTACCATCAACATGTGAATACTAAAAAGCCAGGCAGTTTTGCTCATAGCTGGAGTTTTGCACATCAGGCAAGAAAAGCTGTTTTAATAAAGCAGCTCTGTCTGATTCAGAATGGCCCCCAATGCTATCCAAAATGATGGCTCAACATTCATTAGGATAATACAACAACTCTTGCGTAGAATATTGCAGTCTGACATCTTAATGTAACTGATTCCTGCAGAACGCTACAACTGTAGCTCCAGGGAGTGAATTCCCCTATTGCTGGCACTGAATTGTTTGCTAGACTGGCACAGTGCTGGCCAGCTGGTGACACGGGAGCTAGACCAAAGCCCACAGGATGCTGCTGGCTGCCAGTTCCCTAAAGGACACTGCCTGAGAAGCCAAACTGGGAGAAAGGGGCTGCCACTACAGCCTGGACCCCCAGCCTGTGGCATAGCAGGGATCTGGAAGCAGTGGCTGCCATCACCAGCTCCTTATTGCATCCCCCTTGCCAGTAGCAGCCCACCTCACTGCCAGGCAGAGCATGCAGTGACAATCACTGGCAGTGGCAAGAGGACCTGAAGTGAGGGAAAGGGGACTCTAACACTCTTGTAGCAAACAAGGTTGCAAGGTAGAGCAGTAGGATCAAGAATGCTGCATGGATGAAGACAAGTCTGTATCTGTCCTCAGTTCCAAGAAAAGTATCAATGTAAAACAGGCTCTTAACAGCCTGTACCTGAAGGCTGGTCTTTCCTGTGAAATTTGCTTATCATTCCTCATTCCTGAGGGTGTTCATGTTTCTGCAGAAAAAGGGAGGAAAAGATCAGTTTTTTCATCAGTTAGCCAGAGATCACTGGATGTAATTACATTGGATGTACTTACATGTCTACACGCAAATGACCTTTTTTAGTCCAACTTCATCCCCCCAGAATCCCAGCAACTAACTCAGAGCATAACTATTAGAAAAAAAAAACTAATTAAAGAGTTCATCTGAAGGGGGAAAGAAGCCATAGAGTGGGACCAAATCCTGATAGTCTCTCACCTTGCAGAAGTCTGATGCACTTTGCCTGCCCTGGCATCTCAGTCCTGAGTCATCACCTGGGGCTGACAATCCCTCCTTTCCCTCCCAGTTCCACATAGTTTGAGTTTTCTGTATCCAAGCCCAGGATAAGTAATAACCAGTGAATCTCAAAAGGTTTCAAGGTTTAATTCAGAGAAATATCTGAAGTGCCTTATATCCCTTCAAACTTCCTGAGCTGAATATTTCATAGGAATCAGATCTCTGCTGACATTTCAAGTAACTTGTTTTTAGCAAAGATTGAAATATTACAGCAACTCCTGTTGCTTCAATATTTCCTTATATCTTCCTAAGCAAAATCAGACATAATAGATTATGGGAGAGGGTGAGGGGGGTGGGGGAGAAATAACAGAGAATGAAAATAAAGAAACACAATTTAAAGGTACCTCAAGTTTCAAACAAAACTTTCTAAGGTTTTTATTTAGCTGGTTGGTTATACATGGTTTCTAATTTTGTTGTCAATTTTTTCCCAAACATTTTAATGGAGACTGAAGAAACAGTCTGACATTCTGTCATAACAATAGCACATCTTTTGTCAAAGTGTGAGCTCTCAATCAGCATTATTTTACTTGAAATTTGCTTGTTCGGGCTACTGAATCAGGCCAAATCTCAGTTATTACCCTTGGAAAACATAATCCTTGTCTGCGAAGATAATTTATTTTCCATAGGTCATGGCCTGATACCTAAGCTTTGCTTTAGTCTCAGTATGGACATAATACAAGATAGGCAGAGATGTCACTAATTTGCTATATGAAGCCTTGAAATTCAGTCATAGATGAAGTTTTTAAAATAAGCAAAGGTGATGGCACCATTCTGTTCAAATACACATGTAAATTTTTTATAACAACCTTTCTTAATGTACATCTTTCTTGAATGACAATTTTAGGTCTTTGCAAAGTGTCAGCCTTTGTGATTTCCAAGTTATGCGATAGGACTACTCATTACTGAAATACCTGCATACTTGATAATTCTACCCCCACGGGGTTAACTTCTATTTGATAACCAATTTTATTCCTATTCTCCATGCAGTGGCTGTCCTCTGCAGCCATGGGGCTACGTCACCCTATGACACAGTTCAGGTAAAAATGCGTTCTGGAACAGATTGTTCCCTGCTGTAATTCCTTTGAAGCCAACTCATTTTCATCAAAGGTGAACTCAGATCACAGCCTTTTGAATTAAACTCCTCAGTATTTGTTGAAGGTAGTCCAAAGAAAGACTTGCTGTTTCAAAAAAATTCTCATGAAACTTTTTCAGGTACTACTGTGTACTATTCCAAGGCAGGATTATTTTATTTATAATATTAGTCTAATCTAAAATGTACAATAGCTTCTGAACTTTCCAAGACACAATTACCTTTTAAGTACTTGAAGTGAAAAGGTCATAGCAAAGATATTGTGAGTGGATTTAATAAATTGACAATAGGTCTGGGTGTCCAGTGCTTAAATAGGGAATGCCTTTGTTTGCTTACTTTTAGTTTCTAGAATGTAGAAAAGTTTACAGATGTTACTTCATCAGATGTGAAACCAATTATCTTTACTTTTCTCTTAAGCATAACATCTTCTTCCATTCCCTTTCATTTTGCCTTGTGTTGCTCAGTCTTTTTGACCTCTGAATACAGATGTCAGGAGCTATTCCAATTGTATTTGAATATTTTATGGTTTGGAGGTTCTTTCTCCATGTCTTAACCTGTCTGGGAGGTTGCATTAGTCTCAGGGATATAGAAATAACTAAACTTTTGGGAGTTTCACATCAAATATGATATCAAGAGCAGAGAAACAATGTTTTATATAATGTCAAAAATGAACCGTGTCAGTCTGCTTGAATTGGAAAGGGTAAGTAGGTAATCCCATAAAATCAAAATCAAATACACTTTAACATTTGGTCAGCCCTGAATTGATCAGGCAGTTGGACTAGGTGATCGTTGTAGGGCCCTTCCACCTGGAACTATTCTATTTTGTATCCTAATTCTTAAAAATTTCAGAAACTCATAAAACAAGACAGCTACCTCCTGCTAGCCTACGTAAAAAATGAGTTTTGCTATTGTTTAAAGGAGTAGAACTTGTCCCATTTTTATGAAGCAAAGAACAATATAGTGCCCTCCTCACCCTTTACAATAGCAAGACCTGAATACCGTCTTCTCTCCTCAGTCATTTCTGCAAATGCTGCCACGTTGGGTCTGCCAAACTTGTTTCTCCCATTCTTTTTCTGTTCCAAATACAGTTTGTCCCAGGAGATGGAGACAAGCTTAAAGTTAGTGGCACTGGTCTGGCAGGGGAGTGGGAGACTAAGAGGTGAATTCACCTTTACTCTTTGCAGCTAAATCTACTTCTTAGTCACGTTGCAAAGGGTGTGAATCAGTTGTAAACAGAAAAGGTCCTTACATGCTGGAAAAAATCCAGGTAACATCCTCTGCTCGTGCATACATGAGCCCCACAATATTCAATACCTGGATTTGCACAGAATACTGCTGTATCAGATGAGCTATTCTTGGTCAGAACAAGCTTCATCTTGCCCACCTTGTCCTGTCTCTGATGATTATCAACATAAGCAACTAAGCACAAAAACTGAGCAAATATGTAACAGTACTTTTCCTGCATATTCTCCCAGCCTTTGAAGAAAGAATTTCTGTAGAAATTCAGATTCTACCCAGTAGAACAAACAAAAGAAACTGAATTTTAACAGTTGTTGGTCCCCAGAATTGGTAACTGTGCTCCTGGGGTAATGAAATGCAATGGTCAGTGTACCATCTATATTGTACAGTCTCTAACCATTTTTACCATCAGTCATGTAGATCCTAAATGTCAATATCTCATGTTTGTGTAAAAACGGGAACCCAACAGAATTGCATACCCATTATTTATCTTTTCTTTAATTCAGTGCAGAAAAATGTACTTTCTGGTGCACCTGACCTAGGCTAAACAAATTAAACAATGCATCAAAACATGTTTTCTCCTTGTTTTCCCACAAGAATCCACCATTAATGGAAAACACTCTCCAATTAGGAATAGATTAGGTATTTAATTATTTGGTGAAACCTTAAAACTGCAGACTTTCCAGTCAGACATATCCTTCCCTGATACAAAATTGTATGCATCTTCGAAACTCAGCTTGAATTTTGTACTAAGGTTGCCCAAGTAGTTAAGTATCATATTTCTTAACAAGACTACCACTTTGTATCTATAAATAAAACATCAAGACTTGGTTTGCATAGCATTATTTGGATATATGCCAAAGTTCCTGACTGCAGCTGTCTAACTGCTGTATGATTTCAGATCCTACAGTATCTCTTTAGAACTTTGTCATTTGTCTGCCATGACAAAATCACCCACAGAAGGAGAATCTAGAATTAAAACTTCTGCAATACGCAAGGAGCGGCAAGAATGTGAATTATGTGCGTGTAACAGGACTAGGTCAGCCTTTGGCCTATGTGTTTCCTGAATGCATTTGGTCTTCAGCAAGGCTTCATCACATTCCTCCCACAACATCTAAATGTAGTCATCTGTGACACAGAATTAGTTCACTCCCCCAGAAACAGAAACAAAAGGAAGGAATTAAAAGTTAAATTTGCTATATACGACACTTGTATAAAGTCATGAAATCAAGTCAATGAAAATGCAAAAAGCCTGACAGTGTCACTGCCTTGTAGTGTAATCATTTCACTGCATGCTGTCCTCCTCTGAGACACAGTCTACTATGTTAAGTAACTGCGAGAACATCAACCCTCATTAATTTCTACAGTCTCTGCCTTCATAGCTGAAAAAACACTTCAAACTGCTACAGGAGTATAGCTTAAGAGGTGAAAGTCAGAATGCATATTACTCTAGAGAGTAACTTATTTTTAGAATGATCTTGTAACTTGAGGATTCAATATTTTCAAATTCTCAGAAGTTGCAACGTTACAGATAAAGCCTTTGTTTTGCTTCCTAGGCACAAGCTTAATTTCTCCCTCCTGAAGGTACCAGGTATCAAGAAGCTCCACTCTTTCCTCCTTAAGCACATCAGCTTTCCAGCCACACTTACCCCATGCACCAGATTATGTCCACAGCTTCCTGTCTGCATATTTCTTTCAGGGCACTACCACTCCTGAATGGACAAGAGAGACAGTCTGTGAAGACAAGAAGGCCAGAATCCTTATGTGATTTGTGTTTACCCAAGGCAGTTACAGCTTTGCTCTTGGAAGAAGCTGGAGGGCAGTGTTTGTCATCATTACTGAGAGAAGGCCATAGGTTCCAATCCATTGAAAATACTGGAAGAGTATAGCCTTTTTTGAAAAGTTAAAGTTCCAGTTCCTTCAAAGATGAAGAATGAATATCTCAATCTCTGCTTAAGAAGGTGTCAGTTGCAGAAAATGGTACTGTCCCCCTTTAATATTATTTTGACAACGTAAGAACACTGGAACATTCCACAATTCAGCCCTGTAACAACATTTAAACATGTATTTTGAGGATGGTTTGTTGTTCTCATTACAGATTCTTGACTGAAGATGCCTCTTTTTCTCCCAGATTGCATGCCTAATTGAAATGGCAGCAAAAGTTATACAAGGAAAATGTGACCAAAGGACACAATCTTAAGTGTGGCAATGGCCCTGATCAATCACAAAGTCTGGAGCAGAAAAAATCCCCAAGCCAGTGACTCTCCAGATATACAATTCATTGCCTACCGAAATAGAAGACAGGAACCAAAATGTCTCCGAGTGAACTGGTGACAAACAAGTTCAACAAAAACATGCATATGAGAAAACCTTCAGTTTTAAGAGAAATTGAAGTGTTTTATTTTTTTTCTGTTTTGTCATTCTTCACTCTGCATCTCTACAAGTCCTAATTTATACAGTATGTATACTAATTATTCAATGCTTATAACAACAACAAAAAAATAAAATAATTAACACCTCCCAGAATAGTATTTCTAGTATTAAATTTCAGATAATGAATCTCTGAATTGGTGGTGGTATCCCATTTCCACATGTACTAATTTTCTGGTCTCCTGTTCTGATTCAGCCACTTGATACTTAAGTAAAAAAAAATCAGTGTTTCCCTTTTACTTGGCTATTTACAAAATAAAACCAGAAATAAAGCCATAAGAATCTATCACCAAGAAATTATTTGATAATCAAGTAGTAAGACTACCTTAAGTACTCAGGTAGCAACAGGAAAGACTTCAGTGACTGTCGTTGGACTGCTGTTGTACATTCTTGTGTAGAATTCAGGATTACCATCAGATTTCCCACATTTTCATTTTCACATCTTAAAAAAGAAAATAACTTTTTTTTTAAAAAAGGAGAAAAATTATAATGTTTTGTCCTTGGTTACAAGCAGGATAAGAAGTACATCAATAAGTCGTAGTGGGGGTAGTTGCTATGGATCAACAACAAGAACTACAGAAGTTCATGCTTATGAAAATGAGATCTCAGTATCAGCAGTCCAGTACCTAAACATCAGTGCAAGAAATACTGTTTTGAAAGAAATTTTTCATTTTCTTTTTGCATGATCACCATCACTTCATTACTTTAGCAGAAATACCCCTCAAGAGATCAGTTGTGTTCTTGCTGAAAAAGACCTAAAATAGCAGAAGAGAGATCAACATTAAGAATTGTATGTGCCAAAAGCTACCCCATAGTACTGTATGATCACAATTCTTCACTAGGCTTAGAAAGAAAATTTCCATTGACAAACGTTTTTAATGTCAGCCTTTATCACTTTTGAAGGTCATAATTAGTCCTACATGAAGAACATAAACTGAACACATAATATGCTCTTTTCTAACTAAAATAAGAATTACTCTTTCATTGCTGAAACATCCCAAAGTCAATAAAAGAGAATAGGTTCTGAAAGCTGAGATGAAACAGGATAAATGGAAGGCACCCATCAGAAGCATTCTTCTAATTTTAAGTTCTATTTAACTTCCACTAGAAGTTAAATACCTTCTGAGAAATTCAGTTCTACCCATATGCTCCTATTGAGCTCTGTCCTGAACACACTCAACAGATTATTTTGCATTAAAATACCTGCATATTACCTCATAACAACTTCTCAGAAATTAATCAGCAAGAATTTAGTCATATACTTACTGTTTTGCCATCATAAGTTACCTTTTTTCATTAGATCTTATGATTTTTTGCACCTACAAAACCCACTAAAATCAACTTCTCCTTACTCTGAAACTGAACTGTCTGCTAAACCTATTTCAGTGATAATAACTTGCTCAATTTATAGTCAGTATGTTCTAAATTGATGTAATTAAAGTATCTTGAGAGTAAAGGTTGCAAGACCTATTCTGATTAAAGAATCAATTTTAGCAATTTATGTGGGGGTTTTATTTCTGAAAAAAGCTCCTTTGGGGCCAAGGTTGTTTATTGTTTTGCCTCAGCTCCATAACTTGGAGAGGAAGAGGGTACAGTATCAACTAGTTATCCTTATATTTGACTTCAGAAATTATTAAAACCACTATAGTTTTGGTGATTTTCTAAGTATTCCTAATAAATATAGAAAATATAAATATAGAAAATACCACACATTTCACAGCACTAGCAGATAGTATACGCAAAAAAAAAAAAAAAAAAAAAAAAAAAAAAAGGAGAGAGGGTTAAAGGCCTTTATTTACTCTTGTTTTTAAGAAAGAGATCCCCAAATTACATGAGAACTCTTAAAAATCAGTACTTATTTTCAGTTTTGGAAACACGGTGGGGTTTTCTGTTGTTGTTTTAGAGTGACAGATAAACAGACATGATGACATGTGCCCATGGTATGGTTGAGAAGAGCTGTTTGGCAGGGGGTGGATCAGGAAAGAGGAATGATACTAGACATGATAGCACTCTGAAGTGGATCATCTTCCCAGGATTGCTGTGGTGCCTCACTTTGCCAGGGACTTAACTCTGCAACATGCTGGAGGTTTTGGGGACTGATTCAGCAAAATACCCTAACATCAAATACGTCCTTAAATATATCTACACAAAATGCCCTAGTGTAATATTACACGTGCCTTTAAACCAGCTTAATTGCCTGGAGCTGTCTGCAAAAATCATACCATTGCACATAACCTCAGTACAGAAAAGCACCAGAGTATAAGCTTATGACACCTGCCTCGTTATTCAGAAATACACTCTGCCAGACAAATTAGCCTGAACTGTTTGCCACACTGACCATGATAATACCATCACAATGAGAACAAGTGTTTCTACACTCCACTTTCCACTATAAGCAAGGCATGAGATAATATCCCTCCTAAAGTCAACAGGTCAGGGAAAAAAACAACCAAACAAAAAAACCAAACACAGAGAGACTTTCAAGTGTGCAAACCGAGACATTGCCTCATTTAGATATGTAGATCGTAACAGCACAACCACACTCATATGCCAGCGTAGAGGATGTCTGTAGGCCAGTTAACTGTGCCCCTGGGCACTTCAGTATTGCTGACCATTAAAATTCAGCAAACTGCATCAGTAACCACTCCACAGAGAATGAAGGTGCCAATGCAGACACCCTGAATGCTGACTATATCAAGTCAAAACAAAACTTATGTATGTAAAACAAAAATGTATGCAAAACATTACCACTTTTATTTTGTTAGATTAACATATGCAGCGATTTCTAATATAAAACTGCTCACCACATACCACACAGGTTCCATACATTCAGTCAATATTTAAAAAAAACAAGTCTACATATTACAGGTCTACGTGGGGCTAAGTAAGAAAATAGAAAGATATCTCACAACAGTTTATGAAACAGATTTTTAAAAGAGCTCGTGCCAGCTTTACTCACCTTCCAATGTCAATGGCAGTAGACCTCAAGGCAGCCAGTGCAGCTGTATGTTTTTCAGAGTCACATTTTATACACCTATTTTTTTCTAGAGTATAGCTCATAAGAAGCTCTACTAATAAATAACAGCTTGCAGCTGAATTTGCCTCTAGTGAAAACAGTGATCTGAATACTGTGGGCATACACCATGTCAGAAATTTGGGTTTATTTCTTTCCACTTAAGAAACATGCTACATTTTAGAAGGCCAAAGTTAACCTCTACAGCTTACAATTTTTTTTAAAAACACAAGATCACAGACAAGAAAGAAAACCCCCTTGTGTGACTTCACACTTTGGTGCATTAACAGTAAATGTAGCTATTTCTAGTTCACAAGAAGTTTGCATACACTAGCTTGGAAACAAGGAGACATGCTTGACTTCAAGTAGAACTGAGGCACTAATTGAACAAAATATCACTTTCACAGAATCACAGAATGTTAGGGATTGGAAGGGACCTCAAAAGATCATCTAGTCCAATCCCGCTGCCAGAGCAGGAACACCTAGGTCAGGTCACACAGGAACATGTCCAGATGGGGTTTGAATGTCCCTAGAGAAGGAGACTCCACAACCTCTCTGGGCAGCCTGTGCCAGTGTTCTGTTACCCTCACTGTGAAGAAATTCTTCCTCACATTTATGTGGAACCTCCTATGTTCCAGCTTGCATCCATTGCCCCTTGTCCTATCATTGGATGTCATTGAGAAGAGCCTGGCTCCATCCTCATGACACTCACCCTTTACATATTTATAAACATTAATGAGGTCACCCCTCAGTCTCCTCTTCTCCAAGCTAAAGAACCCAGCTCCCTCAGCCTTTCCTCACAAGGGAGATGTTCCACTCCCTTAATCATCTTTGTGGCTCTTCTTCTTTGCTTGAAGAAAAGTCATAGGTTATAGTTGCATTACTGTCTTGAATCACCAGTCAGACCCACTCTAATCAAAAGAGTGACTTTTTAGACCACGACCGATTTCTGGGTGCTATGCTGAAAAGAAAGTACAGGAGCACAGTCCACCCACAGTGCACTTAAAGTAATTCAGAACTGACAGATAATAAAAGAAATATTGTTCCTCTTCTCATTTAGAAGAACAAGAATAGCTGTATGCAATTTTATTTCTGAATTTGATAAGTAAAAAATGACTCATTTTATTAGACAAAGACAACGTAAAATGTTAAAAAAGCCTGCTGCTATAATTTGCATATTTTGAAAATGAAATTGGTTCATCACAGAACATTTAAATACAGTATTATGAGATATGTGATAGCCTGTTGATATAAAAAATGGTTTACAGCACCTTACTTTTCAGTTTTTGTGTTATGTTAATGGTCATTAAAAGTACACAATGAAAATATTATGTAGCTGTTCGTGTGTCATTTGACATTTTGGACTATCGAGGTAGGCATGATTGGAAGACCAAAATTAAATCCCTCTGCTGACATACGGAAATAAAGCAAAAAGGAATGGTCTAAAAGGGAGAATCTGTTTTGAATTTTATGCCTCTTCCCTACATTTACAAATGGATGTGCCCATCACAACTTCAACTGCAAATCAGTTTATCACACGTGACTCACAATGTGTATAAACAAATGAATTTGTAGTTCCATTGTATTGCTAGTTCTGTGCCCCAAATCAGGCAGATAATGAAAATTTTTCAGATTGAGAGGTTGCCCTCAAATGCACATACCATTATTTCTCTCACATAGACACACACTTTTAATTAATGTATGTTGGTATAGATATATAGCCGCCTGTCCTCCCTGTGTGCCATCAAAAAAGAATGAGTGGTGTGGAGGCAAGATGTCATTACACACCCAAGAAGGAAACAGCTCAGTGAGGCTGCCTGGATAGATGTTAATATATAAGTAAAATCTCAAGATAGGTATTAAAAAAAACATACAGACATTATTGGAAAAACTCACAATAGAATTGCCATTTTGCTATATATAGTCAAAATATAAATATCTTCCATATTGCCAGTTGTTTAATTTTAAAAGTTTAATCTAAGAGGAATATTGGGGAAAAAACAAACTTTAGGAGTCAGAAATGCTGATTTAATATCTAAGTCATTGGGCTGGATTCAGGGGACACAGTTCAACCAAGTTCACTGCAGACAGTTTTGTGTAATTTTAAAACCATATAAATTTAAAACCATATAATTCCCTAAATCTCTTTTGTCTGCAGTTTATTCAGGCTATCAGCTCTCTGGGGAAAGAAGCAGGGGTTTTATGTGTATGAATGTTTCACCTAGCTCACAGGGCCTTGCAATGGCCACTTACTTACACCTAAAAAATGACTAATGAGGTTGTATGAACTTTGTACTTTCCCCATCATTCCTGCCTGAGTGGAGCCCCCAGTGAACATCTGCAAAGCAAATTGATTATCCTTCTCCCAAAACCTTCCTTCCTTCAGGAGCCTACAAATAAACTTGACCACTGCTAGAAGCAGTGTGCTTAGAAACTAGCATTACGCCAACCAGTATCATCTCATGTTTTATTTTACTCTCCCCTGTGCTTTTGGGAGTGGATATTGTCTCTTTGTCCTGTTTTTACACCTTCTACAACAGAGTCCTGATCCATGACTTGAGATTATGGCACTCCTGTGTTACCAAAACCCCCACTTCCAATACACTGCCCCCAAGGGCCCCCAGGGAGCCCCTGCTCCTCCCTGACCCTGGGAGCCCCCAGTCCATGCGGCACCCTGACAATGCCCCCAAATCACTGTCTTTACTCATTTGAAAAATATCAGGACAGTGGAATCCTGTTTAAGCCACTTAGCTTTTATAATTCTATATTTTATAGTAAAATAATTTTACATTTTATATAAAATTGCTAATTTTCTTTATTCATTGGCTGCAATCAGAAGTCTTGGGTTACAAACTTTTTGATAGCTCTATTTAAATGAATTTTCCTTGCCTGTGGTCTCTTTACTTCTATTGAGTCCCACACTGAAACTTAAAGTACAGCTATTTCCACTTCTTATCAGGGTGTGGGAGGAAGAAGGGGAACATAATCCACAGAGTTACAACAGTTTTGTACTTTGTTTAATTTTATATTTCTTTTTAAGTATAAATCATTTCAATGCTATTTAACCTAGCTGAAAAAAAGTTAAAATTACTGCAAAAGAAGAAGGGGAGAAAAAAAGCACACCTAGAAAGGAGAAAAGGTGAATTTGGACAAAAACAAAGTTATGAACAAGGTCTGGAATTAAATTGATTCATTTTTTGAAGCAAGCTCACTTCCCTGTTTTCACATTTTGAATCATTATTGTGCAATGAATCATTTTAACAGGATACTAATATCTCGCATGGCTTTTTTACTTGCTAGGTGATGCAGCATTCTGAACTTTTAATTATGGAAAAAGGAAATTAGTGTTAATAACTTTGTAATGTAAAAAACTTTACTTAAAGAATGGACGTCACAAACACTAATGATTTTTTTTTTATTATTATTATTTTTAAAAGTTGAATGTGTTATACCAGGCCAATGGCCCGGATGTTTGTGAAAGACTATGAAGGAAAGAGCAAAACTGCAACACCCTGAGGCCAGTACAGCGTTTCCTGATGAGCTCTTGCTGGTCTCAGTAACTCTGGGAACATGCTTGGCCTATCTAAGAAGAATAGCTAATGAATCAATGTGAGGTCCAGTTTTCAAATGGGTCCAGAGTGTAATTTCATATGTGATCTCTTACATGCACTTCATGACATATATAACATGCAAATGAACACTGAAATACAGAGTGAGGTGGAGTTCTGTATATAACATATGCAGAAATAGCCCACATGTTAAGGGTTCTGTTCAGAAAAATTATCTCCTTATGACATTTACAGAAAGTGCAGCAGATCTGAAGAAAGTCACATCCAAATTTGGAGCACAAATGTTTGATGGTTTAAGTTCCATCAGTACAAGTTCCATTTTAAAGGCTGGAAATGGAGAAAGTTGTGATTGACGCCAATTATTCGAGTAGTATAACATGTAATTCTGATTTTGAATTCCAGTTCAGCAGATGATAGCAACTTGCCTTGAAACACCATGCAAGGATTGCAGGTGGTCAGTAGATAATGAAAGACCCTGTTAACAGAAGCTAAAATACTTTAATTCTGAGGAGGTGATCATTACCTTGAGTTCAGAAGCAGCGGAGTAGTCTTAATTGTTGTGATAGTCCAGAGAAGCACCTCATGATGTTAGCGATTCAGCTTTGCATCAGAGCAGCCCAAGAACAAAATTGTGCTTTGAGTTACACCAAGAAGAGACCTGAATGGACATTTCCCACTGCTCAATGTGAGTCTTGCTATCCAGACTCCCCTTTTCTCTCTTTCACATCAGCAAGTTCTGATTTAGGGAAAAAGTCTGAAAGGTTGGAATTTGAAATTAAAAAAAAGAAAAAAAAAAAAAAAAAAAAAAGCAGCACTAAAGAGCAAGGTTGTAGAGAAACCCTACTAGTTGTTTTGGAAATGCATAGCCGTCTTTTATGCAGCATTGCTCTGGTTTTTTGAATGTTGTCAAGGACAGCTGTAGGCACAGAAGTCACTAGCTGCCTAAGGCAGGACATTGCAGAAGGCAGCAAGGGAGCCACGAGTACTCTGTCTTGTCAGTCTGTGCCAGTTCTCCAACATGCCAGGCTTGCTATTACAGTTGTCAAACAGAGAGGTAGAAGGACTTTCTTTTAGAGGGGGAGGGGAATTCCACTACTTCTTTCTCATTCTTCACCTTGACAATATGTTTACTTAAAAGGAAAAAGGAGAAAGACTAAATATATGCTATTCACAGTTAAATATCCAAAAGCTTACAAATTACCAGATGCAATTTTAGATATATATAGTCCCAAACTATTATCAGCATTTACAAGTTAGGAAGTTGTTAAAATGTCTGATTTGATAATTAAAAAATGGCATTTACATGTAAATATGTCCAAGACATATGGAATACATACTTTTTTTTTTAAGTATCAGCAAGATGCTTTTGAACCTCTAAGTCCTGTGGAAACTTCTCCACCAAATGGCATCTCATTTTGAATTAAACCTTTATTAAATCAGGTTCTATTAAGTATAAATTGTTCACTATTGACCCAATTATCTAACTTGTGTGTGTACTTACCTGCCCACATGTACTCTGGCAAATGCTGTAATTAACCCGATGAATCACAAATAGAATTTTCATTTTACCTGGCAAGTACCGGAAAGCAGCGGCTAAAGCATGACTTGATTATATAAATGCTACCTTAATTCCAGGGATGACGACAGAGCTGGTAAAAAGTGTTGTTAAATATAGCTCTAAATGAGCCACTCTGTTCAGCAGATAGAGAGAAAACAAAAATCAGAAAAACACAGTGAAAGAAAATAAGAAAATAAGAAAGAAAATAATGAAAAAACCCCACCTCAACATAGTCTGGTGTAAAAACTGGAAGACCAAAAAAAACCCCACATGAATAAACTGAAATTAAAAGCCTTCGTAGGAAAGATTTTAAAGTGGGAAGACAGAAAACATTGTATAATGTAATACTCAAAAGGCAGGAAACACACAGCTGTGATTCTTGTTCAGTTTTCTGGCTTAAAGCCACTCATTTCCACACAGACTATACACATGAAGCCACTGAAAAGCCCCAGCTATTTCTCCCAGTGTTCATTGCAATTTACACTCAGCAGATTATCTCCAGATCCTTTTTCTGAAGGGCACTTATTTCAGATGCCCTGTAACTGAAGGATTAAAACTTTTTTTTTTTACAAATATGCAACGCCATGGTGAAGTCCAGTGATGTCCTGCCCTCTGACAACTCTTCAAATCATGGAAACCAGAAGGTGAGCAGGACATGAGAACATTTGCAAAGCTACTAAGAGAACTAGATGAGAGTGTCATTGAGTTCTGCACAGTAGGATACAACGGATAACACCAGCTTCGGTTTGTTTTGGTTTACATTTTAACATATCTTTCAAAAAAGGAAAGCCAAAATACTTCCTATATTTGCTTAGAAATTGATCAGTGAACTTCCAGCTACTGTAGCTACATCTCCATAGAGTGGCATCATGATTTATGAAGGCATCTTGGTTTAGAAAAATGTTTAAGCAAATATTTCGTGGGAATTTTCTTGGGAGTTAAACATGTGTCTTCTGAAACAGCTACTGAAGGTCATAATAACTTCTATTCCACCTGAGGATTATTAGATTACCAATCAAAATACTATTTTCAAATTTAAATTCACATCTTATAAGCTTTAAAAATATCTAGAAAAAACAATATTTATTTCGATATAATTTAGATGCTGATGCATGGGACTGAATTTGAGGTTCTGTTTCTCTCTTTTAAATCAATTAGACATTATTAGGAGGCAGAAGGGTTTCTTTGGGGTTTTTTAATTTCTTTATACTTTTAGGGGAAGAAGGTACTATTTTTCCTGGGACAAATCCTACTCTGACTTTGATAAGAACACATGAGAACAAATACAAAAGCAGTCTCTAAAATTTAAAAAGACTGGAGCGGCTACTAACATGGCTTTGACAAGAAAAAAGCTTGTTAAACCCATCCAAAAGCCTTTATGGCAGGCTAACAGGCCTTACAAACAGAGAAGACGTTGTAGGTGCTATACAGCTCAACCTCTGGCACTGTTTCTTGTGACATTTTGAAAGCAAGCTAGACCAAATAAGTCTGTCTGAAATTGCTGTTAGGTGGGTGCAAAAGAAAGAAAAAACCCAAACTTACAGAATATGTTATTCACAGTAAAACTATGATGAAGAATGTGTTAGGTTGCAGTGGTCTCTTCAGGATCTGGTGCTATTCAGTACTGTCAGCAGACTATAGTACAGGTAATAGGCTTACGAGATTGGAAGAAGATATGAAGCTGGAACAGACTGCAAATACACTGAGGGAAAGATTACAACTTCTGAACAAATTAGAAAAATGACCTAAAAAAAGAGGAAAACAAGAATCATTAAAGATTCATGCTTATGGGAATAATCCAACTTGCACAAATAGAGAATGGCAAAACTGACCTTAAAATTCAGTCCATACTGAATCATGACCTGAAAACAGTCAAAGTAGTGTTGTAAAAAATCTGAAAAACACTGTGCAGAATGCATAAACAGGAGCATAACAGACAAGTTATACATCTTCTTCAGTCCACACTGTTGAATCTTCAGTCGTAACATCATGCCCAGTTTGGGGATGTAAAGTTCAGGAAAAGCACAATCAACTGCAAGCAATCCAGAGAATGATCAGAGATCTCAGAAACACATTCTAGGAGAAAAGCCTACTAGGAAGGCAGAAGAGAGATATGGTAGCTGTCCTCAAATACATAAATGTATGCTACAAAGGGGAAAGAATTTACATAGTAATGGGGTGAAACTGCAGTAAACAATAGCTAAATTAGCCATTTAGGAAAACTTTCTAGTGGTGAAGAAGGTGGAACACCAAAACAGATCCCCTGAGAGGATGTCTTCCATCACTGGAGACATTTAAGGATACAATAAACAAACACGTGTCAAAATTTTTATTTATTTATATGTGCTTGTTCCACCATGAAAGAAGATTACCTAGGTGATCTCTGAAAGGCCCATCAGATCTTTTTTGTTTGGTTTTTTTTTTTTAATTCTGCAACTTGTTTTCCAATGGGAAGAAAGGAAAGAACACAAAAGAAACAGGAAGCATACATCAGAATTTTTTTTTAATTTATATAAAACTACTAATTTTCAACATTCCTGTAAACATGAAAGTTTAAAAAAATTTTTGAAAAGTAATTTGTTCATTAGCACTACTGCAAAATTTCACTTCCTTGTAAGACTAGTCATCATTTTATTTTGTACCTCAAGAAACATGATTTCTTATCCCTCCCTCCCATAGAAGGGACCGGATGGGCTTGTATTTTAGTTTCACAAGAGGTAGTCATGTTCTTCAGCCATGTTAAACTGCATCTTGGCAGCTACTCACCATCTTCACTTCCTTTCTTTGTTATTGGACCAAACCCTGTTATGCTTGAAATATATTCAACCTACCATGGTCATAAACAGGGATTTATATATTAAAAAGCTCTAGATTATTCTTGCTTTGGAGAGTCCTTCAAAATAACAGTAGAAATATTTTCTGTTTTCATACAGAGCAGACATTGTCCATGCTTGACCAATTGACCAATTCAATTTAGTAAAGGAAACAATTGAAGGAGATCAATTTCTAATCTTTTTCCTTAAGACACTATAAAATATTTAAAGCACAAATGGCTCTGAGTCTGAATTCTCAACCCACAGGTAAGAGATAATTAAGGCATCAAACCTAAGTATTTCTAACAAAAACTTAACCTTTACTAAGCCATTGAAGGAACCATGTTCACTCTAACATGCACAAAGCTTTGCTACTTCGTAATGCTTTTAAAGCCTAGGCTGTAACATTATCTTGCTCTGCAGTGGTATGTTTTCCACAATGAAAACAGCATTATGGACAGATAAAAATATCTACAGGAAAGCCTTGATTATTAGAAACATAGCTGTCACATCTTACATCTCTGCATTAGTAAGTGCAAACCACTTATTCCTGCAGAACATCCTTTGGACACAATATTAATAAGACTGTCTCTAACAAGTGCTCAGCCTATGTAGCTAAATGAACGGCATACAAAAAGGTAACAGTACTCTGGAGAATCCATTCTAAATAAAGAGGTACATGACATATTTCCTACAAGCATTTTGGCTGTGATACATTACCAGAGCAGGACATCCCCTCTGGTCAGTACAAGCAAGGACAGAGTTCAGTCATTTTCATTGTATTGGACACCGAGAGAGAATTAAAATAACCCAAAAAACAACACCGCTTTAGAAAAAACCTTCTCTAACCCCTTTCAATGCTACACCTTTGGTTATACAATGCTCTCATAATTTGTGACAATGTGTGATGCACAACAGTCCCAGCTAAAGTAGCTGGGCTCCACTTTAGTGGGAACACAAGATCAACCAAAGTCTCACTATAGTTTAACCACAGCTTTCTATCAGTTAAAGCCCTCGGATTTGACATGCTTTTACAACCCTTCAAATTTCCAGTTCCTTAAATCTCTGTTGCTATTCCACAGCAACTGGAATTCACTGGTACCAAGCACACACTGCTATGGAGATGCAGAAACAGTTCTGTAGCTGCGCTTGGAGATGTATCTGGAAAAGAAGGACTTGTATAACCTTATAGAGTTCCTACCAAGGCCACCAACAGCTTTAATGTCTCACCTCTGCCTGTGACCCTCTTCCCCATCTTTCTGCCAGTTACAGGTCTTGCAGCACAACTGAAGGAGTGAAAGAAGCATATCTCTTTAATACAAAGTTCAGTACCTTGCTTAAGACTAATTTTACCAGCACTATTGACTCCAGTATTGGTCTTTACCCAGAAGCAGCTAAGGAACAAATATGTTTCATTTTGTTGAGTTTGCAGAGATAGCAATAGCTTCAAGCAGGAAGATGGTAACCATCCATGGATGAGGACAATGAAGTCTTAAACTGCTGCAGATGTTTGCTAAAGGATTGCAAGCAAAATCCTAACTGAACTTACAGGCTATGTCTAGCCTACTAAGTTAAAACTGCCAGGAACATGCTAGTCATGGAAGCCAGATGACAAAGATCAGCCTGCCCTTATGCTGGTAAAATCATTTAGCCTCTGACCCAAACTGGCTGTACACCAACAGCTGTTGGGAGTGGGCCCTGACACATTTTTAACTCTAATCATGCCCAGGTACCACTTCAGAGTGATGTGCCCCAGTGCTTGGCAATCTTTCTAGGGAATACTTAAATTAAAGGTACAGGTGTAGATACAGAATCCAGTTCACAGATGCATGGGTTGGTTTTCAAACTGCTAGGTGGGGAGTGCCATTTTCTTTTCATCACACCCTTAAGTGTCAAGGTGCAAGTTTTCTGCCAGTTCCTTATGTAATAATGTATCATAACATCTCATCTTTTTGGATAGGATATTTGAATGTATGAAAAGATCATATCTTTTTGGCCCTTTTCATTTGTAAACTTGTAAGACCAAATATCAGAGCCACAGAATAATATCAAATTTTCCTTCAACATCCTAAAATGGCAAATCTTAGTTTGTTTACTCTTAAGACCGACACTTCCAAATATCAGACTTCCCTTATGTACACTTTTTCCCTAGCTAAAGTTTATTTATACTTTTAAGAATACTTGGATCAAGTGGCATCATATAAAGCAAACAAGTCAGATGATAAACCAAAAACATATCAAAGGACTAATACTATTTTCTCCTCATCCAAGCTATAGCAAAACGTAGCCACCTGGTGTCACAGAAGTCTTCCTGGAATCTAATCAAAGAAAGGCTGAAACAGCCACAAACACAGGCTGCTCAAAAACAAGATACTGGAAATTTCTAGAGAGACCATGAGTTCATGAGTTTTCTAACTGTCAATTTTATTTTTTTTTTTTCCAAATTATGTTTTGATCCTCAGCTAGAGTGAATCTCTGAAGTTGTTGCACTATGTCCATACTTTTTCCGTGCTTCAGCTCATGAAAAGCTTAGTGAAAACCACCTATATTTATGCCAACATTGTTTTAAAATGACAGCCAGCTTTGGCAGTCAGGCAGCTGAACCAGATGTTCCAATGCAGTTTCTGGAAACTGAAAATAAAAATACAGCAATACTTTTTTTCCACAGAATAAGCATTTTGTAAATTCTACCATAACTGTGCTTTTCTAGGGAATACACAGAAATCTTGCCACATAAAGGGTGTTTCTTCTACCTGCTCTGGTACAATGAATTGCAGTGTTGTGCTCACTATGATAACATATTCCTGTGCATGCTAGGCAAGATGTTTAACAGTGACAGACAAGGGGCAGTGGGCACAAACTGGAATACAGGAAGTTCCATCTGATCATGAGGAAAAATTTCTTTACTGTGAGGGTGACAGAGCACTGGAACAGGCTGCCCAGAGAGGTAGTGGAGTCTCCATCTCTGGAGACATTCAAAACCCACCTGGACATGATCCTGTGTGACCTGATCTGGGTGAACCTGCTTTAGCAGGGAGCTTGGACAAGATGATCTCCAGAGATCCCTTCCAACCCTGATCATTCTGTGTTTATAATGTTTCTGCAGGGTTTTTTTACACATGCTTTCTGTACCTCAAGTACAACGAAATATCCTGTACTGGATAAAAAGCAACTGTTCTTGTGTGGGCTGTTTTTCACATGGCCTTTACCTTTTTTATTCCCACCAGGCCAGAAGAAATCATTGCTTCTTTTTGCTACCTAAAAGGCATTCAGATGTTTTGTGATACTAATGCTATTCTCCCAACTCCAAAGACCAAGCCTAGCAGGTTAACTTCATTTTGGAGGAAAAAGTCTGGGAATGTTTCAGTGTAACTAATTTCCTTTATATAGCTATCTACTACCCATGGAACAGAAATTGTCATTCTGGTGTAGCCCACTTCACCCAGAGATCTCTACCAAAGAGAGGGCTCAGGAACACATACTTTCCAACATTCATATCCAACTGTGAGAACAAGTCTCATGAGTAGTGGCTGAGGGTTGCAACCGGAGCTGTTTAGCCTGGAGAAAAGGAGACTCAGGTGAGATCTTATCACTCTCTACAACTACCTGAAAGAAAGTTGTAGCAAAGTGGGTGTCAGCCTCTTTTCCAGAGAGGTTTAAATTGGATACTAGGAAAAATTTCTTCACCAAAGGTATTGTCAAGCATAGGAACAGGCTGCCCAGGGAAGCAGTTGAGTCCCCATCCCTGGAAGTATTTAAAAGATACACAGATATGATGATTAGGGACATGGTTTAGTGGTGATTCGGCAGTGCTAGGTTTGCAGTTTGACTCTATGATCTTCAAGGTCTTTTCCAACCTAAATGATTCTATGATACAATGAATATTTTAAAATCATCTTTCCCATTAATGCTTGCACCATTACAAAGGCACAGCATTTGAGTTTCCAGCACTAAGAGCATGGGGTTATCTGTAATAGTTTGAAGTGTGAAAGTATATTCTTTTAAAAAATTTCCACACAGTGATATTTAGCCAAGTATTAAACCATTCTACTATTGTAAAGATATGCATCTTAGATTAAATTGTCACTGACAAAATTCTTAGCCTACCCATAGGCCCAGGTTTTCATTTAAGATGCAAAAAATTAAATAGAACTCTTTATTATGCAGCATAAGTTAGATAGTTCCAGAGTTTAGAAAGGATTCAGGTTGTAGCACACGGGTTTACTCTAGGGAGAGGTGTTAGGTTTTCTTTAACCCAGGATCATATCAGTGATCCTGTTTACAGTAGAGTCCACACATAGCTGCATCTGCACAGCTGAAAAGATAATGAACCACAGCAAGGGAACAAGCCTCTGGGAATAGAGGAAGATTTTACAGATGAAAACCAGCTCACCATGAAACTATGCCCTGACACTGGACTCAGGAGTTTGTATTATTTCCTCCCATTTGCCTTAGAGATGACTTGTTAAAAACATGCATACAAGAGATTTATCTTTCTGCAGTAAACTAAAATCAAATGCTATTCCTTCTCCAGACTTTAAAATATTTTAGTACCCACTAAACATTAAACAAATTTGCATCAGTCAGTGGAAAGTCTTTTAGTAATGCTAATGAGTTTTGTATCAAAAACCAATAAAGGTCATTATCACCTGTTATCACCTTATATTTAGAAAGCTACATTCACACATTTATAATACAAGTATAATTAGTTGCTAGACTTGCTTATGATCAACATCACCTTTAGAGTATGATAAGAAATATGATTTGATTAGCTTGGTGGTTTTATTCATCTCTCCTCCATTTTATTCATTCCCCACCCCCCCGCCGCCCCCATTCATCAAATCAAAGGCATATAATTAAAAATTATACAGAAATACTAAGGTTTCTATAGAGCTCATGTTTGCCATTGGCCCTGCTGGAAAAGGGTGTTGATTTCATCGTGTGTTGTTTCTATCCAGTCTCTCAGCAACAGGTAATAATTTCATCAATTGCTGCCTGAATAACCAGCTTTTCAGCAACTGAACTTCTGTTGGAGACAGAATGGAAGAATTACCAATTCCCTGCATACCTTCAGTACAAATGTTGCCTCTCTGGGGAATATTACATCTGTGTCCTTGGCGTAGCTAGACTGAAAAGCAAGCATCCAACAGAACAAGTTTTTGCAAAGGTACTGGCTACCGAAATCAGACCAAATGCTGCAGCAAACTCAGATTTAATAATTCTCTCAGCACAGGGAGCAGGCTCTGTTTTTTGTATTGTTTTGTTTCGGTTTTTAATATAAACTTATCTATGGGGAATAAAAAAGTGCAGGACAGTGAACAGTGCTGTCAGATATTAGATATCAAAGATGATTTTTTTTTCCCCATCTCTGAGGGACCATGGCCATGGGCAACTCACACCGGGGCAGAAGAAAACCAGTAGGAAGGGCAGGGAACAACAGAAAGTGTTACATACAGCGCTCAGCCTCCTGCACCACCTCACCAAAGGGACTGGGAGGCACTGGGTGTAACACCCAGCGAAAGGGCACATGAGACTAGGATGGGGGAGCAGAGGTGTTGGAAAGAAATTGAGCCGGGGGGAGAGTGAAAGGGGGGCTTCTTTTCCCAAGGTATTTGTTTGTTTTCTTTCTCTTATAATCTGAATCAATGAGAAAAGTTTGTGTTAATTGGCAATAATTAGCAAAATTAAGTAAATTTCAGAGCTGAGCTAGTTTTGTCTGTAACGATGGGTAATAGAGATATCCTGCCTATATCTACCTATCCTTTTTGATGACTTTTAGAGGCAAGTTCTTGTTGCATTTCACATCCATTTTCCAGGACTACCATTACCAACTGAGAGGCATTTAACGCCTGTTCAGGTTCCACTTAAATGAGAAAGAACCTGAAATACCAAATTCAGGCTAGATGTAAAAAGCTAGCTGTAAAGAGCAGGGGTTTTCCTGTCCCGGTGTGGCCAGGCTGATGGAACAAGCTCCAGATTCTTTTCTGCCGTACCGTTCTCCCTACCATCAGAGAGGTCTTAAATTATGGTTTCTGTCACCTGACTGTACAGGGAAAAGAACGTCACCTCAAAAAACTGAAAATGGATAGAAACAATAAAGCATCGCTTTTATCATGCTGTTTTGCTGATGAATACAGAATTAAGTATTACATAGAAATTCTCTGCGGGGAAGAAGCTTACTTCATCTGGTTTTTTGGGATCGGGACAGTTCCACAAAATCCTCAAATCACTAATAGCACAGTCCTCTGATTTTTTTTTATTTTTTTTTCTAAAATCCTACAACATATGTTTACACGTGAACACTCATTTGTTTGAAATATATTAGAATGCCAGCACACAAAGATAATAACAGATGCCAGCTCTCGGAGAACTACACAAGATGAAATACATCATCACACCTCTCAGAAACTGCATTTTCACTTGCTTTTCTGGGCTCAGATTTTTGTCGTGTATTTGGGTCTAGATATAGGAGATTGTAACAATAATATGAAAACAGTTGAAATTTGAAATCACTATAGGATTAACTGTCAGCAAGAAAGAAAACATGAGTGTTTTATTTTTCTTTCATATATAATTTTGGGTTCAGAAACCAACTAGCATAATTTTCTAGCACAACAATCACCAGGGATTTAAAGGGACTCTGTAGTGCAGTTGCACATTTGTCATTTTGCTGTTAGCCTATAAGTAGATGAAATATTACATAGCTACCAAATGCATTTGTGAACCTAGACATAAACTCATGGGACCTAGTAAGCACTGACATAAAGGAAAACGCCAATTTTAGAGGAACTTTTTCCACTTTTCATACTAAACATAAACTAACCATATGCTTTTTAGGAAGACAGGTACTGCATATTCATCTCACAACTGCATTCACTGGACACTTCTCCCCAGGGTGGGATTCACCTCGTTCTGTCTCCTAATAGTTCAGGATCTGGTCAAGATGTATTTACAGTGAGAAGTTGTCCTGGTTCCCCAGGCACAGACTCATGGGCCAGCCATGCAGGCAGGCCATGAGTAGTCCCCAGTCACCTGAGAGTTCCAGTCAAGGCAGCTGACTCACAGGTGTATCCCATACCACGTCATCATGCTCATTATAAGAGGAGGGAGCTCAGTGAGGGTGGTGTTCCTCCTCTCCCTGAGGTTCCTTGTTGATGGTCTTCTGTTCCTGCTGTTGTCATTGAGAACTAGGCTGAGTAGAACCCTCTATGCTTTACGTTGATTGTTATTCCAGTTTTGTTATTCTATTAAATCTGTTTATACTTCAACTCATGGGCCTTCTTTGGGTTTTTTTTCCCCCCCAATTCTCCTTTCCATCTGGGGAGGGAGCCTTGGATGAGATACTAACTGCTATGGTTTTGCCCTGAGTACTGGCTAACCATAGATAGAGGTGTAGTTGTGTGGTGAGTACTCACAAACTGTCCCTTATCCTGAGTCACTGGAAACATGATCAAATTCAGCTTAAAAGTTTGCAACTATTTTTTTAGAGCTGCATTTGGACTGAGTCTGTATCATTCCCAAAGGTTCATTACTGGTTATACTTTAGAACCAGCTCCTTCCTCTCTTACGGTAATACTTAAGATGTATTCATAAAAGAAACAGTTTGACATGAAGATGATACTGCTGCAATTGAAATTATGAAAACTTCAGTTTTATATCCCACAATACTCATGTTCAATGTTACAGCTGACAATTTTAAATATATTTTTATCCACATCATACCTTATTATTTTCTTATCAGAGTTGCTCTCTTTTTAATTAAAAAAAAAATTAAAAATTAGGCTTTTCACTATAGCATCTAAGAAACCATTGGTGATTTAAAAAAAAAAAAAAAAAAAGGCTTTAAAAATTGAATTCACAAGATAGCAGCTGAATGTTTCAAAGGACTACCTTAGTGACTTCAACTATAAAAATAACTCTGCCTATGTCATTTTTTTTTAAGCTTGCTATTAAAATCAGAAGATTAAATTGTAAAAATAAAACTTTGAAAAAAAGTGAAAGGTACTTAAACTTTTAAGACAAACAACCGTAAACATGACCTGGGAGAAATTTTGTATCAGGGGAATATTTTAAGGCCTTTTGAGCTTTTAAAAGAAGTATTAGGGATAGGTTTATAATAGACAGCAAGAGAAAGACGAGAAAGCCAAGGTCTCCAGCTGCAGCAGCCCCAGCATAGGGCTTCTAAAACCTAGTGTGAGCTGCAAAAACCTTTTCTTTCCAGCAGAAAATTTGTGTTTACTGTTAAGGTAGAGAAGAAGAAAAAGGTTAGAACTGCAGGTGCAGTGGGGCAAAGAGCAGGCTGCAAAGGGACCTGTCCTGGAAGAAAGTTTTGCATCAGGGCCATGTCTCCAGGGTTCTGCGTATTGTTTAAGGATTATTTTTGGAATGTGGGTTAAGGCCAAGAGAAAGCCTAGATTTTCCTGTGAGTGGGGCTATCAAGCACCTGTCATCAAGCACTGCTCCTGAGCTGGTGCAAGCTTTTGTTCACTTATTGAAGTTGGGGGGGAGACAACATGGAAGGGGAGTGTCTGAGTTTAAGGTAAGGTTGTTCTCATGCTTCATCAGGTCAAGCTCAGCTACATCAGCTGTATTCTCAGGATAGCCCAGTCATCACTGTCTTGGTGAACTTGACCTCTTCCTCTCATGTCGTTTCATACCAGTGCTCAGCTGCCAACAACAACAAAAGGCCACTGGTTATTTGACTTGATATTTGTCCATCTATTTTGCATTTTTAGCAGTTTAAGTCTGTCTGTGGTCATTTAGTTCTAGGAGAGAAACAGAAATGTGGTTAGGAAGCCCTATTTATGCTTTGCAGTTAAATTCTCATTTTACTTACAATGGCATCAATCTGGTATGTCTCTCCATTACCCACCCTGCGACACACACTCTCTGACAATTTTTACAAGCAGATGGAATTGACAAAACATTCTTCCCAGTGTGCAAATAAATATTATGAAAATCATAAGCACTACTGTAGAGTAAACAAATGTATGGGATAACAAAGTGCCTAAAGAATTTGCTGTGGAGTCCTTAAAGGAAAGAACCTTCATTTCTTTCGATAAACCTTTCCTAATTTTATCCTTGTGTTACCTCTTCCAATAATTCAGATCTGCGGATAAGGCACAATACATGCTTTTGAGAATAACAAGGTAATATGAAATATCAGTAGACTGCATCTTCTAGCCCTGGAGAAGACAAGAAAATAAAATAAAAAACAGCAACAACAACAACAAAAGGCAAACAAACAAAAACCCACAAAAGAAAAATCAACATGCTTCCTAGACTCCGATCCCCAAAGCAGAATCCATCCCTGACCCCAAACCTGTACTTACATTACAGAGAGCCATATTACAGGACATACGTTACAGGACAATGTACCACAGCCTCCATTGCAGTTCTCTCTGGCTTGATAGTTCAACTGACATAAAGACAACTGTCATATGCCTTGGGTTTTTCTCCAGAAGAAAGCCAAGCAGGCAAGAAGCCATACTGCTTTTCCACAAATGCCAGGGGTGCATACCCATTTGCAGACAGACCCTGTAATGACAGAACAACAAGGTCATGAAAGTTATTAGATTTCTTTCTTTATTATTACACAGTACTGTAATTATTCCAGTACTGTTACCAAACCTTTCTCCTAGTCAGACACCTATCATTTGTTCTGTATTTTTTGATTCATACAGACCTGATCAAGTATTTTTCTTTCCAGAAAGGAGCTCTCAGAGCATCTTTGCTGCAGATCCTATACACTGAGTCTGGACATTCAAGGACAGGCTCTCATAATCTTTGGGTCCAAAGCAGCTCACGAGAACAACAGATGATGTTTGTGTGAGCTACATAATAAGTTTCTGCAGAAAATACTGCCAAGTTCACTTGCAATTTTATTTTTTTCCATACCCACCAATGAATAAAATAGACATTTGACTGCAACAGATCATGTTTTCTATCTGCTTCTCTTTCTTTCTCTGTCACAGAATTACTTATATTCCACATATTTCTTCTGTTTACAGCAATTCACCTCCAAGCAAGGCACAGGAGGACCCAGGAGAACAGTTTACGGACCAAATGCAAGGTCAGCAACGAAAGCTGGGATCACAAAGCAGTGCTTTTAGGGAATAATATTTATCCCATTAGTTTTTTGTTTATTACCATCATTTAAGCTGCTTTGTGAGCTGTTCTCCAAAGGAGCCATTTTCCTCCACACGGCATTGCAGATTCAACTTCTGCTGCTGTCATCCTACTGGTGCATTCTCTTTTGTATATTAAATGCCATCACCTATTGTCATCAGCAGTTTCAAATAACTCCCCTGTGAAAACTACAATTTTATTACATATAAGGTCTAAATTTATTAGCTTATCATGAATGTCACTAGACAATAATGTTTCTAAAATAAGAGAAGTTAAAAAAAAATATAAATTCAAGTAAAACGGCCCAGCTATCACTTAATTTTTTTGATAAAATGTTGATTTAAAATTACAATAAATTTGGGGGGTTTTACTGCCTTATCTATAACATTTGAGTTTCATTCTAAAATTCCTCCACTGTTACAGATTCACATAATGGTGCATACATTCATGCAAATCTGTCCCTTATACAAACTTTGAATATCAGAATGTGCATGCTTAGTTGCACAAAACGAGTCATGCCAACATGCACATTGCTAATTGTTGGTTCAATTTGATGCATAATGAGCTGGCATCAGGACATTAGAGCCTCAAGCAACAGAGGAGCTTACTTAAAGTCACCTAATTTCCATGTTATAAATAAGAAATAAATATCAGATATGTTACAGAGGAGAGGGATCACTGGGTTGTGGTGGGTTTTTTCCCTATATCAGACAGCTAAAAAGTCCTATAATTGCCACCGAAAAAAACCCACAAGAAACCCACAGAAAATCAAAAACTCTATTTATTTGAACATACTGGGTTTTTTTCTAAAAGATGATGCACAGTAATAATCATTGCATGGGTTTTGTCCCGGGAATCAGAAGGGAGCCAAAACGTTCACCCAAGGATGAGAATCACAGGTATACCATGGATCATACCTCTTATAACAGTCTGTGGTGATACGAACTCGGTCTCATCTTCAAAAATCATTTACACTAAATCCTCATGTTCAGGTCTCTTTCCATTTGTTTTCACCATAACTTATGCAAACTACTATAGAGATAATATACGCAAAGTAGTCATTTGTATGGAGTTATTCTGAGAGTATGTGAAAAACAAAGTATTTGCAGATGAATTATATATTTAAAATCAATACAAGTCTAAACATTTCATAGGCTTGAAATTCCTTCCACCTATGACATATGTAGTGATTCTCAGATCTTGCATTTCAACACCTGATTTAGCCAAAAGATTTGTAAAACTTAGTTTAGTAATCCAGCTTTCAGTTGTCTTCATAACTGGTATGTAAGCCTTAGATTTTAAAAGAACTCTGCTGTTACTTGTGACGAAGTCATTCAGTACTTAAACTCCAAAGTTTATTTTGAGTGTCTAATATTTAAAATATCCCCCAAAATAGGGGTGAACTTTTGAAATCTGGCATGTATGACAGCATATTAATAACACTTCAGGTATATTTGTTCCAGAAGCTATTAAATATTAAAGATGTTTTTCTTCTTAAGGCTACAACACCGAGAACGAATGCTGAGTTTCTAAATTTAATACACATTTCAGTCACTAGTCCAGTATCCTAACATACCTTTTTCAACAAACAAAACAAAAGTATTCAGTCCACACTTCCAAACCTATAAAAACACAAAGTAAAAGAAGTATTACAAATTTGTCCACCTGAATGTTTGTGGTTTATGCAAGGCTAAATTTGTGAGTAGAAGTAGCATTATGTGTTTGTTTGTTAATTAGTTAGTTGGGGGGGGTTGTTTTTGTTTGCTTGGTTGTTTTAAGTTAGGTAGCGTATTTGGAAGGGGCAGACAAGTTTATGGGCACAAGAGCTCTGCAAGTCTGAAACGGAAGCAGCAAAAGTCCAAAACCAGATAAAATTTGAGACTAATTCCTCTTAGTTTCACCCAACTCACAGTTAAACTGCCTTAGAGAAAAGCAAGTTGGACACAGTGGATAAAGGAATGTTAACACAGAGAGGTCATGCCATGGTCAGTTAATTCCTAAGAGGCATACTCCATGGGACACACAAAAGGCAGCAAGCGAAAAAGATTATACCATGGCACAAAATTTAGGGCCCAAGAGAATCATGAATTTTGGATCCCAGGCTTTAGTATTCTCAAAGGTGTTCAACCTTTGTTCTTTTCTGATTGCGTTATGAGGTTTTACTCTGGTGCAAAATTGTTGTTCAGATTCATCTGCATTTTTTTTAAATCATGGAAAACACCATAATTCTAGGAACAACAAATGTTAGATTCAGTGTCTGATTCAGACTAGCCCCAAGAAGACACTTTCCAGTCTTGGTCTAATAGCTGTAATGTTCATCACTTCTCTTTATGGCTCTAAAATTTATTTCCCAAACATCTGATTTTCTGCTTAACTCACATGAAAATAGCTTTGGCATTAATGAAAAATAGATTTTATTTTTTTTAAATTACAGAGCTGTTCAAAATACCTTTTAAGAACAAAGACCTTTCCCAGATAATCAAAACCAGATAAGCAATTGCTATTGAGACAAGCTAAATTTTATCACTGTGTTTTAGGTTCACAGGTAGAGAGGTTTGTGGTATATAGCATAAGTTCTTTGCTTCGTATTAACATTAAAATTATCCAGAATGATTTGCAAATCAGCAGGAAATGCCACCATGTCTTCCAACAGGAGAGACAGACTCCCCTTCCCCAGAAACAAATGAGGGGAAAGGGGAATTTGGACTCCATGGACAGCTTCACAAAAGAAAAGAGCAGAGGGAAATGTCAAGCTCTGATTCTAGAAAGGAGAGGGAGGAAAGATAGAAAGAAATAGAAAACAGAGGAAAAGATAGAAAGCTTTCCAAACTCAGTGCTCCATTCACCTTCCTCTCAAAGGGATTAAAACCTTGGTAGCCAGCCTTATATCAAACATCCCAGGAGTTAACTTTGTAAAGATTCGTGTCAGATCCATCTCTATAACAAATCTTGCCTAAGCTGTGTGTTTAGCTCATGTACTGCATAATATTTTTAATTTCCACATAACAGGGATCTCTTTGCTCTATCCCTTCTTGCAATGACCAGTAAATTTCACAGCAAGGAAAAATTTGTTTGCAATACAGATTGGAATTACGTCATTATAATCCTTTTACAGGCCAGGACATGCGGGAAGTTTCAGGCCTAAGAGAAGTCGAAGAAAATGAACAGAAAAGAAGTAGTAATTCGAAAGGAAAATACCACTGGTCAGCATACAACTTCATTTATTTGCTGGTTCTGAACTTTTCACTGTTTACTAAACAGAAATATGGGGGGTTGTTTTCCAAAGAAGAAAATATATTTGTACGAAAATTGAACTGCAGCCGTTTAGCAGATGTCATGTTAGTTTGATATACCCTGGTCATAAAGACAACAAAATAAATGGTTGTGTATAAACAGTCCTCACACTGCTAAGAGTCTGCAGAAAAATGTGCACACACAAAATGATTCAGCACATTCATTGCCAGGTTTTTAAATGGCTTTGCATAATTTAGTGAAGTTTAAATACAGTAAAAGGGTAAAGCTTTGATGCCCAAACTCTTGTTTCAATATTTTCTTTTTCATGAAGTCAGCAGAAAAACCCAAAAGAGAGCAGCTTTAATTAGCTTTATTATAATCAAATTTAGAAATTAGACAAGTAGATGGCTTGGAATGTATCTACTTTGTCTAGAATAAAAATTATTCCCCAGAGAACTTGAGATTGCAGCATTTCCTGTAACATAAATAGTAAAGTCTGTGTGGCAGGAGACCTTATATCCAAATAATTTGGTAAGGATTACCATAACAGAGATGTTTAATAGAGTTTTAGATTTTTCTCACATCCCACTTTTTTTTTTTTCTTTTTTTTTTTTCCCCTTCACATTTGAGCGAGTAAAGTAATGCAGACCTTCTATCAAACAGTGCCAAACAAATTTGGTTCTCTTGAAAAACACTATTTGCATAAGCTCATTTATGCATTTGAGCTTCTCTCCCCAAGTAGCTCTTCAGCTCCATGCTGTGCTGCCTCTTTAACAGGAAACCTGAATAATGTTAAGCAAACCTGGGCAGGAAAAGACATTTTTACATCCAATTTAATTCCCTAAGTAGCATACAGTGCTAATTCTGGTTCAGAGTTATGCAAAACTAGTAAATTACTCCATATTTACACCTATTTTAGGAACAGGAGAGATCTCAGTCCAAGGAAAAGACATGGACAACTTTCTAAAGTTTCTTAGTATAAAGTGTCCACAGCTTGAAAGTGTGTGTTCTTGGCTACATTCCCACAATATGTTACCTGTTCAGGTGCACCAGCACCCCAAAAAACATTCTGAAGTATGCGTCCATCTGCAGTGCAGTGTCTCTCCTCAGAACTAACTTGGGTAGAAACTGTTCACCACATTAACATGGCTGTAGCTGCTACTAAGTGGCTGAAGAATGCACAGAAGCAGCGAGTGTTGCACGCCCAGGGGCTTAAGCCTGGATTTAGCATTACTGAAACAATTCAAATCATTTTAATTGCATTAGAATTATCAGCATCAATTTTAGCTAATGAACTTAGGTATTTTCTTTCCTAGCTTTTCTAGGCACCACACGGCTCTGCTCCTATCTGAGCTGCTAAACTCTTCAAGGTCATAGATTAACCCTATAGTGGTTTTTGCAGAATTTTTACAGTGCTTTTAACACTTTTCCTGTACACCATGAGTGATTAACAAGACTCATCATACAAGTCTTGATCCAGAAAAGAACTTAAGCATATGGGTAACTTCCATTTCTTGAGCTGATCAATTAATCTGACAAGACCAGGCACACGCTTGAAGTTAAATGCATGTTCCAGTGCTTTACAATTTATAAGTGAGAATGTTTACCACTATGCCAGTAGAAACATAACCCAGTAAAACATATCCTTGTTTAAAAAAAAAAAAAAAAAAAGTTCTCAGAGTTAATCCTTGGAGTATGCATTAATTTACCTATAATTCTAATTTTCCCTGAAGATGTTCTTTAGGACAGGTCTTGTTCTCAACTGCACTGGGAAAAATCAAGTCATAGGTTTCTTCGGGCAGCTCTTTGTGGCCATTTCTTTATATTTAAGTATACAGGATCCAGTATATTCACTTAAATCAAATGTCCACTCTATTATTCTAAAATCCACTAACCTCATTCTTCTGCCTCTCAGTTTCAGCAGCAATTTTTGTTCCATGTCTCATTATGCTAGTAAAGGGGAAAACTTGATTAACCAGAAGGTTCTAAAAGAATTTAAACTTATTAATTGCCTCAGCTCAACATAAATTGGTATTGCAATGAAAACGCTTCAAAAACTCTACCATACCAGAGGCTTACCAAAGGCAACACTTGGACAAAAAACCCTAGATTTTGACAACAGAAGTAAAATATAGGTAGTTGACAAAGAATCTAACCATTAAAATGTATTTCTCTGCTTGTCACACTACTAAACCCTAACTCTTCTTGTGAAAAAGCTACTTATATAGAGGGTTTTTATGCAAAGGACATTATATAAACAGCCAACCAATTCTTTTCAGTAAAGACTGGTATTTATTAGTAAGGCCTATTGATGGAATTCTAGAGATTAGACAGATACCCTGTGCCTGCAATTCAAAAAACCCTCAAACAAAAAAAGACCCCAAAATTGATGTTACAGTCTAGAACAGAATATCGGAAAAGACCATAAAGAAACAAGAAAGTGATAATGAGTTCCTGATGAAGTGCTTGACAGCCTGTCCACCTATGACAGCACCAAATACCACACAATTTCATAGACCACTAGTAACCAGGTTGGTGACTTGAATCTCCACCTAAACAGATAATTTTGAAATATCTCTAAACAGCTTGACACATCTGGGAATGTTTTTGCCCATCTCCCAGTTTCTTCGTCCCAGCCATGCATTACAGATCCTGACTAATTAAGGAAATATTATTTTAAGAATCTTATTACAGTGAAAAAATTGTAGTTCTAAACTGCACAGTGTCAACTCAACAAAACGTGTCTGTAACATTTGTGTGCTTTCTAGGAAAAGCCAACTACGATCTCCATAGAGTAACAAAGAGCATTAATAAGTCGTGATATGAGCTGCATTCTGTATGACTGTATCAGTGTGTCATGTGTTATAGCTCTATTCTGTAAATATTCATCCCTCTTGCAACAAACATATCACTCAGTGCTCTCCAGTGTTCCTTTTGTGACCACTGTACCCACCAGGATAACAGGAGCATATCAAATGAGACCAACAGCTGACTTCACATAGGTCACTGCAGACTTCAGCTGAAGAACAGTCTGTCCAATACATCCATATTTCCATCCTTATCCCACTAATAGGATACTTCAATGGAGGATTTGTCAATATTTTGTATAGTCAGCTGGTACAAATCATTTTAAATGGAAAAGAATTTGCCATGGTGTAAAGCTGAAAGACATTGGTATCATTTGAAAAGCAAAGCTGTTTATACCTTTTTGCAGGTATCTTCATGCTTAACAGCTTTAGGGAAAATGTGAGAAGGCAGAAAATAGAGCAAGGATTAGATACAGAGCACCAAGAGTTTCATCCAGTCACTACTGGCTCTGGGGAGAACATGCCAACACCAGCCGGCACCAGCCTCAGCCACTGCAGGTGCCCCGCTCCCTTGCACTGCCCACAACGTGAGGACAGAGAACTAAGGGAGGAGGAGGGAGACCAAGTGCAGTAGCCAAGCTTCCACAGAAATAAAATATATCCAGTTTCACTCCTCACACCTAGCTGCACTCTCTTGAAAACTCACCAAACTGTAAGGGTTGCCAGCTGACTGGGATGTCTGGTTTGTTTGGGCTTTCGGGTTTTTTAAGAATTTAAAGTTGCTCGGGATATTTTAAGATTATTGTTGTTTTCTCCATTCCTCTGCCTGCCAAACTTCACCATTTTGTGAGACAGCATGCACTCAGAGAAATTACAAGGAATCTATTTTGTTTGCTTTCGGGTTTTCTGTCTAAAGCATATAAAACACCCATGAAAGAAAAAGTTATCATTTTGCCTCTCTAACATATGGCTTTTAAAGTGATTACAGAGACAGAGAAAAATCTATGGAAAAAATGTAGAAAATTGTATACTTGGAAGTAAAACCAGAAAATACTCAGCTGTATACTTTTAAGCCATTATACTTTAAAAGCATCATTGTAATTACCTGTTTTTTGGGAACTGTGCCAGCGCTAGCTGGAAAAAGCACTCTTATCTAGCTATCAGCTAAAAAATACAAAAATAAATTGCGAGAATTATTGAGCTTTTTGAGTTTGGAATGGTTGAGACCTAGTTAAAGAAACATATGCTACTTTGGTTACTTAGCAGCCTCTACTCCATGTACTCAAATAAAAATATACTGTAACACAAGACTTCAAACCACATACTGGAGGGGGCGGGGGGGCACAGTGTTCTGTCATAGTACAACATCCTGTACCTTCTAAAATTATGTGTTATTGATCTCAGTTTACAAACTAAAGTCCCACAAGAGCTAAGAAGGTAAGGACATTAGTATAAAAGACAGCAAGACAGCCACTGTAAAGCAAATTACAGAAAATTGTAAGTAAATGAGATTTAGTCAAAAGTTATTGATGGTAATGTGCAAGACTGTATATCTGAGTCAACAGTCTACAGTATCTTGCCTAATTTCTTAGCCAGCTCAGGCCAAGGGTGTCTGTGATCACATTTGCCTCATGCAAAGAGCATTCACAAATCCAGAAGAGCACTGCACAAACTGGTATATTCCAGTGCCAGAGTATCCCAGCACTGGTTCACATCTTGAAAGCAGCATAGCCTCAGCCTCAGCAGTAGCAGGTCTTGTAATCAGCATAGCTTCAGGACGACTATGGATACAAGTCAGCCCAAATGAGCCTGTGTATCTCCGTCCCCATGCTCCACAGCATGACTTGGGTCAGTCAGAAAGGTTACTTTGAAATCCCGAGTACTGCTACCAAACTGCTGTCACAACAAGAGCACTATGGAGTTCAGAAAGTATCTCAAGTCCCTTAATCAATTTCCATATGTTATTACCATCACCCTTTTAAATACCCAGCGTGTGAGAGTTCAATTTACTTTTTTTCCTGTATCCCATATGCCCTAGCCAGTAAGCACTAAAGTGCTATGAGAAACTCTCCAACTTCATTTTTCCTGTGCCTTTGCAGTTAACACTATGTTGTGGTAAGAAAGAACAAGCTAAAAGGAATATAACACTGAAGCCTGGTTTTGAGTCTGCTGCCTTGTGAGAGTATCTTGTTTCTCATCACTGCTTGCAGCAGCGTTCCTCCATGCAACAGGCACTGCCTTTTACAACTCCTATTTCTATATCCATTTTGTGTAACACTCAACTGACTGAAGCGATATCCCAGAAATTCTGTGCCCTCCTAAGCATGAAGATGCATTAGAGTTGAAATCCTATTATTAGTCTCTAGCCCTTCTTGTACATGAGGTGCAGGTCAGGTATGGCGACACACAGATGGCAGTCACATCATCACTGACACTAGACCAGCCAAAAGTATGAATCCCATCTGGGTTTGGCACAGGCATAAAACTGCCTGTCTGATATGGCTGCTATACCCCATGTTACGGTTCATGGAAGTTTCATGCTTTCCTGTGTCATCTGCAGAAAAAACTATGATACATCATAAAGACAGAG
Organism: Podargus strigoides; assembly: GCA_028020825.1. Classification (NCBI taxonomy): domain Eukaryota; kingdom Metazoa; phylum Chordata; class Aves; order Caprimulgiformes; family Podargidae; genus Podargus; species Podargus strigoides. The sequence continues at coordinate 60,073,670 of CM051620.1, forward strand.
CAGCATGGAAAAATTACAGCAGATCCACTGTAAAGCCTTCAGTGCATAGTTAGCTTATCTAAGTATTTTTTTTTAAAAAGTGAAACATCACAGTAAGCTTATCAGTTTTTCAGCATTTCACATCATACAGTCATGGTTTTTTTTGATCTGATCAGAGGATCCTTAAAGCCCAATTAATGCACTTTATGGTCAAGCCATAGCCCACCATCACCATTTTAACTCCAGGTCAGACTGCTTGGCTGGAAGGAGCATTAATCAACAAATAGTCTTGGAACTGGAAGGGCTATAAGGTTTTACTATGCCTAACTTAGAAAACCTGCTCTCCTAACAGATCCACAAAGCTCCTTTTAGTATCATTACAGGCATGCAGAGTAATTATGTTAATTCTGCTAATTAGTCAGTATGGGTAAAACTGTGGCCAAGCTCCAGTTTCCCAGCCCTTTCCCCATTATAAGCTATTAGAAACTCCAGAAAAAGACTCAACAGCTCTTGGTAAAATTTGTTCCTATTTGGATGCAATTCAAGCCATTTTACACAATTCCATTAAAGCACAGCAAACCAGGCTAGGCATTAATGCATAACTGAAGTAGGCTTTACACTGTCAACATGGATCAGATTCAGACTGGCTGCATTCCAGAATTATGCTTTTAAAAGCTTATTTAGTAACAAATTACATAGAAGATAAACAAGCAATTAACCAATCTCCCAAGAAGCTAACAATCAAAATATTCCGTGCTGAAGTATTAAACATATTAGATTGTTGCCTTCATCTGTCACTTGGTTCTGCAGTACCTATGCTATGTGACTTTCAGCCAGAGCAAGGTCATAGTTAATTGACATAAGTGCATGCTACTGTTTCTTAATTTAAAATTCCATGTTTTAAGTACACAGCAACATACTGAAAGTGAAATGGAATACAGATCAAGGAATGAAAACTTACAGATTCCATATGTACATTGTGGTTTTCAGAGTACTCAGAAGGTAGGTCCGCTGTTCACCAGTCTGAATGCATACCCAAACTGTGTGGATTTACAGCTGTGTGACATGAGTGTCTTCCAGTGTTACTACCAGTGTTACTTCACACTAATATTAGCTATCATTACTTCAAAATTAATACAGGGCCAAACCCCAATCACCTTATTCACATTGGTAGATTAAAATGAAATAAGAGATGAGGCAGCCCTGAGTTCATTCACATCTCTGCACATTGTAAATTTCCATTACATCAGACAGACAGGTCAAGTCTAGTTTCTCGTTTCTGCTCAATTTTAGGAATGAAACAGGCAGAGTTTAAGACAGCCACTTCTTAGTACACTCAGGAACAGGCTTTATAAATCCAAGGTCATCGAGTAAATCCAAAGCAATTGTTCAAAGCCTTTACTTTGCATGTTTTTAAGGTTAGCAAGACACCAACTAGAAAAGGTAGTGACAGAGAAGAGTCAGAGTAAGTGATATAATTCTGTCTATAAGACCACATAAAGATTTCATGACCTTGAGCTCAGCTGTTTCAGGTTAAGATTACCAGGTAAATGCCCTAGTCAAAAAATATATTTGTCACATAGTGCTTGGCCGGTGATGCATTATACATCTCTGACTTTTCCTTACAAAGGATCAGCTCGCTTAGCCTATATCACTCCAATACATTTTTGTACATCTGCCTCCTTCTGCTGGATATCTCACTTCCTCCTTTCCACAGCTATGCTATGACTCAACATAATATTTTTCAAAAATCCCTCGTATCACTTCCAGATGTGAGCTGTCTTCTCCTCCTATTTCAAAATCATATGGCATTGAGCTATCTGAATTATTCCAATACATCTTTACTTGTCTGAGTAAGCTGTTGTTCACAGGTGCATGCTGTTACAGCTCTTGGTTGTCAATTCAGCATCAAATTTCAGCAGCTTTACTTATTTAAAAAAAAAAACCCAAACATGACTGGTTACCTATGTCCTTTCTTACATTAATATGACATTGTTTCTATTCTTCCTATGCAATGTATGTGCATAATTATTAGTTATAGTTATCGAGGGTGCAGTTACCAAACTACAACCATAGTTATGAATATGAATGGTGCATTGTTTATGGGTAGAATCCTATTCAAGGGAGGTCCAAGAAGCCAAGTGAGAAAATGCTTCTGTCAAAGGATAACCAAAACTTACATTCACCTGTGGCAGTTCCTCTCCTGCCCTGGTAGACAAGGCAGACACACCCCTCCGAGCATATTTCCTTCCCACTTTACTTTTCATGTTACTCCAACTTCTGAAAAAAACCACCAGAGAACACTAGGGGTGAAAAAAGCATGTAGTCTCAAACCACTAAGGAAAGGAATTTAACTTTGTGTCAATTTAATGATGCATATGCTTAATTTGGGAGGGGAAGAGCTTACTACAGAGCTAGAATAATAATAGAACAAGAAATAGAAAATAACAAATGGCTTTTACAATCAGGCTTCACTTTAAACACTTCAGTTTTGCATTCTTACACTGGAGAAGCTTTGGCAGAAAGATTTGAAATGGCTTGAATGCACAGAGAAAGTGTCCATATTGCAGGACTTCAGAGAAGAAGGACAACACATGGACATAAATATGCATATTACTGCAGTAGAAGTAAGAAATTTCTAAAAAACCTTGATCCTGGAAGCAAGTGGATCAGTACCCCTCCTACCTGTGTCTATTCTACCTTGATACAGTGTTCCCAGGAGCTTCTTTCAAACGAAGGTCTCTGTCCATCCACCAGCTAGTCATCTAGTGTCTGGTCTTTAGAGGCTCTCTGAGGTACCTTGACAGAGTCCTGTCTGGAATACCTGGAATAAACATAACCCCACACTGAAGAAAGAAAAAACAGAATGTGGAAAAGACAGATGCAGTCCATTTCTGCACCAATGCATCCTCTGACTTTCACACAAAAATACTTCCTTTCAGCTCTAATCTGTCATTGCAAGTGATAGAGACCAGCGTCAGCAGTGGACCCAGTCTGTTTTACATGTGCCACCCATCCAAAGACAGCAACAACTGCCACAGGGCATATAAACAGCTGTCACTCTACCAGTGTCTCACACATGTGCCACTCAGTAGCTAAATTTGATACTGGACAAAAGGCAATTAAGTTCAGCAGGTGTGGAGATGACCAAAGTGACTGTTGTACTTAGCACAGTGTCTACGGTTAGCCAGTACTCCAGGCTAAACTGTAGCAGTTAGTATATCACCCAAGGCTCCCTCCCCAGCGGGGAAGGGAAATCGGGTAAAAAAGAGGAAAATGCCCGTGAGTTGAAGTATGAACAAATTAAATAGAATAACAAAACTGAGGCAATAACCAACACAAAGCATAAATGGTTCTACTCAACCTGGTTCAATGCCGACTGTTCAAAGACAGCTTTCTCCACAGAGATCATCTTAGGGCTTGAGTCCTGAAAATTACTATCTGGAAGGTGAAGTCACAGGGCGAGTCTGGATACAGCGCTGTTTCTTTGGGGTTTCCCTTTTGGTGTTGCACATGGTTTTCTCCATGTCAGCTGCTGGAGCGCTCTCCTCATCTGGCAGCCACTCTGGATGGAGAGATTTGCCTGTTTTCTTTGTTGAGGCTCTGAACCAAGGTGAACTCATCTTCCTGCCTAAATCTCTCAATTCAGACATAGGCAACCTGTTGTGGGGACAAGTAAGTCCCACTGAATGACACACTATAACTTTTGACCCATACTCCTCCCTCTGTTGACCAGCATGATCTATTTGAGTTGTCAAATTTGACAGCAAATATAGACTCTTAGGAAGCATATGGAAGGCTTCCAGCTGACACCTTTGGGCTGTCTGAGGGACACCTTTCTGCTACATGGTGCTGATATAAAATAATAGAAATCCTGCGGTGCAATAAACAGTGGTGGGTAGGTCAGAACATGCCCACGGTACAAAACTCAGAAGCAGGATAAGTGCTGAAGGGCCTTATAAGGGTGTTGTGAAAGTCTGCAATACAGGTGTTGGGCCTGACCACATCTAAGGCAGCTGGCAGAGTGAGTCATGCACACATTATGCATTTTTGTTACTATTTTTAACATTGACCTATTCTTTCCTGTCTGCAAAATCCTTAGAAAGCAAAGAGCAGCTGTGAATACACTACAGTAATTGGGAATATTCCAGCTGTTCAGTTTACATACTAGAATGGCTGAGGTACAAAGGTGCGTCACTCGGGTGGGATGCAGACAGCTATGTTCATCTCCCTGTTCAGCTACAAACCAGCAACACAGTCATTCTGGAAAGTGGGACTGTATCAATCTGCAAGTCAGAATAGCAAAACTTCTGTAGTGGTACTACAACCATAATGGTCTGATGTATACACAGAACAACTTCGGCTCTGCGATAAGGGGATCATACCTTAAAGCAAATGGGAATGTAGTGCATCTTTGTGTTCACACACATTCAAGTGAATGACAGCACAATTTGTTCAGCAGCTCTACAGCAGTGTCATCTGCCCGTGTTTTCCTATTTTTGCCTTTATCTTTTTCTTTATTTCCTTTATTTCCGCCCGATATTACTTGCTGTCAAGCATGCAGCTGAAGAAACAGCCTAGGTGCAGCATATGTAAGAGAACATCTTTGAGAAGCTGAAGGGCTACAACACAGCAACACCATGGCAGCCATTCAAAGATCTGTTACATTCACTTGTCTGCATTTCTTCTGCCAAGTAGTAGCAGGAGCACAATTAAGCAAATCTCTGGATGTGTCTTTGTCATGGCCACTTGGAAACAACACACACAAAGGCTTCTTGTTCTCTCTCTACTAAATATTACTGAGCTTTCTACCAAAACAACACAGCATGCCTGCATGTCAGAATTCAATGGGATATCATAGACAAGAACAATGAAAACTTTGAAACAACTGTATGGAGATTTTCCACACGCTAATGTTTGCCTCAGCAGCAGTAAGAGAGCAATTTTACATGGTAATGAACTGTTCCTCTGATATAAAGCGCAAAGCACTCTCCTTCAAAATCAGGCATGTAAGTCATATCTTCATCTCACCTTATCCTCAGGAAAAACCACACTGCTGTCTATAACTGAATAAGTGAAAAATTCTGAATTTAGGACAAAATTATTTTTCATCACTTATTCTGTAACCCAGCACAGCATCACAGTGGCTTATGCAAGCCTCTTTCTCTCCTCTTGTTAAGTAAAGTGGCAGAGAAGACTTGGCCAAGTTGCAGTGTATAAAAGTGAGATCTTCTGAATGCACCCACAAGAAGTCATGGCACACCAGCTTCTTGTCTTCAGAACAGAAGACAGATACGGGCATACAGGCTGCAAGAAAGCACAGTTCACCAGAATCATCAACAAATCATTGGCTATACATAGGGCTTGAATTTCCGTGTTGCAGAGGAACTGTTTCTGTAAACAGGTGTTCTGAAATCAGTCTAACTTACTAACAGGGAGCTGTTCTTGTCAGTACCAAGTACACAACAGAATAACACAATCTATTTTTGAAGAACAGTTGCAAAGATGAAAAAGCCTGCTCTTGTATCCTTGCAGTAGTATATCATTAGACTCTAAAATATGGTGGACATATTTCTACAGCTCCCAAACTGGAGTGACAGAAATTTTTCAAAAACATGTCAAAATATTTTTTCTTAATGCTTTTTTTGTGCATCTGTTTGGCCATCTTTCAAACAGCTCTACCACATTACACTGAACAAACAAAATGAAGACATGGACCTAACCCTGCAACCCTTACTTGCTTTTATAATTCCTCAAACCATTCCACTATAGAAACTGAATCTCTCCCATTCCCAACTGCATCTGCTCTCCTAGATTCCCCACACTGCTCGTGTCCTCATAATTGCCCCAGTTATTGATCACTCCTGTTGTTCCCTAGGTGTCCTTCTAGAAGGAAAAAAAATACATATTTACATAATAAACACATGTAAATGAGCAAGTATACATATGTTGATATTTGTACCAAATTCTGAACACACTCTTACCACTATCAATAACTGAATCCTTGCAGCTGACCGCATTTCATCTTAAATATCATCAGTCTATGTTACCTGACAATTATCCTGATACTTAATCTCCTCTAAAGACAAAAGAATGAATTTTCTTTCTGTGTTTAGTTTCACAGGAGGGAAATACTCTATATGTCAGGCCCTCTTCCCGTTAGCAATTATCACCACTCCATGTTGTGAGAGCACAGTTAGCTTTAAAAGTGCTCTCGCCACAACAATTGCTTGAAACTGCCTTTTGCTGATTAGGGAAGGGACTGAATACATAGCACAGAGTTAACTCTTACACACAATTTCACCCACATAATTAATATCTACTTATTTTGGACTTTGCTTTTTCATAAAATCACAAAAAAAAAAATATTTCTACATTTTAGATACTACTTTCACCAAAACAGGAATCCTCCAAAACAAGTTTATATGCAGATGGCTTGAATAAACAAGCCTATATGAAACCAGTAGAAGAAAAGTATTTCGTAGGAGATAAATATCAGTCAGTCACAGGACATGGGAATAGAGATGCATATTCATCTGTTTTTTGCCAATTGCAGTCACAATTTTCTATAAAATTATTGTGCCTTTGCACACAAGTGAGTAGGTGTATGGAAATGACACTGTTTCTTAAACACCTGAATTTTACATTCAGATACACATTTGCATAGTTAGAGGTCACACCACGTGAGCTTGGCTAAGCAACAATATTGCTCCAGCTTGACTTTTACTACCTTTGAACTGGTAAACTGATAAGCAGAGTCTTTCATCTTCCACTAATTTGCTGTAGCAAGTACTTTCCCTCTCATGCTCTGCTACACTTATGCTCAGAAGTTGCTCTCAGTTGCTAACACTTTTTTTTTTTAAAAAAGAAGCAATAAAACAATTTTTTTATACTTGCAAATCTCCCTTATTTCCAAACAACATATTTCTAAAACATATGGTGTACATGCAGTAAAAAGAAACAAATAATGCTGACAAATACTTCTTGAATTCTAGAACATTAAAATGAGACTTAATGCAGTGTCACTCCATTGTAAGAGAATGTAGAAGAAAATAAATCATGATAGCCTTTTAAAATATTTTATGTTTTGTATTGTATGTTCAAACCTTACTCGTTGTCATAATCTATGGATTTTCAGAACTGCTAGGGATCTGCAGAGAAAATGCTCAAGTGGCAGGCCAGTTTCTTTGGAAAGGCTCTTTCCTCAGCACACAAGTCAAAAAGCTGCTGCTGCTGACAACAGGCAGCCTGATCTATTCAAACCTCCTAGCAAGCAAAGCCAATCCTTTGCCTTCCTCTGCTTATCCAGAAGTTTAAAATTCTTTGACCTCAAAGCTGGGTCTATGTTTAATCCTTTTCCCCGGTAGCCTATTTCTCCCCCCACTCTTTCCTGGGCCATAAGTGAAGTGGTGCCTATGGCCAACTGCTGCCCTAGAGGTTGACCAATGTGGCTGACATCAGGGACCCCAGTCACCTTCTGAAGCTCTCCTGCTCCCAACTGCAACTGTTCTCCTTGAGTCCCCATGCTGGTCATGCCCTCATGCACTGCCCCAGTTCTTACTCACTCCTATTGCTCCTTAGATGTCTTTATGTCCTTTCATCTTCTTTATCATCACAACTCCCAAGCTCTGAGACCCCAGGTTTACAGGTGACTTCTGAGGATGTGAGGAGGTAGCAGTGGGATGTTCTTATCTCCATTCCCTCTATCTCCCTCCCTCCCTTGTCTCATTCCTGGTTGATGGCAATGTTCCTGTACAGATTCTCCTGCACTAGTACCTCATCTGCTCATAGGAAAAAATGAGCTTGAGTACAGGTTTCAGTAAGAGTGAGGTCAGTGTTTAAAAGAGATATTTTTCCTAATTTTAGCAACACTGTCAATGTCAATGCCCAAAATCTAATGAGTGACAAATGCCTACTGCTACTTTGAGACAAGTTTTCTTTCCCTTCATGTACACACACACTTGTCTTTTTTCATAGGCTGAAAAAAGCCTGGATGGTGGGAGAAAGTATCGACTCCACACAACTACAGAAAAGGTTTGTATATACACAGACCAATAAAAATCAATACCAAAAGAAATATTGACACTCCTTACAGCAATAAAAAGCAATAATTCGGATATCATTAGGATTAACATGAAGTGAAACCACCCTGCTGAAACTATAGCTAAAGAAATACTACCTACTCAGCACCTTTCCTTCTGAGGAATGCCAATTCTTTTACACTATCAACAGAAACTAAAATATAATGCAATGGCTATAACACCCACCACTGACAGATGATGCTCTATGGAAAGAAAGGGGATGAAGCATTTAACAATACATGGAAACTTTATTGCTGTGCTTGAGGTAAAGAATAATTCAGCAAAGAATAGCTTAGCAAAACAGCAACATAACTGCTCACACTGCAAATGAAATAAGATACAAGGACTGGCACCTTACTTTCAGCAGGTTTTCAATAGACTCTGAAATGCTTTGAAGTATTATAAACATAGTTTTATTGACTGAAATTGAAGCCTTCTGAACTTCTTAAAATCTCGTCCCTTATCACTGTAAAAAGGAACTGGGTGTTTCACATATGATTGCTCAAAGATAGCTGCTGTATCTATATTTTGAACTATGAATATTGAATGGCCTAAATCCCATTAAAAGTAACCTGTTTATTTGTTTTTCAGTCTAGTAATACAGCAATTGGGGCAAAAATATCTTTCAGTTTAGAACTCAAAATGTGAAGATCTGGTTCTCACAATTTTTAAAAATATACAACTGTCACTTAAGTAAAAAAATTGTTTACAGGGGCATGGGTTGGGGGGCGGTGTGTCCCATTATAGTAAGTTATCAAGCTTGGCTTTCTCCACTTCAGAGTGAACTAAACACATTTTTGATCTTTAAAGCAAAGTAAATTCAGAAAAGCAGGGGGAAAAAAAACAACTAAGCTCTTCAGTTTTTTTCTCATGACATCTCTTGAAAGAGTGCTTTGATTTCAGCAGAGAAGATGGTTTTGTTCTCTGAAAAGATGACTTCCAGTTCCTGTGTTACCAATACTATCAATACACAGCACTCATTGGGTAATATCAACTCAAAAGAAACCATGCTTTATCATTTGCTATGTTCCTGAAGATTTCTCAGAAGATCATGCCTTTTCTATACAAACTTGTATTACATATGAATAACATGATATTTAAATCAAATTTTAATACAGAAAAAAAATAATCTGACCACTACCCTCCAGAACACCTTTGAAATCTGTCTTTCTCAAAAAGCTGTTAGAGACTTAAGGGGATTCTAGAATCATTTCACTTAATGTAATCCCCTTTATGTGGTTCTGCTCTGCTCTATTACAGTCTTAACAGTTTCCATGGGAGCAGCCAGGGGACAGAATTGCTGTAGGCATATCAAGACATGTTTCTCCATCGGTGTTGCACCGGACAGACACTTGCTACTGCATGCTTCTTTGCTAAGTTCTAACATAATAATCAGTATGGAATTGCTGAGATTAAGACAGGAGAGTTATTATAAAGGAGTTCAACTTCCTAGAAAGTAGACTAGAAGTGTCTTGCTGGTTCAACTGATTCTGAGAGGTGCATTAATTCAGAAGAATAACTAGCCAGGACATCCCATGAATTTTAACTCAAAGCCACAAATAAAATGCCTGTTTAAAAGTACTGGATTTAATTTCACTGACTAGATAGCATTTTACCTGACAGTGCATCCACACAAAGATTGTGCAAGTCATCTACTTGACTCCCAGCAACTATCACAATAATTATTGCAATAGAAATCATTATTGGTAGAAATTAATAAAACAAAGTATGCACACAGTACATAGGCAGGATTAAAGACTACATCCCTGGATATGCGAGGTTTATGTTTTATTTCAAGCAATGGTGGAGTCTTGTTCCAACACTCTTTGTATGTCAGTCTAAGTTATTTGATTCAGATTTTTACAGTAAAATACAAACTGCACAACAGACTGCCCAAAAGCTTAACATGCAAGGCTGTTTAATGCATGTGCTTTTTCTGAATAAAATAATAACACGTGCACACACATGAGAATCTCATCAAGAAGCCACTGTAAAAACTTTATTCCAACGTTTACCTACAAAGCACAGTATAGATCAGCTTTTCTCAAACTAAAGTTCAAAATAGGCTACAATCACACCATCATTCTCTGTTTTACTACTTTTGGTATCACACAACTGGATTATTTGCAGGTCCCACTACAGAAACAGAATCACATGTGCAAATTAAACACAAAGAGTTTCATTGTTCAGTTTTAAAAGAAAAAGCTTTAAAAATCTAAAACTTAGAGATAAGTATGCATTTGCATGTATAAATGTATTGAATAACTCAGATAAAATTCTGACATCAATAATGGCCACATCCATGCTATTCTTTCAAATCTACTTGAGACTATATTCCAGACAATGTATTTATATTATTCAGAGCTAGTTCTAGTAACTCAGTTCCATGCAAAAACATCCAGCTGAAAACCCACCATTGAAAATATACCTGTAATTGATAGGGCTAAAGGGATAAATAGAATTAAAGGACCTAATGAAAAGCCAATAAGGTAGGAAGATTTTAACATGTTCAATTTGTTAGTTCAGTATTTGCAGCAGAACGATCTTTACTTGCAAGTGAAGCAAAGTGCAGAGTTGAGGAATATTCTCAGAGTTTACCAATGAGTTATTTTAAATTTGAAGGTAATACTGTGTGCCAGCTCAGCTCTCCATTTTTTTATTAAAGGTATTGACAAGCAAAACTGTTCCTAGCTGTGCATATTCAAAGGCAACTGTGTAACTAGCTGTGCAACTTCTGGACTTTCATTTTAGTGACAGTATATAACCTTGGCCAGTTCAAAAGATGCAGTTTATGGGAGAAGTCAGCCACCTCTAAAAATGTTAACAGCTCATGTCTCAGTGCAAGTACTAAGTTAGAAAGGAACAAACTTCATGAACAGCTTTGTAGTCTGAGCTCCTACTTTGATTCTTGCTGTCCAACTAATTGGTTTTAGTCTTATCAGATCTCAGTTTGTAGAGCCTGGCACATACATGTTATTGTATATTGGCACTGGAGGTAGTTTTTGATAGAGATGGGGATATGTGAGCATATGGGAAAAAGGATTAATGACATCAGAGAATCAAGAGTCCTAGAGAATCAGATAAGGAAATTTTTACAAAACCTGCTTTGGATATTTTTATAAAATCAGCTTCAAGCCAAGTCAAGTTTAAAAGCAAAAAGTATAGTTCAAATTAACAAAGCTTTTAAAGTCTAAATATTGTCTTAGTGGTGCCATGTTATTTTTCTGCATGCAACTTATTAAATGTTTAAATAAAAAAGATGTATAGAAAGATTTTTGCTTCACCAATTAATTCCAAGATTTTAGAAGGCTTATAGAGAAAGTCCTGTAACACACAAAGGTTACTGCTACCTTACTAAATATCAGAGGACAGGGATTCCTCTTGCCTCAGAAACCAAGTAGCACAGCACAGTTCAGTTTATACCTGCATGGCTGCACTGTCCTCCACCCAAAAAAGCTACAGCTCAGCTTCCCACAGGAAGCCTCTGTTAAGATGACTTTGATGCCTTATTACTGAGTATTCACATTTAAATCGGCAGGGGGAGGAAATCAATAAAAAGTAAACTAGTGGTGGACAAGCTAAATATTTTATTTTTTCTTTTTCCCATGAAAAGCAGCCATTTGAAAATACTAAGTAGCAGCAGTGGCAGTAATTTTTAGCATGTCACAACAAGGTCAATATGTTACTAACTTTACAATTCTTTGGGTAATAGATGAGACACGCTGAAGCAGCTTTTCATTCATTTGGTATTATCCTCATTATGGCTTTAACTGGCACAGGGGATCAATATTTCTGAACATTACACTACTCCTGAACAGACAGAAGGACATATTGTTTATTTGGCTGGCTAGTGATTTCTGACACAGGAGCCTGTCAATTATATTATGGTATGAAAACCAGTGCCAGCTAAAAGGACTTCAAACAGAACACCATGATATGGTTACTCAAGAGCTGATTATTCAGGAGCAACCGAAATATTAAACCTAGCAAATAATATTTGATCTGAGGCTGACTCGATAGCAATCTCTGCTTTTTTTTAACCTTGCAAGACTACTTTAAATATTCATTTTATAAGGTGATGCAGGATTCCCCAGAATCTACTTGATTTCAGTTGCCAACAGTTAAAGCCTTTGGCAAAAATTATCCATTTAAGCAAATACAACAGCTAGGCAGGAGATGGAACTACATTACTTTCCTACAGCTAGTGATGTTCTTGCCCAGTGTGTCCATTACTGTCCAAAAGCTTTTACAAGCACCATTACCCTAGACCCTTTAAAAAACTGTCTGTAATGCAAGGTTAAATCTCTCAACTGCATTAAATCTCAATTCAAACAACCTCATTGTTATTACATATGCATCACTATTACAGACACTCATTTGTGCATCTATAGTTAAAAGTAAGTTGTGATTTTATAGCAAATATCAGGTTCAGAAATTTGATCTGAGTCCAGAAATGTCTGCTGTGATCGTCTGGATTCCTCTGTCCAGTCAGGAACAGCCACAACAATTCATTAAAATGAAAGGACATTTTGCAAATATATGCTTTTCCCTACTGTCCCATCCATTGTAATCAAAACCATGTTCACTCACAAGCTGAGATAGGGAGAATATTCTGAAGCCAGTTAAAAAAGAAACCTTAGATGTACATAGGGTAAAAGAGAAGAGACAGGATGAAACAGCCTCATCCATGTCATATACTTTCAGGAGTGAGGCCATCTGTATTGCAATGCTTCTCTTAATATCAAGGCTTTCCTCTGCATCTCTTCTGACATTTGAAGATCTTTTAATACACTTATGATATATAATGATCTTCATCTCATGCATTCTAACAAATGCTATGAAAGCCAATTAAGGCTTCCTACATATGGGAAAAGTGTAAAATTTAATTAAGACTTCTGTCTTTAGAGTATAGAAACACCAGTGAGGAATCAATACAATGGACAGCATCTGTTTTGTTTCTCAACTTGAAACTAATATTAACTCAAAAAGGGATTGATAGGATCACAGAGAATCCTCTGGAAGGACGAGCAGATAACTTCTGTTCTAGAGAGTATTCTGAGGGATAAAAGCTTTTTAGATCAGGATCAGGCACACAGAGTTTGAGATGAGAAGAGGCAGAGAATGAGACTGAGGATGGAAAAAGCCTTCAGCACAGTAAACAGACTAAGACATTTGTGAGAGGAACAGGAAAGAAACTCACAACCAGGTCCTTCCTGGTGGACTACACATCAGAGGAACACACAGGCTTTGCTGCAACACAAAAACATTAAACCTTGCAGGCAGGTCCAGACACAGGAGACAGGACAGAGGGAAAGTTATTTATAAACTTCTTTAGTAAAAACTTTCCTGGTAAAACTTTTCTTAAAATTATTTTTTAGAATCATACAATTCAGGTTGTATGAATTGGTTCATATACAGGTTTTTTTTGAGAATCTTCACTGTAAAGGAAAAATAGACCCACCTCAGATCAACAGCTAAAAGTAGATTCTCAGTCAGAAAAAAACCCTAAAACATGTTTTAAATAATATGAGCATAAGATTCAAATGCTCTAACTTGAACTCTCTAACTTTGTTTACCAACTACTTTGAAGGAAAACTCCTATTAAAGAAATACCACAGTCATTAGGTCCTGGACTTAATGCAATGACATCAGTTTTCTTGTAAAAGCAATGAATACAGTTATTAGGTAATGTTTCCTTATTCTTGGGATAGGCTTATTTTCCTCCTCTCATTGCACCATACTGGAGAAATTTTTATCACCTATTACCTATTGTGTCAGTGACACATAATTTAACTCAAGCTTTCCTATTTCTGTCTAACTCTCCATTTGGCCATGATTCTTACCAAACTGACCAGAAAAGTAGGCAAGGATCCACTCTTGTTTCACTATAATTTTACAGTTTAGAAACAGATGCATCGATATACTTTACAACTGCTTTCTTCTACAGAACCCTTTGTTGGAATACATTTACAACTTCTGCCAAAACTGTCAGATTTATTGTTTCAACAATAAAAGCATGCTTTTGGAAAGGTTAAAGGAAAATGGTCATGGAGTTTTCAAATTAAAAGCTCTGACTTAAAATGGTTTGCAAGATTACCCTTTTTGCCCGTACCTAAAATAAAGTGTTATGAAATTAAACGTTCATCAAATGTTTGACTGGATCTTCAAAGTAGACATCAAGGGATGCAGAAGCATTTTAAGATAAAGGGCATTACTCCTCAATACACAGCAGCAGTAGGCATTGCATGTTAGAAAAAGAGGAGAATCTTTCTAAATAAGTTGTGGAGGTAAGTGTTCCACAGATGTGCTTTATGCTACAATCACATTCATCAACGTCTATCTACATTATTAAGAAATAATATTTTTCAGGGCTTGTTTGCTATTGGTCATTATGTGTTAAGAACAGGAAAAATAAGTAGCAACAGAAATGCACAGGAGCAGCCTTCACTCCCATTCTTTTGTCAATATAGTGACAGCTAACCAGGTGTAAAAACCTCCTTGAAAATTATTGCATCTGCATGTCCTGGAATCACAGCAGGAGTTTTTGTTAAGGTGATAGCCTTTCAAAACAAACATTTCAGACAATTGGTCTGTCGTGTTGCTTACTTTAGGCAGGCAAGTAACAGACCTGCCAAACAACCTAGAATATGCAGCCCTCAGGGGACCAAGTGTAAGCTTAGGGTTTTGTTAGTGTCTGAACAGTGTTACTACAAAAATAAAAAACAAAAACAAAAAAACCCAAACAAACAAAAAAACCCCACTCCACAACAAAAAACAAACCACAGCTTTTGAGTTTCTCAGCAATTGATTTGTTAGCTTGGGAACCATTCAAAACTACATAGAGACAAATTTTGTTGTCTTCTTTTCTTGTGTAGTACTTCACTGAACAAATGCCCCTTCTCGCAGTTAGGGTATTTATGGAGTAAGCAAAACGCATGTAAAGGTGGCAAAAACTGTCTGTTGGTGACCAAAATAAACAAGCACTCATACTAAGTGCAGGAATACCTTGCCTGTTTCTGAAGTGATCAGCCAGGTATTACAGATTTGCTAATTATTTTCCACAAGACCTTCACTTCTAGTTTCCACAGCCTCCTGTTCCTTTCCGTTGCCAGGAAGCTCATTCTGTGGATTCCTAAGATTCGTTCCTTTTTTTCCTGTCACATATCTTAAGGACAACGGACGCAGAGCACCTGGGATATTAATGGAGTGCTAAGTAGAACAGCGGGAAGGTAAATGGAGCAGCAGCCAGCAAACAACTAAAAGCTGAGGGAGAAAACTTGGTGTATCACTTCTTTCCCTCCTTGGCCCTGAACTACATGAAGGTGAACTGCAAAAGTACTTATTAAAACCCACATGACATTCTGGACGAAGGAGCTGACAGAGACTGGACTCGTTAGATTTGTTAAAGATATATTGTCTAGACCAAGGGCATCAATAAATTCTAACAATACTTTAAAATTTACTGTGGGATGGTCAGAAAACGGGGGGGGGGAAATCATCATCATCTACATCCTTATTTCACAAAGTCTCTATCACAATATGTAAAGTCTCACTTGTTTCTCTTTTCCCAAGATATGAACTGATTATTTCAAGGGACAAAAATTTCACCAAACAGCAGAGCCAAATAAATAACTTGCAACAAATGATGTATCCAATTCTCTTGCCATGAAGACTTCATTATATATTCATTTGAAGTAATTTTTAACAGAAAAGACAGCAGCATCAAAATTAAGTAGTTGTAGGCAGGGTTTTTTCCTCATTTAGTTGTAACAATAGATTCTGGCTTTTTGATATTGTCAGAATTTTTGGAATTGATAGGTGGGTTTGGTATATTTTTATAATTGCCTATGGAGGGTTTTTATAATTGCCAAATTTGAGGGTTTTAAAAGTTTTAGTTGTAAGCCTTTTGTTTATTTTTAAGTTCCTACATACAGTTGTTACTGTATTCTTTCCACACATCATTACATATCCTAGCCTCTTTCAGCATTGCACCAGCAGAGGCAACTGCTACCTGTCTGATTGATACCATTCTTCCGCCTCCTCTTCCAGTTTCAAAGAGAAAAAGTGCATGCAATTTTTTCCAGGTGCTACTATTATCACCATTTGTTTTATCTTTAAGTACACAGTGAATAACATTGAAATATGTAAAGTTCAACTAGCATATCATCGTTCAATGCAAGAACATACACGATGAGCTGTTTTAGTTTTAATAAATACCTCACTTGCACATTCATTCTTTCATAGTTGAATGCTCACAAGTATGAAGATTCACGTATCCAAGTACTCCATGCAAGATGACTTGTGGTGAACATGGAGATCAAGGAACATCAACAGCCACTGAATTCTTATGGTGTCTCCTGGGTCCCTCATAGGCTGGCAACATGCTGACTTTTGGGTATAACTTTTATATGACTTTACAATGACAGCAAACTTTAATCCTCTGCCTCCTCTATAACTCAATAAACAACATGTGTTCACCCTTTGTATCTTCTTTGCTACCTATAGCATGTCCTTTGGTTTAGGCTTTCTTCTGTTTCCCTAAACTGAATGTTACTGAGAAACTGCACGCATATGTGCTACAATTTCACTAAAATACTGATCTAGATGCTATCAACACATGTAATTCTTTTATCTGTTCTTTCACCATTTCCTCTGGTGCTTTCACACCCAAACATTCCCATTCATACTTTCTTTATCCCAACAGTAATTTTTCTGTTGCATATTTCTATAACCCTTTCACCTGAACCTTAGTCTAATCACATAATGTAACTTCTGCTTCAATTGTATGACTCTACTGAGAATCAATGTCATTCCTCCCAGACTGAAGCCTTGAAGCAAAGATTGAAGTCTGTCACACCTAGAGCAAATACAAGCTATCTAGTGACTTTCTTTTTCTCAGAATGATACTAAACCTAACTGTAGTTCTTACCAAAAACACATCTTTCAAGAGCAAGGAAGTACCCTCAGTAAGTTTGTGAAGGATACTAAATGGAGGGGAGCGGTCAACATACTGAAATGCAGGGCTGCCTTTCAGAGATCCTGAATAGCCCCAGATGCTGAAAAAAATGACCCTCCAGAAACCTCATGGAGTTCAAGAACAGCAAATGCAAAATCCTGTATCTGGAAGCAACAGAACAGGCTGAGGATGTCTGCTGGGGAGCAGCTTTGCAGAAAAGGACCTAGGTGCCTTGGTGGACAAAAAGTTGAGCATGGGTCTATAAACATGGCTTTGCAGCAATGAGCAGTAGCCATGTACTGAACCACAAGAATACAGCCAGCAGGTCAAGGGAATTCCTTTCAATTCAACAGCTGTGAGACTGCATCTGGAGCACTGTGTCCACTTTTGGGCTTCCCAGTCAGGAAAGCCATCAGCCTACAGTAGCAGATCTAGATGCAGAGAACTGTCCAGAGGACAAATCAGTATGATTAGGAGTCTGGGGCATATTATTTGCAAGAAAAGGCTGACATATTTGGGGGTTCAGTCAGAAAAAGAACTGTTATGGGTGTAAGGGCGAGGTATGTGTGTGTATCTTACTTCCCTCTTCAAATACACTCTAATGGAAAGTATAGGTGAAAATGGATGGAGCCAGACTCCTCTCAGAAGTTCATAGTGACACATTGAGAGGCAAAACACATACAAGTTGGAACATGGAAAATTCCAATCAAATTTCAGGTAAAAACTTTTAAACTATGAGGGCGTTCAAACACTGAACAGAAGCCCAAAGCAGTGGTGTTATTTCTGTCCTTGGAGCTATTTAGCATTCAACTGGACAGAACATCAAGCAGCCTGGTATAACTTGACCCTGTTTTGTCCACTTTGACATAAATTATCCTATGAATACTAAAGAAATCTCTGCAATCAAATTGCTCTCTTTAGTCTTATTCATATGAATGAAAATCTGGCATACGAACACAGGTAGAAAGTTTTAGTTTAAAACAGTAATCATTTGGTAATGACAAAAAAAAACCCAACAAAAACAACAAAGAAACCCCCTACAAGTTAACTAATTTGTTTCAAGTTACCTGATTTGTGTCAAACACATTTGGATTCATGGCTATACCACTACTGAAGTCATTTAGTACTTTTTCAGATAGTTTCCGAATTCTGCATTTCAGTTTCTATTGTCTATCTTCTGTCACATCCCTACAAGATTCTTTCCTTTTAATGAAAAAGTTAGAGAGAAAATATGTCTATTTTAATGAAGATTTCAAAGTTAAATTGAGTTTCCAGGGCAAAAAATGTTGAGAGTTCTCCATCTATCCAGTCCATTTTTAATTCCAGCCATGTATGTGTGTGTGTGTTTCCATGCACCTATATAACAGGTTCCAGGAAGGGGAACTACAGAATTATTATCCTATTGCTTTAGTCTCAAATATGGTTTCTAAATATCATCTTATTACTAGATTGGTATTTTCTGTGAATGCTGACTAGTTGCCCATTTGGCTAAAATGGCAAAAGCCCTCATTACAAGAATCTAAAGTATGTATCTCCCCAGTAAGGCAACAGTTAGTCATAGAAAATAGATTTCAAACTCTAATAACCTTGTGTTTATTAGACAGCATTAGGAAACAATTGACTCCAACTTCTTTGCTGTGTTTTGGAATTGTAATACCCTAAACTCTGGTTTAAGATAGGGTAGCTTCAGGGGTTATTTTAAATTTATGCAACTCGTACTAGTCCTAAGGGTAAAATTGTTTTCCCCTGTGTTTAAGCAATCAAATCACAGGTCTAGGTCAGTCAGTCATTTAGTATCTTTTCCTAGTCAATGAGGGAAGATTATCATCCCAGAGGATGATTCATCCTCTAATATAGAAATACTTATTGAAGAGGTGACAGACATTGTTATAGAGGAGACCTAGATGACTAGATCTTCTCAGATGGATAACATTAAATGAACACATATTCTCTGGGTCTACCTGGAGTGAGAACATGCAAGATACTACTTGCCTGAATTGGTGTTGGGGCAGGAATTGGACACCATCTCTCTCACCAGAAAAGAGCTCTCCTATACCATACCACAATCTCAGCAGAATCCATTATTAAGAATGCTCTATGTGTTTTTTGAAGTAAATAGTTTTCCCTTATGTTTTAAGGAGTTAAAACTCACTTCAAACATCTGATATTTATCCAAAACACTTCATACTCATTTTCAAAGTAAGTCACGATAGTCACATACTACTCTGACTCTAAGCCACTGCTATTGGATAGAAGCAAGAGTTAAAATCACTAAATATATTTTTTAAAGAAAAAGTTCTTTAACTCATATATAAAAGTCTTAACTAAAATATATTTTAACATCCATCTACTTAACACCACAGACTTGTAAATTCAGGAGCTGTATATCAATTTAACAAATATATCTAGCTTCTTAGCATTCATATGCATATACATGTCTATATGCAATAGGTACTTTCTGCATGTGTTCCTTAATCCAGTTCTCCTGAAAGCTTATCTAAGGCTTAGTGAACTTTACATCCACAACAAGATACTATACTGAGAAGCAGATACAACTGGCACTCACAAGAGCAGTGTGAAATGTATTTGTCCTTTGCTTGTCAGCTTTGTGCTTATGAAAATTAAAATATTAAGCAAACTCAATACAATGTGTGATGTACCATCAACAACAGCCAACATATACTTACTATTACCCAACATATACTTACTATTACCACTATTTTGATTGTTCTATACAGCAAGATCTGTTCCTTATTAGATACCTACACTGGGACTATTCAAATGGTTGTGAAAATTTTTACTTAAATAACCACATAAAATTGTAGAAAAAGTATTTCTAAAGCCTTCTAGAAGTTAAAATCAAGAAACAAAGTTAAAATGCTTTAAGTTGAAGTCTTAAAGAATAATTTTTAAAATAGAAAAGGAAATTAAATACCTACTTGTCACTAAAATACACTGAAGTTGGGAACCTCTTTCCCACCCTTTGAAAAAAACCAAATATGAGGTCCCCTACAGAGGCACTCAGTTTTCAGAAAAACTGAGCAACAGTCTTCATGGAAGGGAAAACAACTGCTGTCCACTTTTGAAATCAAGGTTCTTAAGTTTAAAAAGTTGACAAAGTCAAGCCCTAAATCAGGATTCTTTCTAATTTTAGCACTAACCCAAATTTCACAGATTTACAGAATAGTGGGAAAAGTCTATCTGAAAACATGCCAAAACCAGATTTGGTCTTAAAAAATCTTTAATAATTTTAAAAATGAGGTCCATGTTTTTTGCCTTTATATTTTAACACACCTAAAAACTCATTTTCAAGTTCACACTTGAAAGCAGACAAAAGGGGAGGACATAAAAGGAAATATCTGATTTCTTCTCCGTCATCCTCCCCCTTTTTATTTTGTCTGATATATGGCTGATTTTTCAGCTGTCATTACTGTGTTCTAACTGTAAGGCTCTGTCAAGGGCTGCCATCCAATTCTCTAAGCAAAGGTCACTCAGAGGCAGGGATTGAGAAGTATTAGAGAGCTTACAAGGAGAAAGAGATAATGACAAAATCCAGTGTTTTAAGCCCCCTGCCATACCCCTCCCACAAAATCCTCGTAATGAACTTTCTATGCTATGAGGTTTGGGGGTTTTTTTAATCAACACTATGTTGTAAGTTTCACTGAAAATAAATTATATATTTTGCTACATCTCTTCATAACCTGGTTCAACCTTTTGGATTTCAGCTACCAATGTACAGAACAGATTAAAAAACAAGCGATCACCAGTCCCTAAAATAATCTCTATACAGGCCAACTGATTCACAAACATCTCTTATTCTCAGAATGTAAAATCAGGTCAATAGTGAATTATGTTTTAACCTATTAGCATCCCAACACACCTAATAACCAAAGGAGCCTCAAATGAGCCTACAACCATATGTGTACATCAGAAGTTAAAACAGCCTCTCACTGAGCATTGCAACAAGCGTGCTTAAAGGCTTCCCAACAGGAACAAAGGTGAGGCAAAAGCAACCAAAGAGGCAAATGCCAAATTGTAACCTTGAAACCTCAAGAATTCAACATGTTAGGAAAAAAAAAAACCAACCAACAAACAAACAAACAACAAAACCAGCAGCATTTGATAAGCTATGTGGCTGAGTTAACAGATTAATTATTGTGGAAAATACTCAGGTCACGTGCAGTTAATTTGACATGTTTCCCATCTATAACATACTAGTTCTCTGATGTAAGGCTCTATAGTTATTATACTAGTGACAAATAATACAGTTATTATATTAGTGACAATTGTTGCATATGGTTCATTATACAGAGTATTACAGAGCTCAAGTTAAAAAAAGACAAAACAACCTGCATCTTGGCGATTTTCTTGGGAAAAACTGCTGAATCATTTTGGTGAAGATAATAGTGATGAGCAGTAGCAGAGAGTGCAGTGCTGGAGTCTCCAAAATTCCAGATGGGAGTCTGCATCACCATCTGAAAAGATGCTCTGAAGCATCAGGATGGGTCAGAAGTCCAATTGACATTCCACATCCAGCCACTGGACCAGGAGGATCTCCTTAGTCACCTCAATCTACTTACTAGAGAAAGAAAAAAAAGAAATAAAGACTACCCAAAAGTCTCGGTGTCACTAACGGTGCAGGTGGCATTGCTGTCCTCACCCACCTTCCCCCTCTGCTGTCTGCTGCAGCCTGGGGTCGGTGGGGCCATTTGGAGGGAGCTGGGGTACAACTGTTCAGCCTTTTGCTGGAAACGGGGTGAGATGTTAATGCTGACAGCTCCTTCCAGGTTGCCCAGGTTCTCTTTCTTTGATTCTCACCCTGAAAGCAAGTTCTGCTCAACACCAGGGCTGTGTCTCAGCAGTTGGTCCTGGGGGAGGTGTTTGCAGCCAGGGGGTCTCCAGGCACAGCCTGCACCCCATCATCCCCACACCCCAGACCTGGCCACCTCCACGCCTTGCCCTCTGCCCCAGCTCGTGGGGTTTTGCTCCCCTGCCAGCCCAGGCTGCTCAGTATGGGCCTTGATACACAGCACCATGGCTCGGTGCTGCTCTCCGTGTGAAACCAGGGCTGTGCCCACCAGTGCTTTTGGCAGGTGATCCCAGCGAAAGCCCTGCTCCAGGGCAGAGTAGGGCTGAGCAGCCCCAGCTGGGGGGCCTGGCACACTCGGAGCAGAGCGGGTGCCCTGCTGCCAGCAACAACAGCGCACTGTACAGCTCCATGATGCAGGGAGCTGCGTGCTGCATGGGGGTGTGCTGCAAACACTAGAAAAGAGCAAGCTGTCAAAAGCACTATCAATATTTCAAAGAGACATTTACACTGTGGGAAACTTCATCTGGTTGGTTTTTGTAACATGTGTTATTAGGAAATTGGCATTAAAATGAGAAGGATTGTTTTCCGTGTCAAGGGCAGTGAGCTCAGATTAGGAAATCAGAAGTCTGCCACCGGCAACCATGGCTTTCCAGTGCTGCTTTGAGCAAATCAGTCCATCACTCCCACTGCACCCACCCGCAAAGCAGGAATAAACTGGTCGATTCATGGCATCAGCTGCTATAAAAAAGTCACTTCTGCTGAAGGGAACCAAGCTGCATTAATCAACTCTGGGTAGGAATGAGACCCATTACACCTCTTCCAGGGTTCACCTGGCATAATTTTGCAGGTCTAGACAAGACAAATTCTGCCAGCAATGGTGCTGGATTTAGCAGCCCACATAACATTATCTGGATCTATTTGAGATTCCCTGGATACACTGCCTGGCTTCCAAGTGCCTTCTGAGAAAGAAGGTGTCTTATCTGCCACACCTGGAGTATCTTGAAATCTCAGGAGGGGTGTGTGGACAGATAAATCCACCAAGGGTATCTCTTGCTCTGCATGTGTGCAGAGCCTGTCAATACAGGACTGGGATCCAGTTTGAGGACGGTGCTGTAAATAATAGACAATAATCCAAGCTGCACTGTAAGGTGCTCCCCACTTTAGCATCCACCTGCTGTGCTTCAAATGAATACTTAAATGGAGATCTGCTTGTGCCTGGACCCACTGGACCCTGCCCCCTCCCTGGGCAACTGGACCCACAGGACTACCACCCACCACCACCACCAGTGGGTGGGCACTGGCCCTGCAGCCAGCCCCACTACCCCCCGGGATTGCTGCCAGGATTTTCTGGGAAGCCATTCTCAATCTCAGTCAATTCCTCACCAGAGTAAGTGCCAGGTAGAGTTAGCAGGGAAGAAAAACACTTCTCCATCCATCTCACATCAAGTGTCGTTATCATTTTAGAAACCATTTTAACCTAATCTTAGATTACTTATATCACAATGCCTTAACTGAAAACATTTTGTTATTATATAGCAAAATTAAGCACATGTGAATATTTTATTTATCAAAAACTCAGACCTTTAACACTTCAGTTACTCTTTTGCTATTTTAGAGTTCATGTTACATTTTCTGCACTTGTAATTGATTTCCCTAAGGTAATCATAAATCCCAAAAATAATTTTTACTTTCAAAAGTCTGAAATGTGCTTTCATCTATGGCTATTCTGCCTTACGGCTGCAGTATGGGATCTCATGCCAGGTTATAACCAGTTAAAAGAAAAGCAAGCTTCTGGTATCATTAAAGCTATAGGTGCTCCTGCATACCTTACTAGGTAAAAGTTGGCACAGGCAAATACTTCACAGAAACTTATTCCTCATAATTTTCAATCTGTCTCCCTCCCTTCAAAAGAGGCTTCACTGAGCAAAATCCAAAGTATCATTGAAAAATTTTACCTTGGTCAGAATTTTCAGTTTCTCCTTTAAATTGTAGTGCAATCGCCTGCCAAGCACTTTGGGGTATACTTGATCTATGGTCTCCGGAGTAGTATTCTAATTAAGGATTCTGCATAGAGAAGAAAAATATTTCCTAAACATTCAGCCACATATTTTACTTATACTGTTTGTAACTTTCATATTTATTCACATCAATAAAGTAGCACTGACTCTGCTAATATAAATGTTCATAGAAGTTATATTTCTTTATTTACAAAGACAAATATTTCAAGAAACTGCTTCCGAAATCTTAAGTACCATGTTTAAAATTCAGCATTTACAAGTATGTACTGCATCAATTCACCATCTCCTGTTCCACTCATCCTCGCTGAGTTCTAAAACTATTTAGTACAGTATGAATGGCAAATGCTGCCACCGAACCTACCAACTATGTTCATTTAGTTATTTAAATTCTAAACTACCCTTATATGATGCACTGAGTGTTACTTAATCTGCTGTCCAACACAAGAACCTTGGTGTGTTTCTGCCTAAACTGGTCAGAGACGCAGCACCAGATTTCTACAATTCAGTCAAAGGAGAGCTCTACAGCTGACTCCAGAGGAAAGGAGGAATATGAAAGGAAATGCAGCAAGATTAACTGAAGGAGTAACAAATTACTTACCAAAACATTTTTAATGTGGACAGTACTTCAAGGCTATTTTTAAAGCAATTTGAAAAATGAAAGAAAAGGAAGAGGAGAAAATGAGACTATTAAGTTGAAAAGACAAAGGACAACAGTAAGAACATCCACAGGTCTAGTATTTTTAGATGCTACTGAATGTCAACAGTCGCACTGGGAATAGAGATGAAGTGTTTGTGTTGCAAGAGCTGGTGAAATTAAAGAAGGATCACAAGCAAGATGGTGCCTCTTTGGGCAGTTCTACATCAGCTTACTGAGTGACAGCAGTACCTACCCAGGCTCTCTCTCCAGTGTATTACTAGGCTATTGAAAGCTAAAACAAATTACAGATTAGAAATAAATCACCTTGCTCTAAATGAAAGAAAACAATTTAACCAATGATCATTTAAATGACCTGGAGCTGTTAATTCAAAACATTTTCATTAAGTTAATCCAACTAAACATGTCCATTTGTATGAAGTTACTTAGGTCACCATAACATAATCAAAATTTAAAAAAACGCACCACAACTTATATTACACGGGAACATTAAGACAGTTTCATCAAAAAGGTGTGTAAACCCTTGAGAGCAAAAATTGTTTTTTTAGATCAAAGCAACAGTTTAATATTTTAATAAACTGCAAAATAAAAATATTTTATGAAGAAACATCTTTGACCTGAAGGAGCCTCTTTCTGGATGCTGCTATTCTAATCTATTATTTTACCAGCTTTACCTCATTATTCTACCAATACTAAGGCCAGTAAAAGAGTGAAAGATTTTAGATATGTCAGCTGCCACCTCTTCATACCCAGTGTGCAATACCCAGCTCTCTGCCAAAATCATCCTGCTCATACAGGCTCTTGTTTCCATAAAACCAAGAGCTACCTGAAGATACCTTCAAAGCATGTACCCAGTGGTCAGCCACTGCACGTATCAGAAGGTACAAGTTCAGTGTACATCTCAGAGGAACACACAACAGGGACTATGACGTGATGCTGAAGAGAAACTTATTTTCTTTATGAGACATTTCTTCCCTTCCACTGTGTTCTCACACTTACATGGAAGTTTATTACTTAAAATTAACACAGAATGTATTTTTGCATTGCTCATCTCTTCTTGTCCCCAGATAAAAAACATGGACTCTCTTCCTGCTCTTTCCTGCTCTAAGATCAATTACCTTTCATGCTGCAGCCAGATTTTCCATTTATTATTTACATACAATTCTCACAGTCATTTTGTTAGAAGAAAACAAATAAATTCATGCAGGTTACTTCAAATCTTAGAGCTAACAGATGTATACATATTATGTTAGGCTAAAATTATTTACATTGATATTTTTAATTGGCTGTTAAGGGGAGAAAAGGAACTTCAGACAGATGATCTGATCTTGGCTTCCTGTGACTTGGTATGCAGCAAGTCAAATTTGCTCCTTTATAGCTATAAAATTCTATAGTTAATTGTGGCAAATCAAGAAAGACTTCAGTTACTGATTCTTGTGCATTTACTTTAACCCCAAAGTCCAAAAGAAAATATAAATTTATTTATAGATTTATGTCTAAAATTCACATAACACCTGCAAACAGCAAAACAGGTGCCTTACTTTATGCATCAAGTCTGGTGACAGATTAATAGGAAAAGATAAAATATTAACAAAATATTAAAAAAAAATTGGTACTGTCAAAACTGTAATTGCATTCTTAAGCATATTTTTGCTTCCAGAAGGTTACAGTATACCTATTAGTATGTCACAAAGTATTTTGCTTGTACAGATCCAGAAAGATGTTAACACCTAATGCTCAGTGCTTACAAAGGTGAAAATATGCTCTTCACAGCATATATCAACATGCCTAAAAATGACAGCAAAGAACAAGTAATATGGGAATAATTTGAAATGCTGTAGACAGCTGACTGTTGGGGTGGGGGAGGTTTGCAACACTGATATCAATATCAGATTCTGTTAAACATCCCATTCTCTTCGCATGCACTGGCACTGTGCAAACAGTGACACAGAGCAAGGCTCTGCAGGGTGTATTGTGTCCACACACCCAGATATGCACACACCTACATCTACCAAAGCATCCACACATGCACAAATAGAGAAGGGTTAGTCTTGAATACTTTTGGTTTAACATGGTCATTGAGCACTTTATCTACAGCCCTCCAAAGAATGCTTCCTTTGGATTTTGAAGGCTTTGCATTGAGCTATTACATAACTAGCACACGGCTTACATTAAATTTTTCACCTTTCACAGATGAACTAAAAATTGCCAGAACAGACCCACACTCACTATTGCAACTATGGATCTAAATATAACTCCAAATCAAAATTGTGTTAAAGTTGATATTAACTGAACATATTAAGTAAGATATTTTTTGAGTAGTAATTACATCTCTGTAAAGAAGTCCTAAATTTTCTGGATTCTAGATATGTTAGTTGTGAAAACATGTTGTTAATGTGCCTCTACAACATTATGTCATCTACCTCTGAAATTCTCCATGAAAGAGTGCTCTCTTCCTCTATCAAGATCAATCTATGAGTTATGGAGAATAAAAGGATAGCATTTTTCCTATATAAAAAAATAATCACCTGCAAATGAAGCTGAACAAAGACCTAGCAATTTTTAAGTTTCTGATACTCCATTAAGATTCCTAGGGACATAAAAACAGTCTGACAAATACTAATATTCCAAAAAACACTGTGATTAAATTGATCTTATGTCAAAATAATAAATGACTTTTCTTGTACATTCTAGGAAAGCTCCTTGTGCATCTAAGAGTACATTATGTGATCTTGGGTAGGAAATAGTACATTCTTTCAATGTGAAGGAACTGAATCCCTTAGAGGTGGTTGGAGTACAGTATTACAACACTACGAACAAAATAATTTATTTTTGTTTTATGTGGTTTCCTCCTCAATTTTATGGAAATGCCAGGTTCTGTTCTGAAATTACAGAATTTGTCTAGACAATAGAGAATTACAAAAACAAAAGCAGAAGAGAAGAAAGAAGGGACCGAATCCTGTAACTATCCAGTTTCTTTCATCCAGAGAAGTTTTTGCTATTTGCCTAGATTTTTGATTGTCAGTACAATTCCTGAGCTTCTTACATATATTAATGGATTTGTTCTCCCCAAACAGCTCTGAGACAGAAATATAAACTGCTGCTTTACAGAGATTACAAATAATGCTTCCTTCACCCAAAACCACACAAATACTTTGGGCAACACTGGAAAGTAAACCCCCATTCAGATGTACACGTCTCATTTATGAAGTCAGCTTTCCTTTAAAGATGGATATGACAGTAGCTCATGTAATAATGAACAATTTATATGCATTAATTCTCAATAATAGGAAAAGAACAGCCTCAAAAGAGATCTAATCCACACCCAGTCAGGCACTTACATCACCAGCAGAACTGGAAACAAGCTCCCTGAACTTGCATCTATGACACTGGAAAAGCATTTACAAAATTACTACATTTATGCATTTTGCAGTGTAATTTGACCAAAAAAAAAACCACAACACCACAACTAAAGGGTATACACAGGGACAAAGATGTTTCACTTCCTTTGGAAACAGAGGATTAACTCAAAAGAAGGAAAGCAGATAGAAGGGGCAGCCATGTTTGCATGTCCCATCAACTACAGCTTTCTGCTGCTGAAAACTTCGGAAATTAGGACAAGATGAGCCGAGAAGATGAAGTATTCTTCAACTATACTAAACTTTTTCTTCTGCTGGCTAGCATGCTTAAATTCTTATCCTCCTGAACTTAAGAAGATCTAACAGCAACAAAACTGTTCAAGAATAAACACCTGCTTGTATTATTGCCTTTGAGAACTGCAGCAATGCCTGCCTTTTAGAAATATCCTTTTAACCTTGAAAAGGATTGATGTCTTCATGCAGTGATATATAGGGATATCTGCTTGGTAGTTATGAGCAATCACTTCACCTTGCAGGCTAGAGCTATCAGTAGAGATCTATGCAGTTGCAGGAACTAGTTAATCACTGCATAGTATGGGCATTGGCTGGATTTATAACCACATTTTTAATAGTGTAGCTGAATCCAGTTTTAATGTTTGGGGAAACTGTATCAACTGTGAAAAAATTAGAAATTTCAAGGGAAAAAAACCCAACATACCAAAGATGAGGTTCATGTATGGAATTCTGATGCTATATCAAATTTTGTTGCCTGCAATTTCCATCCAAATAACACTTAAAACCCACTACTGTAAGACTGAAGATAAACGCCTGACCAACCTTATTATATCCATGACTCAGATGTCACACATCAGACTAACTTTCCATTCAGCACTGCTCCAAATTATTCAAAATGTCATTTTGACTCCTTTTTAGAAGCTTCTTCCTTTTGTATGCAACCTAATAATGAGCTATTCAAGACAGCAAGGAGGTATCTTAAGGAGTGGGTTGCAGGAAGAATCTGGACATCACCAGCAATGAAAAAAGCAATGGAAATTATATTAATGCCCTAAGATGTCACAGATTAACATATATTACAGCCTTGTTATGTGTAAGTCCTCAAGTCTTCAAGTTTTTCAGTGAACAGCCTGGGAAATGTTCTTATAAAATGAAGACCATTATGAACAACACCAAAAACCTTAAAAAAAAAAAAAAAAGAAAAAAACCTAAACCAAACCACCACACAAAATAACTCTTCAACACCCACCTTATATTTTCTGTAACATCAACCGAGTTATGCCAGTTCATGTTCTATTCCTAAGATACTCATATAGTATTTCCCTCCTCCTCTACCTACCCAATACAAAATGCAAGCTATGGATTGAGTTGCCTTTGCCCTATATTTTTTACTGATTTATACAGCAGCCTTAAAGCCTCCTGTCACACTTCAGGAGGGGCTGTCACATATTTAGACTTTCCTGAGCATATCTTCTTTTCCCATTTGATCATTTCTACTTCATAGACTACATGCACACAACACACCTGGTGTATCTGAGGCACGAAAGCACCACTGTGTATTATAAGACAATGTATGTGTACACATTTCCAACCAAGAAACCTTGAAGAACAAGATTCCATTGTAGGGAATTAGGAATAGCCCAAGATTTTTCTTGCACCATGCTTACAGAGCAGCATATTCCATTTGATCTCAAAATAACACCAGCAGAGAACTGAGCCATTCTTAACAAAAAATTCTCCAACTGAATGAAGTTTGATATAGTAAAGACTATTGCGTGACCCTCTACCTAGATGGCCTTTGCAGAGGAGCACAGGAGCACTGAATGTTAAAGCTCCAAGTATCAGGCACAACAAGGGAAAAGGAAGGGACAGGATGGAAAGAATGGAGGCAAAGCCAATTCAGCAATTCTCAAAAGTAGTCTGTGTCCATACGCATGAATTTATCCATCTCTGTGTTGTGTATGATCCTCCCTATTGTGAAAGAAGTAACTCTGCAAGCCTAAGGAAGATGAGTCAAACAATAAGAGAAAGAGAATCACTTTTCCCTACTGCAGATGGCACCATCAACTTCAAGGAAATCAGTATTTTTGTCACTACCTCTGCAGAATCCCAGCTTTCCTCTGACTTGCTGTACAGTCAGCAATTGCCTTAATGTCAAAGCTCAAAGAGCAGAAGCTGTGTGGAGCTGTTGAAAATACATGAGCCAGAGACAGGGACCAAATGAATGAGTCCTATGTATAACGCATGAGATTTGACAGAACTGTAGTAGCTGCTGCTAAATGATTCACAGCCCTAAGAGAACCAAGCTGACAACTTCAGGAATCTTTCAGAGAAATACTACTTTTGTCAGCCAAATCACAAGAATTTCTGAAGCCTTGCGAAAGAAAATGAACAGAGTTTCTCAAGACTAAGCAATAGCAAGAGCAGCATGAGTGGCACTTCAGGATCAGAGAGGTAAAAAGAAATTAAGAGGTAAAACTTCAAACGTGATAGATTTAAATCAACTTCTCAGCAGTTGAACAAAGATAAATAATAAACAGAAAAATAAAAACATATATCAAAAAACTTCACCCTTATGCTTTTCGTGTATAGGCATAAAACAACTGAGATGATGGCAGAACCATAGATGTTGCTCTGTGGTGATGAGAAACACAAAGTTGTGTGTTAAAGCAACAGTCAAAATGCCATCACTTTAAAATTTGCCACAGAAAAGGTTCCTCAACAACTAGTTTTCTAATCCACTATACTGAAAGAAGAAAGAAGCTTCTCTGAGTGCAGCAAAGTGTAAGACATCTCATAAATTCCTGGTTAACATGACAGATTTGTTATCACAGGCAATACTTGAGTATAAGGGTACGGGCTGTACGTGTTGAAAGCACATGGCTCTTCAGGTATCTGCTCTTGAAGCATTCTTGCAATCACTTGTCATCTCAGGGCAGAAAGGATCACTGATAGATTTGCCGGGGGGGGCGGGGGGGGGAAGTAGTTCACTCCGGATATTAATACCCTTAACCTAAACCAGAATATAAACATACAAGAGTTCCAGCTCACCTTATGTTTAGAAATGCACATGGACATATGCTTGACTTGGAAATCCAGATTACCTCTCCTTCCTGCAACATCATAAGCAGAAACCAAGCCTTAATTCAGCATTGGATTTGATGCATTTATATGCATCGTTTACATTGCCTTTTCCCGGGAATCAGTGCCTCGCTGCTTCGGCCAGCCAAACATCCAAGCCACTTCTCAGTGTAACCTTCCTGCCACAATTCAACCAACAAGTACACAGCTGCTTTCACATTTAAGGGATTTTTTAGATAAACACATACTTGAAGACGACCTATGCAGAGACTGGGGAAAATTATACTAGTTATACTCAAAGCAATCACTTACACAAATTTAAGTAAAACAGTTCAACATTTTTGTTAAAAAGGAGAAAACAAGGTGAGTAGAATAACAATAATTCCTAAAATTTCAGAGTCTTTCTCTCTGGGGAAGCAACTGTCCAGTCAGCTGGTTGCTTTCCCTTTGCTCTTGTAGCCACCATTCACAGTTTGAGGCTTAAGTTTTCCAGGTAGCAAGGCCTGATTTGGGCTGCACAGATCTGCTGATGCAGATAGTCTCAGCCAGGTGCCTGTCAGTCTGCAAGCCATGCCTCGTGCTGCCATTCCCATCGGCAGCTTCCACCAGCCATGCCTTACATCCAGAGGTCCTCTAATTTTTTTAATTTGCTGTTTGAGATCTTAGAAGCACATTTACTTCTGCTAAGTAGTAAATTGTGTTGAGAAATAAACAGTCTCTTAGCTCACCGGAAACCTCAGCAACATCTTGGGTCTCATGTGGTCCAGAAGAGACAGACAGTCCCCTATGCCTTTCTTCTCTCTTTTCTAGACTGCTTCCTTTCCGCATTTACATGAGTGGCCTACAATTTCTATTTTCCTTTTTATTAGAAATTCATCTTAAACACAACACCACATCTTGAACAACACAATCATGTTTCAGGTCTGGTTTTTAATCCTTTCTTTGGGTCTCCCAGTCTCCACCACATACATATCAACAAACTGTATCTTCTGGCACCACCTCCCTTCCAGTTCTTGGGGAGGGTGATCCCTGCCTGGCCCATACTGCCTTTGAAATTATCCTCTTTCACCCATTAAGTCTGTGTTTCTCAGACTTGTCAAAATAATAATAAAAAAAAAAAAAAGTTATACAAAAGTGTCTTCAAGGCTACAGGTGACTACTTTGGTACAACAACTGGTTAAAATACTAATATCTGATTCTACCACTATTGTGCTCATTCCTGCTTTATGGAGGTGGAGGAAACAGAACAATATGTCTTTGAATAGAATCATAGAATAATTATGGTTGGAAGGGACCTCCAGGGTCATCAAGTCCAACCTTTATCCCATCATATTCCTAACCATTAAACCACTAGACAATGGCCTCAAGTGCCTCATCAACCCGTTTTTTGAACACCCCCAGGGACAGCGACTCCACCACCTCCCTGGGCAGCCTGTTCCAGTGCCTAACCACCCTCTCAGTAAAGAACTTCTTCCTAATATCCAACCTAAACTTCCCCTGACATAATTTGAGGCCATTTCCTCTCATCCTACCATTAGTAATTTGGGAGAAGAGACCAACACCAGCCTCACTACAACCTCCTTCTAGGTAGCTGTAGAGGGCAATGAGGTCTCCTCTCAGTCTCCTCCAAACTCAACCACCCCAGTTCCTTCAGCCGGTCTTCATATTCAAGTCATATTGCAAAAGGCAATCAAGAAAAGTTGTGAAAAATAAAGCAGTAGTACTGCCACAAATGATAAAAATATTTAGGACTGGTATAAGGTGGTGTTTTGCATAACAAAACTCCTACTCATCATTAGGAAAAAGCAACTATTACTGTCAAGATTTAAATCTGTCATACAGCAGTATGTCCCAGGTATCGTGTGAATAGGCTAACAAGATTTCTAATTGAGAAAATTGTGTATTAACTAGCACCACGCTTGCAAGGCAAAAGTTAATATATTGACTTATTTTAAGTTGCTGGAACAAGGCAACAGGATGGAGTAAAGAACAAAGGAACAGAAGCCAAAAGCAGAAATTAAGTCAAAAAGGAGGGTTTGGGGTGGGAAATAACAGTAAGATCATTTTTACCTACACTGCAGTAAGAAAGCAAACCTGCTCTTGTAGTTGTTGACCCTGTGATGATATGGAACAGCCTGTTTGGTAAACAGCCTTTGATATTTACCAGCAGATTCACAAAGGGAAAATCACCATGGGTATTTGAATCCCCTTTGCTTTTCCTAAACTTGTCATTGAAGAAAGTTATCTCACGCTTTTAGCCACCATCAACGCAAAAAGATAAAATTGTATCCATCTAACTCTTTCCTAGTGAATGCAGTCTTGAGAACAAATGTTCCTTCTCTCCCAGACACACATATATATCCCTGGTGGCAGTTTGAGCATACTTAGGTGACAAGAAGAACAAATTATTTAGTAAACAAAGTTAAAAATCATCTTTTATGCAAAATTGCCTTGTCTGAATCACATATAAAAGTCATTTAAAAAAGCAACTACCTATGTAAAATACATTTAAGTCTCCAGATTTAAGTATAGACAGGTGTGCTAGCTAATTGTGTATGTACATATTTATCTTTGCTTTTAGAAGTTTTTTCAGAGTTTTATTTTCTGCAGCTAATTTAAACATGTCACATTATGGCATACTTGATAACAAGGACTACTGAAAAGCTGTATCTTGTACACTGAGGTTTTGACTAATACAAGATACCGATTTAACAAGGTTAAAAAGCCATAGCAAGTCTATTTTTATTCTATAATTATCTGTATTTGTTACAGATAAAGTCATGTAAAAGAATAAGTGAATTATTTGCTAGTACTACTGGGGGAAAAAGAGTGTTGACTTAAAGAATAAAATTACTAACAGTGGTCATTTTTTTTTCCTAGGTAATGCCAGAATCTCAAACCCTTAGAACTGCACAAAGCCCAGGAAGCAAACCTATTCATAAAATCACTTGTTCCAAATAGAAAAGTGTTCCAATAAAGCCAAATCTCATAAAAATGGACAATTTAAAATCACAAATTTAAGATGTACTTTTTTCAAGAAAATAATCTGACATGTTAAAAGACTTACTTTTTTTAAAGATATTGACATAAAAATTCATTTTTTTGCAAAAATGCAAGACAAAATGTCTGTTGAATATTTCCCCAGCTGGAAAATCACAAACAAAACATAAGCACATATCTGTGAAATGTTGATGTGTTTCACATTTTCTAGTTCAATTTAAGACAAAGCTCTGTCTCCCACCTTATTTTTTCATTTTTTACCCCCCTATTTAAACCAATTCCCTTGGTCCTACTGGTTAAGTCCTGTTCAGTTTCCTACACCAGTTATCTGGAACTGGAAAGCTGGATCCTTACTTCTGTGTAAACTTCCTAACCAATAGGTGAAGCAAGAATCAAGTAGTAGTAACTCATTAGATGACTTATTCCCACACTTTATAGAAATGTGTTAGAAGAACCTCGTAAATTATCTTACCATGTAAATGAATGCATATCATGCTGGTTTTAATGCTTCTCAGCTGGACACTGAGAGACATGAACACGGATCCTGGAGTCTGGGACAACATAGTTCCAGTGTTCATACGGGACTATGTTTTCTTCACAGCTCCCTAGAAGAATTTAATCTGAGAGGCATGCACAGCACATGCCTCACACACACTTCTGGAATTATGCATTTTAAAACATCACAGTCATAAATGTTTCTGCTTCTCTGTGGCTGGAGTACTTCTTTTATACAACAGGTCAGTGGCTAACTCACTTGTTCAGGAAAGCACTATGCAATGTAGCCTCTTCAGCCTGAGAAGGCTGAAATTGATACATTTCCCCACAAAAAGGACATCTTTGGCATACATGGGCTGCCTGGTCTGAGATAATTTGCTTTCCTATTGAAGCTGTGCCACTTGGTAAACTGTGATTCATAATTTACTGGACCAGAACGAGGACTGAGTCATTGCATGAGTATGGCACTGTCTTCCGGGAATAAAGACATTCTTTTAGGAGAATACCTCAAACCCTTCATCCAGCCTATCTGCAGAATCTCATTCAGTTGAATGAACATACGACGGTTTCCTGTCAACAAATAGTTGATCTTACTTAGGGCTGTATGAGGCCAAGAACTACCTAAGCTTGACCTTGCCAGTCAAAATATGAGTCTGTAATACTACAACTAATAATACAGTTACAAGAAAGAAAAATGCAGGTAGTGATTCATAAGGTGATACTGCCCACTGAGCATTAAATGTAGAAGAATCCTCACTACTCTCATTCTAAGTCAAAATGCATGGTTTTTATGGTAGATTGACTCCAGCTGGCAAGCAAGCCAGTAAACTCACAGGTCAAGATAAAGGCAATTTAATAAGTCATTAAAAAGAAAGGAAAAAAACAGTCACTCACCACCAGCAAACTGATGCCCAGTCAGTCCCCAAGAAACAGCTACCTTGGAAAAAAACTCCCCCCAGTTTTTACTGTTAAGCGTGACATTATGTGCTATGGGCTATCCCTTTGGTCAGTTTGGGTCAGCTGTCCCGGCTGTGACCCCTCCCAGGCTCTTGCCTACCCCCAACCTACTTCCTAAGGGGGCAAAGTGAGAAACAAAGCCTCAATACTGTACAAGGACTGTTCAGCAATAGCCAAAACATTGATGTGATACCAACACTGTTTTGGTCACCAGTCTAAAACACAGCACTTTATGGGCTGCTATGAAGAAAATTAGCCAAATTTTCCACCCCTGGCCAAATCCAGTATGTGTTGAATCAGCTTGGACTTTCACGCTCCTTTTGATTTCCGTGCCCCTACATTTGTCTTCTCTCACAGAACTAGATGCGTGAACAAGAACTATGTTAGGACCTTCAGCTCCTGAAACTGACTTTTCCCTCCCATTTGTGAAGACTTGGATGTTCAGGCCTTGGCTCATGATGCTGCATGTAGCTGCCCTAAATCAGGATTTCCTATTAGTAAAACTTGTCATTCAGCCAGTACCCACAGGACCACAGGGATGCTATGAGACAAGAAATATCAACACATGGAATGGCTGAATGCATATCAGTACACCTGCTGCTATCACTGCAGCCCACAGTGGGCAAATGAACTTAATTCTTTGCTTTCTGTGTGCCTACAAATAGCTAACTTTTTAAAAGATGCACTATACCTAAATGTCAGATGAATATGCTGTAGGGAGACTATATATTATGGCAGGAACAAAGAAAGATCTCATGCTGAATCAAATCAATACCTACACCAAAAATCACTCCTTATCTCCAAATTTTGAAAGAACTTACAGTTGGAGGCAAATACTACATCTTCCAACATCTGACTTGTTTGTAATGCACACCAAAATCTTCGTAACTGGAGCTCTACAGCTGCAAAACTTTACAAGATTATTACATGATTACAAAATGATTGACAACAGTTGTAGCTTAATGACAGTGATACCAAGCTGTCAGTGCAGGCTGCAGACCAAATGCTCACCCAGTTCAGTTCCTTTATTGGCATTTTGGCACTGCAGCCAGACTGACATCTGGTCTGGCTGGTGCTTTGTAGCACATAAGGAAGCTTTGAGTGGGACCAGCCCAACTTGAGCAGGGACACTCCTCATCCCGAGGGGAAGCATGTTGTTGCACTTCTGTATTTCAGTTGAGTTCTTCTTGCTCTACTAGCTCTGGGGAGGTTTTATCACCTGAGAGAAAGACACCCCAGCTTGTGACATACAATTATTTACAGTGGTAGCTTACCATGGCTGCAGCCAGACACAGGCAAACATGGCTTAGATCCATTGTTTGCTTGTCAGCCCTGGGCAAATTAGGTCTGAAGCATGCCTACAAGTGTTCTCTGACTCTGTAAATAAGAAGCTCATTTCCAGCTCTTACCAAACCAAAGAAGCAGGAAGACTGAAGTTAACATTTATTTTTGCACATATCTGCAGAAGGAACTTGTCCTTTCAATTTAGCAAACTTGCCTGCATTTCAGTGTCGTTTTATAGAAGACAGTACATAGCTTGTATCCTATATGTTGCTACTATCAAGCAAATTTGAATTTTTCAAGTAGGATGCCCTACTGCATGTTACCATGTATTTCAAGATATATTGAGAATGTTCCCATCGTTCATTACGTAATGCCATCAGTAAAACCAAATCTTTCTAGGCAAACAACTGCTGTCTATATTGTAGTATACATTGATTAAATACGTGATTTAGAAAATTAAATGGGCAATGAAACAATAAATAGCTACTTTCTAGGATACTTTCAGTAGTCAATGTTATTCTGTCTTGTTTTAACTTAGTTACAAATCTAGAAGACACAAAATTGCAATTTCACTTGATTAGTATATCCTATTAGATGTTAATGAAGACATTTTTTCATCATTATTTATGGGATGCGACTATAGACATCAGGTATGATCCACAAAACAACCTCTGTGACATGATATGCTCATAGCTGAGTGAAGTTTAATTATAGAATATTGCTTTTTTCCAACTATAGAAGCAAGCCTAAGTTGGCTTTCCTTCATAGGAGAAAGCTACATACCACTGTCAAGATCCACCCTCCTGCCCCGCTTTGGTTGTATCTCCGTACCAGGTGCTCAGTTCTCTCCTATGCTGTACCCTTTCAAAAGTGAATACAAAGGTTCTCTTCCCCCTCTACTCTGTCCTGGTGAGGCCTCATCTGGAGTACTGTGTCCAGTTCTGGGCTACCCAGGTCAAGAGGGACATGGAGCTACTGGAAAGAGTCCAGCACAGGGCCACTAAGATGATGAAGGGATTGGAGCATCTCCCATATGAGGAGAGGCTGAGGGAGCTGGGTCTATTTAGCTTGGAGAAGAGGAGGCTGGGGGGGGATCTCATTAATGCTTATAAATATCTTAAGGGCGGGTGTCAGGAAGATGGGGCCAGACTCTTCTCGGTGGTGTCCAGTGACAGGACAAGGGGCAATGGGCAGAAACTGGAACACAGGAGGTTCAATCTTAACATAAGAAAACACTTCTTTACTGTGAGGGTGACAGAGTGCTGGAACAGGCTTCCCAGAGAGGTTGTGGAGTCTCCATCTCTGGAGACATTTAAAACCCTTCTGGACATGTTCCTGTGTGATCTACTCTAGAATCCTGCTTTAGCAGGGAGCTTGGACTAGATGATTTTTGGAGGTCCCTTCCAACCCCATTCTGTGAATACCAGGTGCCCATATGTGGCATATGGGAGGAGAGGAGATACACCAAGCCATGACAGTGTTCCCAACTTATAGAGATGTTTGCGAGGAGAGCACATAGTTCCTTTTGCATTCCTTGAGCCGAAGCACGAAACAGAGCTGACTGTGCAGCTACCATGCCTACAGCCTGATTCTCCACTCCATTCCACATGTCATGGTTGTGCAACAGAAATCAATGAAGTTACACAGCCAGAAAATTGGTGAAACAGAGACTGGTCCTCACGCCCTGAAGGGACTTCAGTTCATTGGTGGGAGAAACTATCCTTGTACATACATTTCTCAATCTGGCTCCATCTATGTCAATTAGATGTATTGCTTTTGACTTCAAGGGATTCTAGTCACATTTGTGTACTGTTTGGAACGTGCTCTGGAAACTTTTCAAGAGAAAGGTCTTTCCGTCAGGTAGAACTTAAAAACTTATGCACACTAATGATGCAAGGTATTTAAACAAAGTTAGCAATATTTGAAGACAAAAGGTATTTAAGTATTGTAATGCAGAACAGCAGGTTTCTGATAAATAGGTTTTTTTATATGTCTATAATTAATTCTCTACATCTGACAGAAATAAGATGATCCTCCATGGATGTACATTTAATCAAAGGTTGACAATTTACACAAGGTAAACTTTAAGCTGTGTGCAAATTTACACACCGTCTTTTCAAAAAATCCATTAATTCACATGAAACAGATGTCATACAGTGAACTGCAGTTTACCAGCAGAGAGTGGGAAACAACAAAATGACTAGTGACTGACACAGTGAACTTCGCTTGCAGTCTCACTAAACAATCACTGCTGGTGCCTGTTAAATAAAGGACATTAAATAAATAAATACAACATAATATAGGCAAGATGCTAACCTCTCCCTCCAGTTAAAGTTGGTTTCAATGTTTTCAAGTTTCATACTGACGCAATGAAAAAGTTAAGAAACTGTGGATTAATTTTTTCACACAGAATAGGAAATGCCATGTAACATGAATCAAGAAATGGATTATAAGCGTTGTTTTCCCTCTTGCCTCAAAATAGAGATCATGTGACATTATCAGGTATGAAATCTCAACCTGGGAGCTCAGATAACTGAGGAACACAGCATAGGAGTAACATTAGCAATGCATAGTGTGTTTTACCCTAAAAACAAAAGATTTTTTTTTTTTTTAAAAAAGAGACTTTAAATATTTTGCAACAAAAACTAAAAAAAAAAAAAAAAAAAAAAAAAGACAGGTTGATGTAGAATAAGATTAAGCTTTGGGTTATGAAAGGGTTTGAGAAATTAGACAATAGGTAGAGCACGCATTGC
Organism: Podargus strigoides; assembly: GCA_028020825.1. Taxonomy (NCBI): domain Eukaryota; kingdom Metazoa; phylum Chordata; class Aves; order Caprimulgiformes; family Podargidae; genus Podargus; species Podargus strigoides. The sequence continues at coordinate 60,113,113 of CM051620.1, forward strand.
TTTTTTACAGTGAATAAAGGAGAGAACTAAGAACAAAACCACAGTGTTTTTCATTATGCCATTATTTGAGATTCCTCCTAAAAGACAAATCAGTCCTGCTCAAAGAAAGATAGAGGGTTTTTTCCTTCTGAAAAAAACCTGTTAGAATAGTACCATAATTCTTTTAAGTATGGAAATACGCTAATGAGGATGTGTGCTAACTATGCCAAAAAGCTTTCCATGATTTCCAAAAATAATTGTTTCGCTAGCACGAGAGTTTTTAAATGAATCTGGGTCCTACAGCATTCTAATTTTGGGGTAAGAGGAATCCTTCAATGCTGAAATATAAACCTTTGATGAGGCCTCATTATACCTTTACAAAGTATTAGTGTATACTTCTGTGTATTAAACAAGATTTATAAGCATATAGAGAACATTATGTGATTTTTCTACACTCACCTCATTTAAAGATGTTATCTAAAGATCTCTCCTGTCCGAAATAATCAAAATATCATTTTCCAAAGGTGCCTAAGGTTGAGAAGATTACTTCAATAGAAACTGACTGTTCAGATGCCTGCCTGCCAAAGTTTTATCCCCTATTAGCCATGTCCAGCCTGAAGCAAAGTTAGACCTAAGATAAAAATATTGACAAATTAAAATGGCTTTTGAGTAGGAAGTGAGTCTTTTTTTTTTTTTCAAGTGTATATATATTTTGCAAGAGCCCAGCATATTTCAAAAATTACCAGAAACAAATATTTAACAGCTATGACCACTAACCACAGCAATTTGTTTACACTTTTCAGGAGGACAGTGCATCTGCTGAACAGTACAAGTAGTTTACAGGCATGCTGAAAATACACCAGAGTGCAATACATGTGGAAAGAAGCCACGTTCACTTACACAAATTAGCATGTATTACTGCTAGATTTTCTTCTTTTTTTTTTTTTCTGGTGGGATGCTGGTTTGCACAGCAGCATACATTTTTTTGGGTACCAAGTGCTCTCTGCTTCCATTGACTTGAGCAGCAGCAGCACAGGCTGCACATTCTGAAGGACAGTTCAGTGTAGGTCTGAGTGCCTAGTGAAATTACTGGCTTCATCTAACAAAGCACAGCCACTTCACATTCTGTTTCTAGACGCATCATGGTGATGCACAGACCTTGCTAAAGGGAGAATTATATAGCAACACTCTTTACAGTTAAAGAAACTCAGAGGAAAATATAGTTCTCTGCAGCAAATTGGGCTCCTATTTCATTGCAATTCTTCCACTAACTGATTTAACTAAAAATAACATCATTTTACTAAAAATAAGGTGTTATTAAATTAGATATAGTGTGGTTCTTTCAATACATCTTTACACATCTCTTTCTATTCTGCTTCACAAATAAAAGAAGAGATTTTGATTAATTTTAAGAAATGCAGTTAATGAGATAGCTTTTCACCTCTGTCACAAAGGAATGACGACCAACAGGTTGCGGCTGAGCTCGCACTGTAACCTCTCACCCTTGCACACCACCTCAGGGAACTGTTCATCATTACAATCACTTCCCTCCTTCAAGCAAGAAGGGAGATCAGAGCCAGCATGCCACAGGGAGTCCACCAAGCACCCAGGCCTGAATAAACACAATATCTCTCCTGAGGGTGTGGAACTGGTTTGTCACACACTGGGCATGAAGCCACTTTTCAGACAAGGGCAAAGAGGACAGTCCACTTTCATGTCTGACGCTATTCTATTAGCTGGAAGGATAACAGGTTGTGTAGGTTTCAGTGTCAGTTTTGACAAAGCAAAAGGATTCAAATTTCTCTACTGTAATAGAGCACATGCTGGCTTGTTAGGAATGCTGAAGAAGTGCCAATGACCTGACGAAGTCCATCACTTGTGCTAGGAAATGCACCCTTGTCAATGCTGGGACTTTTTCACAGGTGCACAAATTCCAGTCAAGTTTATGGGCAGAGAATTGCTGTGCACCAACCGGCTCTGTACTCACATGAAAGAAAACCACAATAAAAACTAAACTTTCTGATACAATTCACAGAACTTCTGAAAGCTCTAATTCCACTGTGGAATAAAACCAAATTAAAAACCCGTGAAAATGTTCAGAACATGGTATAATGCCAATCTGCCCTACTCTTTAAACTCTGTGCAATGGTTCCAGCTTTTGGAAAGTATATGCATCCCAGCTTCCTTCCACTGCCATAATTGTTTTGTTTTCACAGAACATCTCTCTTTATTTCCTTCTAAACAAAGCATTCCTATTCAAAACACTGATTAACACTCTTCTTTTAAATAAAAAAGCACTACTCTACCTTGAAGTGATCCAGTGTTTTATCTTGTAGACCTATCACCCACCTCATTCTTTGAGTTTCTTTGCTCTGAGGCAGCGGTGGTTTCAGGTTGAAGTACATAGATAAACTGCCTGAGCATAATGATGCTACCACTGTAAAAGATGGGCAGACAATATCATCACCTGAGCACCAGCACTGTAGCAAGGACCACACTCACTACACTGTAATGAGGAGACTGGGTTGCAGAAGATGATTTCATGAGCTTAAGTTTTGAATGCTTACTGGATTGGAAATACTACAGTAATGTTACCAAAAGTAAACAAACTTTATTAATGTGCTGTTAATAAGCATTTTTATACTCTCCATGCATCCTCACAATCAGTTATCACTTGCACTATCCTAGGGACATAGACTGGTGTGGACTCAGCAGGAATTAGTCTTGATTGCCCCACCATACATCACCTATGTTAGCTTTTCCTTAAAAGGCTCCTACTTAGAAACTGCTGCTTTATAGTTCAACTTAGATCCTGCTGTTTTATAATTCAGATGTAGCACACAAGTGTTTGGTTTTACTTCAAGATATGTTTTACAGAATCATACTTAAAACCAGCATTCACTTTTATTGAAATCACTCACATTTTAAGTTTTGAGTGGGAAAAAAAAAAACCAACAACATTTCTACAGTGCTGAAATACAATCTTTTTCTATGCAGGGGGAAGGAAAAAAAAAAGAAAGAAAGAAAAGAAATGAAATGTTGTTCCACAAAAAAGACTTAGTATTTAACTGTGTTCTTCATTTTTTCCTTAGTGTAAGTATAGCGTACATCCCTTTCCTTTCAGTATACAGTAGGGTATTTTGTACAACTTAAATATTATTGAAGCCCTTTGTTCTTTTTACAGATATGAGACACTGGTCCCTAGTTTCAAGGATGGCCTTCACTAAAGGGAGTTAGGAGTTGTGAAAAGAATCAGTGGGCTATGGTCACATTTCACATTGTCTTCTTCACGGCACTTCAGCCAATCCATTTGAGATCCTAAACGCTTTTATCCATGGCTTGATGAAAGTCAGCTCAATATTTACCAGGATCTGCAAAAGAAAGGTACTGGCTCTGCCTCTGCTGGTCCATTGAGGCACAGCTGGGCCATGAATCACAGAAGCTGAGCTACAACTGGTCCCAGGAACCACATGCTGCAACTCTCTGTTCTTCTAGTGCCACCTAATTCTCTGCCAAGAAAAAGCCAGTTGAGGGAAGTCTAAACACCTTCTGCTATTTCTGGCACAGGGAAGGACTACAAGGCATTGTTGCATTCATCTGCATTTTCAGCACAGAACAGTTTGTTGTTTATTCTGTGTGAAGCATCAGATTTCCCCATGTGAAAGGCAGAAATACATGCGTAGCCACAGACATCCTTTTAGATTAGGCAAAGTAAAACAAAATCACAATAAGAACTCCAAGAGGAATCATGCTGGGTCACATCTCTTACAGTTGTCTAGAATGAGCTGATGACAGAGTGGCTGCATGTCTGCTGTCAGCAGGATAATTACCACAGAAAATTTTGTAAAAATAAAGATAAAAATTAACAATTACAGTAACACTGATGAATTCATTAGTCCCTTACCTATACATTATACCTGCGGAGCGCTGAGGTACTTGATGAAGGCACTGCCACCACCAGAAAGATTTTCTAGCTGAAATAAAGCATGAATTAAAGAATTCATGAGATGCGATACAAATATGAAGGTGTGTCTAGCACTGACATTGCTTTTAGTAACTCTTGTAACTTCACCAAATTTATTACTCTATTTCAGCTCCCAGAAATTTCTGAGTGACTCGGTGGGTACCTGCTTCTTAGTTTTATTGCATTAACATGTTTTACAAAAGCTTGTTTTCCAAAATCCTGATCTTCTACCCAAAGCACTGATATAGGGCCTCTTACATTACATTAATCTTCATAGTCTCCAGTTAGTACATCCTATTCTACAGGTTCAAAATTAAACATTCAACATCCATTCTAGTTTCCTGCCTAAGAAACCACAAAGAAATCCTTGGAGACTTTAAGTCCCCAATATCCTACTTAAATCCAAAGGAGCTTATATTTAACTTCTTTAAACATCTACATATCATACATGTGCAATGCATGTTTTGTACATATGTGTTTGCAGTAAACAAAAGGAGTCAGCTCAACATACAAACTACTTATATACAGAAATATATTTTATTGCTACTTTCTATTTATTAAGCCATATTCATGAAACTCCTGAGCCTAAAAAGAGCTAGTCTGGACCTCATGTAGATACAGCTGAGCCAAAATCCATTCAACCACTTCACGCCTCTGTCATTTCTCCCTTCATTGGCATTCATTGACACAAAAACAGGGAGGATTTATCCAAGCAAAGTGGCTTATTACGTATTGCACCATCTTTATTAATATAGCATTATGTGTCTCTCAGCTATAGAGAACTGACAATGCGAAAGATGTCAAGAGCTTATCAAAATGTGCATGTAAGTATGTGGCCCAATATTCAAGGTGAATATACTACAGACCAAACTGCAGAAGGGTCATTTATCAGCTGCTAAGCAGGAACAAAAGGGAAATAGCCTTAATTTCCCAAACACTCAGAGGTATTTAGATCATTCCTGTGCCCTTTAGCTAATTAATTAGGCATCACTTCAGAATGAGAAATCCTCAATATGGTACAAAGGTATCTGACTGTAAACAGAGCCATCTACAGCACCTCCATTTGTACAAAAGTCCTAACAATAAAAAGACAAATAAGGAGAGGTTTCTATCAGAGGCATCCAGAGCTTAAGGGAAATCACTCCATAAGGACCACAGGTACTTCAAACTCAAGAGAAAGAATTCTAAACAAGAAATACCAAGACAAATACAAAGGCATCTTTTTCTCAAATGTAAGAGGAGGACTGCATCTTACATTTGTCTGACTTGTAGCTGTTTAAAAATGTCTAAATAAAAATCAGACCTCAGTCAGAGTGACATAGTGAAGGCATGACATCAAAGCATGATCACAATCCAACATGGATTTAAATGAAACCAACAGTTGTGAATTTTCACAAGGGCAACAGATCAGGATAAACCAAAGTGGTGTTCCAGCAACTGCCTTGGCACACCATTTCTGAAAACTGTTCCCATGCAGCCACTGATATGTACCAAGAACACTTCAGAGTCTGCAAAGGATCACTTTTCGGAGTGTATTACCGGCTATGAGGTAGGACTCACTTCAACAAGTGCAAACTGGCAAGCTCCTTGCCCGTGTGCTGACCAAGGGGCTAACACTCTCCATCTCTGCTCAAAGCCTTATGTATTTAGCAACAGATATCTGCAAACAGGACATGGAGAACATGCTGAATCTCTTTTCTACTTTCCACCTTTCTCTGCTTCTCCAGGAGACCAGGGAAGCAAGCGCTGGAGCTCTGGCAAAACATACATTATTACAAGAAACGTACAACTGTTACAAGCCACATTGAAACAAAAGAGTAAATACCCAACTAAATACACCATTCTTCATCCAGGTTTAACTCTACAACTGTATCAAAACAGAATTAGTTGCTCCTGAAACAGAACTGAAAAGATTTCCCAGAAACATGAACAGATTTTTGGATTTCAGATCTTTCTTCCACTTTTTCTTTACTGAATAATGCATTTTAATGCCACTGAGTGAGAAGCCTCACCAAGCGCTTCTTACATGGAACTGAAATCCCAGATTGTATCCTATTGTACACTGGGTAACGCTTTTGTCTGAGCTACAGTCAGTAATAATTAGAAATTAATAGCTGAAGGCACATATTTTGAGAAACCTATCAAGTTTTTTTAAATCTTGGAATTAAAGTTCAAACACTTTCTATCAGGCAAAGAGTATATGCATTCTAGGAAAACTCAGTCATTAATGTAACATTTCGTTTTTTTATGGTCAGCAGTATACTAATTAAAGTCAGCATGAAATTTGGACGTGACCTAGTAGATTTCTTTCTGCTCTGATAGTTATCTTTTATAGTGTCAAGTGGCAAATAAAGATGCATGCAATTTAAAAAAAAAAAAAAAAAATTCCTAAACTCTCTTTGTTTTTACTGAGTCTGCCTGGGATGGAGTTAACTTTCTTCATAGCAGCCTGTACAGTGCTATGCTTTGCATCTGTGGCTACAGCAGTGCTAGTGCCACACCAATGTTTTGGCTGTTGCTGAACAGTACTCACACACCACCAAGGCTTTCTCTCCAACCTCACACACACAGAGGCCAGTAGGCCAGGGGTGGACAAGAGGCTGGGATGGGACACAGCTGGGACAGCTGACCACAACTGACCAAAGGGATATTCCATACCTTATGATATTGTGCTCAGCAATAAAAGCTCAGGGAAATGGTCAGGATGCAGGAACATTCGTTATAGATTTTGTCCTCCCAGTAAATCGTTATGCATATTTGAGAAAGGAGTGAAAGAAAGGGAGGGTGGGTGTTTTGCTTGCTGGCTGGGGTCAATTACCATATAGCTCTTTCTGAATATTTTCTGTAGCTGACTATCTCCCTTGCCTTCTGTGCATTTCATTCACTGCATCCAAATCACCACTTAACTGATCTGGCAAGAGCAATCCCCTGCATAACTTCTCTGGTTGAAAACAGGTCACTTCTGATTTCAAGCTGATCTTGGTAACAAAACAAAGAAATCAAAATCTCAAAACAAAAACTAAGCAAATAATGTGAAGTAAAGAGTTAATTCAATTTGATATATATTTATAGATAAAATGTTTTCCAAATATTGAGCTTTGAGGGTTGTAATTTTTAAACAAATAATAAATGAGAAAAATCATGTGTTTCTATTGAGGGCACCAAAATCACCCTCCAATTTTGGTGCAAATTGATCAATATTTGCTAGAACAGTATGAAGAACTACTGAACAATTTCAGGAAACTGTTAGTTTACACAGACAAGGCTTTTGCAGTACAACTGTTTAATATTCCAGAAATACTCATCCAGTGATAATTCTGTTTAAACATTTACATAATTGAGGCCCCAGCTTCATCAGAGCCTGCTACTTTGGGAAACAAAGCTTCTCAGATTATAGTAGTCTGCTTCTGCCCTACATCCCTGTTGAACAGGGACATCATCTTTCTTTACTGATAAGGCACCAAGGTAACTAGGCAAGACCTTGCATTCCATTGCCCAGCTTAGTCTTCTAACCTTGCAAATTTGATAGGCAGCAACCAATTTCCATGTGTATACAAGCAAACATAGGGGGAAGAGATCATTCTGCCCATATTTAAACAGGATGCATGAAATATTGAGTTAACGCTAATTGAAGGCAAGTCTTAAAATGCTTCGAAACCCCAAGTCTTCCACCTTAACACCTGCAAGTAACCTGTTATTTCCCAGTACCACACAACCCTAATACCAGTGAAAAACCAGTACCTTTTTTTCAATAGCCAAAAGTACAAATCTTCACAGAAAGAGGTGGCCATTATTACAAAGTACTCATGGAAAGGAAATAAGTGGGTTTGAAAGTATTTTTACACTGAACATGTAATTATTATTGAGGAAAACTGGCAACTGTTCCTTTGAAAGCAAAGTGATGTATCAGAAAAGGAGTTGTGCAAAACAAATGAAGGCAAGATCATTCTGATTTGGTCAGTCTTTGACAATTGTGTCTCAGTTTTCTTGCTTTATACTTCAAGTCTCAAGGCCTGAACAAAGATCAAGGAAACCTATTTAATGTGTCCCCATCAGAGAAAGACTGTAGAATAGCTACAGAATTACTTGTGAATAACATTGCACTTTATTATTGCCTTTCGGTATGTAGCACGCCATGCTAAATCACACATATGAGCAATAAAGTTAATTCAATATCCATGAAAAAAAAAGAAAGGTAATTCATTATGCTGACTACAAACTGTCTGGGGTGATGGTGGCAGGACAATCAATGAAAATCATGGTTATTTGATTATATGCACAGGTTTAACTGCTGACACAAACAAGTGTACTCTTCAAAGTCAGGAGTACAAAAGGCTTCCATGAATCCCCTGAATTCTTTCTTTTAGTGGCTAATAACAATGAAAGCAACACTAACTGCCTGGCTACATATACAATATAAAGTAACAACCTGCAAACACTAACATTTCAAGAGCAAAGAAATTGTTTCCCATATCTGTTTACTAGCAAAGAACACCAAAAATTAAAATGACAAAGATCTTCATATAACTGGACTGTCTTACATTTGATGGCAGCAGCTTCCACTGTTACCATATTTTCAACACTTCTCAGAAGCAAAGAGGACAGTGGTAGCCTAACGTACTATATATGGGACAGAAACAAATAAAACACACTTGTCTTTTACATCCATTTATTGCTGCAGTAATGTCAGAGAGGACACCACACAAAAATGACGCTGCACGATCTCCTCCAGGAAAAAAACGTAATAATGCCATAGGAAAGCTTGTTCACAGTGTATCATTCACAGCTCGGTTATTCTTAGAGCCTGCAAACATCACTCATTCAGGCATTACAGAAGTGCATAGCTGGAATCTGATTCAGCTGGTGAATGATGGAAGGGAATATTAACACCTATATGGCTTTTTCCCCAGTGAAAAAGGTTCTTCATCCTAAAAATAGTCCACTCTCTTCCAGCATATCTACTCCTGCTTAGAGAAAAGAGTGTCAAATTGAAATGTCTGCAGCCTAATCATCTCTCATCTTCTATCTTAGTCTTACAAGGACAACTGCAGCAGAGAGACGAAGACAAAGACCAGGAGAATGTAGACAAAAAAAACCCAAACTGTGCTTTTATCAAATATTACTCCTCTTCCCTCATATTTCAAGTGGAAAATACTTGAAAGCTCACACTAATAAAAGAATAAATATTTGCCTGAAAGTACAGTGTTGAGGGGACAAATATTGCTTTGGCTTCTTCCTAACGTCTGCTCTGAAAACAGTGATAGGGACTGCTTACTAAGGAGCAGTCATCATTTTGCAAGCAGAGACAAGCAAAGACATTAAAAAGGTTACATTTGAGGCTGGGCCCTTTTGGAAGAATAAAACCATTATCTGACAAAAAAACTCAGCATCTCATTCACATTCCCTAATGTTTTGTACCAAATTCTGAAATAGCTTCACTGCCATTAAAATCTGAATAAAATCATATTAAGCTGTAGAAATATTTTTGCACTGACTTCAGGTCAGTAGAAGAGCTTAGAAAGTGAAGAAGCCATGCAGAACAGTTGTGGACAGAGAATTTTCTGTTAATAAATAATACTGCAGTGTTGTGAGTTTGTGGGGTTTGGAGTGTTCCTAGCCAAGCAACTGAGAACTCACAAATGCCTTGGTCAAACTAACAGGACTTCTAAGCTAAACTGGTTCTGGTCTAAAACCCTGACTAAGCTCTTGCTTCTTAGGGTCCTTGGGTTTAATTCTTTGCACACTGTACATTTAGTGGCTCAGATTAGCTAACAGATTGCTGTTTTGTTCTGGTTTTAAAACACTCTGGAGTTGCAATGAGAACTAATTAGAACATTTCCAGTGAAACAGGTCAAAGTTCTCATCTGGAAGATATCCAAGATGCAAAGGGATCAGATTCCAGCTAAGGTGATCAAGATTTAAATCTTGGCCTTTCAAAAGTGAAAATGGGGAACTTCTGTGCAATTTTGTGGTGCAGTAGCATCAACACATTCCAGAAAAAAGCCAAACTGATGAGAAACAGAATTGTTCTCTCTGGTCACTTTGAGTAAAATACTCAAGATACTCAACACCCTGCAGCATATAACACTGTACTTTGTTATCATAACTTTTAGGAAAACAAAAAGAACCTACTTTATCATTACTTTGCCACTATTTTTCACTACAAGTATACAAAGTTTCCTTCAATAGCTCTTACCTTCTCAGAGCTTAGACAGTATTTTTAAGTAGAACCTCCAGACCGGCATTACATTATCTCACTTGAAAGTATGACACCAGCATGTTCTGAGGATACAGAAGTAGAGATGGGCTCACACTAGCACACAGGTGTTCTTATGCTAGAGACATCACCGGACTTATGTTCTGTAACAAAATACGTATGAAAGGAAGTACTAACTTGGGATCTGTTTCTTCCTGCTTTACCAAGTTATCTCCCTTTATAATTTGCACAAAACTTATTATGGGCTTTTTGAAGTAAAAGGTTTTGAATCAGGTCTTATGGGCTTTGCCATATATCTATTTCTTCAGACTAACTCCATGTTAGCCCAGTCACCACTTAAGCATAATTACCTAATGATCTAGAAGAGTATCAACTATATGCAATAAAAGCACAACCATAAGAAATATTATGTCATTCTAAACACAAATCAAATGCCAGCCTACAGTGCTGGAAGGGTATGTATAAGAAATAGAAGAATTATATATTCCTTAAAAAATTACTGGCCTAATTTATTAAATCCTCCAGATGTATTTCACAGACCTTGCCTGTCCCTAATCACCTCTTTTTATGTTCCTTAATGTAAAAATTCCAGATAGGCAAAGCTTCCTCCACAGTTTATGATGGGGACACTGGAGAGGCTTTTGTACTTCATGTAAGAAACCACATTCCATGAAACATTTGAAATCTTAGAGAGGCACTTACATTTGAAAATCAAACTTGAAGTCTGGAGATCAAAGAAAGCAATGAGAACATATGACAGACTCTTTGCCACATTCAGTGATATTACTATGTTATGTGATTAAGAAAAATGGTGTATTCTGACATCACAGGTATTTTACAACACACCACACCCTGCAAATGGTTTACAAAGCTGCGTTTAGAAAAACTCCACAGGTTTTGCAACTTTTTTTGAAATTATGCCAGACTTGGAAAATAGAACAGGGAAGGAAAAAGGATTCTTCCTCCTGATCCCTAAATCTAGTACAACAGGTTAACACACCAGTGCACACCCATCAGTCCCCCAAGCAAACTCATCTCTACTAAGAGACAAGTTCAAAGCTTCACAAAAAGATCTGTCACTATTATCCTTCCCATCACCATGCCTGAAGGTGAGGGACCCTCACTAGCTAAATACAGGCATTAGGACCCTTACCATGATACCTTTATTCCATTACTGCCCTGTTAATATGATGAACACATAGACACATCAGAGCTGAGGTGAGGATTTCACTGCTTTTCACCTCTTATTTCCCCTCAATCCCTCACTTTCTCAGAATATTGTCACTGCTGGCAAGACTCTCTTGTTTTGCAGTTTCTACTACACGTATATTTCATTAAATGTTTATATATTCTCAGACTTTTATTCTCTTTTTTTGCACTTATTGATTTAAATCCCCCTCCACTATTATTGTCTTCTCTTAACTGAGTTATTGGCGTGAAGTATTTTAAATTCATCTGTGTGGAAGACAGACACAGACAAAGCAAACTGCATTGCTTAAAAGGTTTCTTTTAATAGTTCAATATAGTCACAAATTAATTTTCTGCAAAATAAAATATGAAAAACCTCCACTATAAATAAAGTTCCTGTGAAGAGTCATCTTATTCCACTGAAAATATCATCTTCAGAAGTTAAAAATAAAGAGTCTTTCAAGAAAAATAGTCTAAGTGAGGGTAAAACTTCCCCCTCTCGTGTATTTGTGAAGTTTAAAATTTCCCTGTAGGTTTAAATTGCTTCCCACCTCCTCTTTTCTTTTTCAGCCAGAAAACCAACAGCACTGGGGTCCCAGTGATGAAGAATGACTCAGACGCAAGTGCTGAGTCACAATCACACTGAATACACTCTTACATCTTGATGGAACATCAAATTCAATAGCTTTGCTTAGTCATTTGAGTTTGCTGTAATTCCTATGATTCACTCAATTCCAAAACTTTGATTTCTGATTTCTGACTTGTGCTCACAATATAAGAGTTATACAACTGAATATAACTCAAAGCTGAATTTTGCAAGCCACCACTAATCCTAAATCAGATCCCAAGCTTCAGACACAAGGTATGTCACTTATCAAATCCAAGAGGCCAATATGCCACAGTGCACACTGGTTTCATTTGGGACTGCTGATCTCCCACTCCTTGGACACCTATGGAGAACGCCAGCTGGCATCTGAAGATACATGCATTAGGACTTCATCCCGTCCTGTCTCATGTCAGCAACAACCTACCATCAGCTTAAAAGCCTGACCCTTCTCTAGATGGGTTCCTCAGCCTGACAAGGTCAGACCCAAGAAGCGAGTGTTCAGCAGTTTGCTCAGAGGATAACGTATTTGACCGTGATTAAACAAACCAATGTTGGAGCAACACATTTCCAACTCCTTTCAGTTTGTTACCTTTTGTCCTGTCTGGAGGTAGTTAATGCCAAATTACTTTTCCCAACTGTTTATCTGTTCATCCAATTATTCATATACAGAAGAAGCGGAGTTTGGTCAGAACTCAACTAAGGTAATTAATAAATGTATTTCTTTTTACAGCAATGTTTTATCTAATTACTCCTAGCATTTCAGTCATAAGTACTGAGTACTCCTCTAAAAGGCTGCAGGCAGGTTAGCATGGGGGGATGAAGGAAACTCATCACTGACACAGGGAAAGGCAGACACCATAAATACATTTCTGATGACTACTGCAATGTAATACCTACAGGAGGTAATTATCACCATACTGTTATTTATTCTTCTGTCTTCAGGCACAGTTGTGTTTCCTCATTGTCCATTTCTGCAGTAGCTGCACTTAAAAATTTTATGCTGGCTTAGTGGTTAATAAGTCTGTTGTGCTGAAGGTATCCTTTTAGTTAAGTAGATCTGGAAAATTTTCACTGATATAAAGATACGGTGAGTAAAGTAGAGGTAAACTCTGTGGGTATCTCAGATACAGTTCACACTCGGATATAGTTCACAGAAATTCTACAAAAAGGGTTGGATGTCTTTACCCTTGCTGAAGGATAACTACAGCTTTGAAGCTTCTTTGACCAGCTATTATGATCTTAGCAATATTCAATAATAGCATGGAAAAACAAAAAAACAAAAAGCCAACTGAAAAACATTTGCCCTTTGGTCATAATAAATTAAGTTGTACGCCGTATGTTTTCCATAGGCTGCAGGTTCCCAAGTCCTCCTCCAGACACTTACACAATGACACTACTTTTTTTTTTTAATCCTAGACAACTTTAGTTACAGGCCATTTTCTATGAAGTGTTGTCCCTCTCCATTATGCATATGCAGTGTAAGTAAATTGAGGACCTATCCTGATCCCAGCGAATAGCCTAAAGAACTCAGCAAGAACTGCCGTTCCCATAGGCACCTCAGATTCAGCAAGCTATCCTGACACTATTTTATCAATCACCTTTATCCAAAACTACCACCTTCTTTGTGTATAAAGACAAAAAACACCCCACCCAAAAGATATGCACTTGTATTTCTAATCATCAGTGCCAGAAACTGTGGGACAACCAGTATCTTCCTTCTTTTCAGAGCTTTGATGTAACAAGTGTTGTAAAGCTGCTACCGATATTAAAACTGTCAGGACCCCAGCCAAAGAGAAAAACAAAGGCAGAAGACCAGGACAAAAGTAGTAAATACTATACCTATAACATACTTTTATGAGGCTTCTGCTTATTTATTCAAACTGTAAAAAGACACCTTCTAAAATACTCAAATCCTGTTTTTAACAGGGCTGTCTACTCATGCAGCTCAGTGACCTTGGTACACAGTAAAAGCCAATACAGTTACCGAAGACTGATTTTAAGAACATTCTGGAAGGAGTCCAAAGCAGCTTTTCATTCTGCAGTCTCTGCATCAAAGACAACATCCTAATACAGAGAAAGGAAGACAGACTGTAGCTGCTCTTGAACCTGGCGTAAGAAGTTTGTGATGGTAGCCGCAAACTGCACACCCTACCTACCTACCACTTACCATGGCTACAAGCCATGGACTAGCAAGGAACTACAACATTTTTATTCTTGCATCAAATAGTGCAATGCTTGTTTAAATACAAATTTTTTTAGAAGAATTTTACATAAGAACTGTGGGGGTTTGTTCATTATAGGCAAGGGAAAGTGCTGCAATGCTGCTGGTTTACTTTTAAAATCGTTTCCTTACTAATAGTGAATACGCATTAGTTTAAATATACTTAACCAGCCAGCTACCCAAATACATTATTCTACCACTGGATCCATCAAAACAAAACCACCAGAAATAAAAAAAACCTGATAATCTTTGCAATAGCAAAGTGTACCATGTTATTAGTCTATACACAGAAATGAAGATCTTATTCAGAAGACAAATCCTTCCAATGCTTAAATGCTCCATCAGGAGTCTTGGACTGCACCTCTCTGCACACAATTTAAGCTGCTTTCTACAGGATGCCAAGCAAAATATATTCACAGGGACAGAGCATTACTAAAACAAATATCAAAACATGAACAAAACCAGACTTTAACCAATAATTGAACAGAGCCAGTCTAGTATCTCTTTTGTGATAGCGCTGCTCATGATTTCTTTTCACATCTCATTGGAAACTATTTAAACAATGTCCTTTTCATAGCTGTGTTCTCACATGTCTTTCTGTGAAATATTTTTTCATGGCCGAGTGGACTATACTGTTTATTCATGACTGGTGTCATTTGTTCACTGAATGCGCAATGCTTGCAATGAAGCTTGAAGTAAGGAATCTTGCCAACACTATAAAGAATAAAGCCTGGAAAGATCAAGGTTCTGTTAGCAGGGGGAAAAAAACCACAACAAACCCCCCCCAAAAAACAAAAACAAAACAAAAAACTCAAACAAACAAATTAACAAAAATAATTTTAAAAACCCCATTACATCCTTTTAAGGTTTCAGCGTTGGCTTTAGAACAAACTCCTTAAGGAAGATGCATAAAGTGTGCCCTCAGGTCCCTTAAGCAACCCAGCAAGACTTAAGAACAGGTCTAAGAGATGTGACAAATCAAGAACTCATTATGATGATGCTGTCAGGCCCTTCATCAGATGTGTCCATCAAAGGAGAAAAGCCACCTATGAGGCTACAGATAACGTCTAAAATCTATAGCGAACTCTCTTAAAAACTGCCATACTTGCAAGAACACTAAGTACTCGTCATTACTCCTGACAGTTTTCTGTACTGTATTTATTAAAAACAAAAAAAAAAACAAAAAAAAAAACCCCACAAAAAATAAAAAACACCCAATGAAACTAGTTTAAGGGGTAACTTGTATTTTTGAATCAAAGTACAAGTTTAAAGGCTGTATACAGACACCCATTTCTATATGCATGGCCTCTTTATGAGTTATCAAGTTCAGTGTTTTTGGTCATCACACATTGCCTTTTCAAGCTTTCATAGGGCACAAGGAAAAAGACATTTCTTAAGCACAGACAGAACAATGTCTAACCTTGTTAACTGATTGGCAGAACTCTGACAGATATCACATACAGATTAGCAGGTACAAGATCAAAATTAGGAAAAAAAAAAAAGTGAAGATGTTCTTGTTCGAGTAATTACCAAGCACACTGCAGCCAAAACTAACATATCCTTACCTGTCAGTACATCACCTCCCTCAAGTTTCCTGTCAAGAGAGACTTTGCTGCATGCTTCACACATTTGCAGTTTGGCCTGCTTTAACTTACATGGGGAGCAAGTACCACATGAAGGATATTGTGGAAAAATAGACAAGATGTCTCTACTGTCTTATTCTTGAAGTTTCTTGACTGTCTCCTTTCTCTTGAATATATTATGCAGTTAAACTCTTGAATACACTCTAGGCACCACCTAACTCATTTTTACAACAGTGCCCATGAATCCTCCAAGTGCAACCACATTACAAGTTCAGAATGCTTCAAATCTAGTAAATAAAAAGGGTGATTTTCCTCAAACGGTGCTGGGCAGGAGGCAAAGGACTCCAAAACTTGCATCTTCACCATCATGAAATAACTTTTTTCCAGCACTATCTTCAAGATCCTCAGAAAATATCTAACAAACAAAAAACAAACCCAAACCAAAAAAAACCAAACCAAACAAACAGCAAAAGTATCTTTTGTGATAAAGTCCCAGACAGATTCGAACAGTAATCCAGTACTTTTCCCAGTACTGAAGACTCAACAAGAACCAAACAAAAAAAATCCCACTACAAAACAGAAAAAAAAAAAAAAAAAAAAAAAGGAAAAGAAAATAGAAACCCACTATTTTACAGGCTTTCTAAAATTTTGATGTCATAGGGATAGAAGACTGTTCATATTTCTGGCCAAAGTGGAAGCAAGTCGCACAAGGAGAAGTTTGAGGCAATTTTTTTTTTTTTTGCATGAAACATTCACTTCAGTTTTGTACATCCTAAAGAATGAGATATTTATGTAAATTATGAAAATCAATTTGATAAAAAATGTTTATGGGCTAGTTTCAGTTTTTCTAACATCCTAGAAGTAGCCAATGCTGTTATTGCACCCTGTTACTGTTCACAGCACAAACAACAAGAAACTCTTCCAGCCACCACCTAAAGCTCTGGCAGATAGATTTTGTAAACAGGCAGGACAAAACCTGATGTATAGTTTGAAAGCACTAAATTGTCACAGAACGCATCTGTACAACCTCATTTTCAGAGCCTGCACAATATGCAGAGTCTCTGCCATCAGAAAACTTCAGTGGAGCAATAATTGCACCACCACGACAATGGGGTCAATCAGCTGTTCTCACAGCTGCTTTGCAACCTGAAAGAGGATTAATGATGACAATTCTGCTGACAAGGAGACATCACTGGCAGGAAGAAATGTGCCATCATGTTACATTCCAGCTGGGCTCCACAGACAGTGATGCTCCTGTACTTTGTCGTGCCTACAAGGCACTGTTGACTTCTCTGATCCAATTGCTCAACCGGAATAAAAAGGCTGATGGAGGATTTCAGTTATCCAGTTTCTGTTATCCAGTTTGTTATTGAAGCATCTTTTGTGCTATTACTGTTTCTTGTTCCTCCCCTAGATATAACTGTTAGTCTGATAAGTCTGTGCTGTAATTACTAACAAATGGCCTAGTTACAAAAGCTTCTGCCTTACTGCAGTGAGATAGGGGCAAAATATGTCATCTTTATATAGATATTGCTGTAAGCACACCAGTACTGCATATAAGACATTCATATATATTTGATACCTTTTTAGATAAAGTTATACATTGACTTCACATTACTTTCACCTCCATCTTCCCCACTGGATTTTTATTTTTTTCTGCACATCATCTCTCAGTCAGTTACAGCAGGTAGCAAAAGTCTTTCCCCTTTCATGGACAAGTTAAGGTAGTAGGAGCAAGGAAGTTTGGGGCAGAAGTAACTGTTGTCAAAAACAAGCTATCATTTTTTTCAAAGGATAAAACTATCAACTACATTGGGTAAACAAAAATCTGTCACTATCTCATCATGCCCATAACAGATTCAAAGTGCCAGAAAAGTTTCCAGAGATCATCTAGTCTGTCCTGAAACTGGATTATTTCTATCTAAAGCAGTATGCACTGTATGACTAATTCAATCCACTTATAATAAGTAATTATTTAGCACAACTCAGAATTCAGTAACACAGTATAAGTTAGAGAGGAAGGCAGGAAAGCCCCAACAGAAATAAGGGCTTGATATTCTAACTCTGGGATGGGATTAACACTTGCATTTCTGAAGGCTGAACAACAGAGTTGATAGAGGTGAGAGGTATTCTTCTTTCCAAAATATCTCCCAATGTCTTTTTTCCCCCCTTCAGTGCTGCTCCTTTTTCCTCTAACCTGCTCCTTAAAAAACAGAACTTGCCTTTCTGAGGAGATTAAGAGATGCAGTCTGACCACTGAGGACACTTCTGACACTCCAAACCCCCTTTACCTGGAGTGGAAGGAGCTGCTTGGGAACGTGATAAGGAAGACAACCAGAAGCAGCTATTTAAGCATAAAAAAATAAAAAGTTCTGTTAAAATACAGAAGCTCCTCCAGCAAACTTCTTTCATTTTGTAGAAAAGAAAATCCTCAAGGAAAATGAGAAAATCTACTTACTTTAGACTGACCTCAAATTCCTTTTGTTTTTCATTTACAGGAAACAAACTACTATATATAGAATAGAATAATTTTTGGAAAATATGCAGACCTGAAAGATACAAGTGTTCTCTCATAAAGCTGGTGAGCTTTATGAGAGCTCCTCACAAGATTCTCCCTTAGTTTTCCCCATCCCAGTCAAAAACTCTACAGCCAGTGAAGCCACCTGTATTTAGATCAGCTCTGCCACATGCAACCATGTAAGAGGCTCAGTTCACACTAGCTTAGAGCTACACATTAAGCCACTGTAGCTTTCCTCAGTACTGTATATCTATCACACCATTCATCGCAACACAAACAGAAAGCAGGACTGGCTTTGGAGAGGAATCAAACCAGTGGAAACATTCTTACGTAGATGGGGTCCTGCAGATGAATCCATTTTTGTCAGCACCATGAAAAAGGCATTCTCATCGCTGCTAAAGAAGATGGATCCCTCCCCATTTTGTGTTACAGAAGAACCAGCTGTTGAAACTCAACCCATGCCAGTCCAGCCCATCTGCTCAACACTTGATGCAGAAGGGCATACACAGTGAAATACAGAGGGAAAACAGGGGATTCAGACAGTCCATCCTTTGCAGAACAAGGGGCAAGATAAAGATTTGTGTATGTCTCTAGGTCACAAAGCAAGTCAGAATTCACTTCTGATCCTTTCCTTATCACTACCGTCACACAGGTCACTATGTTCTTTGAGAGATTTTGCTGTTCATGCATCCCCAGACTGAAGCAAATCCTCAATAAATGGCACTTGTTATCTGAGGTCCAGATGGCATCCAAGCTTGGAAGAGACCACAGCAAATGCAAACAGGCTTGTCTGTACTCGTTTTCCCAAGACTATCCACGCCTCTCACAAGGATCAGCAGGGTCCTTCCTTTGTGGTAAGTACAATTTGTGGAAATCCATGCAGAGCTCTAGGTCCTGAGCACTCTCTCTCCCAGCTCCTCCTTCGGGCTCTGGCCACAATCCTGCATGCCCCCTGAGGTGCACAAACATCCCTGCAGAGGTGACCCCATTCTCAGGAGACTCTGAGGAGCCAGCTGGATCCACAGGCTGACAGTCCAACCTTTCCCCCTAGAAAGGTGACAAGAAGTACACTTCCCAAGTAATACAAACCCAGATGGCTTTACCTGGAGATGACATTCCTGAAGACACCACCTCACCCAACAGTGAATGACTGCACAAGGTGTCCTGCCATGCAGGGGGTCCCAAGACTTAGTTTGCAGATGAATGCATTACTATAAAAGCATAATCAGATCACACATATTGAATTAACTGTTCCCATTGCCAGGCAGCTTGGTCTAATAGCTCCTAAACAACAAACAGGATTTACTTAAACTTTTTGTTTAGCTTGTCTTTGAAGCTACAAACTAGCTGAGCTACTTTACAAGTATTTGTGGAAACAACGCATTGCTCGCTGTAACTGAGCACTTTAAAGTTCATTTAAAATTGGGTCTTTGCAAATTATGCATAGTACCAGTACCAGAGCTTTTTCTCTCATGTCTCTCTTCTCTCAGCAATCCTGTTTTTTTTTTTAAACTTTACTTCTAAAACATACAGATCATTTTGTAAGCCAAAAGCAATGTATTTTCCTCTCCCTAACCCCAAAGAATTTAGCCTCTATCAGATAAAGAAGGCTCTCTGAAAACAGTCCTATCTTCTAGCCTGAGCAATTAATCACCTTAGCAACAGCAGCATGTGTAAAAAGTCAAAGAACGCACTTCATAAAAGCAAATGCTGTATTTTGCTCTTTCTCTTTTTAGAAAATTTAAAAAATAAAAGGTAAAAAGAGAAACCCCATAGTGATGAACTCTGAAACAATGCATCTTCAAAGCTTTTAATAATCAGCCAGTACATTTTGCCAGTTGGGAAATGTGTTCTGTAAGTAGAAGGATGAACTGTTAACGGCAAGTCACAGTCTGTGCACCAATTTCTTAAAAAGCCATGTTGAGCAAGGACATTTTTTTGACCCAATACACTTGCATAATGATATCACTATTGCTTGAGTTGATACTGAACACAGAGAAGCATTTTTGAAAAATAAAAAAAACCCAAGAACTTCAACCAGCAACCAAAAAAAGCCTCACCCTACGATATTACAGTTGCACTATGCAAGCTAACTGAAATAAGCTGTTTGTTAAAAGGCTATTCCAAGAAGACTATTGTCAGTACTTAATAGCTGACATGGACCATTGAGTAGGCAAAGCATCTATGTTCTGCAGAGTGAAAACTGCTTACCTGGGACAGACCTATTAGGCTGTGCAGCTTCATTGATAGGAATAGAATTATAAAGATGACAATACCACTGAGGACATTAAATCATAAAGGAATGAGACTAAAAGATTACTGTAGTAACTGATGGGCTGTTAAGGCCTGGCAAGCCTATTATTTTTTCCACTCCTGATTTCTTAGCATTGTCATTCCACTGTTAATTACCTAATTAAAGGAGCTGTGTGATATTAACAGCACATCTATTTCTTGTGGAGAGCTGAGAAGACTGAAGATTGAGAATGCATGGTCTCTCACCACCTTTGGAACAATGACAGAAACAACATTAGCAAAAGAAATAACATGATTTTTGTTTAAAAGTCCCTAAATTCTCCAAGGACATGAGTTTCATAACCTGCTGACAAACAGAGCACCCACGAGTTACCCCCAGCCTCAGAACACCAAGCAAACATACAGTGAAATGCAAAATTTACAATCTCAGCGTAAGATGAGAGGAGTTGGCACTTCATGAGGAAACAGACAATTCAGTTGTCATTTTAGGTATTGTGTACCATGATTCACAGTACCAGCATATAGATGCCAGCTTTTACTTAGCACTTTGCAAAGAACTGTCAGGAAAGTCTTAGGATAGCTTGAATCCTGGAGATGAGGTTAGTTCACAAGTATAGACAGCAGAACTTGGTGCATCACTTGGACTTTAAACACAGTGTTTATTAACTAGAAAGCTATGTGAGACAATGCCATGCAGAGGAAGCGTGACAAGCTTTCTGTTTGGAAGCTCTTCTCTCTAGCAATGCAGGTGGGTCAAAAAGTAGGATGACTCTTCTAAAGTAGCTCAATTTTCTAAAAACTAGAACACGGATCAGTAGTTTTGCAAGTACTCTATTCCTAGCCACTTTGTGCCAACATGATCAATACAAGCTCATTCCTCAAGCTTGGCCTAATTCACCAGATCCCACCAGTGATACCAAGTGGCTTAATTTTCAGATGTTCAATCAGCAGCATCTTGAAAGAACAGACCTCATTTTGAATGGCAAAGCAGTAATTCAGCATTTCCAGAGAGCAAAGAATGCAATAGAGGTGCCCCACTCAGTGCATAAAATTGGCACATAAAACAGTTCTAATTGCTTTTGAAAACTGGCCTTAGAGTTGAGCAAAATAAGCAACCTATCAGGACAGCTGCTTGTGTTCTTTTAGCCAAACTTAAAAAAATCCCCTTCATTTTACCTGTTACCAACTACTTCTCCTGCTTTGTCTGCAGCCCTTCTAAACCTTATAGTCAACACTACCCACAGAGTCATTCAATCAAACAAAACCACACTTCTGAGATAGCTATTGATCTCATCTTTATAATTTTTAGATTGTGCTCAATGGCCAATAACATGCTTCACTACAGCAGGCTAAAGCACTGATGCAGGTCATGATAAAACATTTCCTTGAATTTCTTAAATACTGTGAAATTTCTCATTGTGTTATCATAGTCACTGAATACATATCCATTTGAATAAATGGTTGATTCATACCTGAGAACGATACTTTCAGTTTTATACAGACTCAGACATATACATTCTATCTTTACTTCTGTCGACTTAAAACTTTAAAGAAAATCCTTCTAACAACTCAAATTTAATGATGTTCATCATTATCATGCTCAGATTCTGGAATACTTAAAAAGTTTTAGCTCTTCGTAGTGCCCCCTAGTATTTTTGAAATATATTGCTGAAACTGATCCTGCACACCCAGTGTTTCCAAGCATAGCCTCTGGAAGCTGCATTTAAAATCTGTAGCTTAAAATCATGTTTAGGCATGCTGAGGAATGTTTTTACAGCAATTTTTCACAGTTCCTCCAAAGAACATAGCGTTTCTCAGAAAACATTCAAATTAGCCATAGTCTATTAGTCCTTAAAGTATGGGAACCTCCAATTTAGAAAACAACTAAGTCGCAGCATCCTGCTGTATCAAAAAGGTCTAGCAGCAGGTGACCTTAGAAAGTTCCAAAATGTTTTGTCCAACCATGAAAGACTAGATTTGTCATAGTATTAGTCTGCACTATACAGGGGAGAGAGGATTTAACTTAAAAGTATATTCAACCATTAAGCAGAATACCTGCAAATTTGCTTTCAAACTCACCATTTTAAGTACTACAGCAGTTACAGTTTCCTCTTAATTCTAAAGTTGACATTACCAGGTTGCAACATTTAATGTAACAGAAAAAAAATATTAAATCAAACCAACCAGTTAATTTGGCTCATGAGCCAAAGGCCTTGTTAGAAGTCACAAAACCCCAAATTTATTCATTCATGATGAGCCCTTCATAGCATATTTTTACTAACTGCACCATCTACTGGCAGAATCTTACAACTGTTTTGAATCGATTTCCCCTGTTACAGATTTTGATACTTCAGTGGTTCTCAATAGTCTTGAAAGATCACAGGCAATGTGACCCTTGAAAGATCACAGGCAATTTCTGTGAAGTTCATAAAAGTCAATAAGAAAAGAAAGTTCATTTTCAGATTTAAATTAGCTATTAGTGTGCCTTCACTTCAACTGGAAAAAGGTACCTAAATCAAAGAAAACTGAAATCAGTCTTAGTTCAACTATTAAGAGAGTAGTGCTTCCTATCGCTACTCATTCCCAAAAAAACCAACCAAACAAAAAAATCCACAAGATACCTAAATATTTCCATAGGCTTAGTGTAATGTTCTGCGTGCGCACACAACGTAGGCCAAACTCTCCCCCAAAAAACAGGACCACACAACTAAAATTTGAAAAAGAATTGCATGAGAAAACAAATCTAGATGGTGTGCACGGTAATTGGGACAGCCAAGGAAAATATTATCATTCTTGTTCTTACTTTTTCATTAATTTAAAGCTTACAACTCATGCCAAAATGCAAAGTGAAAAAACCCAACTAAATTATCTGTGTACCATCTAGCCTATAAACATCAACTGGTACATACATAACATCAATAACAACAGTGACTGATTACTGGAGCACCATAGCAGTAACAGATCACTAGTAGGCTTTCCCCCAACATTATTTCCCAGTACTTTGCCATTTTTAAAAAAGTATCATAATGCAGACTGTATCTGTCTTAAACTGTACAGCAACATGAACAGCAAAGAATATACAGTTCATCTTCAGAAACAGTCACTGAACACAGTAACCTTCTCCTCTCATTTTTATCAGGCCATTTACACTCACTTCTGTCCTTGGCTATATTTTACTGGGCTCAAAGCTTTCCCCTACTCTTGCCTCCAGTGCCCCTACCATTCTTCACTGAAAAGAAACCAAATCACTGAAGCAGTTCTCTGCCTGCTTCTCTCTGACACATCACAAGATGTCATCAATTCTACTTGGAAGGAACATTTGTCCAAAAGGGACACCTTTGAAAACTTCTCAAAATAAAAAACCTCAGTATACAATTTAAGATACATTATTAGAAAGCAATCATGCATCTCTTGCACATAGTAGAGTTTGTTTTCTAATTTCAAGAGAGCAAAAGACATGTTCAGCTGGATAATGTCATGAGAAGTATTAATGCTTTTGGTATTAGAAGAAACATAAGGATTTGTTGGTTCAGTGAAACACATGGTCATATTCAACACCACTGGTAGTCTTCTCTAACTCCCTAACTAGAAGCACCTTTGGGCAGTATAAGTTAACACAAAACGGCTCTATTGAATACACAAAGCCACTTTTCTGTAATCAAAAATGAGGGACCTAGAAACACTTCCGAGATTCCAGTAGAGATCCACACTGTAACTGTGTAAGTCTGTAACAGAACATGACCTGTTCAGTGCCCCCTCACCTTTGAGCCTTGTTTTTCTTAAGATGAGAAGCAGGAATAAGAACTCTGTCTATGGTTATCCAGTACTCAGGGCAAAACCACAGCAGTTAGTATATCACCCAAGACTCCCTCCCCAGATGGGAAGGAGAATTGGGGAAAAAAAGGGAAAAGGCCCATGAGTTGAAGTATAGACAGATTTAATAGAATGACAAAAAAAAACAACCAACACAAAACATAAAGGGTTCTACTCAGCCTGGTTCAATGCTGACAGTAGGAACAGAGCACCACCACCAAGGAGCCTCAGGGAGAGGAGGAAGAACTCCAACCTCACTACTGAGCTCCCTCCTTTTATAATGAGCATGACTAGGTGGTACAGGATACACCTGTGAGTCAGCTGCCTTGACTGGAACTCTCAGCTTACTCAGGACTACTCTTGGCCTGCCTGCATGGCTGGCCCATGGGTCTGTGCCTGGGGAACCAGGACAAACTCCCACATGCTCTGGTCAAGCCATTGATCTGGAGAAGTCTGGGTCAGAGATCAGAGAGCATACAACATTGTAGCACGAGGATGCACAGGGAGGAGAATGGAGAACACAGTCACGCCAGCCAGAAAGAGCACCCAGCTATTTGCTGACATACAAGAAACGCTGGCTTCTGAAGGTTAGTGTGCTGCATCGCATCCTTGTTAGGTACCCAGAGCAAGCTCTGTGAATACTTTCCTCACTCTCCCACAAAGCATCCTTACCAGCAGTTGATCACAGGGATCATACCTTTGCTCATGTTAAAGAGCCAAAACACAAGCGTCGTCAGCAGATGGAAAGAGAAGCTAGTCCAGGCCACCCAGAAGAGCTCAAATTAAAAAGTGGTTGCATCTTTCTCTGAAGTTTTGGGCATTGATCTAAGCAAAATACAAGCTTAGACAAATGATTCTCCCTATTCAGAAAGGCAACATCTATATTCAAGATCTACGTTACCAATGGACTGTTTTTACCTCAGAACAAGGGACTAAACAGTCTTCCTACACACACCAATTGCCACTAAATTACCACGAGATCTACTGCAACCTACACAAGAATCTATTTGTATCCTCACTGCAGTTTTGGCAGTACATCAATTACTTTGACAACCCTCACAACTGTAAGAGTACGTATGAACCTTGATCCAAAGATGAAATACTGCTGTCATTAGTTTAAAATAGCATTAGATAAGCAAACCTGCCAGCTGTATTAGAACACTTTGCTGTTCTATTATCTTCTAGGGGAACCACCTCCTCCCTTTTACCTCTGTCTTTATGGTAATTTGCAGCAATACACAAGGGAATACAAAGAGCTCAAAACCTGCAGTGGACTCGCTTCATCAGCCATGCTAACTATTTACTCCAAATGACTTCTATTCAGATATAGCAGCTTGCAAATATTCACTGTCCATTTCATTTAGGTGAAAGTAAAGTGGTGATCTTTTGTGCTGCACAGTTTTAATCGGCAGATAATTGCCAACAGATAATCACGAGTATAGTCGGTAGCCTACCGTCACTCCAGAAGAACAGCCTGCTGATCTGTAAAGAAACAGGAATTAATGTCAGAAAGATGCTGCCTTATGAATATAAAAGGCTCCAGGGAAGAAGGAAAGAAGGCACTGTATACTTCTCCATCTTTACTTCTTTCTATTAGAGATTATTTCTGATGCTTCTCTGGTTTAAAATACTCAGTGACTGAATAAATCAATTGTTTGTGATACATGTCTTTGCCCCTCCTGTCTGTACAGCTTGGCAACATGTCCCCCTGCAAAATGTAATGCTGTCTTAAGGATCCTCGAAATTATACATTACCAACTATACATCCACTAGATGACTCCAGGTGTCCCAACAGTGCAGCTCAGAATTTGGCTTCCTAGCTTCTGCCCACTGCTAACTTTCCCAAACTTTCCAAAGCTATTCATGCTAGGATTAAAGAGGCTGCTGTATCCTCATCAGAGCCCTACAGCTCCTACTACGCTGAAAAGGCTGCCCTTGTTCTAAGGAGTAGCAAAGCTTCAGTGCAGAGTGACACCCAGCTCTACAACACTACTGATTTGGGAACCATTATCTTAAAGGCTGAAGTATGAGCTTTTATCTGTTGTCAGCTCTACATGGTGTGAAATAATTACTTGGTGTATGTCAAAATGAGCTGATGTTCAGGAGGATCAACCCAGCCCGGCCAACTGCATGAATCACACACTTCTTTGTCTCATTCAGCATCTGTGCCTTATTTTGAGCACAACTCTAACAAACAGCCATGTAAATCTGGAATAAATCCAGTAAAGTAAATGAACATGATTCAGATTTTTACCACTTTGCGAGTAGTTTGGGTCTTCGGTAGGCAAATGGATGACAGGCTGTGAAACAACCATATTGAGTATGAGAAAGTCCTTTTGTTTAAGGACAAGGATGAAAATAAACATGAACAGCTGCCTCCATCACTCGATGGTCCATCTAAACAAGGCAAGGTTCCAACTGGAAAGAGTTGCACAAATATATTACAGAGCATATGAAACCACTAAAGGCTGCAGGGACAGCTCTACTTCAGACGTTTCCTGAACTGTAGGGTTTACTTCACAAAACTGGAGCCTGTTCACAAAATAAAATCCTTAACTTTATAGTTATTTGAGCGAGTTCTTAAGTTCTGACAACTTCCTCCTTGGCTCTCTTTCCCTACTTAAGCAAATCAAAAGAAACGAACTTAAACAAGGCATACCTAGTTGAGGGTGGGGGGGTGGAATTGTACTAGATTGTCATTCGCATTCAGCTCTAATTTTCTTTGAATACATATATTATGGTTTTTTTAAGTGTGTGTTATCCCATATAGGTGTAAGGACCCAGTTTTTGTGAGCACTTCAGAGAAGACTCAATGTTATTTAGCACCTACCACCCACAGAGATCCTGGAACCCAGCTAGAGTTCCTAAACAAGTGGATATTATAATCATAAAAACAATATTTCTGTACAAGAAGTTTTCAAAGTTAGCAATCTAATTTCACATTGTTCCTATCATATTCAGAGCTGTCCTTATATTTCTGCCATCCTCTTCAGTTAAACACACCAGCAGAAAAGCACTTTCCAGTGGGACTATTATAGTAACAGCTGCTTCAGTTTTCAGTTTATACAGGAATTTCAGACAGCCATAGCTGATATATGTGTTCTTAACCTTGCAAGCCAGGTCAAGGACAATAGAAAGGGCTTTTTCAAATACATAGCTAATAAAACAAACACTAGAGGCAATATAGGCCCACTGATGAATGAGGGGGGTGCCCTAGAGACAGAGGATATAAAGAAGGCAGAGGTGCTGAATGCCTTCTTTGCCTCTGTCTTTACTCCTGCAGGCTTTCCCCAGGAGCCCCTGATCCCTGTAGCCCCGGAAGAAGTCAGGATAAAGGAGGAGTTTGCCTTGGTAGATGAGGATTGGGTTAGGGATCAGTTGAGCAATCTGGATATCCATAAATCAATGGGACCAGATGGAATGCACCCAAGGGTGCTGAGGGAGCTGGCAGAGGTCATTGCTAGGCCACTCTCCATCATCTTTGGTAAGTCATGGAGAACAGGAGAGGTGCCTGAGGACTGGAGGATAGCAAATGTCACTCCAATCTATAAGAAGGGCAAGAAGGAGGACCCGGGTAACTATAGACTGGTCAGCCTCACCTCCATCCCTGGAAAGGTGATGGAACAGCTTGTTCTTGGCACGATCTCGAGGCACATCAAGGATGAGGGGATCATTAAGAGCAGTCAACATGGTTTTACCAAGGGTAAGTCATGTTTGACCAACCTTATTGCCTTCTATGAGGAAATAACTAGGTGGATAGATGATGGTAGAGCGGTAGATGTGGTTTATCTTGATTTCAGTAAAGCATTTGACACTGTCTCCCACAGCATCCTTGTAGATAAGCTGATAAAGTATGGGTTTAGTGATCAGGTAGTGAGGTGGATTATGAACTGGCTGAAGGGAAGAAGCCAGAGAGTTGTGGTTAATGGGACAGAGTCTAGTTGGAGGCCTGTGACTAGTGGAGTCCCTCAGGGGTCGGTACTGGGACCGGTGTTGTTTAATATCTTCATCAATGACTTGGATGAGGGTACAGAATGTATCCTCAGCAAGTTTGCTGATGACACCAAACTAGGAGGAATGGCTGACACACCAGAGGGTTGTGCTGCCATTCAACGAGACCTTGATAGGCTGGAGAGTTGGGTGGGAAAAAACTTAATGAAATTCAATAAGGGCAAGTGTAGAGTTTTGCATCTGGGGAAGAACAACCCCATGTACCAGTACAGGTTGGGAGCTGACCTGCTGGAGCGCAGTGTAGGGGAAAGGGACCTGGGGGTCCTGGTGGACAGCAGGATGACCATGAGCCAGCAATGTGCCCTTGTGGCCAAGAAGGCCAATGGCATCCTGGGGTGTATTAGAAAGGGAGTGGTTAGTAGGTCGAGAGAGGTTCTCCTTCCCCTCTATTCTGCCTTGGTGAGGCCACATCTGGAGTATTGTGTCCAGTTCTGGGCCCCCCAGTTCAAGAAGGACAGGGAACTGCTCGAGAGAGTCCAGCGTAGAGCCACAAAGATGATTAAGGGAGTGGAACATCTCCCTTATGAGGAAAGGCTGAGGGAGCTGGGTCTCTTTAGCTTGGAGAAGAGGAGACTGAGGGGTGACCTCATTAATGTTTATAAATATGTCAAGGGTGAATGTCATGAGGATGGAGCCAGGCTCTTCTCAGTGACATCCAATGATAGGACAAGGGGCAATGGGTGTAAGCTGGAACATAGGAGGTTCCACATAAATGTGAGGAAGAACTTCTTCACAGTGAGGGTGACAGAACACTGGAACAGGCTGCCCAGAGAGGTTGTGGAGTCTCCTTCTCTGGAGACATTCAAAACCCGCCTGGACATGTTCCTGTGTGACCTGATCTAGGTATTCCTGCTCTGGCAGGGGGGTTGGACTGGATGATCTTTTAGGGTCCCTTCCAATCCCTAACATTCTGTGATTCTGTGATAACCAGTGAAAAGCCTTGAGCTTAAAAACCTCAAAAAAAAAAAATCTTCTGTGCCCTGTTAAGTGATTTTACAGGTGATCAGTATTACTCACATGAAGTGCAAGCATTGCCACAACATGTAGTCATACGTCCTCATCCTCCCTTCCCTAAGCCTGCTTGTTCTCTGCCATCTTAGCCGATTTTAAATCCAGTGGAATAAAGCAGTAACTCACTTCAGTTATTACCCACAAATGTTGTAACACAAGTGATCCATATCCAGCCTGTAAAACCAGACTGGAACAGCAGTTAGCTATAATTTTAAGAGTGTCTCAAAAATTCACATTACAGGGTGAGAAGCTTATTTAGCACAGTGATTTTCCTTTGAGGTTGAAGTATTCTGCCTGCAGAAAGTAACTATCCTGTCTGGGCATCTTAGCAGCTTAGAACATCCTGAATCTGTGTCTGTACATGGAAACTAAAAATAGAAAATTTCTGGGAACTTTCTACTACTTGTGCACCACTAGTCAAGTGTCAAGCCTTTGTAAAAACATTGTTCCTATCCATTGTTCCACAGCTCTCTTTGCAGTAAAGTAGTGCCAAAACTGGATACAGCTTTGAGAGGGCAATGACCTACTAACCAGCATCCATCACGGGTGCCAGTACAAACTGCTGTCCGTATCAGGCAGCAGTCAGTGTGCTCTTGGAGTGACCCTAGGGCATTCTTACCTGGGCCCAATACAGAACTGCAGCAGTCTATCACAGGAGTTCTGATTGTGGATTATCTTTTGGAGCAACCTCATTTTCCTGCAGATACCTTTTCATATCATGACAGAGAAAGGAAATATAATATGATGCAGCAGTGGAACTCTTCTATAGCAGGAGAAAAGCAGATGAGGAACAGCTTTCTTGATAACAGAAAACCTGCTTTTGTAAAGATCACCCAGTACGTGCAGTTTGGTACATGCAGTGTGGCTCTCCTCTCCCACACTATACACTGAGCAACACAAATTTTCCTGATATTTAGAATGATGAGAAGTATCAAAGTAAGCATAGGGGCATACTGCAGTAACTACACATAGTGAGCAATATCCATTCCTCTTTACACATCAAGTCATTAATTCGATTATCTTCTGTATGCATTAGCAATGCCCAAGGAGCAGAAGCAGAGTACAAGCAACACAAAAATGTCTTTTCTGCTAAAAGTCATCAAATTTCAAATTACACATTTGTAATAACAGTGATCTTAGAGTAATGCAGCTTATTGAATTAATTGCTAGACATCTGAATGTTTCAGAAGCTATTAAGAAAGCAAGAGACTCTCCCACTAACTCAATAAGCTTTGGAACAAGTCCCAAAATCATTAACACTTAAGAAAATTTACCTCTGCTCAATCATTCCTATTCAATTACTCAGAATTCAGAAGCTGCATCAAGAAAAAATTCTTTCCAGCAGCAAAACTCAATGTATGGTTCTGCTCTGTAGTCCAAGCTATACTTGTTTAGTTTGCTGGGTAACAAGTGCAGCAGCTTGGGTCATTCAATACAGCAAGTTCTCTAAGTCAGAGTGACGCTCAGTGGAATTTTTCAGTAAAAACTATGAGCTCCTTAAAAAACAAATGCAGATAGACATTTATGCCTCCCACCAAGAAAGTACTGAGGTTTTGCAGTCAAGGAAAGACGGCTGCATAAGGAAAGATTAATTTTATATACTTGCAGTGCCTTCTGCAGATATTGTAGATTTGAAACATCAATACCCTGTTGGAAGCAATTTGACAAGTCATGAGAAGGCAAAAAAGGAGCCATAAACCAAGCTTTGTAATCTGTTAACGAAATGGATAATAGCTGCTCTGCTGGATAATAATAAACTTAACAGCACATTAGCAGATCATCTTTCATCCAAAGGATATTCAGTCAGCCACAGGCAAACTATAACCCACACTGTATCGGGCTATACAAATTATTCTCTACATCATGTGAATATGCACACACACTCTCTGTCATTATATTACAACTGCTGAAACAGTCATTGGTGTGACAAGTGCTTAATGGCACACTTCTGTTGCATATTGAATCCACAGACTTTCTTCAACAGCTGCCAGATTCACCCCACCTTCACTCAGCAGGATGTGAACCTTGCTGTTAAATGGAGTGAGTCTGCACAGTTATCATTCTGTTCCAAAAATAGCACCATGCTCATTCCCAAACATTTCAGCAAGAGATGGGCCAGGTATCTTCCAAGTTTTAGCCAAGAAACTATCTGCATAAAGAAGCCATACTAACTGGTATTTACCATATTCAATTCATTCCACCTGCAGGGAGATGCAGACCAAACCACGAAGAGATGGTTCCACTGAGTAGCACCGTTCTCTCCAGTTCTGGGAGAGCCCTGGTATCTTAATGGCCACAGGTGACTACGACAGTCTAGAAAGTAAGGCATGTACTTACTGTATTAGTTTAGCTCTAAAGGTCTAATTTTACCTTTCCTGTCTAGAACATGGCTACATTCAAGTCTTCTCAGTTCTTTCTACTAAACTAGATACTTCTGTGGGGAAAGAAAGGAACTGTATCACAAATGCAGTGGTTTAACACTTCAAAAGTCTCCCACATAGCTTTGAACAAGTCAGATAATGCCAAGTTTCAGAGCACTTAGTTTTTATTCCCTAAATTATTTAATTCATTCTTTAAAAGCTTGTGAGTATATTTAGTTATTTGACGAAGAACTTCTGACATTTGAAAACTGGACCTACCAGAGGAAACACTGAAAAGGAAGTCAGCGAACATTACACTGAAAAAAAAAAAAAAAAACCCAAACATTTTCAAAACCAGATTATTACAAGTCAGCATTAACGGATGAAATAATCTACAAATATTAACAAAATACTAAGATGTCCCCTGAAGCAAGTCCACTTCAAGACATCAAATGGTGCGACTGCATACTAGGAGAAAGAAAAAGATTTGCAAGGAACTTACCATTCCAAGGCTGATAAAGTTTTCTGTAACAGAAATAGACAGATTGGAAACATTTATCAAGCATAGGACACCTAATCAAAGATCTGTTGTCAGACCTCTGCTCTCTGAGCAGTCAGAATAAACCAAGAGCAGCAACTGAAATGTTCTCCGGAACTCAGTTAATTCCAGTTATATTGTTCTTTTTCTTTCATGACAGGCTAACACTGAATAAAACATTCAAGTTTTTCAAGAAAAATCTAAAAGGACTAGCTGACAAAAATAAGCTTCATTGTTGTAAATCAATGCATAAAATTTATGTACAGAAGTCTCAATCTATGCACCTATAACAACTGAAAATATACAAAAGTAGATAAGGCATAAACTTACACACAAAAGCAGATAGTTTTCCATTCAAATAAGCAAAACCACTGTAATATAGTAAGATCAGATACAGGGCAATAAAACAGGTGAATTTTTGAGCGTTAAAAAGAAAAACAATAATCAAACATGTTCTTGAAATACAAATAAGATACTCTTTCCTTAACAGTTGTATATCTTTATCGCATGCTGGACAGAAATAAGAGGGTAATGCTAAGAACATCACTCTAACTATGCATATATTCATGGTAGGGACTTGATGATGCAACATATGACAGTGTGCCCCACACTGTGCAGCAGGTCAACAATGGGAAAATAATCCTCTTGCTTCCTCTGTAACATTCATTCATTGTTATTAATCAAAACCACACCTGACAAAAACCTCACTGAAGAGGAGGGCTGATGCCTATATATATATATATTCTAAATGAGACAGCTGAGCTGCAAAGACAGTCTCTAGATGAGCTGAGCTGCATTCAAGAGTAACTCCATTGATGTTGTGACAGGTTTTTATTTTTCAAAGAAACAGTTAAATGACAAATGTATTCAGAAAAACAGATTCTAGGGTCATACAATGGGTAAACAGATGCAACCAAAACTCAGGAAACCCCAAGGTCAAGGTCAGCGTGCTACCTAACTGTTCTTTAAAGTAAATTTCATATTCTTCCAACATCTTCCTGCCGACTCATCAGCATGGCTAATACAAAGCATGCCTCCCTCGCCAGGAAATAAAGAACACACATACTCAGTAGGTATGTCAGGTGGAATCACAGGTATTCCAGGCAATAAAGGTGTTGGCATGCCAGCTCTGCTACAAAAACAGTTTCTTGTAGGGGGCACATCAGTCTTGCAACTGAGAGACAGTGAAAACATGTTTTCCTACACAAAATCATAAAAAATAGCCCTTCAAAACTTCACTTTTTTTTTCTTTTTAATCACAGATCCACTTTATGAAAATAACCTCATTTTCGCTTTAGAGTTTCGAATGACATTCAAAGTAAGGCAGTGCAGGATATCTTGGTCTGATACAAGACTGAACACAACGCAGCATATACACTTTGTTGGAATTTAGCACTGCTCAGGGGAGCATTGCACTTCAGCACTTACTATTGATTCTGAGAACTGGTGGGATAGCACGATTCTGCTCACCACTCAAGGGTACACAGCTTGGAATTGCCAGATTTGTCCAAGGCTGTATGACATCTCCCTCTTTACACTGAGTTCAAGTTAATTCTGTACCTAGAGAGTAATAGGTGGCACCATTCTTTGTACAAAGGCTAGCAGATGACTTTTGCCCAAAATGACCACCATTGAATCTTGCGATTTATTGAAAACTGAGAACACAGGTGAGAGCCAGCCAAAGGCATATTAAATTGATATTAATCAAGATTAACTTGGTAACAAGGAAAGAACTCCAACTGAACAGTAACAGAAGCATATGCATGAAAAAAAATATCTTATTTGTATTTGCATCCAACTTATTGTTTCTTAGTGAAAGAAAGAACAAACATCTGAGAGTTAAATCCCAAGCCCAAGGTAGGTTCTTTATAACTAGTCATAGGAAATTATCACCATAATCTTCCTCATTAAGATCTAAATGACCAAGCAAGGTCTTAGAAGTAAAATTCCTAGCAGCTGAGAACCAAGTTAAAAGTATTTGAAGCAAGAGGAAAAGAAAAAACTGTTTATATTTCGCATTGCAGAAAAGGACTAGCAGACCAGCTGAACACAGCTATGACAAGGGCTAACCCAATAGTGAGTTACTAGTTAGTCGTTACTTCCTTCTGCACAGCACCTACAAACACTCATCTGGAACACTGCCCAGTTTGGGGCATCTTGTTGTAAGACGGACACTGACAAGCTGGAGATGGTTCAGTGGAGGGATACGAATATGGTTGGGGACTGGAACAGAGAGTATACCCATTTCCCTCACCCTCTTTGTGTATCTTTAGCCTGAAGACAAGATGGCTAACGGGACTGAATTACTGTCTTCTACCTCTTCTAGAGAAGACAGAGCCACAATTTTCTCACATGAGCACAGTGAAAGGACAAGAGCAACAGTCACTAGTTGCAACATTACAAATTACTGATAGATATGAAAGGGAAAAAAGGTTCACAGCGAACATGCATAAGCACTGGTACAGATTGTCCTGAGAGGTCTAGGGATCTCCATTCTCGGGACAAGGCCATAAGCACCCTGAGTTAACTTTGAAGCAAGTTCAGCCCCTGTTTTAAGCAGGACTAGATGATTTTTACTGGTCCCTTCCAACCTTACCATTCTATAATTCAAGGATTGCCAGTCTGTATTCTTAAATATGGCTGCCCAATACTACACTCTTAATAAAGCTAGACAAGTTATTCTTTCATGTTATCAAAAGCTACAGGTCAAGCATCCAGTAGGTGTGAAGAAAGTCAAGGTACTTCTCATTCAAGGACTCACATTCTGTGTAGTCGTGAACTAGAGCACCATAAATGATAGAAGTCACACAAACAGGTGGAAGAAACAGAGCCATGTCTCATGCCAGGCAAAAAAGCTTTATGTAAATAGTTGCTGGAAAACACATCCAGTCATTGTAGCCTCATCTTTGTAGCTGAATTTAAAAGGATTATTTTTTCTTCATATTTGTTATCTATAGCCAGATTGTGTCCTCCAACGTCAGCCATACACGTTCCCATCATGAGCTATCACACGTAATATGGAGAACAGCCATTAACTCGGCCATTCTATAGATTTCAGTTAACTGCACCTACTAAACCGTTTTAAGAGAAGTTCAACATCCCCACTGCTCCTTGATATGTGTGATATAATTTCAAACAATAAATTTTGTTTGAAAGCCAATTAGAGATTATGGTGGTTTCCATTTTGGTAGAATAAGAATTTAATTATTTTGAGAGCAAAGAAAATGGAGGATGTACATAGAACTTGCAGGAACTGCCTTTTGCAGCAGACATCATCTGTACCTCCTAAATTCAGTCTATCTGTTTTACCCTGCCTGGTATGATACTAAATACTTCATATCCCCAAAGAATATCATCTGATTCCTCCAAACAAAAGACCTCCTTTTCATTAATTAAAAACAATGAAGCCAAACTAAACTTATTGTCTAGTGACAGAGACATATCTTAGTGACAGGTACCATATCTTAAAAATAGCTACTGGGACACTGTGTCATCATCTAATTACAGCAGTACTCAGGCAAGTGGAAACCATGCCCTGAGGGAATAATAAAACTGCCTGAAAAGCTCATTTATCTAAGATAGTGAGAAATATATGTATTAATGGATTTAGTCATCAGGATTAAACATTAATCCCATGTTTCAGTGGAGTGTTAAAAAAAACCCTGGAGTTTGCATCCAACAAACATTTATCCTATTTAACATAGTATTGGTTCACACTTCCTCTGCACTTCTGTGAAGAAAAACACATTTACTGTTAGAAATTTATTTATGAAAATGTAAGCCTCTCCCTGCACACTAGGTTAATTTACTTTTTGTGAAAACCTGCACCTTCCAGTGTATTGCATGTCTTGTTAGAAGGTAATGCACACCTAGCAGTCACAGCAACCCCTCTTCTCCCATGAGAAGCCTTGGAGTTGCTTCACAGATTTTTCCCGTCCTTCAACGGATTAAGGAAATGTTCTGAGAGAAAGAAACCCCTCACCAGCCCTCTGTAGAAAGAAAAGTCATTATCTGGAAAGTAATGAACAAGCAGGAGACCAGTTCTTCAGCCTCTAGATCAATTGATCTTTAAAAGGGAAGCCAGAGCTCCAGCTCGTGTTCTCAAGATGTTACTGCCCACATTCACAGCAACATGCAAAACATTCAAATGAAGAAGAAACAATTTTTCCTCACCTCTACGTAATAATTCATTATTTACTCATCTAAAGAGATGAGGACTGATGTTCACACACCCTCTGCAGTTGACAAGAAGTATGCCTTCTCCTGTGTGAGGCAAACAAAGAATAGTATTACAAATGGTATTTTTCCAACTATTTTTGACATTCCAACCTAAATCTGCCAAGGTACAACAGGTATGAGACTGAGCTCTTGTGAAAATAAGCTGATAGGCACAGCACCTGCTGTTGAGCTCCCAGAGGAAGGCAAGATCATCAACTTAGGGCAGATCCTGGCAAACAAACTCCCTAGAAATAACCAGAGTTCAAGTCAGAGAAAGTCAAGATGTAGAGAAAAGCAACAGGCCTGGAATGTTTTAAGTTCAATACTTGAGGGATGGTGAAGGAAAGAATTACCTTGTTCCTATTTAAGCATCAAAAAGTCACATAATTTGAATGCCTGATCCCTTTTTCATATATATATATATATGCAGAATCAGTAATATTACAGACCAGTCTGATCACTTCATAATAGGCAAAGACTCCTTAAGAGAAAGTTTATTGTAATAAATCTGACATTGCTCATCCAATCAGAACTAGGCGAGTTCATCATTCAGGTTTGCAATGTTTCTCCACAGATAAAAAAAAAAATCAACCACCAAAGGTCTCAGCACAGCACTGCTTCCCACACCCAGAGGCCTTCAGTCATGGCAAGGCTCATCCCACAGAATATCTCACCAGGCTCCTGACACGTTCAGGAGTTTGTGTGTCAGTACTTCCACTACCAACTTCTGTTAGCCGAAGAGATAATAAACCGTAAACACCATACGACTCCCTAAGGCAGAAGGAAAATGAAATCAATACTTATTACTGTGAAAGTGTCATCATTTCCATGGCAAATGAGTGTCATGGAGTGCCCACCACTGCTGTTCAGCAAACAGTTCGTTACCCAATAATAGGGCAGAAAACATACAGGGGCGTTCTTCCTAATGACTTCCAATCCCCATTTCCAAACAAACATACATACAACAAATTCTGCACTTCCAGGTTTCTCTACAATTCTTTAATGTTCATTCTCTTAATAAAGTAAAACATTCTGCAATCAGGTACCTAATTCTTAAATAGAGAGCTTGACCAGCTTTCCTTAGAAGTCTTTACTTTTATCTCTTAGCAGAAGTCACAAGTGTCCTTTTTGGGGTTTTTTTAAGATCTAGGAAGTAATTAGCTGCTATTCCCAGGGGTTTTTTTCCCATTTTTTCCCTTAACAGCAAGGCAAGTGTTATTTCTTAAATAGCTGTATTAAGGCTGTGCTCAGGGATACTCTCCAGTATATTACAGAATGCTGTTTATTGTTCTCACTTTTTCCACAGGCTCTTCCCTGCCACATCAGTTGGAAAAAAGAGAGGAGCTGAAGTCACATCCTTGGCCATCAGATACTCTGCAATACCAGCTGTTTCAGTCATAAGCAAAACTCATCCTATTTTCATAGGAACCATCTGCAAAAGAACAGAAATCTAAGCCTTTACTTATTACAATTCAGTAACAAATTATTAAGTGTACATAAATGTAATTGTTAAACAATTGCATATCATGAAGTACAAGAGTATTTGGACATCTTTTCTCATACAGGAGCAATTTTCAAATGACACCTCAACCACATGCAGAAATTTGAAATAGGAACTTCACAGGAGTGCTGATATCAGTGATATTATTCAATGAATGTGATTGTTTGACTCTGCACATTTAACATTCTGCTACCACATTCAATCATCTAAGACAACTTTACTCCTAAGAAAAATAAAACGGTGTTGGTTTCCAGTTCAGCATGAACTTATCCTCTTCCTCCCTAGACATACTTCTACTGCAGTGACAAGTAATGAGTTTTTTATATCCTAAATCACTGGTTTTGTGGTCCAGGTTGATGCTCATGAGCTACTTGTAAAAGGCCCATAAAAGATAACCAAGAAAATCTTATTTCTACAGGAATTTTATGTACAAACCCATAGAATCGAATTTTGATATAAATGCACGAACAGTTTGTTGGTCAAGCAGATAATAGGTGAAATGCTCTGCAATCTTGATCTAAGGCAGCATAACGCTAAAATGTATAGTTTCATTACTGAAGGAAGACATCTCCAGACATGGAAAACCACATTCACACTTGCATAATTGCCCATTTGTAATAAGGCCATGTTCTGCAACTCAAACATGTTTTGAA
Source organism: Podargus strigoides (assembly GCA_028020825.1). Taxonomy (NCBI): domain Eukaryota; kingdom Metazoa; phylum Chordata; class Aves; order Caprimulgiformes; family Podargidae; genus Podargus; species Podargus strigoides. The sequence continues at coordinate 60,151,748 of CM051620.1, forward strand.
CAGTTTCCCACAGCTGTAGCCTCATCAGAATCAAACATGACCTTCTAAATATGCTCTAAATCTTCTAACATTATTCATAAATAACTCCATTTAAATCAGCAGAGCTGCTTGCAGACCAAACGTGCTGCTGAGCTGAACAAAAGAAACAGGTCTTTGCATATCTATTTGTTTAGTACTCCATATCTTAGAATGAAAATAGGATTCATGTATGAATTATTCCTCTGAACAGGAAAAACAATACAGTGATTCAAAAATGTTTAATTCATTTAAAAAAAAATGAAAACACCAAAAAACCCATAAACACAGTCTTTTTCTAAGAGCAATACAATTTCAAGGAATGTATAATTGCTTCACATTTATCGTCTGCATGTAGAAAGATGCAGCACTGATGGAATTAATGCCAAAAAGCTTGAGCCACTGGCTTTAAGCAATCTATAAATTCTTTTGGGAATCTTTAAAATCATTAATTACTTAGGCGGCTTCCTCTTCTCTCTACCCTTCCATATTACAAAATGAGAAGAATAACATGGAGCTTGATCTGATAAATGATGACAAGTCAACAATCCTAAAGAATGACTGGTCAAAAGACAGCCCAAACCTCTCACTCAGCTTGCAGTTAAGAAAATCATACAACCCCATCTTGCAGATGAAGCAGACAGGAGAGAAGTTGACTCCCACACTTCCCAAAAGTTAGGGACGGAGAGAAGAAATGTAGAAATAGATCTGCAGATCTTGCAAAAGCATTTGCAATGCAAGGATTTACTGATGTTACACATTCTACCAAAGCTCATGCTCCCACATATTCAGCCAGTTCAGACATTGAAGGAAAACTGAGAAACTTGCTGGACAAAAGAAAAAAAAGAAAATGCAGTTTGAATATGGAATGAATTACTATAAAAATGGTTAATAAAGGGCCATATTTGAATGGAACAATGAAGTTAGTCTGCTCTTAAGCTTTATATAAGCAAAATTGAAAATTCATGAGACACAGACAGCAAGTTCTCCCACGTGAAGCAGGCAAAACCCGACCTAGGTGCCATGTCAGTGAGTGTTGCCAAGAGAGTACTCACAGGTCTATAAATTGTTTTTAATCACTGCTAAGTTAGCTTGTTGGAATTTTGGAACTAGTTTACCTATATACATACACCTTGTTCACTGATGCAGAGCAGCTTCTGCAGGTTGAGCAGACATGATTCAGAAGAGAAACAATGACCTGAAGATTTTCTTATTTTGTTTCCAAATGACACACTGACAGTGTGGAAGGAGGGTAAATATATCAATATCCTAAAAAACAATGAAAGCAACTAATTTGCCAAACTGATTAAAAGCATTCATTTTTGGGTTTGAAGCCTTGCAAAAGGCTATAACTTGCACAGTAGTAAAATTGACAAAATACTACTGTGTATTTGGTTCTTATAAGATAATGCTATATAAAACTACTGCTTCCAAGAAACATATAGGGTTGCAGCTCCTATGCCAGGAAGTAGCTTGTTTCATGGACTTAAACATCACTCCCTGGTAAAGAAAAGCAGAGATATGGGAGGCTTCCTCAGTGCATACCCTCCACCTTTAAAAAAAGGCAAGGTTCTTTCTATTTAGAGATACATACATACAATGTTTTCAGATTCTATTTGTTCTATTCCGTTTTATCCTTCTCTCTCCTACCTCTCAGGAATCTTTGCTCAAACAGCAACATGAAGCAAGGAACCGTCCTTTCAATCAGTAAAGCAGAGAAAAAAAAATGTTTTCCTACTATTTGCTATGGCTGCTCCCTCTCTCCCCGTCTAAACACCGCTGCAAATAAACCTGTATAATCCATGTCCTGCCCCCTCAAAGAAAAACCAAGAACACCTCCAAATATCCTGGTCAACAAGAAAATAAACAAACATTCTTGAAAACCTCAGAAGGAAAGCACTGATGTGCAAGGCAAGACTGTCTCTAAAACCACATAGGAATATCTGTATTCCTGCATAGGAGTAGTCTGGCCAATGACTAAACTTCAAGGTCATCAGGTGGCTCCTTGGTGGCTCCTAATTCATAATCAAGAAGAATTACACAGAAAACTTTTAATCAAGAAGTGCATTATGTAGGATGATGATTATCATTTCATCCACTACTATACTTTTCCTAAAGTGCAGGGCTGAAAAAAACACTATTTTCCCAGTTCTGTTATATCTTAAATAGATTGTAATTACTAACTGGAGAGCTGTAGCCTTTATCATTTCTTTTTCTCGAAACTATTCTGAATCAGTATACATTGTCAACTATCAAAAGCTTCTGAAGGCATAACTGAGGACAGGAAAAATTAACCTGATGAACTGCATGGTTGCATTTTTATCTCCCAGACATCCAAAGAAGGCAGTTCTGTCATGCAATGTGATAAGCAGCATCTTGGGGGGGAAAAAAAAAAATAAAGAAAAAACCCAAATGAACACAAACCAGAATATTAGCTATTTGGATACGTGCTTTCGTCCACCAGATGTGGCAATAGCTGGTTCAGAAAGAGTCAAGACATGCAGATAATTTCTCAGTTCCTTTGTAGTGCAAGAGACCATCACTAGCCTTCTGCAATATCATCATGAAGTATGGTAAGATAACAGTTTATTGGCCTAAGATTAGGTAAAATAAATAATAGTAGCAGATTAATTTCTAGTTCCACAGTTACCATTGCCCATTATTTTCCCTTTTATTTTTCATCATGTATCTCTTCGCTCAGCTCTCATGAATTCTATGCACTGTTTCATTTAGAAAACATCACACCTAAGCCACCTCTTTTCCCACTCCCAGCACCAAGCAAAAAGGAAAGCAGCACAGTCACTCTATTAGCATCTGTCAGCTTCCTCCAGGCTGCCTCAGGTACAACAGATTAAAAGCAAACACTTGCACAAAGATTTCTCAGCAAGCAGTTCTTAAAGAACATGAATTAAAATGATTGTTTGGTGGATGGAAACCAGGAAGCACAAATCTGAGACATCACCTATTTATGAAATATTTATGCCTGTTACACCTCAGTGAAGTTACACATTAATGAAAATGGTCCTAGCTATTAATCAGCCCGATTCTTGCACTTCAAAAGCAATTCGCTGATCATGAAATAACTTCTCACCACCTATCAGGCAGACCCTAGAACATCCAGCACAGTAACACACCAGCTTTCTTCCTTTTGAAGAAGGGGGTAGAGACTTTCAAAAAACAGGATTAGCAGAAGCCTCAATGGACACTTCCCCATCTGTTTTGCCAATTAGTAGGCCCAGTATAAAGGGGACAGCCAGCAGCAGAAAAACAATCCAGTAAGTGGATTCTATTTTGCGTGAAGGGGTCAGTATATAGGGGATTGCTGGGGGTACAAATAAATCAAACAGATCACAAATGATAGACATCAACCCCAGTGACCCCAGAAACGACACAGCATGACCCACAATAGATGGAACAGAGACACAAGGTAACCCACAGAGAAAATGGGAGACAACCAGGAGAACAAGGCAGTTACATATGACAGAAGTAACCCCATGTTGCCTCCCCACAAAGCCCACATTTGTAAGTGCCAGACCTGACTGGGATCCAGTTGCATGAGGAGTCAGGAGATCCTTCCCCAACAGGAAACTCTGCAAAGTGCATCCACTTCACAGACAGACTCTCCAACCCTTCCTGTAAGAGGTCCCAGCTTTTATCCCCAAACAGGACACCTGGCACTCATTTACCCAATGCAGGGCACCTGGGGCTTGTTTACCCAAGGGCTTTCCTTACAAGGCCGGCTGCACCTTGGAGGAAAGCCAAAAGGCAAACTCATCCCCTCCTCTTAAAGGGCCATGGGGACCACCCATATGTCAACCTTAATTCAGGGCTTGGGGTTCAGACCCCAGCACTTCACCCATCCCAGCCACTTTCTTGCAAAAAATTGTAATCAAAACAACCAATCAGCCACTTGACAGAATTTCCGTTTTTGTGCAAAGATTTCAGTTTTTCAGTCATTCCTCCCACCAAGTCAACTCCAATGTCACTTTTTTCCTTCTGAAGTCAGCATTTGGCTTCAATAAGAAATAATGACTCAACCTAAAAATGTTGCAATGCAAAAACGTGGATTTAAAAAAATAATGGTTTCAAGTTGGGCTGAGAACAAACTTTAAAAAAATGCTATTCTAACTATCACAAAAAAGCCTGAATGAACTCTGGAAACCCTCGACCATTCCATTTGCGCCAACTCAATTTTTAAGTCATGCTTAAATAAAAGTATGAAAATAAGGAGAGTGAGGATGTTAAACTCATGCAGTGTCACAGAAAAGACTCTGTGAAGATCAAGAGTTCATAGAAATATCTGACTGCTTTCTGTCTTTCTCTACAGACCAAGTTTTCAGATGGTGGTCTACATATCCCTAGACAACACCGCACTACACTGAGTCAATGTCACCACAGAGTTCAAACTACAAATTCACTTTTGAACAGGATGGCCCAGTCATCCCCGCTTGCTATGCTTTAGTTCCATTTCTGAAGTGTTCATAGAGCAGAAGAGCTGGATTCCTTTCAGTGAAGTCAAACCAGAGGCACAACAACTGCTTACGCATGCTCAGTCCAAAAAATCAGACTAGAATAGTCTCAGGTAAACTCCCTACATGTGCAGCACGGAAACTGGATCCTCTGCATCAAAAGTTTTGCCTTCAAGATCCACTGAAAATGAGTTCCACTACTTCCCAACATATACACAAGCAGTAAAGGGCTTGTGTACATGCCTCCATGTGCTCAACCACCAACATAAATGAAGTTTTTGAAATGCTCTCACTGGAGAATTTTATTCTTCTTAGTTCCATAAATCAATAAGGTCAAAACCTCAAAGAATAACTATAGATGTTTTCCTTTCAGAAGCAGAAAACTGCATTCACTCTTTTTGCCTCTCTGCCAGAGGCAAGAGAGGTTAACTTCACTGTCCTGCTCTAAAAGCCAAGCTGACTTCTTTGCAAGCTCTGCATCCCTCACCAGTGAGCAGTGACCCTATAGCTTGTGCCTGCTGTTTCAAGCCAGTGGAAAATCCAGCACTGCAAAGGGGAACATACTTAACTAACTGACAGTAGCAGAAATCGAAGGGTATTTGTAAGTGCAGAGAGAAAGTGCTGAAAGTGCAATTTTCACTTTGCCTGTCCCTACATTAATGATTAATTTTATGTCAACTGCAGTAATGGCTGCTCAGCTCCTCACAAAGAATCATACAATAATTTGGGTTGGAAGGGGCCTTTAAAGGTCATCTAGTCCAACCCCCCGGCAGTGAGCAGGGACATCTTCAACTTCATCTGGTTGCTCAGAGCCCCATCCAACATGGCCTTGAATATTTCCAGGGATAAGGCATCTACCACCTCTGCGTGCAAACTGTTCCAGTGTTTCACCCTCATCGTAAAAAATTTCTTCCTTTTATCTAGTCTAAATCCATCCTCTTTTAGTTTAAAACCATTACCCCTTGTCTTATTGCAACAGGCCCTGATAAAAAGTTTGTCCCCATCTTTCTTACAGGTCCCCTTTAAGTACTGGAAGGCTGCAATAAGGTCTCTATGGACTCATCTCTTCTTCAGGCTGAATAACCCCAAATCTCTCACTCTTTCTTCATAGGAGAGGTATTCCATCCCTCTGATCATTTTTGTGGCCCTCCTCTCAACCTTCTCCAACAGGTCCTCATCTTTCTTGTGCTGAGTACTCCAGAGCTGGACACAGTACTGCAGGTGGGGTCTCACAAGAGTGGAGTAGAAGTAGTAAATTCCTTATTATATGCCCATTTTTGGTAATTTGAAACATGCAAGGGCAATTGTTAAAACTGTAACTCAATACAGAATCATTGAGACTCAAACAAGGACAGGCTTAGTATCACACTCCTACTACATCATTTTATTTGTAAGGCTTTAGTACTTATGTGATGCAGCAGCATTCCCATATTCAAAAGAAGAGTAACACGCCTGCAGTAATGTACCATGTTTTGTCCCCTGGTCTCTCAATGTGCTATTAGCAGCTTAATAGCCTTTGGGAAAGCCAAACACACTGACTGAGGGCAAGTCTTTCCCCCCAGTGAAACCTTTTTCAGCATTCAAAGAACTTTCAGAAAAGCATGGGTACAGGAGCCAGAAGTGTGGTGTCTCACAGCTTCTCTATGTCAGCTTTGAACACAACAGTACAGAACATGGAACTATATTTATAGAGGCTAAATTGCTGCAGAACATGATACCAGCTTAAAAAAAAAATAAATAAATCTTAAGTTTCTGGTCCCTCTGAAGTGATGTGGAAAAGCACTACAGAAAAGTTTTATCCCTGGCTTGTGGCTAGGATCACTGTTCTCTGAACCTTCTTCCTCTGTGCTGCTCACATGGATCCAGCAGGGAGCTGCACCTTTAGCCTCCTGCTTAAAAACAAAGAACAAGAGAACTCCTATGACAGTAGCCAGACAAATATAGCACAATACTAGCTTAAGATAGTACATCCACTTTGTCTTTTACATGAATTTTATTATCGAACCATATGGGTTAGGAAAAAATCTGCCACACACTCCAGCCCAGCTGCAGAGGGATTGTCCCTGAAGTATCTAACCAGAGACAGAAAACCTGTAGGCAGCCCTGAGGCATATACTCCATCTCCTTGCATATCCAAAAATATTGCGCTTTGCCAGATGAAGGCCAGTCGTGCAGTACACAGCTGGTCAGAAGTGGGATCTTTTGCTCAGAAGGAAATTCTGAAGTTTCTAAACTATTCCGAACTTTGGTGGCCAAGTGAAACTTGTGACATCAACTGCACTGCCTCCTAGCATGCGGCTGTATGGCAAGAACCAGGCCAACGGCAAGTGTCGTGTCAGAGTTAACAGAAACTTAGAGGTACCAACAGAAACAATCTTCCAGCCTTTTCTAGCTAGGGATTTAGTTTCCCTTAGAAAGGTAAAACTGAATCAGTCAGTAGTGACAAACAGAGCTGACTAACAGGCATATAATTCTGCAAAGTAAGGTGTATTACTTGCCAATAACATATTAAATCAATAGCTAAATGACTCAGTCACAAATCAATACAACTAACTCAGTAGTTCTTACTCATACATAAACATTCCGGATGATTTAAAATACAGCACTAGATTTACCTTGTCAGGGCAGTGTTTGGAAGCAAAGCCTGAGCTGTGCTCAACACTCTCAGAGTTCCATCTGCAAATCTGGAAAACAAAGTATTAGGTGACCTATGCCAAAGTCATCAAGCTATGGCTTGAGGTCTGGAAAACATGCCATATGAAGACCAGCTGAGGGAAATGGGGCTGTTTAGCCTGGAGAAGAGGAGACTGAAAGGAGACCTTATTGCTCTCTACAACTACCTAAAAGGAGGCTGTAGTGTGGCTGGTGTTGATCTCCTCTCCCAAATTACTGATGATAGGACGAGAGGAAATGGCCTCAAGTTGCATCAGGGGAAGTTTAAATTGGATGTTAGGGAGAAGTTCTTTACTGAGAGGGTGGTTAGACACTGGAACAGGCTGCCCAGGGAGGTGGTGGAGTCACTGTCCCTGGGGGTGTTCAAAAAATGAGTGGATGAAGCACTTGAGGCCATGGTCTAGTGGTTAGGGAGATGATGGGATAAAGGTTGGACCTGATGATCCTAGAGGTCCTTTCCAACCATAGTGATTCTATGGTTCTATTCCCACATAAGAAATATTGCATTTTACCATCCAAATCCAGTTATCTAAAGGTCTTTATATGCCTTAGTATAACTAATTGCAAAAACTATGCTCATAGAGTTTCAAATTTTTTGGGTGAATAAAATTTTTAAAGCACTTTCATTACACAAATGTTGGGTTTACTTTTCATTGAGACTTCTAATACTCTTGTTACATCATCAGCATTTTTTGTCCTCCAAAGCCTTTTTATTACATTTACCAGATAGAAGCCTGAAATGTTGAAGCCAGAATTATTGAAGATATGACAAAACTCTTTCATCTTTGAATAAACAATAGCAGCAAGCTGTTAATACATAATTCAAAGTTACAGTACGCTATCCTACTAATCTGGAAATAAATTTAACTCCCATCAAACATTATCACACATTTAAAACACTTCCATTACATAGGATTTTCCTTGTACCTTTTTCCTTTGGGTTCCCACTGGTTTCCTGTTTTAAATCAAATTGTTTTTTCTGTGAAGAAAGAAAAGAATACAAGACCAAGAACACACAAAGAAATCAAAAACAACATGAAAACCTATGAACTGTTTAGTGAGATACCTGAAGGCTTTGTAAGGATTGACAGAGATGAGTGCCATTTTCTAGCTAATAACCATCTTTTTATATTATTATGTTGATTAGTCACATAGGATTTAAGAAGGCTGACACCCGGTGGGGGGGGAGGGGAAAAAAAAAAAAAAAGACTGCAAGAGTTAATGTATTTTTAAAAAGATGCCAAACAAAGAAAAACAATAAAATACTCTGATTTTTGAATTCATACACTCAAGTTTGGATTTTTACCTGCAGAGAGTAGCATAACAATAGAAATCAACTTTACCTATTTCACCTAGGTACTTGCAGAAAGGTAGTCAAAACAACTAAGAAATTCACAAATATATTTGAAGATACAGACTACAGATAACAGGACAACTTGATCTTACAGAAACCTGAATTCCTAAAGCATTTTCCCAATGTACTAAAAAACCCCAGGTTTTTCTAACACATTCGATATGAAAAAAAAAATATAAAGCAAACACACAACAAAGCAAAAATATGGGTTTGTGTCAATAAGTTTTAGAACCATGTAAAATAAGGACATTAATTTGATCTTGGCACATTACAGTCAAAGAAAACAAGATCAATCTAAAGGCAATTAAAAAGTCAGGGTTATGAGCTAGATTTTCAGCTCATTTGTGCTAAGAGAATCTCAATCATATACTTGTGCAACTACTGTGTACAGATGTTGCTTTACTACCATGGTGCTCTGTAAGAGCGATAAACACCTCTACTTGGAACTCTTAATTACAGATGACAAACTACAAATTACTAGCTTGTTGCAGCATCAAGAGCCTCAAGATGTGATCCGTCATGTTGACATCCCAAGAAACAAATTAACCCCCCTGTTTAATTTAGCAAAAGGTACAGATTTACTACATTTATTGATGAACATGTTTGCTCATATTGCAAGAAACAATTAGGGCCATGCTTCTCTTGCCATTGCCTATACTCTTTTGCACCAGTACTATTTGATACCCATCCTATGCAAGCATAAAACAATGTAAGGTGTAAGGCAGTGGAGAAGCAAGTACAGTATCTTAATACAGAGTGAATCCCCTGGGATATTTGCTCACATGAAGAACAGTCCTATTGATGAACTTCCATCAACTAAAAAAAAAACACAATATAATTCAGGCATATAAAATTATTAAATGTTCACTGAAAAACATCAACTACTGATATATTATGTGTATATCTGTATATATGCACAAATGTATTTTTTTCCAAGTGACTAGCTATTGTAATCTAGGTGGAAGTTGTTCTTTAGATGCTTGCTCTTAGATGTTATAAACAATATTACAAACAAGCCTGAAACATATTTGGAAATTCAACAGCCTCAAGTGAACAGCGACAATCACTCTCCAGTGCCAATAAGAAGACAATCAGAATTTGACAACTCAAAAAAACTGGAAAAAAAAAAATATTGATAGTTGAAATCAGTTTAAATCCTAGGGTACTTAATAAGGGTTTCCCAAAATTATTATATTTCACGACTCTCTAGGCTGACCCACGTTGTTTTACAATATAATGGTAATAAAAGTAAGGCAGGCAGAAACTTTTTAATGGAAGGAAAAACTGGCTGGGCTGTGGGGACACTCTGCCAGGAAGAACAGCAGGTGAACAAATTAGTCATTTGTGTACCATAAGGTACTGTATCCAGAGCAGGACTAAACTACTCTTCAGAAACTTCTCTGACCATCATTACTGTGACCACCAACATGAAGCTATATGGTGTTACTGGTGATACAAATGTAGACCTTTATAGTCCAGTTGACCAGGAAAAGCCCAAATTCTAGACATAATAAAAATGCAATGAAAAATTCTTTGTTGTTTCCTATGAGAAAGGCATTTAATACAAAGAGTATTTGGGGGACATTTTGTCTCGCCTTTTTCAGAAGGTTTTAATTGCTGTTGTTCCTAATAGCACAGAGTTGTGGGTTCATGATAGGTCAAAAAACCTGCAAACAGAAGTAGGATGTATTCTGGCATGTTGACATTTTGACCAAAAAAAGCCTCCTATTTGACATTAAAAAAACCCCACAAGTATTACATAGCCAAAAAAAAGCTGTCATAGCACAAGAATACTGGGAAAAGGAACCAAAAATAGCACAACAGCTGCTTAAAAACCAACCAGCCAAAAACCTTTCCAGTCTGTATGATGCATATTCTCACACAAAACCCAACTTTGCTACTGGTAGTAGAGGTTCGTCACTGAAAAGGATCAGTAGGATTATGCAATTTAGGAAATTAATCCTTCAGGAAGGGATTGTAGTTTCTCATGCATTTTGTGAAGAAATGAACTCTTGATTTAAATTATCTTATACTCACATGCTAATTAAATTATAAGGTGTAAATTAAGCCTTACTGCAATGGATCAGGTATTTCCAGTACAAGGCTTAGGTCACTGCTGCCTTAAATTCAAGGCTGACGAAAAACCAAACCTATTACAACAGTAGTAGCACTTATCTTCCCTCCCCATCTCTCAGAGAACTGGAATCTGCTGGGTAGCTCAAAGGATAAATAGTCACAGTGCTGCTCCAACTACATGCAGTTGCAACACCATTGTGTTTGCAGTTAAGGCTTGATGCATCATGTACAAGGGCAGCAGCAGACCCACTCCTTTCATTACGCACACTCTGCCAGCTCTAAGATTAGTGAAACTGAAGACACAAACACATTTGTGTTGATCATTGCGGTAAGGCAAAGAAAACTTTGATGGATACAAGGCCCGATGTGACCTGCAAAATTCATCAGCAGCTTATCCACTGTATTAAACTGTGTGTAAACAGCCAATGTATCAAAAGCTGCTTTAAGTTTCCTCAGACACTCTGCACAATTGATCCATAATCATCTGAGTGCTCACTGAAGCTCAGTATCCTATTTTTTTCCCACTGATTGCAAATTGCCTGTTCAGTTCCCAAACCTGTGTTTCAGACAACATTGCACTCAGTGGAAAAGGCTGTTTGCAGTGTCTAGCTATTCTAGAAACAGCCATACAATCACACACGCTATGCTGGTTCTGTGTTTGATTCCTTCAACGGGTATCCTTGTTTTCTTTCAACCTTTTGGGAGATATATAAATGGAGAGTTTAAATTGAGTCCGTGTCAGAGGTTCCCAAGCATCTGTATGAGAGACGGGTCATCGTGGAGAAATACACGACTGCCACTGCCACCAGTGTCTGTACTTCATTAATCAGTTTCTACAACTAATGAGTTAATTCAGTTTCTAGGACTACCAAGTACTTTTCTTTAGAAGGCAAGAAAAATAGTAGGTGCAAGTTAGCAATCCAAGTGCTGATGAAGAGCATATCCAGGTAGGAAAAAAAAAAAAGAAAAATAAAAAAGTCATTTTAATTCATATTTAATGACAATTAATTTGCAGGGAAAAAAGCAGGGCTGCGTGATCCCTGGTGATCAGGGAAAGAAATAAGGTAAATATAAGATCTGTCTGAACTAAAACACTTGTTCGAAACATTTAAAGCCGTGTTCTAAAGAGAAAAAAATAGTTCAAAAGTATTTCTGCAAACAACATCAACAGTTCCAAGAAATACTTAAATAATTGACATTTCTTCCCTCAAATCAGTAAGCAAGTAATCAGCTGTGTAGTCTTTGGGATAGGATTTGTATTTGTTTTAAGCAAAAAGATCTAGTGACCATTAATTCCCCTCAAATAAGAGGCTTCAGGACACAGAGGTGTGTGCTATTTTATTATAGGTCGGCCTAAACAAAGACTGGCCAGGATTCACTACAATGAATGCTGTTCATTGAACTATTTCAACTCAAACTACTTTAAGTAAAATTTGTACGTTAATTTAAACAAATAAACACAGCACCCTAGCATGCCACTGTCAATGAGAAAAACAACAAAGCCTAGACTAAAAAATTAATTGATGCAGGGGGGTTTTTGGTCGGTTAGAAAGTGCATTGGCACCTTGTATCTTCCCTACCAATTGCAGTGATCCGCAGGGTAATCTGGGTGAAAGATGATTCATTTGTTTCTTTACTAGCAAATGCACGGTTGTCTTGAGCTTACACAAAACAGTTTTAGAAGGAAACTCTATTAAACTGGAACATGTTAGTTGTTCTTATATTGTATCTAGCAGAACAGCGACATGAACTTCTGAGTTTAAGCTTAAAAATACAACACTTGTTGTACAGGCACAACAATGTACCTGTATTTCTCGTGCTTCCTTCCTCCATCCCTCACAGATTGTTTTTTAAGGCTCAGAAAATCCTACACTCAGAGAAGACAGAAAACTTGTAAGTGAGGTTATCTACAATTGCTTTCAAAAGATGCTAAGTAGTTCTAAAGTTCTCTCTCTTTCTACTTTAAACTTTTTACATGGAAGATTTCCATTTCATTGTTTAACCCTAATGATACATAGGGTCCGCATCTGGTGCTACGCAGATGCCGGATTGCAGCTGTCCCTCACCCCACAACACTTTCCTGGTTCCGCTGAGCAGAAAAATTTAGGGTACCGTCCAACCATCCAGGAAAGAGCATACATGTAACTTAAGAAAATGAGTAGGTGCCATTAACAGACAGCCCGTGTGCTTAGACATGGGCATGCACATGTTGTAAAATCATATCACTAGTTTAATGCTATCATTCAAAATTTATAAGCATCCACACAGGGCATAGAAAAAAAAAAAAATTAAAAAATAAAAAAACCCCACCAAAACAACAACAACAAAAAATAATCAAAAAACCCCACAGCAGTAGTGGGGGTTCATTATCCTTAAAAATTTACAACTAGTATTTCAGCCTTGCTCTACTTGCACATGCACAGAATTATCTGCCTACAATAAACAACAGAACATGAGCAGGATACTCTGCTGGGCTGTGCGCACTGCATAATTCATTGTTTCACTGTTCATTCACTGAAAATATGTTTTTGAGCATGTTTATTGCTATCTCTTTCTTTTCATTCATTCATTGTCGTATGCACTGATATCAGAGGACTTGCAAGAGAGGCTTTAAACACCAGAGGAAATCACATCAGTGTCTTTTTCCTCAGAGAAGCCCTGAAACCTGCGGTGGTGCGAAGTACTGCTTGAGCAACTACTCACAGGTTGCACTGCAGCAAGAGACTCAAAGAAATCTGCAACAGAAGGCACAATGACAGTAGATCCTCCACAGACTTCTCTGACAACAGATGATCTAGCAAATGAACAGAAACCAAATTGAGCTTTAGAAGTCCTACAGTGAAAATGGTTAGCAGGTGGGAGAATATTCTGTCAAATAGTCATTACAGGCTTATTCTAGCCTTCTGCCCTCCCCAAAGCTCACTCTTTTAGCCACTGTTGAGGGAGGGGAAAAAGGAAAAAAAAAAAAAAGCTTCTCAAAGACAGCCTGCTGAAAGAACTGGACTGTACTCAAATAATTCCCCCCATGACCAACACCCTAAAGTCTTTAAATTCACATCTAATTATTGCCATTTTCTTATTACCAGATATTATGACTTTTCCTGGAATAAGTGCTGTGCAGGAATAAAAATTCTGCCTTTTGCTGCCACCTTCTAAGACACTGGACTTGTGCCTTAAATATTAGGACACAAGTTTATTAATAGGGAGAATGGTAAGTTAGCGCAAAGAGTTTGCTACTACAGTTTAACAGGTATAGAAAAATCTAAATAAATAAGTTACACTAGCACAAGGTACATAGGTACTGCAAAATACAACATTGTAATGCATGAAAAACACACTAATTATAAGACAAGAAATTCTAGATACTGCATAAAGGATTTTTATGAAATGAACAGAAAAGTAGGTATGAGCTCCAGGTGTTACAGGCTCTAAAATGACTATTTACAGGCTCTAAAATCAGTTCAGACTCAGACTAAAATTCACCCCAAAGCAAGGTTTTGCAGGCAAGTTGAAGTCAGGTTTTACTGGTGACAGCAGCTGACAGTCTCAAATACAACTTTATAAATGGCATTTCTGCAGCCCTCTTCCACCTCGGAAGGAAGTCCTATCATATTGTCAAACTTCAGAGCTACCAGTCTGTCTGCTTACAAATCCCTCTCATTTCAATGGTTCTCTTGCATTTGAGCAGTGCTTGAGGATTCTAAATCCAGAAGAAATGCTGCCATCACCATGAATACTTTACAAGGTCTGCAGGAGGTAACGGTTCAGGATACGCACGGACATTAATTGATTATTTGACATTTAGCTCCAGTAGGAAATCGTAGCTGCATGCTGAGCCATGGCAGTTACTTTCCAAGCAAACACTTTCTTAGCTGAATGCTCCTGCACTTTCAAAACAGCCTTGCCTTTTACTTAATAACCTTTTTACAAAACAAAACAAAACCCATATTCTGCAGAAAATTGTTTCTTCTTTCAAAAACTACTTCCAACTGTGAGGATTTGACAGGAATTACAATTTCTCCAGTACAGCTACAGCACACAAACCATCTCATATATTTTCTTTCAATTAATGTTTTAAAATCTCTATTACCAGCTTCTCTGTAGGTGCCTTCCAACTTACTGCCTGCTCCCCCACTTCCCAATACTAAAACAGATACACAAGACAAATATTTTGTGCTATGAAAAATACTCCACTTTGCTTGTAAGTCTAAGTCCAGCCTTCTCTTTGCAGTTCAGTAAGAGCTCATTAAAGCAGGCCAGGATTTTTCTAAGTTCTTTCAACTTATAAAACTGTAATACTACATTCCTATGATAAAAACCTTACTAGATCAATATAGACAAAGTTCTCATAGAAAAAAAACTGTCATCTTATAGGTGATTATTTTGGCTTTCATTTTTCAAATTCAGCTTTGATAATTTTGAAAATATCCCCCCAAGAAATTCCATGGCTGATGTCTCATGAGAGCTTGTAACTAATTTTCATTTTGAGACTTCGGAATTAACAAAAGGTATAAATAGTACATTTCCATTACCTCTACATCTCCAGCATTCCGGCAAGCCCGAGTTAATTGTCACTCAGAATGCCTTCTCTTTTAATTCATTTTACTCTGAAAAATGCAAGTAAACTCAACAGAAATTCAACTGGTCAAGTTCACAGAAGAAAAACATATGCATGCACAAGCAGCCAGCACATAGCTGGGCATGCAGAATACTTCCAAGTTTTAGAAGTTTCAAATAAACTCTTATAACACAGGCCTTCACCTGATACAGAAAATAACAGAATACAGACATTTCACAGAATTATTGTACCAACGGATTGTGTCAAACAGATCTGGAAAGTTTTGCCATTTCCTAATGCTTAAATATGTAGATCTTCCCAATTATGGAGGAAAAACAAAAGTTTGTCATGCTATCATTATAAAGTATGAGTGATTACAAGCCAAGCAAAGTAATAAATACTTAAATGGCAACTACAGTATATTGCTTTGATGAAAACTTTATATAAGACAGGAAGTCTGTAAAAAAGCCTAGGTCTGATATTTTTCCCATTAAAAAAGTCAAAGTTCTTTCCATTTTTCTCAGAGTAAAGCTTAGCATTTTCCTGAGGCCATATGGTGTTTGTTTCCCACCCCAATTTTGTTAACTATCCTTATCTCGTCAGTTCGATGGAAGTAACTGTAGCTTCTACAGTATCAGCTGTGTCTGGACTCTGTTGTTTACAGAACATAATTCAGTTACAAGTACCATGGCATCGCAGAGCCTCCATACAGCTTTTCTTAAATCCCACCTAAGTGTCATTTGTGAGATTTCACATCAGCTCTTCTGTAAACTACAAAATCATCCTTCAAATGAGACCAGGTAAGTTCTATTAGCAATAATAATTAGCAAGCACATGGACAAGCAGCTCTTCGCACAGAAAACACTTTGAAATGTGGTACAACCGCAGACTAGAAGTAATGAACACCAAATTTGGAATGGCAGCAATCTTCTTTTCTATTTTAGTGTTTTAATTAGGGAAGGAGGTGAGGGAAGAAGGAGGGGATATTGTGACAGAGGAAATGTTTTAACAGGAGATATTTTTGTGTCGCCTCAGTGAGTCACTGAATCAATACCATAAATTAATCAGATTTTTTAAAAAGTGAATTTTCCATTTGTTCATGAGAATGAGAACTTTTCTTACCTTTACCTAGGCAAGTAGGGGAACACAAGCACCAAGATTTCATTCACAGTGTACCACCCACCCCTTTGCTATCCAACAACACAACACAAAAGGTAGCACATAGTCCTCAGACTCTCAATCATTGACAAACTGTCTCTGGACCATAAGAAAATAAAATTGAAATAATGGTCTAAATTTTAAGGAGTCTTCCAAGTGAGATTCAGGAACTATCAACAAATAAACCTAACATCCACAGTTCTTCAGAACAGCATTAGTGGACACACAAATCAGCATGACCCACCAAAGAAGAACCAGCATACCTTTTGTCAAGGGGAGTCACACCTCTCAGATTTCTATATTTCAGGAAAGAAGCAGGAAGCAGGTGGACAAAGAACATCCAGTTGATACAGTCTACTCAGATTGCTGAAGGCCCTTCAGAAGAATTTGTAAATAAGATAAACAGGGAGAATTTCATATGGTTTAAATAAAGCTAATAATAAATAATCATTAAATGTTAAAAGACATAAAAGTAGCCATTTGTTTGCCTACTCTAATACCTCAGTTGAGGTTGCAGTTCCATATGTTCACAAGCAATCTAAGAAAAAAAAAAGGGTATAAAAAAATAGTACAACAAAGTTTGCTACCAATAGTATCTTAAATTGGGAAAGCAAAGGGAAGTGTCAATAGGAAGGAGTTTCAAAAGGAACTCATATTATTACTTGAAAAAGCAGTAAAGCAGCTGATATGAACTAACATGATGATGCAAGCATTTAGGTTGGGGGTTGGACTAGATAACCTTTAAAGGTCCCTTCCAATCCAAACTATTCTGTGATTCTGTGAATCTCTGGAAATTATTGCAGCCAACTCAGTGCTCACTGCAAAGGTCAACTATATCACGATGGTGAGGGACTCACCCAGTTTAGTTTGGAGTATTTTGAAAAATTCCAATTTCACAACCACTCTGGGCAAACTGTGCCAATGTTTGAAAATCCTCATTGTGAAAAAAAAATTGTCTTACATTGAATTAAGAATTCTTGTGTTTCAGTTTGTGACTGTTGTTTCTCCTCACAAGGACTGTGCACCAAGAAAAGATTCTGACTGTGTCTTCCCTCCACCCTTCTATTAAGTCAGCTGAAGACACCAAATGAGGTATCCCCCCTGAGGCTTCTCTCTCTCTCTCTTTTTTTTTTTTTTCCCCTGGCTGAACTAGTGCAGTTCTCTTAGCGCTCTTCCGTATAACATCATGTGCTCCAGTCTCCAATCATCTTCATGGTCTTTGCTGGGCTTGTTTTTATATGTCAGTGTCTGTTTCATATAAAGGGAACTCATAACTGGACACAGTACTGCAGATGCAGTCTCAAAAGTGCTAAATAGAGGAGTTTAATCACTTCCCTTAATCTGTTGGCCACAGCCTTGCAAATAAACCACAGTACGTAGTTCAACCTTCTTCACCACAAAGACATGCTACTGACACAGTGTACTTACTCAACATGAAATTAAAAAAATATTGCATACATAGTTATGAGCTGTCAATTAATTATCACTCAGAAATAGTAGTTTGTGTTTTCTATGAAGATATCAGCCCATTTATTTTTGTCAGTCAAAAAAAAGTCAAATGTTGGCATCTCAGAGATGTCTATAAAATTGCAAGTAGAATGGACACACTCTCTCCAACACACGAACTACAGACATTAAACGAAACTAGCAGATGGCAAGTGGAAAAACAAATGAAGGAGATACCACCTCACACGTGCAATTCAGCTGTGGAGCTTCTTACCTCAAGCTATTATGAAAACTAAATATCTGCAGTCAAAACCAAAGCAGACAAACTCATGAAGGACAGAAAAAAATATATCCATGTTAGACTACTAAATACAAAGATATACACATTCGCCTCAAGATATCCATAAGACAAATCACTTGCATTTAGAAGTCTGCTTGGCAAAAATTTTGTCCAGTTATTTGTAAGCATTTGAATCCTGAATAAGAAAGAGCATGGAAAAATTTGAGGAAGAGAGGACATTGTAGAGGGACAACACAGATGAGGAAGAGAATTACTCCAGATGTTCAGTGAAAAAAGTGGCTGTGAAAAAAAGGGTTGAAACCAGAAAAAAAAGTAGTTCTCCGATGAAGTTATTGGAAAGAAAGACCGTTTCAGTGCTGCAATAACAACAGAGAACGGAACCAGGAAAGAAGGGTGGGAGAACCACTGAACAAGGGACAGAAAACTTCACACCAAACTAAAAGGAACAAAAATACAATAAAACTTTCCTTTAGCTCTCACATTTCTTAACTGAAACTGCAACAGTCCTGATGCAAATCCCTATTTGCATCCAGGAAATCAACCAAGAAAGATAGGACAAGCCGTTATACCCAAGAGACATGAGACTGTGGGAAACTGTACTATCAGGAGAGACATGTACAGAAGGCTAAGGAAACAGAGGGAAACCAAGCAGGGAGAAGAGCAGCACAAAACAAGGATCATCACAGCATTTTTCTACATTCTGTAGGTTCATGATAAACATATGTTGTCATTTGTCACAGACTGGGGCTCCAGTGAAATTCTAGTCCAGCTTAAAGCCTTCAAATACTTCCAGAAGTGGCTGCAAAGAGAAGAATACAACAAAGACAAGTAGCTGTTTCAAGTGCTCATTCTATGAATGGCTCAGATCATAGCTGTAATTTATATCTGAAGGATAATTTATCACACGTAACATCAGTACCTTTGTGCAGTATATGAACTCAAGAATACAGTGATCTAGCACTTCATTTTCCTGATGCAGAGACATAAAACATTTTTGCACTCTTCAGCAGTATAATCTACATTGCCCTAAGTAATGATATACCAGTGCCACCTTACATTTTTTATATGCAAATTATTATATTCTGTTAATTAAGTTAATCTAAGAATTACTGATATTGGGAAAAGTCAGGCTGCATAAGTAATGAACCTCCTCAGAAATCATTAGAATTAGAATTGAGACTAAAATTCTGCTTTGCACTGGAAGAATTTGAGTCCTAAGCTATAATAATTTTATTTCAATGTGTTTGCCTTGTTACAGAGGTAACTTCAAGCAGACATTCACTTCTTGTGATACTTAGCAAGAAGTTTTGTTTGTTAAACTCCAAAGCTTCTGTAGGTCTCGGTGGTATAAGTAAGCAGGGTAATATTATCAGAAATGGAAAGAAATGCAAAAAACAATCAGTCACTACTAAAAATACTGAAGGAAACTCCTTTTGCATATAAGATAGTGCAGGGCCACATTTCAATATTGAGAACAAAGTTCTAATTCTGCAGGAACATTCTGCTGAAACACCACCTGACAGAAAAGGTCAGAGAGTTAACGCAATAATAAAGCCTCAAGATGGAAATAATAAATAATAGACAGTTTTTTACCTTATTATGCAATTTTGTACAATAAGGTACTTTGTAGTGTCAAAATCAATCCTCCTACATGAGAAAGTCATAAGCCATCAATATGGCATCAAAATGACAGACTGTGATTTATTTTGAGAATATTCAGATGTCAGCTACATAAGCGTTTTGGGAAATGTAGTATAAAACATCCGTCAGCTAAAGTATTAATGCTGAGGTAAAAGAAATGGAAGTCATTCTGAAAAGTTAATTGCCAGAAAGAAGAAGAGGATATGCACAACAATCTTTAATCATTGCAGTTACTTCTAATACATTTGCATTCTAAAAGGCTTCACACAAAAAAACTGACTGAAACATATAACTCTTATCAATGAGCATTTCCACAAGTTCACTCTTTCTCCTCAACTATTACAACATGAGAATGACAAACTGGAGAATACACCTGCTGGCTGCCTCTGTCAATGTACCACTCCTGCAATTAGGTTCTAACCCCACAAGGTATGCAGCACTAAGAGAATCTATCTCAATACAAAGACTTCACTCCCTGCCTCTGCCAAAACACTCATTTTAATCAGAAAGAAATATTGGCAATGCAAATAGAGGCAATGCAAAACAAATACAAACAGTCAGAAAAGATTAGTTGCATTGATGTCATGTACATTGTACTAGACATAGGTGATAATAGATGTTTTTTTTTTCCCCTCCAAGTCAGACACCTTAGAATCAGTTCATCTTAGTGGGGCAGTTTTTAACAGCTAAACTCTTTGAAAGCTTTAATTAAGTTGATCTACTTGTATCAAAGTATTTTTCTGCTCTGGCCACCCATATTTTATGGCTCTATATGCTACAGATTTTCAAAATGTCAAAAAGTATCTGCTTCACAATGGCTTTCTTTTTTTGGATGGGTGGAGGAGTCATTTTATTCTAAAGCACCTTGCAAAAACAAAAAAAAAATAAGGCTGAAAAATGTTAAATGAAACTCTGCAATATAAACTTCTGCCTTGACATTTCAGAAAATGGCAAATTTTAAAAAAGTAGCAACCACCACCACCACCACCTACTCTTCACAAAGCCACTCATTTGAAAGATTTATGATAACTTAGTGTTTTATGTGAGGACACCAGAACATCTTGAAGGTGTCAGCATCAGAAGCACAGTAATACAGAAGAGTTAGCCTACAGCAGAGCCTGGCCACTTGGCACAGTGATCAGATCTAAGCACTGCAGTTATCAGAGCCTTGAACCAGTTGCTTTACATAACCATGCAGTGCCACCTTCTTAGGAGTTTACTTCAGACCAGTTTTTATAAAATAATTTCCGGTCATCTCTGGTTTCATCATTCCTCTCAAAGGGATTCTTTCCTCCCATCAGTCCCAGGACAGTCGAGGGGCAAAATGAGATATTACCTATATCCAGTGTGTGAGATAACCACACATCCACTATGCTCTTGGAGGTAAATAGCACTAAAACCAGCTACTTACAGAAATAAAGCCTTCCAAAAAGTGGAAATGGGATATTATTAGTTTAAAATAAGATGTCAGTTCCTCTTCCCCTCTCTAGTTTTTGCCAGGTGGGGAAAGACTACAAAGGATACTGAGGAAAATACACTATGCATTCACATACTAAAGAAACAAAGACTGTGCAAGAGGCTTACCTTATTAGATTATCCCCTTTATAGCATTTTGATTGACAGGTGATTATATTTCCATTGAGCCCTTCCCCTATCTCTGACGCTATTTTTTCTTCTCTGCAAATGAACCTTTGCCCCGTTGGCCAAAGACAGTCTACTTTGTGCTGCAGTTTCATCTTTATTCCCATGTGCTACAATGACTGACAATGGGGTTCTGAGACAATATTGTTTACAACGTCTCATGCAGTGCAGATAATTATGAGTTTGCATGAGTCTGCATTGTCTGTATCTATCCATTTATTCAAATACATACCAAAACCAGTAGGGTGCACTAAAGAGATCCAACTGAGTCTACAAGAATGTTATTCTACCTCCCCTAGAAGGAATATCTACTGCTGTGAACAATTCAAAGCCTTTAAATGCCATCAGCATGCAAGAAAACAGAAAATTACATATCAACGTATACCACAGACTCAAGTGCATTTTCCAGCTGCTAAAATAAATTACTCTCAGATGCACAACAGAGAACATTTGAAACAAATCACATCATGCAAATGCCCGATTAAAACCATCTCCATTGAGTGTAGTATACAGCACGCAACAAGCCCCTAACACTAGAAAATCAAATGTGTCATTTTTTGGGAAGCATTGCGGCCAAAAAAATTACCATGATTTCTTAACAATAATAATAACAATAAAGTTTATAAGCTGTTCAGCAACCACAACATTTTCCGTAGCATCTTAATGAATTACCCTCACTTTCCTCCTAATACGAAGTTTGCTGTTATGGTGCACATCTTATTTCTTGTCTCAGAAAAGTAGGTATTTCTTGCTCCCTGCTAGAATCCTCTTTCAGCTGTCACTGTGGCATTGCATACTGCTTAAGGTGAACCTACTTACTGCAGACGACATCCACTTACCATATTATTGGGCTTCAACACAAGCTGAACTATCCTTGTCCATCAGGTGTAAGAAATATTGTACAGTTGTGTCACATTACAGTTGTCTCTCATTTAACCTCATTGTATACATAATAGACTGGCTCTTGGCTGCCTTCAGATGCTGCACATCAATTCCAGAAGCAGTGTGGCCAGTAGTTTTAATTTAATTTTTTTTTAATCAGGAGGAGGACTGTCTAATAACTGAGAACACATAAAAGATTTTTCAGCCTTGGGGCTGCTTTTTTTTAAAAAGAAAAAAAAATATCAAATTATTCAACATTTTATTGCCTATTGTGCAGAATTATTCAGAAAAATACCCAAACTAACACTATGCTTCCAGTTCCAGAACTACGCCAACACAGTCCTGCATGAACACATTAACCCTGTGTTGCCATAGCTGTACTGTTTTTTGAACGTGCATACAGATTTACAAGTGTCTTTGAGCAGTGAATTTTCATCACCTATCTCAGAGTCATCTCTGCACCCTGAAAGCAGTAGTGCATCACACAGTACTAACACGTCCTAAGTCAGATGTCTTTCTCCACTGCACTGTTACAACACAGAAATGGAGAATGAAGATTACACCTATAGTGAAAGATGTAGAACAGTTATTCATATTAAACATCTAAATGTAAGTTTCTCAACATTTTTACATTTTCACACAATCAGGAAACAGAAAAACTGCATAAATAGAAGCACACACCTTCGACTCTGGCATTCCTTAAGATACTGTTTCATCTTTCAAAGACCTCTCTGGAGTGTTTTGGTTTCTTTTACTAACTGCCAGTTAAACAAATGCAGTCAAGGAAGAACACATTCAATTGTTTTTCCAGTTTCTAAATCTTGGCACTTCAGAAGCTTCTACCCATTACTTCATCAAAAGTAATAAGAAATGGTGGTAGATTTTTCTTAGATGCTACCATTTGTACTAGTGGTTTTCTGACTCTCAAAAGGTAACAGAAATTCAAGGTCAGCATTCAGGTATAAAAGAAATAATATCATCACCTCCAGCATTAGCACACAAAAATGACTCTTCAACAGCGATAGTATAGCATCTCAATAAGGTCTGGAAATCGGGGAAAAAGCAAAACTGAACAAAAATGTAATCGCCACTTCTAAATGGGATCATACATCTGTTTTAACAGCACTGACAGTAGTAAGATTTATGACTTAGTCATGTTCTTCACACTTAACAAAAGATAAACAGTCCAAAGTCTCCTCAAAGTCTCCTGTCACTTCTCCTTTCCATGTAAGAGCTTAGGATATGGCAGGGACTGATGCTTCTCTGGTGAGTGCTAGCTGGTCACTCGTTTCCTGCTTTAGCATAAACCACCAGCTCAGTAGAACAGGTCTTAAATAATGTATTTCAGACACTTTTTAATTTTTCTGTGATTTGTAAGTATTCAAGATTCATTTAAGTTGTACTCTCATGCTTCCTTTCACCACCAAGCAGACACCTGGGTGGGAGGACAGGAAGGAATCACATTGCCAAAGGTTGCACTGCCAAAAGCATAATACAAATCATCAGATCCTCCAAACCCTATAATAAAAATAATACTTAGGATTATTCCTTAAAAATTTTTGCTTTTTGAGGTTTTTAAGTAAAATGGAATATTTTCTGAATCTGTTCAACTTCATGCTGTGTAGAAAACTGAGCAGTTCTAAGGGACTACTACACCAAAAAAAATTTTATAATATCAAATAAAAATATAGAAGTTGTTTGCAGAGCATGGGCAGTGAAGAGTTTTAAAATCTATACAAGCTGTTGATTCTTGGTTTATTGATCAAGGATCTGCTGACATAAAAAACATCTCAAAGCAATCTCTTGCTTCAACTTAGATGAACAATTATGTTCAACTATGCAAATTAACTATGAAGTGAAATATAACCCATTTTTAATGCAAATCTTAGCAGCAAAGCCCAACTCTGACCCCACTTGCACATTTTACAGTGGAACGATCCTGACTCTCCACTCAAAGTAACTACTTCCTATATACTGTGGAAATTAATGCAGCATGATAGAGAAACACTGAGATTGACCTAGGCATAGTGAAAAAAAGGAGCCTGGAACACAGTTCACTGAGGAGACAGAAACCACTAGATGGGAGCTAGAATGCTACTGAAAAAAAACATCATTAAGACAAAGTCTGAAGCCCAAAGGTCACACGAAGTATGAACTAGAACTGCACACTCAGTAACTAGCTATTCAATGAGTGACTCTAGGGCAGTGATAAGCAAGCACATAAAATCAAATGAATCCTGACCTACAAACTGAAGATCACTCATTAGCGTAACTACATGGGAAGAGCAGTTACTGGGAAAGGGTATTTGCATGACTACCACTAGATTTACTACTGTCATTTCAAGATACACAGGCTAGAAGGGGGAGAAAAGAGGGAAAGGACATGAACTTCATTTTTCTCAGCCCAGCAAAACTGGCCTCAGTTACTTTTAGAACTCTTCATAAGCATCCATTTCCAATTGTTAACCTTCACTTCTCAGAAAAAAATTGAGGTTTTTCACACAGACCTTACAAAATTATCTTTCTCACAGAATCCTGATTAGGAACCATTACGAAGAGATGCATTTTACCATTACATCACATGACTGCAGGTGCTTCAACGCAAGAACAGTGCTTCCTATGTAATCCTGGAAAGACAGAGAAAGAAATTTTCCAGAGAGCACAGAAATAAACCTTCTCATAAAAGCAATGAGGGAAATGTGAATAGAAACCCCAAATAATGCATTGACAGAACCTTAGACTTTTCAAATATATGGTCACATATTTAACTAAGTTTATCACATAAGTCCTGCTGGGATAAAACCCTTTCCCACAGATATGCTTCTGTCAGTATTCTCACTGAAAAAAATCTGGGACTATGGGAGAAACAGGTGGTAATTTTATTCCCAAAAAGCCAAACTAGATGAATGGATACTCAAAGTGAGATTTTTTTTTCTAGTAGGTGGTACATTTCAAGTCACCAGTTAAGATCCCGTAAAAGAAATTCAGCATAGCCTTCTTTCATTATCAGATAAGATATGCTACCTTATTTCAAGGCAGCAGGATAAGGTCAGCCACATAACTGAGAAGCAGGTAACACAGATATAAATTGCTTGCTTGACAAAACCTGTTTCTCCCCACAGTGAACTGAAGACTGTAACCAAACTGCAGGTTTATGCTACTACAGGATGGAATTTCTGTATGATGATGTTGCTGACTTGCTGCATCACCTTTAGTATCTCTAGAGGTAGCAAAGCTGAAAGGGCACAATTGCCAAGTGACTTGTTTACGTCCGGAGGTGACATTCCCAGGGTAAAGCTGCTGACGAACCTTAGTGCCATCCATGCTGCACCATTCTTGATCTACTTAGAACAGCTCTGCCTGAAGGAAGCACTTTCTCCACAGTCTCAAATTCACTTAAAATGCAAACTAGGAAAAGCATCATCTCTAATATCAACAGGAGTCTTCTTAAATTCAGTAAGATTAACCAATTTCAGTGCAAATTACAAAATTCCTTTCAGTTTAAACTATCTCATTAAACTCCCTTAGGTATTAACATTCTTAAGGCTAAATGATTAGTGTATCATTTCTTCTGCTGAATCAATAAGATGAAAAAGAAGGCAAGCTAAACATTTTCCCAAAAGAACCTTCTCTTTTCCCCACTCCTTATTTTACAGCCTGAAAATTCTACTAGCTGAGGCAAATCTCACATGCCTTTATGGCTTCTCTCGCTGTCTGTCACAAAGTTATAGTAGTGTAATGTAAAAATAACCATTAGCGAAAGTGGCAGGGAAAAGTGCTGGTTTATGATTTATGTCCTTTACAGGATAGATGGCTAGAAAGTTCACTAAGTCCCTGTTGCCAGATTGCAGCTACCATACAAATTAAATTGATGCTTCAGTTCACATTTTCCTTACAAATGGCTAAAATCTGTTATATAAACTGTCCAATTCTGCCAGTAGTAAGCAGATGCTACCAGTGTGACATATTCTGTATAAACTTTGCTGTTTACAAGCATATACTCTTATACTGGAATCGTACGTGCCTCAGTTGCTTTCATCCTCTGGGTAGCTACTGCTGTTTTCATCAAGGACATCAGGAATCACCCCACACCTTCACAAGATATTCAGTTCCGTCTTACAGGAAGAGATCAAATAATATTTGTTGTAGCCACTACATGGACAGACCATTTGCCTGACATGATGAAGCTAAAAAAGGTCCTGGCAGCTCCCAGCAGCAAACCTGACAAATATTCAGCAGGTAAATGAACAAGGGACATCCCCTTGATCCTGTCTATGTATACCACCTGAATTAAGAAAAAAAACAGAGGAAGTATCTGGTGTAAAAAAGTGCGGGAAGAAACAGGTAAAGAAGCAAAAGCAATAGGGAAAAAAAAAAAAAAAAAGAAATAGAGGTTGAAGTTTGAAGTTCAGAACATTCTTCCACCTTCAGCTGCAACCCTTGTACATGCCACTACATACTGTGTCCTTTTCCTTGCAGTCTCTTGCTGCAGTTTCCAAGGAGGAGCTGCAAAAACTACCATTTGTTATAGCCACATTTGTTGTACCAGCCTTACATTGCATTTCCTGAATCCTCAACAGTGGTCCATAGCACAGGAGACTGGAAATGTCAGTAACACAGTTAAATTACAGAAGGGCTAGTCCAAAACTCCAGCAAATAACTGCTCAGTAAATTGCTGAACTCATGGGTAAACTTTGCATTCTGAGAGACATCCTGGAAATAAAAATCACATCTCCATAAGGATTACAACAAACCAGTAGGTTCCATGGGACATCCACACTGACTTCCTGCTTCCACCCCATCTCTCTTGTGGGACTCGTCTCATAACAAGCTCTTTGTTCTACCTTGGTGCAAGAAAATTCATGGACTGAAAGGCCTTAAATTTATCTCACCTGCCTCTGTGCACAGTAGCAAGTTACCTAGGGTAGGAATCCTGTTACTACAGTCTTTTGCTACCTTCATGGGAAAGAAAGAGGGGGAAGCTGAGGCAGGGGAAGCATTCATTTTCCTCTAAGACAGCAGAACTTGGCGCTGCTCTCCAGCACAAGCCTTTGCTTGCTACACAGGAAACATTGGTAGTGACCAGTGACTAAGAGTTATCTGTTGTTCCCTATACTATACCCCCTTAGTAGTAAATAAGTTAATTGCTTTCTCAAACACCTTTACAAGAAATACAGATAGCAGGAGAGGGAAGGAGAAAGCAGGTAAGCATAAGCAAGACAGAATCATTCAGCGAAAACAGATTACAAGGACAGCCAGACTATCAGCTATTTTGGTGCCTTGAGAAGCAGCACTCTAATGGTAGAAAAAATGAATGCTTAACTGCAAGTGACCTTGCACAGATGCCACCTGCTGCCCATGTGAAAAAACAGAGTGAACTGCCATGGGCTCTTCTCTATGAACAAGGCTTTGAGCACAAGTTACTGGGTGTTATTTTATATATCACACTGAAATGAGAAAAGGAAATGAAAGCAATGAGATTGCTCTACACAGGAGCTGCCTGGAATGCCAAACGCACAACAAGGTTAGTAAAACGTGGTGAGTGATTCTACAGAGCTAGGAGAAAAAAAAAAAAAATCAGTGAAATGAGTAAAATGAGAAAGTGCCCTGTCTGAAATTTGCTGCAATGATGCAATATAGGCCTCTAGAGGAAAAACAAAACCAAAAATAACCCAAAACTAAAAAACCCCACAAAAACAAACCACCAGACTAAAAAACATGGGAGGGGGTTGGAACCAGAGAGAAAGGGATATCCAGTGTCTTAAAATCATCTCTGGGTCTTGAGAAACAACTTTCCAAAAAAATCAGTCCTTGGAAAGAGATTCGAACTGCAGATTTAAAGGAGACAGCAAATTATTCACAGCTAGAAAATGTGTTACGATTACCTGGAGTTATAAGTAAGTTTTCACACACAGATACACATGCACTCTCTACCTAGGTAAGTATACCTATACCATAAGAACATAAATGTAATGAAAGCTCAGCTAAAATTATTAACGAAAGACAAAAGGGGTAAATCAAATTCCATTATTTTTATCTCTCCAAGAGCTTACTTTTCCAGAGAAGAATCTCAGAGGAACAAGTAGCTGCTACAACAGTCAAACAGAGTGCATCATTTTTCTGTTGGATCAAACAGTAATAAATTTGGGGCAGCCTGCTAACATCTGAGAATTAGTTTCTATATAAATTCTGGCAAAAAAAGCACAAGAATTGAGACTGTTTTCATACTAAAACCCAAGTATTAGTTGGAAACAGGTCATTTGCTTAAATCAGATTTTTAATAGTCAAGGCAAAACTATCAACACAGATCAGAAAATTTAAATCTTCTTCCCCTTACTGAATGTAATTCTGCCAGTTTCACTGCTAGATATTTCAGCTCTCAGAGATAGGAGATTATAAAGGACATCTACACTGGAAGTCCTTACTACTGAATTAGTAGGAATAAACATAAAGAGATGAGCAAATGCAGCAACCGAAGCTCCAAATTTAATAAATCCTGGAATAAATGTCCCATGGAACACAAATATGGATGTGCAATCTGATTTGCAGATTGGCCCCACTTTGGGCTTTAAAATTTGCAGACATCTTCCTCTCTGCACTGAAATATTACTGTAGACAATTTGCACAAAATTACTGCAGGTGCAAAACGAGGGACTAAGGTGCAGCAGAAGAGTCTCAGAGAGTGCCTTGTGACAGTGAATTAGAATTCCATACATAAGTGTATTTAGCAAGTTAAATGGAAGGCCTTTAGCACTTTAGAGGTTACACTGTACTTGCAAACAGTCATTATGGGGAGATGCCAGAAAAAAAAGCCTCCGTCTCTCAAAAGCGATAAACTTTGTGGCACTGGGTTCTTTTCCAGTTATGTTTGCTGCCCAATGAGAATCAGGCAATGTATGAATGTACTCATCAGTAATGGGAAAATATCTGAATTCTAGTTTTTGAGAAAGAACCCACTGTGGTAGGCTGGTTTTTAATGGAATAGAGCTGCATAAAACAACACAAACTTTTTCATACACAGTTCAACAACAGACAGGGTAACCAGTACTTCAATTCTATACACAGAGGTCTCCAGCTACATAAAACTGGAGTCCAATATGTCAGCTTTGATCACGGAATCACGGAATATTCAGAGTTGGAAGGGACCTCCAGAGATTACCTAGTCCAACTCCCCTGCTGAAAAGCAGGATCCCCTAGAGCACATCACTCAGGACTGCATCCAGGCGAGTCTTGAAAATCTCCAGAGAAGGAGACTCCACAACCCCTCTGGGCAGCCTGATCCTTTAGGAATACTGAGTAAATTACACAAGAATCCTTGTGCTCCACAAATTCCTACACAGATACATAAAACAGTGAAAACTGAAGGCCAAAATAACTGCCTTCTGCTCATGCTTTTTACATTTCAAAGTCTGTTTACATAACTTTGTAGATGTGGAAAAACTACCTGCTATGTCACTCCCCCCAAGCCCACACCTTGCTAGATTTGTTATACTATCCTACCCTATATATATCTCCTCTTTGTTATACCATCAAGCTTCACTTTCAGCAGTCTCAGACTGGTCACATGCTGAATTTCCAATTAGCCAAACCAATCATTGCACATCAGATGAATCGCTATTCTGCAAAGTGTTGCAAATCTTTAATTGGGCTTGGGACTTTGGAAATATGTATATAATTGATTTATTCAGGATACCATGGAGCAAGAAGTGAAGCAGAAAATGGATTGTTAACACTAGAATATCACCTGCTTAAGACACAACAGGAGGTAGGTACACACAGACACCTCTCTGCACATTTCTAACAGGAAAAAAAAAAACAAGGTAAAGCTGTAAATGAAGGTGTTACAATGAACAAAGAACCACTGATAATCACGAGTAATACCAAAACAACTGAAAGGCCAGCTGGAAGAAAAATACCATGATTACTAGCCTACACCACAAAGACCTCAGAAATACATAGCTGCTGTTGGTTCCTCACTAAAAGAAGTCAACCGCAGTAAAGAGCAATGACTCCAGAGTGTCAGTGTTAAAATTAAGGACAATTCTTCAGATTATATAAACCAACACAGTTCCAGTTTGTACCAAGATATTAATGAATTGTTCATTGAAGACATTTTCCATTTACAAGTACCTCTTTCAGGATTTAAAAAAAAAAAGAAAGGAAAAAATAAAACCAAAACCACAGAATATAGAAGCATTTAGGTACACAGCAGACATCTGGCAAAACAATGACAAATGGCAGGATTAACATTTAGATGTAGTTCTATTAAAAAGCCAACTCCTCCACTGTTGGAATAATCTCATAAAAGCCTTTTCATTAAATCACTCTTTCATACTAACTGATTCCTTTTCAATGCAATTTAAACTCATTATGTTTAATGAGCACTATTATATTTGCAATAAAATAAACATAAGTACTGTTTTTATGCTTGCCTACCAGGTAAATCACCCTTTAAAAAATACTACAGTTGTATCTGTTGCAGAGTACTTAAACATACACATTTAGAAGTTGGTGGTAGTTACTCTCCTTTTACTTAGATGAGTTGGTCCCTGAACTGCACAGAAATACAAGTAAAACTTTGTCATTTTTTTCCACTTACAAGTGGCATTGGGTCTGTGTGGCGGGGCTTGGTAGCAGGAGAGGAGCTACAGAGGTGGCTCCTGTGAGAAGCTCCTAGAAGCTTCCCTGGCTTCAATCTGGACCTGCCTCTGGCCAAGGCTGAGCCTATCAGTGATGGTGGATGCAACTCTGCGGTACACGTTTAAGAAGGGGTAACGGAACTACAAGGAGACGTGCAGCAGAGAGAGGAGTGGGATGTGAGAGGAACACCTATGCAGACACCAAAGCCAGTGAAGAAAGAGGGAGAGGAGGTGCGCCAGAGCAGAGGTTCCCCTGCAGCCTGTGGTGAGGCAGCAGCCCATGGAGGACCCCGCACCAGAACAGGCGGTTGTACCTGAAGAAGGCCATGGCTCAGGGGGAAGCCCATGCTGGAGCAGTCTGTTCCTGAAGGACTGCACTCCATGGAAGGGACCCACGCTGGAGCAGTTCATTAAGAACTGCAGCCCATGGGAAGGACTCATATTGGAGAAGTTCATGGAGGACTGTCTCCCATGGAAGGGATCCCACAGTGGAGCAGGGGAAGAGTGTGAGGAGTCCTCCCCCTGAGGAGGAAGGAGCAGCAGAGACTAAGTGTGATGAACTGACCACAACCCCCATTTGTGGGGCAGTAGGTAGAGGAAAGCCCAGGAAGAAGGGAGGGATGAGGGAATGTGGTTTTATGTTTCATTATCCTACTCTGATTTGATTGGTAAGATTTTTTTATTTCCTCCACCAAGTCACTTTTGCCCATGACAGTAATTGGTGAGTGACCCCCTCCCTGTCCTTGGCTCGACCCACAAGCCTCTCATATTATATTTTTTCCTCCCCACCAGCCGGGAGGAGTGAGCGAGCAGCCATGTGGTGCTTTGTTGCCAGCTGGACTTAAACCATGACACAAGTGCTTAATATTTTTTCTCACAGAAATCATCCTGCTACTTCGATAAATGATGCAATTACAACAAAGACATTGTCCTGTCTTCAGTATGAACACTAACAAAATCATTAAAAGTGGCTGCAAGACATCCTGAGGCATTAAGAGAAAAATGTGATACAAGGCTTACCGTCACGAATAATTGTGTATTTTGACGATCAGATTTCAACTCGTGCCTTCATTTTTCCTGTTTGTTCTAACAATTGTCTTCTCTACAGCAAGAATCTTTTACTTCAGAGTAGAAAATGCAACTCATCCTACCACCTTTTGCACCAGGTATATATAAAAAGGGACTCGGCCGAAGATTAGCCAAAGGTTTTATCAAAACATACAGTTTTCTGGAACAGATCACACCTTCTTTCATCAAAAGGGCCAGTGCAATCACCTCATGCCATCATTTTTCTTTGGAGGTTCAGCGTATGTCCACACTAATACGAAGAAAGGAAGATGGGAGTTGAAGAAATGGAAATCTGAGTGAAGTCACATGTAACTT
This sequence comes from Podargus strigoides, assembly GCA_028020825.1. Lineage (NCBI taxonomy): Eukaryota > Metazoa > Chordata > Aves > Caprimulgiformes > Podargidae > Podargus > Podargus strigoides. The sequence goes on from CM051620.1 coordinate 60,183,984, forward strand.
TCCAGGTTTGATTATACAGGTGGTAACTACTGAATTTCCTTCTGCTGTGCAAGTTAAAAGCAACTGTGAGCTGAAGTTAAAGCAGCATACACATAGCATAATACTACAGCTGGTTCAGGTCAATCTCAGGCCTACCTGAAGAGGTAAAAATGGATTCTTAGTCTTCATATCTTCAGAAAGAACAAGATTGCAGTCCCATTACTTCAGTGAAGATGCACAAGAACAGCTCTGCAACAGTTATGTCCGGTTTTGAAGATCTCAGAACCATTTATATGGGTCTGCTGCACATACACATTCTTATTTATGAACAGCTGAAATAAGTTAGCAATAGCCTGAGAAAACTCTGCTATGCCTTGTATCACTTTTTAGGTTGACAGTGCTGCTAAAGACTTATCCTCTGCCTCATAAATTCAATTAGTAAACTTTCAGGCTACTAGATTGGAGTACTGGGGGTAGGGACAGCATACTCTCATTTCACTTCCAGTAGTGATACAGATTTTATACAAAACATTCAATTGTATAAAAGAGTCACATGCTTTAGAAAGTGAAATTGCTTTTTAAAGAAAATTAAGTACTTCAGTTTTTTAATTAAAAAAATAACATAGGAAATGCAACAACAATTCTGCTAGAATGAGCAGGACAGAACTCTTACCATTTTATGGCTGTTGAGTGCCCACTGACTTTGGCAGCTTCACAGCACATCAGAGAACATACTTGCACATCTCAAAGGATCAGTGCAGCCAGAATAATTCTTTGCTTACAGGCTTAGCAGTGAGGCTAATGACGAGGAAGACTCTGAGACTGAGCTACCAATTCCTTGCTAAAGGTGGTGCCTCAAAGTCTAACTTCAGGCAAAAAAAATCTTGACTGGCCTCTTGCCTGTGCAGCATCAATTTCAGTATCTGTTGTTTTGGCATTAATCACACCCAGTCCACTCGTTAAAACTTTTATATTACTTCAAGGGGTCCCAGTCACCACCAGCAGTCAATAAGAAAGGAGACAGAACGCAACTGGTCATGCTTGTTACACTGGCTAACCACCAAGCACAGAAATATTTCTGTTTCTTCATTAGGCAAGGTTACACAAGTCAAACTAGAACTGTATCAGCCTTAACTTTATTGTCTTTGAAATTTACATTAAGAACCAACTTTATTGCTGTAGTATAGATCTCCTACTGTCTCTGTAGTACAGAACATAAGTTCTTAAACACGAACATTGCTGGCATGAATGTACTTAAATAAAGAAAAGAGAGAAATTATTTTTAAGGAAATCACTACCATAATAAAGTCACAGAAGTCAACAATATAGTTGTGCTTTTTTTCTTAACAGTGTACTGTGAAACTACTCATATTTGCTGTGGTTTGTGCCACTTTATGTAATGACACTGGAGTCTCAGTGCCATGTCATTTTATTTTTTTCATACAGGAAGTAAAAGACTTGGTCCTAAAGTTACTTCAAGGAACCTGAAAGATCAGGCACATACTTTCAATTTTTATATAAATACATATTGTTAAACCGTGTCAGACAGGCATTGTTCCAAAACAACTGAATGTTACATACATTCAGTAAGAGCAGACGTCTGCTCAGCTGCGCTGATGATTGTGACACTTATTCATAGGCCAATACATGAGGCCAGTATCTAGGCTCAAATCAGACAGAATGTTAGAACACAGGAAAACAGAACAAGTAAGAATTTAAAGAAATTTCACAATAGATATTACATGTGATTTTCTTAACAAATGCCTTACCTGCCATATTGTTCAGATCTGTAACTTCCTGTCTACCTCATAAATACCCTACTAGAATACATTTAAGTGAAGTATTTTCTGGAAAAAAAGTATTTCTGCATTTAACAGAACCTGTCAACACCTGTTATTTACCAATAACACACTAACAAATCTGAAAGGAACAGCACACATGCTGTTTTACTACAGGGCATAAAAAATATTCTCAAAACCAGTGTAGCTTACATAAGGTAAGGCATCTTCACAAGAAGCAATTTATTAACCATAGTAACAAGTATCTCTAAACAAAAATATTCCTAAAAATAATTTCAATATACTCAGTACCAGAAAGAGACCAACCCTGTGATACTCAGAGAAGAAAAATATTAATTTATATCAACACATCTCTTCAGTCCCCACACTGCCAATCAAAAAAAAAAAAAATTATGCAGTTGCACTTGTTACCGAAAAACTTGCAGGAACTGTCTTGCTCATTGGTATCAATTTCAAGCATCAAAAGATCGGTCTGTTTTCTGTTGGTTTGTTGGGTTTTTTTCAAGCAATGAAATTGGTGACCCAATTAAGTCAGTAATTTGTTCCATACCAGTTATTTACTTTTTTGGTGCTTATATAAAGCACCAAATTGACTATAAAATATTCCCTGGTTTCTTCCAACCACATGAACTCAACACAGACTTTACCATCTGAATCTGCATAGTCTGTGGTATAGATGTGACCCATGCAGTCATAAAGGCTAGATGCCTTGGAAGACAGTTTCATGTAGACTGGGGCACTGAAACACCAGAAGGGCTTTTCTGTTTCATCCAAGAGAGTAACATCCATCACGTAGCAGTCCTACAAGCAAAAGCAGAAGAAATTATTTTTCTATGCCATGGCATAGTAAGTAGATCTGTCCCTGATTTTAGGAGGAATACCAAGGGTTCAGAGAGCAATTTCTGGTATGAAGGCTAAAAACTCATAACATAATTGACAGTCCTCCATTGACTACTGCAAAGCAACAAATACTTATTTACAGGTTTCATACAGAAATAAAAATTGCAACCTACAGACATCAAAAACCATGCTACAGAAGGTAGCACTGCCAACCTAAATCAGATGTTATTTCTTGAATATTTTTAAGCCTTCAACATCTGTTTTTCTCAATTATTAGTTACTTTATCATTCAAATAATCATAGTCCTTTCAACATGAGAAAGAAACTCAAGTTTAAACTCAGATGCTAAACTTGTGTGAATGCAGCAACGTTTGCAAAGAGACTCAGTGAACATTCACGGCTATTAAAGAAAGATGGCAAACACTTGCCCTAAAAGCATTTTCTTGTTAGATTGAATTCCTTCTAATTACCAGCACACAATATTTTTAACACACAGGGGAAGGATTTGTTGTTCTTTTGAAAACAAACACCTCCAAAAAACTTAGTACCAACTGAGAAAAAATACAAGAGAACAAACGTCACTATGCAAACAAGGAATTTGAAGAAAAATATTTGCTATGAGCAATTAGAGAGGGAGGACTGAATGGAAACTGTAATCCAAGTTCAACTGTTATTCATGTTCCCAACAGATACTAGTATTACTAAATTTTAATACAAGTTTTATATTCCTCACTGCATAGGAAAGCTGGCTGACACTGTACTATAAAACAAGTACGTGAATGTCTATGAACAAAACGTTATGCTATCAAACAGTATTCCATTCCACACTTATGCAGGACCAGCAGAAATGACAGTTTTACTAATTTTTAGTTTTTTCAAAGTAAGTGCCAAAATGGAAATCACATCTTGAACCAGATCATTTTTCAGTAGTGCCTAGGTTACATTTATCAGAATTTTTGGTGCTTCTGAACTATTCATGCAGCTGGAATACGTTTATAAAATATGTGCCTTCAGCTCTACTGCAAAATCTACAGAACTACTCTCAAACTTTCTTTAAAATAATTATTTTAGGAATTTTATACAAGAGAATGAGTGAGAATTCCTGTAAAATACAAACAGTTAATCCAGCTGACCCACATAAATGACTCAAGAAATAGGTGCTGGCTGCATGAATGTGGACTGTAGTTTCTGCCTGTGTCCATTGGCATTTTAACAATTCTCCAACAGTTTCTAAATTTCATTGCACATAATGCTACAACAGAACTGCAGACTATTTCCCCAGGGGTTCAAGACTTACTGCCTGAAAAAAAAGGACAATAAAAAAAAACAACAAAACCACAAAAAGCACATCTTCAGTATCTTCTTTGTCCAGCTTTTCCAAGTAGTGCTGGTCAGTCACAGCATTTTGCTGAGTGGAAAGCACTGGAGTCATCATGCATGGATAATAGCTCTATCATGCAATATAGACTCGAAGACAGAAAGCATAAAACTTTTTCTCCCCCCCCCCCCCCTCAAAATTCACACCATTTTTGCAATATTTGCATTAAGGTTTTTTCTAGTTACAGAAACCTTCCACAAACAACAACATTTTTAAAATTAACATATTTAGGATGCACAAACATAATTCTGTTTTGACATAATAATTTCCAGAAACAAAAATATTTGACTGACCTTTACACTGCCTTTAAACGCATCTGTTTCCCAGGATAAGCCAACTGTTCCAACAAGAGGCAAGTGCTTCACGCTATCCTTTACACTTACAACTGGAAACCTCAAATATCCATTTGCAATGTCACCTGAAAATATTAACAATACATAACATTATACTAGTACAAACCAAACTAAGCTCAAGTACACTGTAAATGTTCCCTCTGCTTCTCTCCATATCTTTAGTTTCCTCCCACTCAGCAATAAGGAACCCTGACATACATCAACAGCTAGATAGTCTCATTATAGAAAATTTAAGTCACAGTTCAGGGCTTTTATTCTGTGATCCATAGTAGAAGCAGCAGCTAAAAAAAATTTGTATATTTGAGGACAAAAATCTAAATGCCACCTAAAGGACCTAACAAAAGGATGCAAGGAGTAAATTCCATGTTCAGTATTTCAATTTCATGCCACCAGTGCCTCCATTGTTGCCTCCTCCCCAAAAGTCAAGCTCAACACATAACACATCAAATAAGTTATGAGATACCCCCCACTCCTGCTGTTTTTTTAAAATCTCTCTGCTCGCTCTGGTAACTCAAATAACCCTATACAGTATATATAGAGAGAGAGTATAGAGTACATAGATATAGATACATATAGATAGAGTATAACTATCCTTCCTGGAAAGGATACTGCATCATTTACACTGATAAGCAGCATGCCTCAATTCAAATCAAGTTTGAGTTATGGATTTGTTCATTTTTTAAATAGCTTTCTAAAGGATCACTTTCACTTTTTGACAGAATTATTATGATTTTTTTGTGATTTTTATAACCATATTTTTCTTTGATATGTCTTCCTCTCCACTCCAGAAGAGATTGACTTTAATTGTTCTTTTTTCCCATGCTATCAGAGGAAGAAAGGTAACCAGGGGGTCCAATGGTATAGTTATAATTCAGGGTACAGCAAAACAAACAAGATCTCTGACTACAAAAAAAACCCACCAAACAAAAAACGCATCACATGATGACATAAGCAGATTTCTTAGTAGAACATCCCTTTAACAAGTTTCCTTGAATAAGAAATACACTCTTAAAACAGTGAATGAATGCACTGGAGACCTCAAAGAAAAAAAAAAAAAGTAAAAAAAGAACTAAACAAACAGGAAGAGAACTAAGTACATAGCACTTGCTGGAGACAGACAGGAAGGGAGAGAAGGCATGCTAAGGAAAATACTGCTTGTCAGGATCCAGTAGCAGGCTCTGGATGGTAAGATAACTAAATAGGCTTATAGAGGTTTAAGATGCAAGTGGCAAAAGCAAAAAAAGACAAGTGTCTTGCCTATGGTTCTCCTTCAGTGAAGTCCAAGTAGCAGCATGAGGCTGAAGACAGAAGAAGCAACATCAGAATGGCTGGCTTCAAGTTAAAAAGCTAAAGTCTGTGTGAAGGAGCAGCAAAAGCCTTTGCCTGGTGGCTATTGAAGGCAGGCAACTGGAGGCAAAGTGACAGAGAAACAGAGCATACAGTTTACCACAGAAGCCAGAAACTTCTCCAGATTGGTACTGTGGAGCCAAGCAACTCCAAGAGATATTTGGCCACAAACCAGCACTGGAAAGACATCAGTCACAAGTGGGGAGTCCAAAGAATTCTTACTGTGTGGAGAAAGCAGCCTGATACATGACAGATGACAGAAACAGCAGGTTTTTTAGTACAGACACTGTCTGGAATAGGAGTCCAAATACAGTGAAACCGACATGACTATGCCCAGGAAGTATTTTGTATGGTTGAAGAAAAATGCGTCACTCCAGACAGTGATACCCACTGTCCTGACAGTGAAGTCTTGGAGAACTTCATGAAAAAAATGGAAGCAGAATTCACTTTCAGGATCCAGCTCAAAGTGCAAAAAAGGCTATGAAGTTGATACCTACCCAAATGGTCCAGTTCCAAACCTCAGCAAATCAAATCCAATGACAAGATTTCATTCAAGACAAAAACATTTTCAATAAATAGTCAGTATTTACTGAGTGAGCACTAGAAGCCCATATTTGAAGTTGAGCTTTTATACAAGAGACTTTAAACAACATCAGGTAACAAGCATTTTTTCCCAAGGAATATTCAGTTATCTGCAATTCAGATTTCAATGGAAGGAGCTATTCCTCTCACTCATTCAAAGCAAATTAAAATTTTAATGGAATAAAAAAAGATTGAAAAAAAGCATGCTGCTAATAAATTCATGAAGCCCAGGACATCACTACTATTGCATGGCATTAATAACATGAATTGCTGCACTGCTAGATGGGTCACCTGGCAAAATTGTAAGTTATAAATCCCCTATTGCAGTTACTTCTTAACTTTAAGCCAGAATGCAAATAGGTGACACAGACCAGGAATCTGAAGGCTAATTATTCATGGCTTGGTTAATACAGGCTTTATAATTTATTTTTTTTTAAATAAAAGTTCCAATGCAGTCATCATATCCTGAAGAAAGAAAAAGTATGCCTAGAAATCAGCAAGAAGCTGAAGTACTAAGTACTGAAATCTCCCCTTCTTCATCCCAGACAGACAGGAAAATGAAACTGAAGGGCAGAGCAAGCTACATTAAACATACCAAGAAAAACATAGGAAGCAAATTGGACAGGGCTTTCTTCAGCTTAATCTAGAATTTGTTTCATTGTCCCCTTCTAATACCTACAGTCCAGAGTTTACACAAGACATGTATAGCAGCAGCAAAGCAGCTCTTTAATCAGTATAGGTTAGAGGGAATAAATATTTCCAAATAAAGGGAATACCAATATAGAGAACATATATCATGTAGACAAAGCCAGGGAAAATAAAAAAAATAGCCCAGTAGTTCAAAGGCACTTATTTTAGCTAAAAGCCAAGCGAGTTTGTTTTGTTAACCAAGCCTTTGTTTAAGTTGTAATTTGATTGTTATTTTCACAGGAAGGCTGTGCTTAATATGAATTCTGGTAGCAACAACCAGCCTTACCATGCTGACAGGGTCATTCAAACTTGCACACCAGTCTTGAAGGTCATGCAAAAACATTTCAAATACATGATGTGATATTTTCCAAACAAATCTTAAGAGCTCTCTAAACACAAAAATCACCCCATTACATTTCGTGAGCACGAAACATCAACTTACATCAATAAGGAGTAACACTGAGAAGCCAAACCTCAGACTACCATATGGCTACAAAGCTATGCTTAAGAAGTTGAAAACCTAGGTAAATATATTTCAAGAATGTTTATTAAAAAGCTAGATGTAGTATTCATGGCTTCTATAAGTCATATGCATAGCTTCCTGAAAACAAGAAAAGTTTTCTAATACTTTCAATTCAATTTGGAAGTATTTAGCATATTCACCTTACAGTATTTGTCAACAAGACCAATTCTGTTTAAATGGAAGAAAGCAAAAAATAAAATGCTAAAACCAGCCAAAACAGAGTGGCAAAACAGCTAGCTACTGCAGTGCAAGTATTAACAAGAGGGAAAAAAAATAAAATATCTGAAACCACATATACTCCAGCCACTTGGTTCAATGAAGTATGATATAACTTTTAAATTTTAAGAATTTTGCAGAATGAATTGAAAATAGTGCAGCAAAATGAAGCACAACATTAATGAATGCTAACAAAACGCAGACAAAAATGAAACTAAACATGAACAAGTAAATCAGTTATTCTGCAGGATAACAAATGAGTGTTCCCTGGTAACCTAGGAGTGTCTACAGCTTCCTAGTGGAGACAAATAAGTAAAATCTCAGTATAATAGCTGACAACTGATCTGTCTCCCAGGCTGTGGAAACTGCCATTGGCATGTCACATCCATAATTTAAAATAAATCTGGATTGTGTAGAAAATTTTATAAATAACAAGACTTCTCACTATGTTGGAGAATTCCATGCTGCAGAGCCCTCCCAGAGCACAGGACAAAGAGTATCACGAGAATGAAGCCTAAAAACAAAGCGCAAATCATCAAATACAACCAGCTTGGGCAAACCTACGCTGTTGGCCACATTCAGAAACACCATGTTTACCACAAAGAGCAAAGCGAACAAATTACTGTGAAGATATGTGACAGCAGACAGCCATAAACCGCCTCACTACATCATTTCTGAACACAAATTATAGAGGAAATCAAGCATTTTCCAAAAGGAATTATTGCGCAAGGGACTAGGTGACAAATGAGCTTACTGCCTGCAGAACCATGGCTTCAGCTGGCTGATGTCCTGTCAGAGCAGAATCCAGCGACTATCGGTTTTGTGTCCTTCAGCTGTGTGAAACAGTTCAGAAAGCACTCATGATCATAAAAGAGATTCCCTAACTAGAAAGTGAGATGGCATCAGAACTGTAGCTCTTGGACATTTGCTACTATTTGCATAAACATCAGTTTAATCTTTAACAGAAGTGGCTTCTAAGCAGCAAAATTGGTACCAATGAAGAAAGTGTGCCACATACTGTTTTCTCCTGTACAGCTGTATTGCTAGGAGCATAAAATTTTCATTTTAGAAAATGAAACATGACATTCACCTAAAAAAAAATAAAATAAAATAAGATTAAAAAAAAAACAAACACCAAAACATCAACCTACTGGCCAGTTTACAGAAGAAATTTTTTTTTCCTGTATTGTACACCACCTCAGAAGACATTTCTACTGCTACATGGACAGAATTTCACTGAAGTTTTACCCTTACAAGTACTCTTTATTTCAAGCTTGGAGCTTTTTGGGAATCTGAAAACATGTATGTTTCAAATTCGAAGGGCTACAACACTCCACGCTGTGCAGAAGACTACAGACTAAGTGACAGTTCTTGGAGTCAAATACAAATTAAAAAAAAAAAGTCATACAGAAATTTCTTCTAACGCTGTAAAAGCACTCAAGCCTGATAACAGTGCCCTCTACTGTCTTCATCAAAAACAGTACTTTCTGACATCAACAGAAGGCTCATTAGTACTATTTTCAGAAAAATACCAGGGAGCAATAATTATTTTACAGTCTTTAATTATCTTAATTCTTCAGTTTTAATATTTTAATCTGTCTCTGCTGACAGAAAGACAACTTCAACACGACCTTGCCTACAGCTACAGAGCTAAGTCAAAAGAGAGATCACCCATATATTTTGCAAAACCCTGGCAAAATTATTAAGTTGGGCTGTACATGAACAACAAGGATAACCAATCGCATCTCATTAAAAGAAATGCCAAGAACTGATAAAAGCAGCACAGTTAAAAACAATCACTGAAACTGTTTATTAAACAATGAAAGGAGGTCAGAACCTTAAGCTGACCTAAATAAAAGCTATGATCTTAAAGTTCACAGTATGTTCTACCAATATATTTAAATATTTAATCTTTCAATGCACCTAAGATATACATACTTGAGAAGAATTCTACAGAAACAGGTCTCCAAAATGTATAAGGACAAATGCATTCTCCCTTATAGCATACAAGTGGAAGGATCAACCTGCACCAAAAGCCATGCCACTGCATTACTAACTCAGCACTGAACCACACAAAAATATCCTGACAATCTGTAGAACTTGTTTCTCAGGCCCAACACTATGTCAGTGTAATAGCAGGCAGACTTCAAATAGAGCAAGCTTACAACACCACACAACGCACCATGCAGATGTAAAGAAATCACACAAGGACAGAAAGATAGCTTACTCTTAAAAATCCATTTCAGTTTCTCCCCTTAAAACAGAGATATCGGATATAAGAAGGAAAATATAACAGCAGGGATCATTTTAAAAACAGACATTACTGTTCTGTCAACTCTACCTTTTCTGCAGAAGAGGCTCTTGAATGTTCCACGCAGGTAGGTGCAGCTCCTGCCATGCATATCAAGACATAGACTGTAGCCATGCAGTCCATATTCTGGGTCAATATCATCCAATATAGGTTTATTGGGTGGAAGGGCATATTGACTTTAAAAAAAAAAAAAACACAACAGAATTAAGCAAGGGGCAATGACTTAAAAGAAAGAGATATAGTAATAAATAGCCCTACACTGAGACAATCATCTTAGGAGAGGTTGTAAGAGAGGGGGAAAAAAAAAATAGAAGATACAGTTTTTCTTCTTTATTAATGCTTTTGAAAAATCAAACATCTCTAGTTCATGATACTTCTTTAGTATCTAATATTAGACACTAATACAGTGTCTAATACCTCCAATCAGCTATCCAGCCTAGCCAAAGGCAGAAATATGGCAGTCAACTTTAAAAGGTATATCTGTTAAATGCCAAAATATGGACTTGTTTATGCAAAAAAAAAAAAAAAAAAGCATCAGTTTAACTACAAATCTAAAAGCCAAACAGCTTCCAGACTTCTCTGGAATAGCAGTTATTGAATAATTTTGTCTGTGCCTAACCTGAAAGAGAAACTACTGTATATAAGCAATCAGAAGAGCCCAAATCCCAGAGGCAACTGAGCAGCTCCTACATAGGATCCTATTTGGTAGTAAGGGAGGTGGTGTTAAATCTTACCTTGTGTGGTAAAAGAGCCATGCTAAATTATAGCAAGCACACAGGACTACCAGTAGATACAACAGTAGCTGAGCAGAAAGCTGAAGGGGTGGGCCGAGGGGAAAATAAATCCCCCAAATCATCCCCTAAAGCTAAAAAATGCCATATTTAACAGTTAACAGTGTATAAATAGGCATTATATTATATCCTGCAATATACACATATAGAGAAATACTTCCTAGGAAATCCAGCTAGTTTTTCAATAGGACTGAAAGATAAATGCAGACACCTAACCAGTTTGCTAGAATTTTTTTCTCCCCTCTTACACAGCTAAAGATTATTTTCTTACTTTCTAAAATGTCTCCCTCTTTTCTAGGTCTTTCAGATAGGAAGAGGGAATTAAAAGACTGGGAAAAGGGAGAAAGTATGGGCAGTGTATTTGTAACTTTCTCAATACAGCAAGTACTAGTACACTAATATGACTAAATTATCTCCTTAACAACATAACAATGGCAACATTTTAGTATGAAAATACTTCTGCAGCTTTGTACATTGTTGCCATAACTGTTGTTTATATTAAATAAGAATAGTTAATTACTGCCTAAATATAAACCTATTACCAGCAGCCAATTTTAACAGTAAAACTCAGTTTTATTCAAAAGGTTATCTTTATTGCCCACAAAGGAGAAACTAGAACTTACACAGTAGCAGAACCCAAAGTGCTTCTCTCAAGAAGTTGATGATAATGAAGAGTCACCATAACAAAAGCAATTTCATTTTCCTCCTGAAAAGTTAATTAAAGTAGATGTATTTTCATCTGGAAATACTTTTTTTCACAAGGTCTTCTCGAGCATTAAAATTCATAGATAAATGCTGCTGCTTATTAGTCTGCCAGTTACTGTAATGACTTGCTTTAACACTTGGACTCCTATAACTGCTGCTGTCTGTTCACAAGAGTACAGAATAGAATCACAGAATGGTTTGGGTTGGAAGGAACCTTAAAAATCATCTAGTTCCAACCCCTTTCCCATGGGCAGGGACACCTCCCACTAGACCAGGTTAGAGAGCTGCTGTGATCTGTGAACATTTATATGTTGTGGGAAACGGGAGGAAAACTAGTTATTGCAGGGCAAAAGTTACCAACAGCAATCCATGAACTGTACTTCTCTAGTTTCTACTTACCACGTTAAACTGGATACCTAAAAAGAGTCAAACAGGCCCTATTCCCAGCCACTAAATACCTAAGCAACAAGCTTATTTTCCTATGTAGAGAACTGTCTGCAAAAATGGCTAACATCAGTAAGGAATACAGAGCTATTCAATCGAAATACTGAATTTCAAAGTAAAAGCCCAGATATCTTCACCAGATTATATACTCCTGGGAAAACAGTAAGACATATACAGGTCTATATAGCTCTGTTTTCTTTGAGCTATATGCAAGAACTCAACAGAGCTGAAGGTATTTACTTCAAGAATATAGAATGCTAGGATTTTAGCTTTTTTTGCTTTTTTCTTTTTTAAGAACACTGTATATTTAAGTCCTACAATTGCAACCACATAAGTCAATAGCAAAATTATTCACTGCCAGAAGTCTATTACTGCCTTGAAAAGTGGGCAACTATTGTCTTCATCTCTCTGGGTTACCAAACAGATAATGACATCCCCTACTCAAACTTTCCAGTTTTTTAGCTTTTAGTAGTACAAAATTACAGCTAAAAACAACATAATGACAGATTAATCAGTCACACAGAGTCTCTCAGTCTTTATTCAAATATCAGAAGGCCCACATAACCTGTCCTTGGTTGTCAAAACTACTGGCATCAACAATTTTTGTTAAGCAGCTAAGCTATGTGTAAAAAAACAAAGATGTGTGGCATTTACAAATATTACGCCCACCTACAGTTAACTGCCTAATGTTACTCTGCCCACACAGAGAATAAGAACAGCTATGCAGAAAAGCAAGCAGGAGAAATATACTAGAGAGAGGCACTTGGTGCTTAACAACTTCATGGAACTTAGTTACGATTGAACCATCTCCAGGTGCTGAAAGAGTTCTCTTCCCAAGCATGGGAAGGGGTAACATGCTAACAAGACCATAGGGACAACAACATAGGAACACTCTAGTCTATTGAACTTCTGAAGAGACAAAATAAACAGTTGTTCACTTATTGGAGCTTTTCATAGATTAAGACAACTCATAATAGGTTCATGCAGGTCAGCGAGTCTCAATTTTTCTAGGAAATAGTTGTCTCTAAGTGAGAGTGAAGCAAATATTCCTTCTGCGGTTTTAAACAATCCCTCTGGTGATTGTGCATATTTGAAGCAGCAAGAGTTTCCCGCTGGAAATGAGACACAGCTCAGAGTAACTGTTCACAGGCTCCTTGAGTAAAGCTCCTCGTCGGTGCCAAATTATCTAAGTCTACCTCATTAACACGGCAGAGGAAGAAAGAGCTGCTACGTCTGAATTCAGTCCGAAAGCAGAACACCTGGGATGACAAGCTTTCACAGCACTTAACCATAAGCAGCTTCAGGCAGACACCGAGGTCCCAGTGTATTCAGTGCAAAGACCCAGATTCCTTTAGAGTAGAAGTCTACTTCAGATGTTCCACAATGCTCTCTAAAGACATTCATCTCTACACACAGCCTATAGAGACTAACTCCTACACTTAGACACTTAATACCAAGAACTGAATATCCCCAAAGGGGCCTGATGTACAGTGTTCCTACTGCTGGAGAAGGATAAGACTACCTGGTAATGTAGATAAAAGGAAACTACTAGCAAAGTTGCCTTGTGGGAATTCATCACTTAGAGTGACAGGGACAGGGAAAGGCATGAGTCAGGGGGAAAAGCACATCTCTCCTCAAACCATTCTATTTGAAATGTCTTTCGGATATCAAACTTTGGCATGTGAAGACTGCAAAATAAATACAATTGAACACATGTGAAGACTGAAAAATAAATACAATTGAACACAGAAATAAGATCAGTACAGTACCTAATATACTAAGATACATAACTGTTCTTTTAAGCAGAAGTGGATTTTTTTTTAAAGTAGAGATACTCCTGCAACAGCATTTTGAATACAATAAATCGTCAACTAGCTGTCCCTACCTGTATTTTCTTGTTGTTAGCTTAGACAAAATCTTTCAAAATCCAAAGCGAAAAAGGAAGATGGAAAAACATCCTGCCAATATCCCAAACTAAAAGGCAAAAGAATTTGATTCTTCAAGTCATAATAAAGTATTAAAGCAAAATGTTATCTTACCTTCCAAAGTCCTACTAAGAGTCCTGGATTCAGACTGAAGAGCTGGACAAGCTTATCAGCACCAACTGCTACACTTTCAGTCAGGTTAGCAAGATGGTATTCAGCAATTAAGGAACGCTGACGAGGTCTTCAAAAAGAACATACAGAATATATCAACAAGACTACGTCTCCTTGTTTATGTAAAAGTTCAGCCTAATTTCATTTTTAACTCCGAAGTCTGACCATACAGCACCTGATGAAAATGGCTCTGAAAGCATCCAGCATGCACAGCCATAAATTTTACTTCTGAACTACAGCATACTAGCAGGATCTCAACAATAAACAAGAAAAGAAACAAAAGCCACCATAGGATGGTCTAATATACTACTTAAAAAAAAGAAGAAAAACTTATGTGCTTGCCCAATATTTCAAAATAGCCACAGAATTACCTTATAATTTGTTTTTAATACTATGTTGGTACTAGATGGAATCACTGAATATTTCTCAGTATGAAGCAAGCTACTAAGAAGGTAAATTCTTCCTCCATAGAAGAAAAATTCCCAGGAAAGGACCAAAGTGCACGTACAATAAATTAACAGCTTCTGTTAGAGGAAGCTTCCCTTTTTTAAAAAACTGTTTCTAGATTTTTGCCTCTAATTAAAGTGTTTTAGCTCCATAACACTAACTAAAAGTTCATATAGGCCGTTCTTACTGGCTAATGATGCATAAAAGAGAGCAGAAAGTGGAGTCTGCATTACGTATTCAGAATGGAGAAGTAACTCTTTCTAAAACCCTTTGTAGACTCAGACTCCTATTATATATAAAACTGTTCCTAGATTTACCAATAGTATCACAGTAGTATCACCTCCTAGTACACACTGCTAGGAAGACAGCAACCAACAGGAACTTCATCACATTACCTTGAACTGTAAGATTTGGGGCTGGGATGGAACACTAACCCTCTCCATCTTTAAGTCAATCAGGCTAGTATAAATACAGGGACTTTCCCAAAGTCCCTGCACTAGCTCCTTATAGTCTTAATAGTGAGTAACATTCTGGTACTTGTGAAATCATCATCTTCGTGTATATTCACAAGCTCTAACAAGTTACGGTTCTGTGAAATAAATACACTAACTGCCTGGAAGTTTTCTTTTACTATTTTCTACATATGAATCATCATCTTGGTAAAAAGTTCCCTACAGAATTAGACTGCAAGACTTGTTTAGCTGAGTTAACACAAAAGGCTTCTCTTCATTATTTTTTTTAGGCAAATATTTTGCCTCTCCTTGAGGAACCGTGTTTTTTGTATGTGAACAATGCTCTTTTCAGAGCTCTGCTTCTAGGGGTTTTGTATAAGCAGCATGTATGAGACACTACATATACTAAAATGGTATGTATGGCACAGACGTATGGAAGACTCCTTGACAGCAACCAAATACATACTTTAAATACATACTTTTAATTTAAGCATCTTTTCTCAGAATATAATGCCAGAAAAATATTGTACACACTTAAGTTAAAAAACAACAGCTATCCCACATCGTGCTGTGGGCTATTTTTTTTTTTTATATGCATATACTTATACTGTACATACACCCAAATATCAGGATCCCTAAATTCAAATACACACCAATACCAAACAGATAGAAAAAAATAAATTATAGTGACATAGATTACCTGATTGTAGTCATCTAAACATTGAGGAACTGTTCTGATCTAAAGGTCTCAAATTAAATTCTCCTAGATTTACATGTTTGTTTCATGCTCATTTGTATCTATACCCTACATTCAGCTTTCCAAGACAGGACCTATCAGCCTATCTTGTGTGCCAGCAGCTACGCTGATAATTAATTAACGTCATAATAATTAAATAATTAACATCATAGCTTGCTGGATTATATCTACTTCTTGCTAAAAAGCACTACCAATGAAGAGAAGGATGTAGACTTTGGAGGAAATATTACAGAGCAGCTTTCTAAGAAAGAATTAGCTTAAGTCAAGCCAAGGTCAGATAGCTCCTACAGATACATTATCAACCAGTTACACCAAAAACGCCTCAGAAATTCTATGTTAAAACTCACCCATTCTTGCTGGGAGCTCTGCTTTGGTCAGGAAGCAATGGCATAACTCCAAATAGCTTCAGAGTTGACAGGATGTCTAAGCATGGCCAATTTGTACTATGCCAAAGTATAGTAACAGATGTGCGCTTAAATGATAAGTTTGCCTTCACCACTACATGTTCCTTCCCGGTTTTGTCCTTTAGAACAAGTATCCAACTCAAGCCAGAGGCTCTGTTATTTAGGAATTGAGAGTGAAGAGGGGTGTTTAAAAACATGATTTTTGAAGTGACAGAACTTTAAGTATGCTTTCAACAGAATTTTTAAATTGCTACTTACTGCTACATATGTTTTTCAGGCTAGGTCATTTACAGGCTATCATCATATCTTTCCATTATAATATACATTTTATAGCTCTATTTCCATATTCCCCCAGCATTTCCAAAGCCATTAATAGTCTGTACATTCTCAAGTAAACATCTTCTGTGACAAGGCATTTCTTACCTCATAGCTTCTTTGTTTTTACATGGAAGACCTGTATAAGGATCTACAGGTTTAACAAGTCGCATTACTCTAGTTTTGACAGCAGCTCTTTGTTTGAAGATGTATTCTTTCTTCCAGTACCCAGGCTCTCTATCATGCAGAGCAGCACAGCCCAAGGAAACAGTTTCTGTTTGTTCAGACTCCATTTTCCAAATTGTCCTTCTTGGTTTAAAACAGTGGGAATAGATTTTCAGCCAGATTTCACTGAAAATAAAAACAGAATAAAGAGGAAAAACACATAAATTGCAAGAACAGTTACTTAATTATTTCTATATGCGTGTCTCAGCTACCACTGAGCATAATGTTAGCAAAAAAATATACAGTCCTAGATTAGCAGCAAACTGGGTTTTATCTAAATCTAAGTTTATGGAAGACCAGAAACAGTAATTTCCTAGGTACTAGTCAAGAAAATGCAAAGACACAATTGTACACTTTTCCCCATTTTGACTTTCCAACAGCTCGTATGAAGTCAGTTTCCCTGGTGCAAACATGAAAATTCAGGAACCAAAAAATGCTACAATGTCAGCTTTTTCTCATGGTCTTACTAGGTTATCTCAAAGAATACGGAGTCTCTGAACAAATTTCTTGTTCTGGATTATACATACCAAATGAGATCCACTTATGACTTTTTGCTTTACCACAGGGAAAAAAACATATTCAGTTAATTCTTACAATATGCCAGTAAGGCCAATAAACATCTCAACTACGTATACAGAAAATGTTTAACTAGTGTTCTACAAAGTAGGATCATCAGATATTGGAAAGTTCTCGCTGCTTTACACCTCTCAATAGCACACTGGAGTGTGTTTTAAAAAAGCCTTCCTTTCCCTTAAGCTGCTACTTCCTTCCCAGACACTAACTAAAGCATACTTAAAAAAAAAAAAAACCACAAAAACATAAATAATAAAACAGCACATATCTGACACAGCTATCATAAGGAAACAAAGAAAATATAAGTCTTGTCTGTCTTCCTGAAAACATAGGATCCAGGATGAAGCTCAAAGACAGCATACCCAGACTCAGTGATGTAAGTGAAAACTGATCAAGGCTAAGCAGTTCCTTTTGAAAATTCCACCCCAAAAGAATGACGCATCCTTCTTACACAAAATCTGCTAGTGGAAGAAGTGTTTTAATACCTCTTACTCAACAAAGACAATCTGATCCCATCAAGTTTCTCACACAGATCCAGCTGAAAGTGGGGTGGAGGAGGACAATTAGAATCACCTGGTGATACCACTGTCATGTCAACCCCTGCACTCTTGAAAAGCTCCAAGAGATGGTTTTTTGAAGAGATCAAAGAAACATGCAAGGGGAATGATGGGTTCACCTCTTTTCTGTTAGGAAAAATATGATGAGGTCACATTTCCACCCCCCCACATCCTAGTTATCTCTAAGACAGTTCAGGGAATATTGAGTACAAGAAGTTACAAGAATTCAAACCGCAATTTGTGAATAAAGGCTCCCAGTAAGTTTTCTCATTTTAAATTGCCAGCCACACATAACTGCGCTAAAGAAAACTAATAGCAACAGAAACAAATTCTCAAGAGAACTTCTCTACCATTTATCAGCAAGATTACCTTTACCAGTCCTCACTTATCCCCAGGCAAACTTACACCAATGTGCTTTGTAATGCATTTTTCCCCTCCTTAAACTCTTAAAGCATTCACGGACTGAATCCATCCCACACTACCTCCTGCCCATGAAAACCGCTCTCACTTCATCAGCTGCTGAGAATAAGTCCCCACACTCCGAGAACCAGGCTCTTTGTTATTGATGCAAGCCTTTTTAGGAATTTTGCAAAAACCTTCCAGCCTGCTGCTCTGCAGATATATGTACAATCTCCCACTGTCGTTTTTTGAGTCAAAGCTGTCTAAAACACACAGACCCATAAGCTTCTATGACTGATAAAGCAGGGTTCACAGTCAACATGAGCTTCCAACTTTTTTTTACACCAAAATCTGGGGAGGAGGAGGGAACATGAACAGTAGTCCCATAAGTAAAGCAAAGATTTAAGATTCTTCGATTTTGAGACCACAAAAGAAAAGACAACCCAGCTATCAGATAGTATGAAACATTTCTGATGGAGGGAGAAAATTCTTATTTAACTCCGAAGCAGCTAAGAACTGCAGGATAATGAAAACAGAGGAGAGATATCCTTGACACACCATCATCAGGGGAAATTGAGGTATGTACCATCCGACTGGTCTCTTATTCAGGCTAAAAAGTCCAGCAAGACATTCTCCTATAACCCTCTCCTGTTAACTAGAAATCCCTTCTCAAGACAGACATCCTTTCTTTCATGGGGAGAGATACTCATCATCTGGCTGCATGATGCTGAAGAGACACAGACTGGTAATAGGCATTTCTTGCATTTTCAAGGTACAGTCTCGGGCAATCTAAGTTGGACAAAGACAGACTTGCCACCAATACCTACCATCCTTCTCACTCTGTTACATATTGCTTCTTCCTTTCCCAAAACAGCGTTGTGTAAGCAGATGAGAAATCAGTTCAAGAAGCTCAAAAATTCAGTCAGGGCTGGGAAGCAGAGTACAAAAAAAAGTGGGACTTGCAATGACAAGTGTTTAGGGAGGTATCACTGCCCCTTCATCCTCAACTTCAGATGAATTCGGGGCAGACAAAAAGACATCCATCAGGGAAGCATGAATTTGCCTCTTTCACAGCAGAATACATGCCACTTTTGCCTTGAAGTTTTATGTATAACATTCATATCAAGGCCTCTTATTGGACATTGTAACAGCAAGTCAACCCAGCCTCTTTCTGTTAATACGTACCATTGTCAGCCATTGCTTGACTACAGTGACAAAAAGATCTGGGCAAGGCAACAAGATCTCCCCCTGTGCCCTGGTTTCTCATTTCCTCTTATACAAGCACTTTCTGCTGGTGATTAAAACCCTCAGGCTCTCAGACAGACTGTCTGCGTGACCTTCCCACACTGCATGACAGGAAGGCTGGAATAAACCACGTGCTGGGACAAGCAGTGTGCAGAAAGTAGGGTCAGAAATATTTCCTTGCCTTCAACAGCTGCATTGAACACATCGGTGCCAAAGAGCTGTGCAGACATTATTTGAAGAGCCCAAAGACAAAGCTCTGCACTAAGCAGCACAGATACATCATGATGAAAGACTGACAGTCCTATTGCATCAAGGACAGCATCCTGTACATCCAGGACAGCAGAAATATCCTTAAAAAGATACTCTGCCTAAAAACCAAGATCGGATTTGTCAGAGATATGCAGGGACTTCAATTAAAACTTCTGTTAATTCATCACAAGATTCAAGGACTCAAGAAGGTCCACGAAAATCCAGTGGGAGGAGATGACCTCCACAGAGAGGTCCCACTGAACCAGCCAGTCTCCTAGATAAGGGAAAGTATGTCTTCCTTGAATCCCATTTGTGCACATACAGTAATCTCTGTCAAGATTAGAAAATGGAAACAGACATTGTTGAGATGGAGACAGATGAGACAGCTTCCCTCAAACAGCCACAATGATTTTATCCTATCTTACTATCCTGAAGTGGAAAACACACATTAAGAAACATAATTTGTGACAACTATGCAATTTTTATCTACATGCACCTGCTGACAGCCTCAAAAAATAAATCTGGATTATGGCCTTCCTTTTAAATTCATCAGTTCTAAAGGTGTGAATGCAAATGTATATGTTTTGGCAGGTAAGTGAGAAATGCATGAACATCAGATGTAGCAACTTCCTACATATGAAAGAGACATTTTCTCATTTAAACAACACTAATGCAGCAGAATCTTAGGGAAAAAAAAAAACGAGAAAAAAAGATATCCAGATGACCTAGTTATCGTGTACCAACCAGGGTCTCTCCTCTTGATCCTTTCACAAAGTTATCAGGATACTGGTAGGAGCAATCTGTGAACTCTGCATAAGCAATCACTTACAAAAAATGTGTCAGTATTAATCTTTGCCCCTTTTGTTTTCATTTACATGTCACCAAAAATTGACAGAAAGAGCAACAGATAAAACCTACTAGTGAATCACTTGACTAAATCAAACCCACTAAATCAAACTATCAAACCTGATGAAAGAGCTAAATATGCAGGACTTCAAAATCATAAAAGCTATGACAATTCTACAAAGCTACTGGCTACATGCCACTAAGGACTGCCTGAACCAAAAAAGCCTGTGCAGGTGCATGTGAATACAAACAAATATATGAAATTTTACAACAAAAAAAAATGCTAATAGCAACTTTTAAAAACACCATATTCAGTTTTTGTCTCATAACTCCCACTAAAGTTAACAGGGCTTGCACAGCTAAAATTCCATACAACACATTGTACTGTGAGCTATGCAGTACATTTTCAGCAGTCATTGCCAGTAGGTACATGCATCAGTGCTTGGGAATCAATGAAACGAAGTTAGAAAGACTCATAACTCAGGTGAACTCAACTGCTGCATGATTAAGACTAGCATTTATGCTTCCCTCTTCCTTACTTGTCATTGGCCAGATCATAGAAGCGCTTATTCACACAACCAACAGACAACAGGGATGCAACATCCAAATAGGAAAATATCTTCAGCAGCATTTCTGATGGCATGCTGGAAAACAAGAGAAATAGAAATACCATTAGACTTGCCTGCAAACTCCAGAAATGACAATGGCAAATAATTTTAATTCCAAACCAGAGCAAAATAAGAGAGATGGAAACTATCAACTTGTAAATACACAAGTCAAAACCCACGAGAAGAGTTAATTTGCAGTTTGGGTTCTGATTTGTCTCTTTGATATAAGACATTTGCTTAAAACAATTTACCACAAGTTATTCAAGTGGACAGCACAATTACATGAAAAGTTATGGGTTTGCATTTTCATTAAACTTTGTTAACTCTAACCCAGACTGACATGAAACTACCTGTCTACGTTTAGCCTGTACCCGGGGCTAAACTGTAGCAGTTGTTCTACCACCCAGTGATCCCTCCCCAGCTGAGAAGGGGAATCAGAGGAAAAAAAAGGAGACCAAGAAAACTTGTGTCTCCTTTTTGTTAATCAGTGGGGACATGGCTGTTATTTTGTTAGTTATGTTTATTGGGATCTGGCGATGCCCATCCTGCCATTTAATTCCTAGAAATTGGATTTCTCAGAAAAATCCCTTGACCTTGCCTCTTTTTATGGCAAAATCAGCTTTTAGTTCAATTTCAATTACTCTCTCCCCGTTCTCGGAAAACTTCTTCTGCTGTGTTACCCCATACAGTGATGTCATCAATCTACTGCAGGTGCTCAGGCACTCCACCCTTTTCTAGTGCAGACTGACTGGATCAGTCCATGGCAAATCATAGGACTGTGCTTCCGCCCATGGGGCAGTTGATTCCAGGTGTACTGGACACCCCTCCAGGTGAAAGCTAACTGTGGCCTGCACTCCATTGCCAATGGGACTGAGAAGGATTGCAATCGTGGCGTACCACTTGGCTTCCTTGGACTCCAGTTCATACTGGAGTTCTAGTATGTCCGGCACAGCAGCACTCGGTGGTGGTGTGACTTCATTCAGGCCACGATAGTCCACAGTCAGTCTCCATTCTCCACTGGACTTCTGCACTGGTCAGACAGGACTATTAAAGGGTGAGCATGTCTTGCTGATCACCCCTTGGCTCTCTAGTTGGCCAATCAGCTTCTGGATGGGGTTCAGGGAGTCTCAATTTGTATGGTACTGTCACCAGTGCACTGTTCTAGTAGCAATAGACACCTTCTGGTCCTCAACCTTCAGCAGCCCCACAACCGAAGAGTCTTCTGATAAGCCAGGCAGGGTAGACAGAGGTTCAGTTTGATCTGTCTCCACCACCACTACACCAAATGCCCAGCGGTACACCCTTGGGTCCTTGAAGTATCCCCTTCCCAGATAATCCACACCAAGGATGCATGGGGCATCAGGGCCAGTCACAATACGGTACTTTTGCCACTCACATCCAGTCAGGCTGACTTCAGCTTCAACTACAGTCAATTCCTGGGATCCCCTTGTCACTCCAGCAATGGAAATGGATTCTGTCCCAATATAATTGGATGGCATTATGGTGCATTGCACACCAGTGTCTGCCAGAGCCTTGTATTTTTGTGCCAGGCCATCAAACCCACACACTCCATTAGACTCTGTTATCCCTCTCCTCCACCTGGCTGCAGGCAGGGCCACTCTAACCCTGAACAAAGTGCCCGTCGTTGACATATGGGTCTGAACAACTCACATGGACTACACTTTTATTATACTTAGTCGCACGTCGTAAATTAGGATCTGAAGCCCATCTGCGTTGTCTGGGGAGCTGCTCATGGGAAACTGCAGCAGCACTTGCCTTGCAACTCATGCACACACACCTGTAAAACTGACATAGGCTTTCTGTCCCATTTTCTCATGTCCTCTCCACGGTTGTGCAAGAAAAATCTGTGATGCGTATGGTCTCTCTCGAGCAGGCTTTTCAGGGGAGCACTTTCTCTGGATGACTGAAACATTCACTGGCACAGATAGGAAGTGTAACTTATCCTCCTCCTGGGACAACCTGTCAAGAACTTTACTAAGCAGTTCTGTGGAATTATCAGATGTTTTTTCCACAGCAGAGATGCCAGCCCGGGGGGAAGCAGAAATATTATCTGCATACTGCATCAATCAAGCATCCAGGTCACCTACTATTGGTGTCTCACCATCTTTCCAGCTGAATAACACCAATGTATTGGCATAATACATTGGCGGCGCACTTGTGCCACATGGGTCCAGTAACTTTAAGTGCATCTGGATCCACTGGTGTCATAGGGTCATCCAAGTTAGCAAAAATCAGCTCCCACACGGCTACTTCTCTCAAATACTGCACACCTTCCTCAATGGTTGTCCACCTGCTCTGTCTGCACATAACATCATCCCTAAAGGGACACCTGTTCTTCAGATTCAACAGAAGTTGTCTCCGGAGACTGAAAGGCTGCACTGCTCTTGCAAGACTTTTATCAATGCTCATGTCTCTAGCCATCTGTCTCAGCTGCTTGGCTTCGTTACCTTCCAATTCCAAGACATCAGCCCCATGGCTTGAAATTTAAATGGATTTAATGAAATAACAACAGTAATACAAACACCAACATAAAGTATACAAGCTTGTACTCAGCCTGGTCCTTGGAATCAGCAAGGAGAGAGGAGTGCCAAAGAGGAACCCCCTCCTTTTATAATGAGCTTGATGTCAGTGGTAAGGGATACACCTGTGAGTCAGCTTGGGGCAGCTGCCCTGACTGAAACTCCCAGCTGCTCAGGGCTACTCATGGCCTGCCTGCCATGGCTGGCCCATAGGTCTGTTCCTGGGAAACCAGGACACCATTCAACTTCAGCTTCTCACTGCATGTACCATGATTTTAACACTTAGTCCATAACCTCCAGCATTTGCCAGAAGTGCATGTATACTCACTGTCCTTCTGACTGTGGTGTCGGGTCTCAGGATGCACCAGGACAGAAATGTCCTAGTCAAACAGTGAGATCATGCTCTACCTCATCAAAATCTTCAGTCCAGGCATGCTCACGGGTCTTATACAGTTTTCATTTACATCAACAGAAATATGTGAATTTCAAAATAAGAGCTGAGTGGCATCTTAAGAACATTAATGATTCTGTGCATCTGTAAGGTTGCCTGAAACGCAGGTGCCAGCCTAAGTACAACAAGCACAACATAACTGGGAGATGAGCCACCACAGCTTTTGTATTAACAGATGGAAACCTCATACCCTTCAAGTACTATCTGATAACTGCACACAGTTTTAAAAAGATGCATTTTATACTCTTAACTTTTTGGAGCGTGAGAGTATGGTAACATCGAAATCACCACTGAAAATACAAGTTGCTGTGAAAGTCAACACCTCAGCTGTGTCTCTTGTCCATTTACTACTGTGTCATTTACAACACTTGCTGATTTGTAACACTTTATTCCAGAAGCACATAGCTTTCAAGCACAGAATGATAATAATGCCAATAGTCCAAGGTTTGTATTAAAACTCAGAATCTTAGCTGCACATAGAGGCAACCGTGCCAAAACTTGCATGGTTATTATGTGAAATAACTCAAACACTGTAAGCCCAAAGCAGTTAGTGCATTTATATTGAGAAATGATCCCTTAAAAAGCTGCAAATTAGCTCAAAATAATATGCTTGATCCAGAATTCGCAACACTAGTTTTTACAACCACATTATCTTCCCTTTGCAGGAAGCTGAAAGGATTTTTTTTTTTTTTCTTTTTTCTCATCTTTCACACCAAGCTAACAACATAAGGGATTGAACTGGCCACCCAATGGAAAAGAGAAATGACTACACAGTAAGCTACAAAAACGTATAAAATAAAGAAAATCAAGTAGTGTTTCATGCAGTGTATTCGTAGATGGTTTTTGCAGAAATGTACCTAATTTTGAAAAAGAAAACAACTCACGATTATACCGAGAGTGCTCTTTCACTGTCAAACAGGAAGGGAAACATTTACCTTACAGCAAATATGCAGCAGACACTTTTTTCCTCCGCCCTCATCTCACTCTACCATCCTAAGCCTCTCCATACAAAGCAACAAGCATCAAAAGAAATATCCGAGGTTTAATTCCAAAGTGGCTTCTATTGAAGTAATACAATAACAGTTTTTATTCTGAAGGAACAACACAGCCCACAATTTGCAAAGGAGTTGCTGAATGCTTCATATGATGTGGAAAACCTACATACTTAAAAAAGGAGGTGAGGGAGAACCAGGCCAGAAAACATTAGAAGGTCAACATAGGATCACAAAGTAGGCCAGAAAAGCAAATCTTTCCTTTTTGACTCAGAACATCTGACACAGACGTCTCCAAGGTATGAACATAATAACTATGAGGAGTCAAAAGATGGCTTATAGTCTGAAAGAGATCTTCCAGTCTTACTCCTAAACTAAAGGTATACTCACCTCTCAATGTGCAAATTAGGGTTCAGTTTTATAGAAGGTGTCAAATACAGACTCCCACTTCCAGCATTTACAGTTTCAGAACATTCCCCAGGCCTGACAGCAAAGCTCCTTGACCTATTTCTAAAAAGGAAAAGCTGTTAGGAGTCACATCATCACAAAATGAAGAAATATGCATATTGTGCACACCTAGACACCACATCTCAACTGAGACAAGATTCAGCGAATACATCACATGGTAACTCATTATTTTCAGTTCACAAATTTGAACAATTATCACCAAGTTAAAGTACCTGACATCACGATGTCAGATTTAAACTCACAGTGTCTCCCCTGTGATTTCTCTCTCACACTAGTCAGAAGTGAATAGTGTTGCACCACCAAATCAGTCAGAATCCAGGAGAGATCTATTAACGTTAGACAGCTACACCACTGTGGCCACTATAATCAAGCTCCAGATAGGCCCCTGCAGTAAATCAAACTCACTGATTAATCTTCTGTTTTGCAACATTACTCCTGAGATGTTCTTGAGCCACTCAATTTTGCTAAGCTATTAAAAGATATCAAAACTATGTAACAAACTGCATTTTTCAAAAGCCATTAGAGGGAGTTAGAGACACAACGCGTGTCCAACAGCAGCAGAATTACCCTTTCAGTATCTTTCTGGGCAGTATGTCCCAGGCTATTCTGCCCTGCATCTATGTTTGGGCATAACCTACAGTGACATACCTACACGGACTCCAGTTACAGGAGTAATTCAGATCAGGAGACGGATCCTGGATTTTGCAACACACTTTACCTGGTACAAGCATAACCTGCATTGCCTGTATTCAGTCCTTCTTGCTCTCTTTTTAACCACTCCTTGCATCCCCTCTATTTCACCGCAGGAATTTCTGAAGTAAGAGAAGTGTTGCCTACACACGCCTTGAAAACTTTGACATAACATCTACCACTTTTGTAAGCTTCAGTTCAAAAAATCTGCTTAATTTTTGCATCTTCCAGAACAAAAACATTCTCAATGTATAAGGAAAGAGCAGCAAATCCATTGCGTAAACTATTTTTCAAGTATTGTGTGTGCTAAGATTTGAAACTAGTACTAACAAAATGCTTTTACACTGCATTGACAAAGCTTGCCTGCCCAGGTTAAAAATTGGTGACACCTGTTACTTCCTGTCTTTAGAGACTCCTACTACAACTGAGATGCTCTGGCTTAGAGGCGTAACAACCTCAATTGCTATTTCATTAGCTTTCAACTTGTGGATCTCAGTTTTGTACCGGTATTTTCACTTTCATACCCTGTAGTACTTGCAACAGGACCATTGGTTTTTGCTGGTCAGATCTATTTCAAAGAATGTATAGAAAGTTGTGACAAAACCTGTCTCCTTTTCCAAATATTAAAGCATACCTGGGGATAAACAGAAATGACAGTAATGTTTTGACATTTTAATTTTTTTTTTTCCCCTCAGCTGACAATTCCAAAGTCTTTTAAAAAGGTGGGTATTACCTGTTCCATGTACAGATTAAAAAATGGGGGAATGAAACAGCAATGAAACCCAGTGTTGTACAAAAGGGTTAGCAGAAAAACCTGCTTCCTCAACTTTGCTTCTAAGACTGGTGCTTGAAATGTTTGGATGCTGAGCTCCAAAGGTAAGAATTAAGCTAACCACACCTTCCGATGAAATCCTCCCGTTTATCACAGAGGCCGAACTACCCTGAACGTACACACACCAGGCACTAAGCTAGCCAGTACTTTGTAGACAGGCTACTGCTTGTCACACGGACTCGCCAAGCACACGGGGGCCAAGTTTCAGCCCCACTGCCCTGACAGAACACAGCACCTGGAAATGCCGCGTTTCTGTCGCGGGGCCCATCACCTCTACCAAGGCATCCCCCTCCACAGGGCCAGCGGGAGGGAGGGGACAGGGCGGCACCGTGGCCATGAGGGAGCAGGCCCGAGCTGCGGCAAGTCTGGAGCTGGAAACCAGAGCCGGGCAGCGGGTGGAAGGGGTTCCCAGGGGCACAGTGGGAGTTAAGGGAAAACAACCCCCCCGCACGGAGAAAGAGACAAAGGACGAGCCGACAGCTGCGAGGCGGCAGAGCCCCGCTCCCCACTCGACGTCCCCCCCGGTGGCCTCTCCTCAGGCCGGGCTGGGGAGCCGTTACCTGAGGCCGGTGGCGCGGCCGGCCCGAGGGGCGGCGGCGACAGCAGCAGCAGTAAGAGGCTGCGGCGGCCCGGCCCCGGCGGCACGAGGGGCAGGCACCGCGCCACAGCCGTACCGCCGCAGAGCCCTGCCGCGGACCGTCGCCATGGCTCAGCGCCGCCGCGACACAACGGCTTCGCGCCGGGCGGGAGGCAGGGGCGCTGCCACCCGCACGTGACGCTTCAGCGCCCAGCCCAGGACAGGCGACGCCCCTGCCCTGGGGGAGCGGGGGTCGAGGGGGGAGGCGTCTGCAGCGGCGACCTCCCGCTCTTTGCCCCTGGCCTGCCGCCGTCCGGAGGGGAGCCGGCCCGCGCAGGAGTTTATTTGTAACTGCAGAGGAGGGACAGCGCCTGCCCGAGGCCTTCCAGCGTGCTTCTCAGCCGTTCCGGCCTCCACTCGCGGGAACGCCAACTGCACCGCTTTTACGCACTCACATATGCACGATCAGAAAATTGTATATATAAAAGATAAATAAATAAAACGGGTGAGCGGGGCGCAGGCGGACAGCGCCGCCAGGAGGTCGCTGCCCCCAGTTCACCGCCAGCGGGCTCCCGCCGGCCGTGGCGGTGGCGGCGCTCGGCATGGCGGTGGCTGTAGTGCTCCTGCTGGGAGCCGCTCCTAGCGGCGGGCGCAAGGTGGAGCCCGCTCGAACTACTGCTCCCAGGGCTCGCTGCTGCTTTCCTCCCCTCCGCCCCCAAGGTTTCCGCTGGGGCAATGGCGAGCGGCGGCTTCTGACCTGGCGCGCCGGCCGCAGAGCCGCGCTCGGGGCGGGGGGCTGCCTTGACTCATCCCGGGGGAATCCCGGGAGCCCCCGCCGTACTTGCTGGGGAGCCGTGCCGCGGCATGCTGCCCTCCTGCCTGGCGCGGGCGGGGCGGCGCGGCGAGCGGCTGCGGGTGTGCCTGGGGAGGTGGGCGCTGGCCGCCCCCGGCTGGGCGCTGCCGGGGCCCGGGCCCTGCCTCTGCCTGAGGTGGCGGCACCGCCACCTTCCCCGCGGGGAGCCCGCCCGGCGCTGCATCGGTACGCAGGCGGGGGCGCTGAGAGCCCAAAAACCTGGGGCTGAGAGCAAACACGTGTCCGTGCAAAGGGGACAGAAAGAAACCGTGCTGTCGGCCGCTCAGAAAGGTAAGGGGGGCTGTAGCGGCGAGGGGAACAGCGGGAGGCTGGCACGCAGGGAGCCACTGCTCCGGCTGGGATGGTGGAGCCCCAGAACTCAGGAACTGGCAAACCCCGCAATAGTCAGAAAACGACAAGCCCGTTCCTCTCCGCGTCGTGGTGTTTGCAGGAGTCGGTGCATCTCAGTGTGTGCATTGCACAAGCAGCACTAAACCGAGCTGCCCTCTTCCAAACAGCTTGTGCATCCAGGGTTCAGCTCGCATCAGGGATGCGGTGTAGTAGCCGCTTATTTCTCCACTCAAAGGGGAAATCTGTCACACACAACCTTTCTGGGTGCTGCTACAGGTTTACTTCCAGCAAAGCTGTCGAAGCTCCACATGTGGTACCGGTTTCTTTATAGGGTGTCTGTCACTTTGGTTGGCCTCGTTCATCTCAGTGGAAAGTGTAATTAGCCTCAGAAATTCTGAGTGGTTTTAGAAGGTTTATGAAAAAGATCCTCAACTGATGAGAAGGCTGCTGGTAAAACGGTTATTAAAAGTTTCCTCTTCACTGAAAGGCATGCCATATCACTTAACAAATCTGTAATCTCTTTACAAGTTCTCAAAAAATATTTTGTAACAGAGAATCTTGTATGACTTTTTTTGGAGTGCATGCTGACACTTTTACTAGTACATCAGATCAAAACTAATAGATAAAAACTAATCAGATAAACTGCAGCTGAAGGTATCAATAAATAAAATACATATTTTAGTCTAATAGCCCTCCTTTTTATTGCTCACTTAAATGGTTTTATGAATGCTCAATCATTTTCAGTCAGTGTGTGCGATTTATAAGCTTATGCCTTTTTATTTTTACTTCTCCCTTTTTCTGCATAAGGAGTGCGATGATTGTGAGTTTATATGACAGCTTGAATACTGAGGAGCTAAATACTTCATTAGTTGTTGGAGAAACTAGCTCTCATGCTACTTGAAAAGTAATAGTAAGTGCTATTCTGGGTCTTGAAAACACCTAGTAGGAGAGCAGAAAATAACAAGGCTTAATACAGAGATATAAATATGCCCTGCACAACATAAGAGACATTCTCTGGTCTCTTTTCTTTTAGTGATGGGGCGTTATGGAAGCTCTTACTCGAATTTTTTCTTCTGCCAGAATGTTATTTGAGCTACAGACTAATAGAAGAGCATTTATATAAGAAAGCTACACAAGTCTTACTATCCAAGGTTGTAACTCCTATGTTGTTTTCTGTCTATTTCAGTGAAAGAAGCTGGAAGAGACTTTACCTACTTTATTGTGGTGCTTGTTGGAATTGGTGTTACAGGTTAATTTTTTTTTTTTAATTCTTTATCAGAAGACACTTTTCATTAATTCCATCTGGTTTGATTAGTTTTCATTCCATTTGTTTCTGTTGTTTCTGTTACAGGTGGTTTGTTTTATGTGATTTTTAAAGAGCTGTTCTCTTCTTCTAGTCCAAGTAAGATATATGGAGATGCCTTGGAGAAATGCAGATGTCACCCTGAGGTTGGTTTTTGAACCTTAGTAATAAGTTTATGTTTCTCAGTAGTTACTGTCTCTCTTTGAGTCAAAAGTTTGTACAAGGAATTTCACAAGCAAAGCTACAGGAAGACCCACATGGTGCTTCGCATGCAAACACCAGCAGATCTGCGTATGCTTTTAGCTGGCCACAGGTGGCTCAGCTCCAGTTTGGAGCCTATACTGGGACAAATCAATGCAAGCACTGAGCCTGAGTGAATTAGCCTGCTAAAAGTCAGGTCAGGTTAAGTGAGTGTACCATACCACAACAACTGATGCAAATACAGTGTCTGCCCTTTCAAAGCATGTGCTTGTGTCTCCATACAGAAAGTCTTACAGACATACCTGAGTGCCTACTAAATGTAGTACTTAAGGAGTTCTGCAGGTTAGGGAGGCAACTGGTCCCACTCAAGTTTTGTAGATCCAGCCTGCTGCCTTTCCTTAGCACAGTTATTCTGTGGTGACACTTCAGTTGGGTTCTGTCATACTGAGAAGCACTGCATAAGTATCCAGCAATTTAAACTCTTCATTCAAAACACGGTTAGTATTCCTGTGGCTAACAGGAATAGAGAAAGAGAACAGTCATGTGATCACACAGTCAACGTAAGATAGCGAGATGTAAACAAAAATCAATCTAAAACTATATTCTAAAAACACTACTTCAGGCAAAACAAGAAATGCATGGAATAGCTTTCAAACAAGGTTGCCATAGATGCCACTGAGGATAACCTAGAAATGAAGTGACTAGAATAAAAATGGAGACTGCTTTGGAACAAGTTAGTAGAATTAAAACTTTTCTTCAGTACTTATACAGTAAAAATCACCCTTCCTTTCTAAATAGATTTAAAGTAAGTTTAAAACTAGGTTAATTTGGTCTGGCTTTATAGATCTGGGGGGGGGGGTGGAAATAAATTGAATTTCTTAAAAGGTAGTGTTTTTTAGATAACTCCCCTTTAAGAAGGGAAGTGCATTTGCATTTTAAACTTTGAAACATATTCTCTTGGAGGAGACATAAGCAAATATTTCATGCTTTTTTTCCTTTTTACACAAAATATCTGTAAAGTATAAAATATACTTTAGGAAGAGAGCCTAAAATGTTATAATCTCAGAGGATGGTACAAATGAAAGATATTAGTAGGATTTATTTTAGACATTTAATATATCACTGTAAAGAAAAGCACTGAAATACAGAGGAATTTTCCTTACACTGTTTTCTTTCATAAACTTCAATTCTTGGCACGTCAGACTCACAAGGGGCATTTCATTGAAAGAAAATGCATTCACAGCAGGGGTGTGAGCTGATACTGGTATATCTGTTGGAATGTGATACCTTCTGACAACTCAAAACTATTTTTTCTTGTAGATAATTGGTGTTTTTGGTGAATCTATTAAAGGTTATGGGGAGGCAACAAGAAGAGGAAGACGACAGTTCATCAGGTGCCCTTTGGTGTTTGCCCTATACAGACACTAGTTTTTGCACAGCAAAGACATTTTGGGTCACATTATAGCAAGTTAGATCTAAGTTAATGAACTGTATGTGACGTAACCCTGTCACTTGAGAGCAAAAATGAAAGCAGTTTTTTGCCGTGCCTCTCTTGTGGCACATACCACTAAATACAGTGCACATACGATATAAAATGCCAATTGTGAGTGCCTCAAAACAAGCAATAGTCAGCAGGGTAAACATAGAGCTAGTCTCTCCAGAAAATAAGACAAGTCTGAAGGGGGGAGTACAGAGGCATAGGCACTCATCTGGGGAGCAGGGATCTGACAGAAGTTTACAGTCTGAAACTCTCAAATAGGGTGAAATTGTTATTTGAAAAATTGTTCTTCGAGAGTTTTTTTCCTTTTGAAGCAGTCGTTTTTATCAGGCCAGAAAGAGCAGGAGGTACTAACTTTCAGACATTCAAGAATCCAGCTTGCTCTGTTTAAAACTAGGCTGGGTTTGACTGTGCAGGTTTTAGTCTCTGCAGTGACTATATTGCCCCGAGCTGATAGGCAGTATTGAATGCCTGTTTCTTATGTTGCTGTTTGGTACTTGAGGCCACATCTCTCCTGTGTATTTAACAGAGCATCTCTCACCTAAACCTTTGACGAATGTGTCTATTTATTATTCCCGTTTTGAGGAAAACAACAGAACTAATTCTTATGAAACTTAAATTCTCCCTGCACTGTAACTCAACAGGGGCTTTGTCTTTGTTGAGTTCTTTGACTTGAATGTATTCAAGGAGGTTTCATGTAGGATGGGATACATAAGCCCAGGTACACAACTTGAACCATGAAATTGAGATTATTTTTTTTTATCAAGGAAGGTGATTTTTACTAGTGGAAATTTATCTTTTCACCAGACTTTGTGGAAAAGTGTTTAAAGTAGAGCTGCTAAATGAAAAGGATATGCAAGAATGTTTTAAGCATCTGTCTAAAATGAACAATGTAAAAAATAAATGTACTATCAGCTTTCCTAGTATTTCATGTTCATCATTTTGAAAGTCTAGTATTTAAAATAGTCTAGTATTTTAAATAAATAACAGTTTGTGAGCTGAGGACTTCTGAGATTGTAGCATCTGCAGTATAAGGATGACCTTAAATGTCTCAAAAATGTACAGATTTTTTTGTGTGTGCAAACACATTGAATGTGAATTTACTGCATCAAGGCTCTTCATTCATCTTTGTTCTCTGTAACCCATCATGTCACCTTAAATTGTATTGGAAGTTTAATTCACAGTGTGTTTCTAGGTATGACTGATGGAAATAAGAGCTTGGTGGTATGCACCAGTTAGTAATTTCAATAAGAAACATAAACTGGCACCAGAACTCTAGTTTGACCATTAGTTTCTTGAAAGTGAAATTACCTTTCTATTTATCTAATACTTAAGCATAACCTAACTCCAGTCTAAATATCGGCATTTAGGTTGGAGGTCTGATGTCGGTGCCAAAGTTACACAACTTAAGTAGAACAAAATTATTGCCAAAGTAAGTAAAGCATATAGTAAACTTCTTGTTTTGATGTGATTTAACCATCCTGACAATTAAGTTTACAAAACATTCTTTGTGTTTTGGCTTGGTAACTTCATTTAAGTAAGTGCCTAAAAAAACCCCACGGAAGTCTTGGTGATGTGAGTGTTCCTTTCTAGATGTCAGGCTCTGAGTCTGAGAGTTCTTTGAAATAAATACATGGAGATTCCAGAATCTTCAGCCATTGGATTGCTGTTGTGTTTTGAGGGGAGGACTGGGGTGAGGACTAAGCACTTCATCTGTTAATCCTCAACTGCTAATTAGTTCTTCCAACTCTGCTACTCCTCATACAGTCACAGTAAAGCTTGGGAAAAGCAGTGGGGAAGGAAGCCATGGTAGCATAAAGACTGCATTGGAATACATTTTCTCACAAAACAGTTAAGCAGGTCCTCTAAATAAGAAGCTTAAATTTGAAGTTCAACTAGCATATAATATGTATCCTTGCTGGAGTGCGTTGTTTTTTTTTTGGTTTGTTTGTCTGTTTTTAGTCACATTGAATATGTAAAGGATGGCCTGAAATATATGCGTTTGAAGTTCTATATTGAGGGCTCTGAACCAGGGAAGCGGGGAACAGTCCATGTGGAAGTCAAAGAGGTGTGTACAATTGCTTGATATAGCTGCCAAGCTTAATCTTGAATTTAAACTACCAAAGAGAAAAAAAAAAGAGCCTGAAATGGTTTTCCTTACAGAATCCTGAGAGAGGAAGATTTGAGGTCCGCTACATATTCGTAGATGTTGACACCTACCCTAGGAGAACCATTGTCATAGAAGACAACAGATAGACAGTGATCAAAGTTGCCACTTCATCTCACCGAGTATTGGATGATACTGGTGTAACCAGTCTACACATGAATTGTTTGGTGTTCTCGACTGTATCCTGTGGCTTTGGGGTTGTGTTACAGGACGTAGCTTCTCAGAGCCTCCATTAAGGTCTTTCAGAATAACAGATACAGGATTTGAAGTGAAGCTAATGAAATATAGTAGAGCCATCACGTATGGCAAATACTTTTGACATAGGAAAATAATGGCTCATAATAAACAGTTTAATGCTGGATAATACTTCTACACACCCAAAAACTGAGTCTTCCAAGATTTTAGGTTTGGATGGTGACTTTTTTGTCTTCCTTTGCTTGGATTTCCCACCAGCACTGCAATAAAGAAAGTGGTATTTTAAGTGTAGACAAACTCACTGTTTTCATTCTGATTGCATTTGTACAGACAAGAAAGTAAAATAAGAATGTATGTTGGTGATGCAAAGGGGATCTAGCCCAAGAACATGTAAGAATATGGATTGTGGAGACACATTTTCATCCTTGGCAATTGACTAAAGGCTTCAATACTGGTATCTCCTAAGTACATTAACAGCAGACAGAACAGCAGTACTGTCTGCTCCTTCCAAGGTTTGCCATGCTGCTCTGCTAACTAATGACAGTGTTGTAGCTTCTCAGAACTCCCCACAGTTTCTCTGTTAACTAATCTAAATCTTCTGGGAATCAGATTCATACAGGTTTACCCAAATTAAAAAGCTCAGCTCATGACCAAATTTCTCACTTGGCTTTCTTCCTTAGTGCAACATGGCAGATAGCAAGCATAGCTCTGTGTATTAATAATCAAACTCAGTCATGCACATCTGTCAAGCAGCACCAACCAAAAGATTTCAAGCTTCAGTTTCTTACATTTAACCACTTCCTTAAACACCAACTAATGCATTTTTCTGTAGTTACCTACCATATGTTACAAGCTTTTTACTTCACTAATTATGCCTACGTTAAGCATACACTGATGGTCAGTTATGAGCCCTTTATATGAGTTCATTTAATGGTACATTTGGACAGTTCTGAAGTTCATACAATATTCCCTCATACAGTGCTACAAGTACCATATATAGACCTTTAGTAATACTTTACTGGACTTTAGCTGTTGTGTTCGTCTGTCTCCCGTTAACTTAATTTGCATAATCATAACAAGTAAATATAATACTTTGTTAGACCTAGGTAACTTTGCTTTATATTAAGCACTACAACCTTGACTTCAGTTAAACCCTCACGTTATTTGAAACTGTTCAATGAAGAGGAATCGCACATTGTTCCCAGTTTGTGAGCAGAGCAGCCACCAATGTCAGTCCATTAAACTGCATGGTATTTTGGAGATTTTACACCATATACAACATAACTGGAGAAAGGAGAACTTCCTAAAGCAAGACATAAAAACCATTTTTTGATAGTAAATAGTATATATATAGCAAAGATTGGCCAGCTGTAAGGAGTACTTTTGTCTTGGTTTAGAGCCTTGTTTACACTGAGGAAAGAAACTTGGGACTCGAAACTCTGGGAAGGAAAAGATGCTGACCTCACATAACGATGTTTTTCCAAACAGCGCAGGTACAAGAAATCCTATATCAGACTTGTGGTAAAACAGCAAGAATTGGCCATTGGGGTTAATGTGTATGTTTGGCTCCAGCTTGAAAAGACAGACTAAGAATTTGATTGTTTGCAACCACGTTTATTTACACTTTTTTTTTCAGTAGCCAGGACTTCCTGACATACACAGAAATATAGTGTAGTGTATTTCAGGGGTTCTGTGAAAGAACTGCCTATTTGGAAACTGGATCCCTGGTTGTTCGGTCCCTTCAAGACATCAGAATAGAAGTTTTTCAAGTTGTCTGTAAAGCTATCGGTGCCATAGTTCTTGCACAAAGTGCCCTTGTCATACTTTGGCATTTGTGTCAGGCCTCACTGTTGTGCTCCTTAGCTGGGAATAAATGCAACAATTACAGGTCTCAGGAGAAGTCTTATCAAAGTCAGCTTAATGATTCTGTCTGGCCCTTTGGCACCTACTCCAGACCTGGGTGAGAAAAATGGAGACAGACCATAACTGGCAATAAGGAAGAGAGATGAGTATAATTTAAAAGACACAGATGAATGTGGAGTTGTTCCACAGTGCAACTGACCTTCACAGTTTGTGTCTGAAAACAAAAATATGAACCTTTGGTTTATGCACTGCATTTCAAGAAACTGGAGAATCTAGAGAAACGTGTCAGGGGATTACTTTCAGGCTTATTTTTTGTTAGGGTAGCCCCAATATGACAGGGTTATAAATAAAATGTTTCTTACCCTGTACTTACATGGAGTGCGCTGTTGTCATTTTCACAACTCGTCTTTCTCCTGCTGAACTGCAAGAAAGCAGGTGGGTGATCATACTTGTTCAAAGCAGCAGGGTACACAGCTGTAGTGACACCCTCCATACACTTCATAACAAACAAAACATCTTGCAGGCTGGGAAGAAGCTTCAGTGAAGTATATCATATATAAATCATCTTTGTGTATCATCCTGCTTTGTAAATAGCAGAATACTAGAAAGGCAGGATAATATTTTGCTTCTAAAAAGTGGAAAAAACACAATCGCAATTATAAATACAAAATTATAATTATCTCCAGGACCTACAAACTGCTCTTTGCTAACTAAAGCTTAACACATTTTTATTTTGTTGGAGCCCGAGGAACATAGCAATGTTAGCCAGTCTCCCCCCTGGTGGGCAGGTGTACAGAGCCCCTTTCAGGGTGCCTTCACACATCGTCCTTGCTGCAGCTGCATTGCACACCCTGCCATGGTTAAGTCTGTAAGATACTCACAAAGGGAGCTGTAACACTTGCCAGCCTATATATAACAATCTCCTTTCCTTTTGGCCACCTGCCTCAACATCTCATCACCCCTACAGAGAAAACTGAGAAAGAACTCAGTATCTGTAATTAGCTTTTGACATTCACATATTTATAATCTGTGACACTGGCTGTGTTTCTGGATGAATTGTGTAACACTTTGCTTTCAAGCCTTGTTACCAAAACCGTAGCTAAATGCAATAGTAAGAGATGGGCTACATACACAAAATGTTCAGGAAGCCACATGGTAGTGAGATCTTCACTGGTGTCTGTAAGAAAACTATCTAGCCTGACGTGTCATTACCTTCAAAACATACTGAAAATCACATATTCCATTTAAACTTCTTTCCTTCCCATCTTGTCTATATCTAGAATGAGGATGTGTCCTCAGTCCATAAAGTGCTCCTCGTGATGATTTTTTTTACTGCCTGCATCACCTCACTAGCTAAACAGATATGCAAGGGTATTTTTCTTCATATTTCTGCAATGGCAGGGCACAACTCTAAAAGAAATCACTTTTCCTGCTTTGTGAAAAAAGCTGACAATATACCTGAAAAAACAAAGGCAAAGTAAAAGTAGTAGCAGAGGAAATCCACCTTTACCTGGGCTTTAGGTACAGTAGCATTCTTTATTTAGCCAAATGACCTGTACAAGGCTCAAACGCTTTCAAATCTCAGTAGAGGAAAGCTTTTGGGAAACCTTTTTCTAGTAAAATCTCTTCAGTGAATTAAAAAAGAACTTC
This sequence comes from Podargus strigoides, assembly GCA_028020825.1. Classification (NCBI taxonomy): domain Eukaryota; kingdom Metazoa; phylum Chordata; class Aves; order Caprimulgiformes; family Podargidae; genus Podargus; species Podargus strigoides. The sequence goes on from CM051620.1 coordinate 60,221,746, forward strand.
ACGGCTTGATTTATCCTGCTTCTAGCTAGATACCTATCACCAGTGAGACTATTTAAGCCTCAAGAGTATTTAAAGAGTACAAAAGTTTTATATCTATATAGTGTGGCTGAAGAAAAAAAAGTTACTCTTGGTAGCATAGAAGTCTTGTAGGAACTAGTTACTTCTTTCCATATTCCTTGTGAGGCTGAAGTTTGGTTGGTTCTTATGGGCCAAGCTAGGATCCATGTTTAAAAGATCATTTTCTCAAATCCTGTTTAAAACAAGCAAATATGTGGGGACACCTTCATCAAAATTAGGTGAAGATGATTACTCCAGCAAGACACGTGGTATAGAGAACGCTGATCTCTTCCACAGTACTGCTTTACCTGGTGGCAGTTTTGCGCTGGGAGAACAACTTCATTCACCGAGTTTAAATGTAATATTTTAGAACACCCCTGATAAAATTTTGAAGACTGTTTGCCTAGATTGTTCCTTAAATACTGTCCCTGCTTCAGTGGATCAGTGCACCACCAGTAAGCCCTGCAGAGCTCCTTCAGCACAGCAAGCAACTCTGACTGCTCGGTCATCTCACAGGATGGTGTTCGGCTGGGGAGAAAGCAAAGTCACTGGAAGGTTCAGCTTCACTTTTCAGTAAATACAAGCGATAAACATTTCAGTGTTTCCTTTTTAAAGCTCTTTACTCTGGGAAGGCACAAAATTATAGCATATGCCAGTAAGTTTCTGATGTAAAACTGTCATACTATTATTACTAAAACTGTGGAAATAAATAACTACCAGGAAGTCAGAACCAAAACAATGACATTCTCATGGAAGTTAAACACGTTTTCTAGAGTAAAGTTTTGATTGTTGCAGAATTAATAAAAATATATATGCTTGAAACACCGTTCTCCTTTAGGAAATGAAAATATGTCACTCACCAGTGAAATGCTGGTTTTCCAGAAACATTATATGGCAGACTACTCAAAATATATTTGAGGTAGGTGTGCGACTTGATCTTAACTTTCCTGTCTTTGCCCTCATTTTTATGGATGCCAAAACTTGTGTATATAGTATAGGTGGCCAACATCCTTTGAGCTGGCTTATGGGAATAATAATGTTACTGTCATCTACATGACCTCTATGTGAGTCTAGGTCCAGTGCATACTTGCTGTATCGTGACAAAAATAAATATACCTTCAGGAAATTAATTTTGTGAAAACTTTAAAATATCAAAAAAATGACTACTCTTTTACTAAGCTTCAGTCAACAGAAGGTCATGCAAAGAAAATAGGATTTTAGGCTGGGAATGAAAAATGATGTTGTGCATGACTGAGTTTAAAAATGACCTTGATACATAAATAATTCCAGCATGGAAATCAAGTTTCAAGAACTGATTTAAGCAACGGAGTCATGATCTTGGGAATGGTTTCAAATAAATGCATGTCTGATACAAGAAACTTCAACAAACTCACTTAACAAGCAGAGAAGACAGGAATATGAATAAGACAATTATTGTATCACATGTCAGCTGCAGAAATATAAAGACAAGGAAGATGTGCTGGGGGTTTTCACAATTAATTTCAATTCACTTTGTTCTCAGCTTCATCCCACTATCATAAGGGGTGCCATTTGTCCTAGTACTCATGGGATATTCCAATGTGTAAATTGTCAGCAGCCTAACCTGTTAAAGATTAGGTGCAAAAAACATTTGGGGCACATTTTGAGTCAAAGCCCACTTTTAAGATTCATTACAGCCTGTAATCTGATGGAAATACATCAGGAAAGCAGAAAAAGTTTTTAAAACATAATAAAATTAAATGATAAAAAGTTTCAAGGAGCAAGCTTAAAGATGACAGTAAAGGCTCATGATTGGCCTCTGTATTTGAGGTTGTGAAGTCTGCTTAAAGATCTAGAATACAGTTGGCACTGAAAGCAAAAAGATGTGTCCCCACCCTTTTTTTTCTGGTGGAATAGAGAATAATAAAACTCCAGTGCACATTATCCTTAGGCAACTGGGAACATATATGATTATGATATAATATACCAAGGATTATGAAACAATTATTCCAAACCATACGGTAAATAACTGAACAACAGAAGTACTTGATAGCTTTTCTTAGTTATCAGGGTTATCAGGGTTTTTTTATTCTGTGTTATGCAAAATAATCTATAGAATCACTATGGTTGGAAAGGACCTCTAGGATCATCAAGTCTAGCCTTTATCCCATCATCTCCTTAACCACTAGACCATGGCCTCAAGTGCTTCATCCACTTGTTTTTTAAACAACTGCAGGGACAGTGACCCCACCACCTCCCTGGGTGGGCTGTTCCAGTGCCTAACCACCCTCTCAGTAAAGAACTTCTTCCTAATATCCAACCTAAACTTCCCCTGACGTAACTTGAGGCCATTTCCTCTCGTCCTATCGTTAGTAATTTGGGAGAAGAGACCAACAACTATAGAATTATAGAAGAATGTGAATTAATACTACTGAATTTGAAAACATAATATATTTAGATTTTCTTAATAATGATACATAGTGAGAAGCTGAAAATGAAGAGAAAATATTTTGCAAGTAAAAGTAAAGGGAAAAAAATTAAAAAGCTTGTTTGGAAGTCCTGTGGTTGTCCTGTGAGAAATACATTTGATTCCCTTCATCTCATATAGGTCATCAAGGTTTATTTGGAACTCGACAAATAAAAGAAATAAGCACAGGTACCTGTTTCAGAAAACAGTTCAATTTGGAAAGCCTCTTTTTGCAGTGGATCAGATGAAGGTTTGTATCCTCTCAGTGTTCAGTATGAAACTACTGCATTTCATTTTAAATATCCTCATAAAAAGTAATACCAGTTATGGAAAAAGCATAGTAAGTAAGCTTATAATTATCCACATAAAGGAGATGACACAGTACATCTTAAAGAAAGTACCAGGGATTTTAAACTAATAGAAAATACCAGGTTTAACTGTCATACATGGCAAGTACAAATATTTACCCGTCTATAGAAAAGTTTGCTGTACACAGTTTAGTACAGGCTTTTGCCTGAGGTGGTGGTGTATGGAGAGAACACGCACATCTGTCCCTCTGGCTGGGGGTGAGGTGCCCCACCTTCTCCATCCCAGAGCTGTACTATGGTGGGTTAGCCTTGGCCATTATCCAGACTCCCACCCAGCTGCCCCCTACAGCAGGACTGGGGTGAAAATGGGGAACAGCAGGAACAAGAAATCTTGGGATTTGGGATATAGATAGGGAGATCATTCGCCAGTTACAGTCGCAGGCAGAATAAAGTTAAAAATTAACTCAATTTATTGCCTGATTGCTGTTGTTGCCAGTGTTGCCATGTGGCAGCATGGGTAACCTGCTGCAGCAGTGGAGCATCCAGGGGGCTGGTGGCAGTGGCACCTGTACCTCCAGATCACACACATACATTTGCCTCTGCCTCTTGAAACTTCCCAGTACTGTGCTGGGAAACCTTTCCAGGATAATCATGTTCATCCAGCCTCCATTTAATTACAATTCCCCCTTATCTGAATCACAATTATGTTCTCTAGCATGAGTTGTCTTCTTATATTACTCCCCAAAATTAACTCAGTTAACCTTAATTTATCCAAGCACTTTTTATTAGGAAACGAGGTTGTTTTGGAATTCCAATCCTAATTCTTTTTTTTCCACTGAAAACATAACAATCTCAGCCATAGCAAAGTCTTATTACAGCTGTATTATACACGTACTAAATCCATGGCTATATTCCCTGAGATTTGTTTCATTAGCGCTACAACATCCATAGAGGAGCTGGAAGTGAATTGCTATTTTGTATGCTGCCTGTGGTCCTGCATTACCCTGTGTTTAATAACACAAAGCCAAATCTCAGTGGCGAAGCGCAGATTTGCAGAATGCCACCAGTTGCTTCTCAGCAGGATATCTGGCAAGGTCCAGGTGCCCTCTCTTCCTCCATATGACTGCAGAGCCATCATATTCAGGTGTGTGACACTGGTAAGGATAGAAATGGCAGACAAAAATAGCTGAGCCATCTCAGGATTCAAAACAGAAAGCAGCCTTCTATCAACTGTCTTGAACATAAAAGCCTCATAGTAAGCTGTGACTATTTTTCCCTGAAAACATCTGTGAAAGATGTCCTACTTTACTATTTATTTTTTATTCTTCCCACTTCTTTTTCCTGAGTTTCTCTTTTAACACTTTTTTGGGGGAATCCTGCCAGCCTTTACATATATTTCACTTTTCCTTCAAAATATTATGCCTAACTTCCATGTCTGCATTTCTCTTCTTTACCTATGTTTAATTTAGCAGAATGAAAGCTGAGGAAGAAATACACCACCTTCATTTTCCAAGGTTTCTAGAGCTGGTGGCTTGTCTCCTGTGGCTTTCTCCAACTTTTCCATCATGCTGACTCACTTAAAAGGTGGTATGAATTCAATGTCTACAGCCTGTAATTCACCATCATCTGGGTGATAAGTAATCTTATAGCTACCAAATATTTTAACATATATTAAGGTAAATAAAGTGAAGTGATTCCAGGGAAATAATCTTAATTTTACTGAGCATCTGATTTCTCCATGAAACAGCAGCAGTATAACATTGAATGTACTGCCTATGAAAAGCTGGAGGTATAATTAGATCAATATACCATATGATACACAATGGTTTTTATCCAAAATAATAGTCAAGGTATTCATCTCTGCCCCATCAAAAACTGAACAATTAATCCCAATGTTATCTAAACCAGCCCTCTGCCACATTCTGTAACTATTTGCATTTTAATGCAGCATGTGTCTCTACATAAATACTTACATATGTATATACATATAAACATATGTAAATATATAATGTAGAGCATATATGTTATGTAATGTATGATATGTATATGTAATACAAATGCCTGCTTGCCTACTGTACTGGGTCTGGCTGAGCTGGAATTGATTTTCCCCTATAGCAGCCCTCATGGTGCTGTGTTTTATGCTGGGAGCTAGAAGGGTGTTGATAACACACTGGTGTTGTGGCTACTGCTGAGCAGTGCTTACACAGCACCAAGGCTCTTTCCAACATTTCCCCCCAGTGGGATGGGGTGGGCAGGATCTTGGGAGGGGACACAACCAGGACAGCTGACCCGAACTGACCAAAGGGATATTCCATCCCATATGACGTCTGCTCAAGTATAAAGCTGGGAAAAAGGAGGAAGGGGGGTGGGGTCACCCTTGGTCCTCCGAGGCAACCGCTACGCGTATCGCAGCCCTGCTTCCTGAGAAGGCCCCACATCACCTGCTAAGGGAAGCAGAGATTAAATCTGTTTTCTTTTTTCTTACTTCCACATGCGGACCTTGCTTTGCTTTGCTTACATTAAAACTGCTTTTGTTTTAACCACAAGGGTTGTTTTTTCCTATCTTATTTTCTTTCCCCCTTTTTGCCCCACTGAGAGAAGGCGGGGGGAAGTGATAGAGTGACTTGGTGGGTACCTGGCGTTTAGTCAAGGTCAAACCACCACACCTACCTACGTATATATATGTATATATGTTCTTGACCTCACCGTGGCAAGCTTTTAATGTAAAAAAGTAACCCAGCTTCTGATGTTATTCAAAAACAGATGCCTAGCTTTACTGACTAAGTGACATCAGAGAGCAGGTCTCCAGTCATATTCCAGAGATCACTGTGATCCGTATAAGACACATGAAACTCACAAGTGGTGAATTCTGGATGGTGGGTCAGACCAACCCCTTCATTTTTTAACTGATGTCCACCACCCCATCCAAAGTTTCAATGACTTACATCTGCAAAAGCTCCAGATATCTCTCAGTGGCAAATACTTCAAGGGGAATTAAAAAGAAGAAATCAGATAAGCACAAGGATGTGACTTGTGCTAAGATTAGAGCCAGTCAACTTTAATCTTTCCTGCACTGAATGAATTGTGATGGCAGTTTCTCCTTGATAATCACAGAATCACAAAGTGTTAGGGATTGGAAGGGACCTCAAAAGATCATCTAGTCCAATCCCCCTGCCAGAGCAGGAACACCTAGGTCAGGTCACACAGGAACATGTCCAGGCGGGTTTTGAATGTCTCCAGAGAAGGAGACTCCACAACCTCTCTGGGCAGCCTGTGCCAGTGTTCTGTCACCCTCACTGTGAAGAAATTCTTCCTCACATTTATGCGGAACCTCCTATGTTCCAGCTTGTACCCACTGCCCCTTGTCCTATCATTGGATGTCACTGAGAAGAGCCTGGCTCCATCCTCATGACACTCACCCTTTACATATTTATAAACATTAATGAGGTCACCCCTCAGTCTCCTCTTCTCCAAGCTAAAGAGACCCAGCTCCCTCAGCCTTTCCTCATAAGGGAGGTGTTCCACTCCATCACCTTTGTGGCTCTGCACTGGACTCTCTCAAGCAGTTCCCTGTCCTTCTTGAACTGAGGGCACTGGACACAATATTCCATCCTGCATTATAATGGTAAAGGCCAGAAAAATAGTGCTGTATTTGCTGGTCATTGCCAGCCTTTGGGATGGAATACCAAAATGAAAGTACATGGATTTGGGTTTTGTGGGTCTGCAAAAACATGCATTTTTCATGTTGAAGGTATTAATTCTAAACCAACTGCTCATGTCAGTTATTTACCCACAGGCCAGCCATCGTGCTGCACCACCCACACAAGGGATGTGATGTAGTCAATTCCTTTTCATGGAGGACTGGCCCTGTACTTCCTAAGTGAAGCGCTCCTAAATTACATCGCCAAAATAACTATCTACCACAACATAAATATCAACACATACGCACACAAGATCAAAGAATAATTAATACTCTAAACAAATGAAATTATCATAATGTCAAGAAAATGTGTATGTATTGTCATTCAAAACTATGTTTGTAGATTTAAGACACTTCTGTGAACATTGTCAGGCAACACTATAATGCGTAAGTGATCTTGCTGTGCGAGAGCATTAAATACTTTTGCTATATGTCCAATCTGGTTACATTGCTGTACCTTGTGACAGAGTTCAGGAGCAACTAGCACCTACATCTCCATGTTGAGGTCATTGTGATGACTTATAAAGGGTTTTGCTGCTGTGCTCACCAGTGTCATAGGAGTGTCCCCCTTTCAAATGACAGACATCTGATGGCTTTCTAAAAACTATGTTCTATTCAGTCTTGGAGCCCTGGGGAAGGTTCCTGTCCCTAATTCAATGGTCATTCATCTCTGCCCTGGGAATAAGAGGCAGTTTGCTGGAGGCCAGCTGCAGGCCAGTCTTTCAGACCTTTGCATACCACCCACATTCCTCAGGCTATGCTTTCTGCAGTGACTCTGTACAGATCTCACTGGGATTTTAAAGACAAGAAATAAAGTGAATGTTTTTGGAACTGCCTATACATCACTGCCACAACCTATAGGGTTACATGAGAAGTCCACTTTCACACTGAATTAATTTACTTTGTAGAAATAAGGACTTGTCAGTAATGATACAGATATTTTCTGCATCACATAAACTAGTAATGAGCACAGAGCTGAGACTCAGGAAATACTGATTCTAAACTAAATTCTGTCACCCATCCCTTCTGTGGGCCTGGAGTGAGTATTTTTGTCTTTCTGCTGTGATAATCACCTGTCACAAATGAGTGTTGTGAGAATCAGGTAACCAAGTCAAGCTGCAGAAAGCCTGGGCAGGAAGGCAGGAGCTATCAGAAAAAAAGCAATGAGTTTCCTGAGAAACCCAGAGGGATGGGTTTTCAGAGACTCTTGAGAACATTTCTTAAACACATTTCAAGTCAGGTACTCAAAAGCATTTTTCCTGGAAGGAGACCTCATCACTTCCATCTATTAAGATGAGTAAATAAATTTTTACATAATTATGTCATAATTTATGTCATGACAAAAAAAAAAAAAATCACGATATCAGCCTTTCTCTCAAGCCATACCTCAAGAAAACTGTGATTATAAAGGCAGTTTCATAGGAAACCGATAATATTAGCACTGACAATGAAAGGCCAAAGTGTCCAGTAGCCCAGGCCTGGTATTCCTGGACATCTCACATGCCTGTGTTGCAATTCATCTCTGGTTTTAGTGAAAAGCTCTTTGGACTTCAAAAAATTTGTGACAAGAAGCAGAAGCTCACTTTAAAACTCAGATTAAAAACCAGAGCAAACCAAAGAGTTTTGTGCATAACAGAACTAAACCCACCACTGAAGGACAGCATGAACTTCCTTATGCATATAAAAAAAAAAAAAATGCTTTTCTCCGAGCTGGATGCAGCTTTCTTCTGATGCAAACAGGAGCCACACCACCACATGCCGTGAGTGGGAGCACACACATCGCTCCACAATATAATGGGCTGCATGACTAATAGTAATTAAAAGTCATTGAACTACCACCTACTGCAAATGACAATCCTGTAATTTACAAAATGTGATCTGGGAGATAATTTAAAGCCTAACCATTGCTTGGTACCACAGGGTTTTCTTTTGCCTTTTTATAGCTTAACCCCTCAGAAAGATTTCTTTTGCTAACCCTGTGGGTCTGGCTGGGGAGGAACAGGCAAGGCTGGAGCACATCTTATCTCCAGGCACAGGGTGCAGAGCCTGTAAGCCTGGAAACAAGACCCAGCTAAACACAAGCATATTATCTTACACTGAGAGTGGATCAACAGCTGGACTGGTTGAGATTTTGCTCCCTCAGCTGACTTTTCATGAATATCATGAAACATAGGCAGAGAAATTTGCAGGTTTGTGTCTCAGACATGCATCTCAGACCTTGATCAACAGCTGCTTTTGACCCAGAAGGATTACACAGATGATCCCTGTTGAGGAACTGCTGCTGGCAGTCTGTGCACCCAAACTAACTAGCAAAATGCAGCAAACAGCCAGGGAACAATCCACAAACTCAAGCATGTTGGCAATGAGCAAATTATTTGTAAGAGTGAACAAATATACGGGAACAATAAAGCAGCAATCTGCCCATCTGTAGTTCACAAGCAAAAAGGATAGCAATAATTGGTTAATATCTCTTCACTGTAAATAGCAGGTCCAGCCACATCATACCTGGCTCTCCTTGAACATTTGCTTAAAAGTTGGTGGAAGTAAGTGGGAACACTTACAACTTCAAATATCTTTTTAGTCAACATTTGAAAGTTTTACATTAGTTCACTTTCATGTACATTAAGCATTCTAGGAGTTTTCATAATAGATTCTCACCGATTATGGAAAAAAGCCACAAAGTTGAGAGCAGATCTTGATTCTTCTCACACGACAAAACTAACAGATACTGCAGAAAAGACTGAGCTTTCCTAACACTGAACTGGGAACTCTACTAGGAGACAATGAAAGATACTACCTTAAGCCCATTCCCCTTCCTTTTCAATTACCTACAAGATTCCCTCTACAATCTTTCTGGATTTCAAGAAACAGTAACTACCATCAGTAAGTCCTTCTTTATCTGCAAAGGATGCACGCTTCCTCTGCTTTTGCCATAATTTGTAGTTTAGCACCACCTTCCTAGACACCAAAGAATGACAGCTTTGCACTGCCAGCGCTTTTGCCTTGAAGCATTTGTGCAAAAGCAAAAACAGAAGGAAAATACAACAAAGGGTGGTTGTTTCCTGATCTGTTTCAATTACTTGACATTTTTATTAATGAGATGGAGTTCTCCATCCTCAGTAATTTATAGGCCTTAGCAGTTTTTAGAAACTATCCCACAGACTAGTGCTCCCTGTAGGACTTCAGTTACGGCAGCTCTGTCGATAGCTCTGATCTATGCTGTCACAGTTTCAGGGCCTGTGGCTTACAGTTCCAAGTCATGAAAACTGAAGTTTCTAATGCAAAATGTATTTTATACTGAATATAGCATATTTCCCTATTTAAAATGAGATTGTGAGTGCGTAGTCTGAACACAATACATTTGCTCAACATTCTAGGCAATAAGTTTCAACCTGTTTTCTACACTTCATCATAAACAACTATTAAGGAAAGAGTTTCAATGGTTTCTTGAAAAGCAAACAGAATTAATAAATGTATTTCATTGGCAGCCTCCTGGTCCACAATATAAATATTTTCTTCCATAATCCAAGGAGATAAAAAAAGCAGTAAAGGTGACAGACATAAGGATAACTGACCTTCATTAGCATCAAAAACAAGCCCATACCTCAAGTAAAATTCAAGTGAAGCTGTGGAAATATAATGGAAGATTGGCAAATAGGATTGTAAACATGCTGAGGTGTCTTGCAGCTGGGGTGTTGAAAAACATATATCATACTAAACATTGTTTAGTCTTGCATACTTGACAAGTGGAACATCTCTGTTTAGGTAACAGAGGCCTGTGATAGACTCAGAGGCACCCTATCAAACATTCTTGATTCCTGCCCTGCTGTGAGAAAGATCACAGAGTATCTTCGGTTGGAAGAGACCTCTAAGATCCAACCATTAACCTAACACTGCCAATTCCCCACTAAACCATATCCCTCAGCACCTCAATTGCACATATGTTAAACACCTCCAGGGATGCGGACTCCACCAAAGCACAGTGGAAAACTATGCCTGCAAGAAATCCCTGATACACAGGTGAAAGCAGTAGGTTTGAAATCTCTCGCTAGCATGGACTGAGCTCCACAGTCCTGCATTCCTGCTTGTGTGCCTCTACCCAAGTGCTGCTTCAGAGATCCCTCAGCTCATGAGGTAACAAGAATAAATTTTCTCTTTGCATTTCATCCATGGCTTTTGGTCATTCCCGTGTCCTGCCTGTGTCAGCTTACACATAAGCATCTAGGGGTTTTTTTAATGCATTCTTCAGTTTTCCCCTTCTACATGTTCCCCAGCGTGCCCTCACTTGCATGGGGCATGTCTAGGATCACCTAACCAAAAATAAGCTTAATCACAAAATTACCTTACAGTCACCCTCTACAAAACCTCCTTCTAGGCTGATCTCCTTATCCTGTGACCCAGAAGCTGCATATAGCCCCCATGACATGACCTGTTTTACAAAAGTCTTACATGTTGATACTTCAAAAAAAACAAGAGGTCTGTGTACTTTTGCTTGGCTTTGTGCTTCACTTCAGCTCTCTATTAGAGACTCACAGAAGGTGATCCCCAAGATGTGGTCACAAAATTCTGGGTGACACATTGTGGCAGTCCTGCCTGTTTCTCAGGACAGCATGTTGCCTAAGCCACTCACTGCCATGTTGGATGCTGAGGCTGCCTCCCCTCTTAAGCCTTTGCGTCCCTCTCTGGTTGTAAAATTATTCTCCGCCTAAAAAATGCTTTTTAATCTGGAGGAAACCTCTTAGGAATTTCGTGTCTTAGTTTCTTTGGCTATGCAATTACTCAAACATAATCTGACTGTGAATATAAAGCAACCCCTCATTTTTGTCTCTTTGAGGGAAGAAAAAAATTAGTGATATTACATATTAAGCAACCATTGCACTTTCCCTGCTAGGTCTCCACCCTTCTATCATGTACTTAATTTCCCAAAATCAGAACCCCAGTGGCAAGCAACAGTGGTTTTAGTTATGGCTAAGGAATAGTGAGCTCACAAGCAATAGTAAGCTAAGGAATGGACACACTTTTGTGTCTGCTGACTCTAGGCAAGAACAAAGACAGAGGAGTAGATGATAAATGAGAAGAGAGGAGTGGTAGGTGTCAGTCTTTAAAATCTTTCTCAAACTCCACATGTGAATCAGGTATGGTTTCTGGAGACAGACTCAAGTAAATGCATGAGAATTAGTCTTTTAAGGTGAATTAATTTAATTTCTTTAAACTTTTATGTGGATGTTCTCATTCAGAACTTAAAAAAGAAAAATCCCTGAAGTGTCCTTGATTTCATTTACCTTATTTCCAAGGAGAACTGAAGCAGACTGAATTAAGGACGCTAATTCTGGCTAACAGTGTCTACATAATGTTGTGTAATGCAGTTTAATTAATTCCATTTCAGTTCATATCTTTAGCTTGTTTGGACTGCATTTCCAGCATGGCTCTGAGAAGGCAAACACCAAATGCATTACTGTTTGAAGAATATCACAATAGCATGCAATGCTAAACAAATATATATTATTTTCTTGTCCCAGTTAATGGAGCATACCAATATTTCCATAGACATTGCTACTCAATAGAGGAAACTGCATAAGCAGATCTGTGTGCTCACATAGCACATATTTTTGATACTTCTCTTAAAATTTGAATTTCAGTTTAATTACATCTGGAGTTTTGTCTACATTTAGCCTGTGTCCAGAACTAAACCGTAGCAGTTGTTCTACCACCCAATGACCCCTCCCCAGCTGAGAAGGGGAATTGGGGAAAAAGGGAGAAGCCCCATGGGTTGAAGTAGAAACAGATTTAATGAAATAACAAAACTAATACAATCACCAACATAAAGTATACAAGATTATACTCAGCCTGGTCCTCAAGATCAGCAGCAAGAACATGAACTCGAGAGAGAAACACAATAAAAATGAACTCCCCCATACTCAGTGACACCACCCCCCCGCCCCTTTTATAATGAGCTTGATGTCAGTGGTATGGGATACACCTGTGAGTCAGCTTGGGGCAGCTGCCCTGACTGAAACTCCCAGCTGACTTGGGGTTACTCATGGCTTGCCCCCCATGGCTGGCCCATGGGTCTGTTCCTGGGAAACCAGGACAAGTTTGCATAGAAGATGTATTATACCAGAGAGTTCTTTTAACTATATATGACATTTACACTTGTACAAATTGTTGGTTTTCATACAGACATGCCCAGTGTAAACAGATTAACTCCAATTTAGCAGAACTACTTTTAGATGTCTGTACTTCCCTTGGCTTTCCAGACCTTCTCAGACACTAGTTGTTGCCTCTAAAACCCCTCTCAGATTCCTCAGCATCAGATCCAGACCAGCCACAGTGTGGGACAGGTAGCTCAATCACAAAAGCCATAAGGAGGACTCAATCATTATGACATTTTCCAGTCATAATGTTAATATCCCCAGTTCATTAAATTGATTCAGGCTGGCTCTGACTTCACTTTGCAAAACGTTAGCACTGTAGTTGAGCCAGTGGGTATCTCAGGGGTGTTAACACTGCAGAGCAAGTCCTTTATAGCTCTGGTCCATCAAAAGCTGTGGTCATGGAATGTGCAGCCTGCAGAGCAGGCAGCTGCCCTGGGCTGGCAGTAATTCTCCATCTTCCTCTCTGTCACCCTCAGCATTGCTGTCCACACAAAGGGGAAAGCAGCACCCAGGGACTTTTGGATCTTCTGAAACTGGGGGCTGGAGAAGGGTCTGTGGGTTGCCCGCAAGGGGCAGTTAGGGACTCAGTCACTTTGATTTAATGCTTCTCTTTAGTGTAATCTATCTTCCCTCATGAATGACTGATAAGTAAATCAGAGTACTGTGGGCAGTAAGATATTTCTACCTCGAGTATTCTGGCCTGGTGAAGACATTTGTTTGCAAAGTGGTTTTCTGTTTTTCAGGTAAGTGAACTTTGCAGTTAGCTCCCTGAGCATGGTATTTGCATGAAAACCGTGCCATTCAAGGATGCTCTCTTTGTCTTCCAGCTGCTGCACTTTGAATTTGACAGCATTGTTGTGTTGTTAGAATTTTGAACAGAATGAAGTGTGTACAGAGAGAACAGAAGGCACACAGTATTAGCAATTACTGTTTGATGAATACAAAGTGATAGTGCCAACTATAAAAGCTAGAAAAGTCCTGCTTACAGTTGTTTAATAACTTGGAATTAAATTTTACACAATGAGCATCTGTTATCAGCCCATTTCCCTTCACAATCCTTCACCAAAAGCTTCACCCAAGATAGTTTGCCTGTTTGTGGCTGAACAGAAATACATGTCTGCCTTTCTCCTCTGTCTGTATAATACCCAGACTCTCTTCTGGCAGCTCCAGAAGGCTCTGATTTGAAGTGGGGATTTCAGATTTGCCTGTGTACAGCTTCTGCTGCAAAAATATGGCCTTTTATTCTGATGAAAATCCAGGCAAACTTTGCCAATACACCCAAAAGTGATAATAACGCTTGTTTGTTTCCCACAAGTCAGGGCCAATGCACTCTGCCTGTGGTTATCCCCCAGTAACTGGACTGGTAGCCCTTACTGGATCATGGCACCATAAAACACCTCAGGCTGCCCAAGCCTGGGCACCCTATGGTGACTATACTCCTCCCTGTCCTGACTGCTGGGTCGTATCCATGTGGGTACCTCGCTGGGCAGCAGGAAATCAGCTGGAGCCTCAGAAACAGCCTTTCCTCAGCACCTCACCCTTTCCTCCAAGATTTATGACAAGTGACAAGGAATAGGTATCTTGGAAAACTTTTTCATATTTTTAAAAGGTAACACCTTACTTATTCTTGACTGAAACTTTTCTGTGTGCTGACAGATCCTTGCATCCTTCACTGTTGAGAAGGTGAAGCCAGCTGAGCATCTCACCACTGAATTGGAGTTTTGTGGCTGCAAAATCCATTGGGCAGAACCAATGCAGCTGCTGCGGGGAGCTTGGGACCTCTATGTGGGAACCCAAGAGATGACTTCTGGTTAAAGCAGAGCTGTGAGACTCTGCTAAAGAGAAGATTATTAATAACTAAAAAACCCCAGACTTATTTTGAAATTTATTCCAATATGGATTTGCTCTTTTTTATTCTCCTGTGTGTTGAGACCACTGGCTGTTTATCCGCAGTTATTGCAGCAGCCTTGGCAGATGTCCTTGGCAGGGACTGGCAGATCTGGTTTAATTAGCACATCCCACCTCACGTTGAGGACAGGTGGCTCCTTCAGCCACCTGTCTGGGTTACACCCAGTCATATCCATAAGCCCTTAGGTTTTTTCTGTTACCGTAGAAAAGGTGATAAACTGAAGCAGTGGTCTATAGCAGTGGAAGAGGATGTTTTTCCCAAGCCTTTTAGCAACAGCTCTTATCAAAAGTTTGCAAACTCCCATGCACTGCTAGCAATTGAAAAGTTTGAAAGAATTACCAAATTGTCTAATGTCACCTGTATAAACAGTTTAACTCATACAAATTGTGCTTTGCAGGTAGGCTGGGGAGGAGGCTGCCTGCAAACAGCAGTGAGGACCCTCTGGTATCCATCATCTCTTCCCTTGGTACACTTAGGTCAGGAGAGGATTTATTTCCATGGCCTAACGACTGAAACTCCTTAGTTTCAAGCCCAGCTCAGACTCATTAAATCCACTCTGATGCCTTTAACAAGTCTCTTTTTCAACTTCAGAGCTCCCATTGTGGTAACTGGATTAATCAGCGTTTGCACAGAGCTTTGTGATGGAAAGCCTTGGTAAAATGTGTTCTGTAGATTTAACACTGTTTGGACTACAGATTCAAAAAAACAACAATACAAAGTTATTTAAGAGTCTTCAACAAAATACTTAAGAGTGTGTTTAAAATTAAGGGTTTAGGTTAAGAAGTCCACTAATTTCAAGATTAACATTATTAATTATTATTATTGATTATTAAAATGAGCAGTTTTTCATGTTGGCATGCGTGCCAGATTTCAACACTTTTATTTCAAATGTAAGCAAATTACCTTTTTGTCAGACATCTGTAAATCCTACTGAAAATGCATCTGAGTTACTTTGCAGAAACAATTTGTAAATGTACATTGGGAGATTTTAAGTGTTTGGTGGCAGATCCCTCTTCTACATCCCTGAAAAAAAAAAAAAAAAAGATGTGTCTTTAACTGTTTAGAACAGATGGTAGGGCAATAAAAGTGCCAGATATAAAGCAAGTGTCAGAAAATGACATCCATCAGAGAAGAGCCTGTAGCAGTAAGATGCACAAGTACATATATTAGAGAGAAGTTACTTAAGAGTAAAGAACAAGACTTTTTATCCCACACGTCGTATTCTGTCAGCCTTTATGTCTTTTTTGTCCTCCTGGTGCCAGTCTGCAATTGAGCGATGAACAAAAAATACAGTTAATTGCTTTACTGGAAACAGGTCTAGCTGTATTCAGCATTTATCCCTCATGAGCAGCAGCAGTTGTATGCTATATGTATACTGATTTCTTCACCTACCAATGCTGAAAACAGTGAATATTTTTCACTGTAAATTCAAAATATCCTACCACACACCTTGGGAAACTGGTTTTCCCGCTCTTCGCTATGTTCTGCACTGATTTTCCCTGTAACCACCTTCACGCAGAACTGGAAGGAGCCAAGTTTCCCTGTCTGGGTAGTTGTTGGGCATATTCAGCACCTGATGTACTTGCATGTGTTTTTATTAATGATTTCAGTGATACAACTGTCTGTCTCTCTGCTACTACCTGAACTTCTGTGGCCTGTGACAACTTATTTCAGACTTCTGTAAATAATATTCTTAATAGTTAGTAAAATTATTAACCATTACTTGTTTTCTTTACAGTTATTATCTGTAGCACTCCAGAGCCTAGCATAAAGCTGCGAAACATAATGCTTCTAAATTTTTCTATCTACTCTGGAAGGCCAGAATCAAGCCTCTTTAAAAACATTTCTTATGCTTTTATTTCTCTTATTTATCTCCTTAGGCTTTCAATTAAATTTTAGTGTGCTCTGATCTTGATAACAGTCACAGAGCATACCAACCTGTAAACTGAGCATCTCGGATAAATCACTTGACTCCAGAAACAGAAGATTTATGCATATCTCTTAAAAAAACCCAAACAGTAGCACTGCAGGTAAAGTTCTACAAACAAAAAGGAAAGAAAAGTTCATTTTCATTACCCAACTTTAATCAAAATCAAGGAGTAGACAAGAAAATAAAGTAGAAAAAGTAGATTAGATACTTTAAGTCTTTAGTTTTGATATAAGAACTCTTCATAGACAAGATAAGGATTATTTATATCTGAAAATATAATTCATTTGTTTAATCTTCATTGTTTCATTCCACAGAGACTGCGTAGTCACATGTGTTGGCCATGGAACGGGTATCTTTGAGGCTGCACAAAGCAATTAAAATCATATGGCAGCTCCTAAAGTAGAGCTAAGATGCTTCTTTCTTACAGAAGTACAGAAAATTTCCAAGTTCCTTTCTTCCCTAGAAATGGAAAATTCTCTTTTCTTTGATGCTTTCTTTAGAATTCATGACATGCAGAAGGTGGCTTGAAGTTTATTGACAGCAGGAGAGTTCATATCAACTGACTCTACACAATGATACCTGCTGCTTCAGATCTGCTGATGCTCCGTTTTCTTTGGGATTCATCACCACATAAAAATCAGAACTGTGATTTATGTCTTTGCTTCTAAACTGTTTTGTCGTTATCTAATGCTTCACACTACATCGCCATATTGAAATGACACGCATTTTATCCCGAATGAAAAATAAATGAAAGGTAGCTGGAAACACAGTTTCTCGGATTTTGTTTGGGTTTTTTTCTGAACCAGACCTATATTTTTTCTCCATTCATAACCTAACTTTTTAAACTGATATTTACAAAAAGCAGGTATAGGATTTCATAGTGCTTAGGTCTACATTGTGCATCACTTTTTATATAGCTACAGCTGCATACTCTAAAATGGGAAAACAGCTCCCAAACAAGGCTGACAAGTTTACAAACTTTTCGTGATGACCAGCAGACTTACCTAGACCTTTTGTGTTTTCCTTGTAGTATGTCAACAAACTGACTCATACCAAAATCACATAGCCCCTAAGAGGATAATATTGATGCTGGCCAAAGCCAAATAACATAAAGGGGGGTTTTTTTGTGTGAGCAGGAAAAAGATTCAGCACAATTTTCCATTATAACTGAGATTAACATAGCGACAAAAGGGCTGTAGCAGGCAAAGCAATAAGCTGTTGAATTGGATATGCCTTACAGTTTCTGAGAACTGAAGAAATGTCTTTCAAAGTCTGTGAGTAGTACCTTAGAGTCAGTAAAGTCAATGGCAAAATTCGAAGTGCCTTAGCTGAACTACCTAGGCCTGGATGGCTCTTCCCAGATATTTAACTGCAGGCTTGCTGGAATTCATCCTGGCAGGTCAGCCTGCAGGCACCAGAACTGAATAACACAGGAAGAATTTGAAATAGCTGCATTGGCATAAATGCAAACATGCTAATTAAAATGTGTTGCATCGCACAAAAACCATCAAGAATGTACACATGAAAACACAGTAACTATTGAAAGACAGTAATTTTTAATCCTTCTCTGTCATGCCACCATTTGCTAAACTCATCATTTCGATAAAGTACCCATAGGCCATCAGAAGGTCAGTGCAACCAAACTATGTCAGAACAACAGAGTATGCAAAACCACCTAACACGTCTTCACACTCACCAGCATGTGTAGACCCACAACAAAGTTTGGAAACACATGAGTCCTACCCATGTGCACGTTAGGTCATCATACACTGCTGGGTGCCCCAGGAAAGGTAACAGTGATGCCCTCACCCCTACGCCCTCACTAACTCTTCCCCTCTGCTTTGCAGGCACCAGTCACAGCTCCTGTCAAGTTTGATTAAGGCAATTACTCAGTCTCTTCTGAGCGGCTGTTCTCAATGTGCGTTTAGCTTCACAGATTGCCAAGAATTTAAAATCCAAATACCTTTAGATGTACTTGCACAATGGAGTGTTTGTTGCAGAAAGCCAGGACATGCACACCCACGATTTTGTCTTCAACTGTATCCCAAAACTGCAAACTGGGTTTTTGGACCTGAGAAGTCACAGAAGAGACAGACTACTCTTACAAAAGTAGTCTGAAGTTAACACACCCCACACCCACAGCCAGCACTTCCAATATCCAAACAAATGGTAAATGGCAATAAATTAAACAAAAACTAAGTTGCAAATATAACTAAAATATCCACAGCATGTTTATAAACAACAGCTAGGGACTTTCCAGAAACATAAAACAGGATCATCTTTTCCCTGAAGAAACTAATAAAGAAGGGCAGATAAAGGCTAGGGAATCCTTATACCCAAGATACAGTAGAAGGTCACCAGAAGTTATCTAGTTAGAATTTGAAGAAAAAATAATTTTCATAATCAGTGGGAAAGTCCTTAAACAACCGTTGAATACAGGTGAATTATCTTTCACCCAAAGTTACCCTTACAAAATTTTGCATCACATACCATAACTTCGAATAAATGGCTGAACAGTACTTTCACATGAAAAAACAATTACCATTTGTGATCACATGATAATTCCATCTGGATGGGAGCTCAGGACACCTCAGTTGAACCTCCTGCTTGCAGCGGGGCCAGATCTGAGGTCAGATCAGGTTGCTCAGGGCTTTATCCACTTCATCTGCTTCTTACCACAGTGGATTTTTTCCCTCTTCATAGTAAGAGAAAGAGAAAACCATGAGAAGAAGCTGCACTGATTCACACTGAGGAACAACATAGGCCAGGAACTCGTCTCCAGTGGTGCTCCACCAGCTGGGGCATCAAGAGCTGCCTCTGTTCATGTCCTTTGCGTGTGACCCCAGGCAGCTTCACCTGATGCCTCAGTGCTGCACTGGGAGGCAGGGTGATCAGTCCCTCTCTAACCTAGTCATACCAACCATGATTTTATACCACTGAGCAGCTACAACATCAGAATTTCCCCTTTTCCTTTCCTGGGTTGTTCCATTCCTTCTTTTGTTTACTTAAAAAATGTACAGTAACAAGCCTATAGGCAAACACTACCTGGTGTCTGAGCTTTCAGATTTCAAATAAGACAGAAAGGACATAGTCAAACATGACTGGATTAAAAGTAGCCAAATCATTGCCTAACAGAAAATAACACAGGTCTAGCAAAATACAAGTTCTTGTATGACCTTCTAGGAGAGAAGTTTGCATGAAAGGAACAAGTTAAAAAACTGTGGTTTTTCCCAAAAGATAAAATTCTAGGAATGAATAAACATTCATACTACAGAAAATTTCCATTATTTTATACCAAATTTAGTCCTCTAGAAAAATATTAACTGCCATGTTGAACAGGAAAAGGGGAACTTCGAACTTAAAGATGTTACTAATTTAAAAATAATTAGCAGATCATCAGCTGCTATAGCAAAGGCCCATAGCAATGTTGTAAAACAAGTACTTTTGAAGGCTACAAGAGAGCTTTCCCGCAGACACCTGAAGGGAACTGTTCAACAACTGTGCTGTTTGATACCTTCTCTAGGACATACACAGTGTGGAACAGATGTCTCAGAATCCTTTTTGTGCAAGCTCACTCTGCTTGCCTTGGTTTCCTGGAGATGTCAATTTGTGATGTGGTAAAAATGTTTACAAAAATGCTTTTTATTTATGAAAATTAAGTCCCAGTATTTGAGGTAACTCCTTCTGGCTGCAAAATCCATGTATTTGTACTGCTGTTACCTTAGATATTTTTCAGCGGCAGGTACAGGCTTTTTTCCCCTTGGGTTTAAGAGAAAACACTCTCTCAAAATCACCATTAACTCACATTGATCAGCAGCGTATAGAAGGGCCACTTGTGAGACCGAACTGCTGCCATATCTACTGCCAGACTGTAAAGAAAGTTTGATAGCATTTTTCTTGGCCATGTCCCTGGGAGGTGATAGGTTGCCCTGGTTCACTCCTAGCTCCCACCAAGGCCTGGGATGGCAGCCTACTACCATAATAAATCCCAAAGAAAAATAATTTCTGGCCTGTATTTATATGTATGTGATTGATTTCATAGTTTGGGGTATAGGAACATATTATTCTTTTGTATGTTACTAGCAGAAAATTAATAGCTTCTTTCTTTTACCACAAGGGCAACAGCGATAGCTGCTTGCCTAGTGGAGTCTGTCGTATTTCTCAGCTTATTTATCAGGAATGAGTTTAGATGAGGAGCATTTTGGATCCCATACTTTAGCTGAATATATCACGATTAATGTGCACTTGCAGCCCAGAAAGCCAACCGTATCCTGGACTGCATCAAAAAAAGCATGGTCAGCAGGTCGAGGGAGGTGATTCTCCCCCACTGCTCTCGTGAGAGTACCTGCAGTACTGTGTTCAGCTCTGGGGTCTCCAGCATAAGAAGGACACGGACCTGTTGGAGTGAGTCCAGAGGAGGGCAACAAAGCTGATCAGGGGGCTGGAGCACCTCTGCTATGAATACAGGCTGAGGGAGTTGGGATTGTTCAGCCTGGAGAAGAGAAGGCTCCAAGGAGACCTTACAGCAGCCTTCCAGTACCTGAAGGGGCCTACGAGAAAGCTGGAGAGGGACTTCTTACAAGGGCATGTAGTGATAGGATGAGAGGTAATGGCTTTAAACTGGAAGAGGGTAGATTTAGATTAGACATTAGGAAGAAATTCTTGACTGCGAGGGTGGTGAGACTCTGGCACAGGTTGCCCAGAGAAGCTGTGGCTGCCCCCTCCCTGGAAGTGTTCAAGGCCAGGTTGGATGGGGCTTTGAACAACCTGGTCTAGTGGGAGGTGTCCCTGCCCATGGCAGGGGGGTTGGAACAAGCTGATCTCTGAGCTCCTTTCCGACCCAAACGATTCTATCATTCTGTGATTTCAGCCTGGTTTTTTTTTACACCCTTCTCCAAAACATACGTAATGACACGCCATTAATCTCTGGCAGCTGCTTATTTTTATAGTTTTATATGCCTTGCCTTATAGTACTCTGACACATGCAAATATCCACTGAGATGCATTTAACAGCTTTCTTCTCCTTGTAGTTATCTAAAGCTTTCATGGTCTGTTCTTCTTGTGTTCCCTGACACAGGAATCGACATGCCAAGCAAAGCTGCTTTGGCATTTTGCTGCTAAAATGTAAACCTGCAAAACACTTCAAAGTTGGTCTGACTTTCCTGATTTAAGGAATGCTACTGTGTGCCTTAAGTCAAAATGGTTATAAGAGAATAATTCTTGCCTTAAAGAAATTGAAATCATATAGCATTGTGTAAACATAGTTAAAGAAAGATACTGACACAAAATAGGTATTTTGGATACAATTCAGAAAAACAAACAAAAAAAAGGGTCAAAATCTATTCAAATGAAACATCTGATACATTTTTTTTAATGAAGGTTTGTATATACCTGAAGGTATAAGTTTGTTTTGAACAGACAGGTTTTATGCAAGTCTGAGAATGAGGCCAGGTACCTACACTGTCTCTCAAATGCATTTTGAATCTGCTGAGTTTACAAGGTCAAACAGTTCTGACATGGTCAGCCCTGCAAAGTCTGCCAGAGAGCTGTCAGTTAGAGTTTTTCCTCATATTTTTTTTTCATCTTCATTAATTAAGGACTCGCAGAAGAGAGGGTTTCTGTGTTCCAGCAGCAGCAATTGTACACTATTCTTCGTTAAGCTATTTAAACTACGCTGAAAACTGTGAAGTGGCTTGAGAGTTTTTGACTGGCTTCCTGATTGCAAATAGCATCAGTTCTGGTCCTGAGTGTGCTTGCAGGCGAGAAACAATTTGTGGTGAGCCCTTAGATTATTGGTCTTGCCTACATTAGGGATTTTTTACACAAAAATTGCCAGTTACTGCAAGTAAAGCTGAGAAGATACACACTTAATATGCTGCTGAAAAAAAAGCGAGTAAGGTGCCCTGAAGTTTTGTGTGGTAATATATCCAAAATTAACATTTGAAGATGTGATATCATCAGAGGGAATAAAAAAGATCTAATTACAACTGGGTCTTTTTACATCAGTTTTGTGAGGATAACAACTCTAAAAGACAGAAATAATTTATTTTAATTTCTAAAATATGCATAATTGACTTCACATACAGGCTGGATGTAAATTTACTGATACAGAAGACAGCATTCTTCTTGTCATGTGCAAAAGAAGAATTGCTCTTTAAATATAACTAAAATCCTCAGAGAGACTAGTTTAAATATTTAATGATTTTCAGGTCTTGCTAAAGTGATACTGACTATTTTTCAGATTCTGCACCCTTCCAGCTTTGGAAGATGTTTTTTCTATGAGTGTTATATGTTCATATAAATATCTCATGACCAGAGAGACTTAAATTTAAAATTACCGGGGTGGTAGGGTTTTTTCTAATTGTAATCACCACAGTGCATGGGATGTGCATAGTATCGGGCAGCTGTAGTGTCCCTCCTTCTCCCACCTCCCCTTACTGGGTTTGCAGAAAATACTGCTCTCCAAAATACATTAAAAAATCAATGGAATCTTTTAAAATATTTGTTAACCCTATCTTTTTGCACATGCCAAGTATTCTGTGGATAAAACCACATTAAATAATGAGAGTATAATGTGTGGGGAGAGAGATGGGGGCTGGGGGAGAGGCAGATGACTGAAGGAGCAAGCTGGAAAGAAGAAATGAGATGATGTATCACAACTGCAGACAGAGAGCTGGTCCTTGGCCCTCACTGATGCTGGAGAAATTGCTGGATATGACATGAGAAATTGCTGTAGGTGACAGCTGATTTTTGAGTTCTAACCTTGTTCCTCTCTGTTCACACCTTCTTGTATCCAAGAAAATCCACACAAAAGACACTTGGAAGGTGTAAATTACCTGCTCTCTAATCTTCTCTAAGCCACTAGTGAAGGTGTGGCTGGGTACTCTCCACATCAGCCTCCCATGGGCACTCTGTGTCCACACAGACTCTGTTCATATACTGCTGTCCCTCAGGACATGTATTAATGGCTTTTCCTTTGTGGCTGGCTAGTTATTTTTACAAGTCATGTAAAATTTGATATTTCCAAAACCTTTCTCCCACTGCCAAATTTATTTGACAATACCCAATAATTTCAAAATTATTCAGGGGAAATAATACCCACGTTTGATTCCAAAAGTGACAGTTCCTTAGAAAAATAATGAAAACAGAAGATGAGTTAATGCATTTTGCGCTTATGTTAAGTAAATAATTTCTTCATGGGCTAAGCATTATTAGATTAATCCACTCCTGAATCTAATATTTTCAAATGTTTCAAATAATTTAAAATCCTGATATAGGATGACAACTCTTAAAATATTGAGTCAGACATTTTCTAAACACTAAGAAAGAACTGATGCAAGAGTCACCTCTTCAAGCAAAAAATACATTATGATACTCATCTTGCTTTAAGAAGTAGTGTTTTTTTTATCCAGAGTAAAAACCTGCTGTGAAGGTGTATTTAGTGCACAACTTTGTTCCAATTTCAAAAAGTTGCTTTTATTTGTTTGTTTGTTGGTTTTTTTTATGGTACAAAGTCCTGTTATTTACACTTTGACTTCATAGTATCCCAGATCCAATAATTTCTTATTCTCTTTTCTTCCTCTCTCAAAGTGGCTGTTTGAAAGGAAGGGAGAAAAAACTATTCTTACTGTGCCAGTACTTTAGATACGTAGAATAATCTGTAGTTGACATATTTCATCACTAGAGGGAAATCCATCACAGTGCTCTTCTCAGTAATGCTGGTAGGCACACTATTATCCAGAGATCCAAAATGTGCAACACGCTCGAGTTTGGATACAAAAGTTGTAGCAGCTGAGTATGACATAGGGAAGACTGTTTTTCCCTTTCTCAGAAGGGTGCCCAGGGGAATTGTCCGTAGTCTTATCATATCACACCAGAAAATATGAAGGAAGAGGCTGAAGCACAAGGGTTCCTGGGAAAGAGAAAACCCCAAACTGGGCCAATCTGAGCAGTCCAGCTGTCCAAGCCAAAACCAGCACAGAAAACCTCTATGAGAGCACAGAAAAGGAGATGGTGGAGTCTATTTGCACCACCACCAGCCCTCAAATCATGGACATTTGGAAGAAACAGCAGTATTTTGAGACACTTGTAAAAACCACTTCCAGCTGCTCTTTCCTTAGCTAGACTCCATCTTACACCAGAGCTCACATTGCTGTTGACCATCAAACAAGATACTGAAGACAACTTGTTCTGTCCAGTTTTAAAGGCCTGGGGCCAAAAAAAAAAAGCCAATTTGGAAATTAATGGTCATAAATGAAACGCACAGCAAGCAGAGAGCTGGGGTGCTACGAAGGCAAATGTATTGCACTCTGCCTCATAGCCTTGATGTCACCTTAGAATCATAGAATCATAGAATCAGTATGGTTGGAGAGGACCTCTAGGATCATCAAGTCTAGCCTTTATCCCATCATCTCCTTAACCACTAGACCATGGCCTCAAGTGCTTCGTCCACTTGTTTTTTAAACACCTCCAGGGACAGTGACTCCACCACCTCCCTGGGCAGCCTGTGCCAGTACCTAACCACCCTCTCAGTAAAGAACTTCTTCCTAATATCCAACCTAAACTTCTCCTGACACAACTTGAGGCCATTTCCTCTCATCTTATCATCAGTAATTTGGGAGAAGAGACCAACACCAGCCTCACTACAACCTCCTTTTAGGTAGCTGTAGAGAGCAATGAGGTCTCCTCTCAGTCTCTTCTTCTCCAAACTAAACAACCCCAGTTCCCTCAGCCAGTCTCCATAAGGCCTGTTTTCCAGACCTCTCACCAGCCGCGTTGCCCTTCTCTGGACTCACTCCAGCACCTCAATGTCCTTCTTGTCCTGTGGTGCCCAGAACTGGACACAGTACTCAAGGTGTGATCTCACGAGTGCCGAGTACAGAGGCACGATCACCTCCCTACTCCTGCTGGTCACACCATTTCTGATACAGGCCAGGATGCCATTGGCCTTCTTGGCCACCTGGGCACACTGCTGGCTCGTGTTCAGTCGGCTGTCAACCATCACCCCCGGGTCCTTTTCTGCCAGGCAACTTTCCACTTACTCTGCCCCAAGCCTGTAGCGCTGCATGGGGTTGTTGTGACCAGAGTGCAGCACCCAGCACTTGCCCTTGTTAAACCTCATACAATTGGCCTTATGTACTGCTGTTTTGGGACATGAGCACACTGGTTGTGTACATCCTTGCCTCACTGACTCTGAGCCTGCCAGCTGCCAGCACTGCTGCCTGGGGCAGCCACTTGCTCCAGCTCCTGACCCACACCCTGCTGCAAGCACAGTACTCGCCCTCACCCAGCTCCCCAAGAGGAGAGAGTCCCAGGCAGCACCTCCAGCCCTCCATTGCTGAGGATGATCTGCATTGCTAAGAGAAAGAAATAAATGAAAAAGAAATGCTAACGAGGGAGTAAACCTGTTTTTCTGTGCTGACTCTCAGCGATTTCATAGTACATTTTATCTTTGACCCCATTTGGTAGGAGTCAAAGCAAGTCAGTGAGAGAATAGAAAAGGATTGCATGAACCACTGCCATTTTGTATGACAGTTTGTCTATTTCTAGTTTAAATGTTTCATTTCAAGATAATAAATTGAACTTGTTTCCAGAAACACCATTTCATGCTGTTTTTACAGTGACCTTCTGTGGCGAAGCACTACAGAAATCAGTATTGCATGTGTAGCTGGAATTAATTATGCTCCTTTTGAGCAAAACCTAATTTTTAACGAAACATAGTTGCCACAATTCAATTCTTACTACTTTTATTTTCTTTTTTAAATAGTGTTAGGCTCCTTAGCATTCAAATATTGCACCTAAATATCAGAACATTTTAAACACTGAACTACATGCTAGGAATGAAAGAAATAATAAAGAGACTTCTGAGTGATTTCTTAATATACAGATCCTGACTTTGCCATCCTTGCTTTCTGGTATTTTGCTCTTCTCTCCACTGCAGTGGTATACACTAGTAACTAGTTTTCTGCTTTGGCATCCTATGCACAGATGCTGAAAGATGGAGTAAGTCTTTGGATTGACACAGGTTTACATTGACTTATACTGGCAACATCCTAAGCTCTGATCGGCCTTCTGTGTGATTTCCCAATTATATTGTTCCTTTAACCCACTGCAA
Source organism: Podargus strigoides (assembly GCA_028020825.1). Taxonomy (NCBI): domain Eukaryota; kingdom Metazoa; phylum Chordata; class Aves; order Caprimulgiformes; family Podargidae; genus Podargus; species Podargus strigoides. The sequence continues at coordinate 60,248,365 of CM051620.1, forward strand.
AGTGATTTTCATCTTCTTACGCAACTTTCTTTGCATGTAGATGAGCATTAGATTACAAGATTTTCAGGCGTCACAGATGAATGCCTGAACCTAAGCATCATCAAACCCTTAGAGATCAGACTAAAGAAACACTTGCTGTAATTCTAGTTTTGAACAGCTGTCAAAATCATTTAACTTTCAAAGTTTCTTATTTTGTTCCAAAAACTGGAGTAGTGTTTGTATATTGGGGGGGGGAAAAAAAAAAAAAAAAAAAGACACAGTAATACACCATGTGTCCTAAGAGGCTTTTTCTCCTAACAGTATTTTCTTCTCCTGTAAGCATATATTTTAGCACACATTATGGCCATTTTAAAAGGATGTACATGGGATTAAAGTGCTATTCCTACATAATAGCAACCAGCAGAGAAACAAAGAAGATGGAGAGCATGAATACAGGGAGGAAAACAAAAAACTAGGGAAATCACAAATAGGTTATCAGCAAAGGCTGATCAAGACAGGCTGGTGGAGACACCAACAACCTGCCTCTACCCTGCCTTAGGCCACCGCCTCTGTCTTGTTGCTGCAGAACACTTTTTGTTGTGCAGACAGGCAGAACTTCTAGATTTGCCTGTTTTGGAGCTAGAATGCCAAAACACCCATGATTCAAGCCTGTTCCTAGATTTTTTTTTTCCTCTAAGAAATGAATATGTCAGGAAAAATAAATTTTACTTGCAGAAATCCATAAATAGTAGCCCCTTACATGGACTGATTGTCCTATAGCTGATTATCCATACTGAAATGCTTTAGAATAGCAAGACCATCGTTTTCATTACTCACTGATTTAGCCAGATTGCCTTATGACAAATTTCATACTAATGTTTTCAGGGAAAATTATATCCGTAGGCTGGAGCCAAGGAGTAAGCTTCTTTCAATATTTGTGCACATACACATATACATACCGAGAAACTCATAGAAAAACCTCAGTCAGAAGGATCGTCCTCATCTCATCTAGTCCAATCCCTGCTGAAAGCAGGGCCAGCCTTGAAATTAGATTCAATGTTAAAATTAGATCAGATTGCTCAGGGTCACATCTAGTCAAGTTCTGATTGTCTCCAAGGATGGAGATGTATGCTCTTTCCATAATAAATAAGTGGCTTAGATCCAGGACACAGACAGCTCAAGGACTTAACCTTTTGGAGTTTTTCTACAAAATAAATTAAGAACACCAACGGAAGGGATCGTGTGAAAGCAAAGACACTTCATCCCATTCACTAGACTCAGATGTGGGTTTGGATTATAATCTACTGTTCTGTAATTAATTTCAATTTTCCAATTCTAGTGCTTTACTCTCACCCTAGTATCACAAAAATCATGGGTGTTTTTCCCTTAGGGGAAAAAAAATAATTACATTATATACAGGTATGCAATTTAAGGGTGAAAATTAAACTTGTAGCAAGATGTTTCCTTTTAGGTTCTCTCTCTCCCACATAATCTGAAAAGCTTCCTTTACTGATTAATAGACTTCTGGCAATCAAACAGTCCAAAGTTTTACTGGCAGGACTGAACTCTTTTGCTCTTTATTGATGATGAGCCTTTTCAAAGAGCCGTAAAAGTGATTAGTTAGGCTTTTTAATAAATTGCCGGAGGGGAAAAAAAATCCTTTTCATCAGCTCAGACTTGTCAGTAAGCAAAAAAATAAAATCAATTGGTGAAAATATAAGTTCATTACAAGATAAGTTTCAAAATATTGTGGCAATTGATGTGTTCCACATTTCTTTTGAAAGGCTATACAAAATGCTGATATTTTGCATTATAAAATACAATTACTTAAAAATATGAAGTGATTTTGAAAAAGCTAGCACAATGTTTCAAGTACACAAAATATTAAATAGCTACATGAAATTTTTCAGCTAGGTAGGACCCAGGTGAAATATACGACCAGACTAGAAAACAAGGCTGTTGTAGCTTAAGCCAAAGTCGTTTCAGATGTTCTTGACCCTGCGCAATGTCTCTCTTCACTGCCAGAGGTTGCTGAGCCCATCCCCATCTCTATTCTTCATCTATCACAGTCATGGCCACTGCAAACCTCTCGCTTATGAAGACAGGCTTGTACTGTAGGCCAGAACATGGCAAGAAGTCCCAAACTTAATCCCTTGGGGTTTGTTCTAAACAAGGCTTTATTCTTGTTCAGTGAACTCAAGCACACAGATTACATTCTGCTCCCCCACAAATCAATCTATGCAGATTGGGACCGGTGTTGTTTAATATCTTCATCAACGACTTGGATGAGGGTACAGAATGTATCCTCAGCAAGTTTGCTGATGATACCAAACTAGGAGGAATGGCTGACACACCAGAGGGTTGTGCTGCCATTCAACGAGACCTTGATAGGCTGGAGAGTTGGGCGGGGAGAAACTTAATGAATTTCAACAAGGGCAAGTGTAGAGTTTTGCATCTGGGGAAGAACAACCCCATGTACCAGTACAGGTTGGGAGCTGACCTGCTGGAGAGCAGTGTAGGGGAAAGGGACCTGGGGGTCCTGGTGGACAGCAGGCTGACCATGAGCCAGCAATGTGCCCTTGTGGCCAAGAAGGCCAATGGCATCCTGGGGTGTATTAGAAAGGGAGTGGTTAGTAGGTCGAGAGAGGTTCTCCTTCCCCTCTATTCTGCCTTGGTGAGGCCACATCTGGAGTATTGTGTCCAGTTCTGGGCCCCCCAGTTCAAGAAGGACAGGGAACTGCTCGAGAGAGTCCAGCGTAGAGCCACAAAGATGATTAAGGGAGTGGAACATCTCCCTTATGAGGAAAGGCTGAGGGAGCTGGGTCTCTTTAGCTTGGAGAAGAGGAGACTGAGGGGTGACCTCATTAATGTTTATAAATATGTCAAGGGTGAATGTCATGAGGATGGAGCCAGGCTCTTCTCAGTGACATCCAATGATAGGACAAGGGGCAATGGGTGTAAGCTGGAACATAGGAGGTTCCACATAAATGTGAGGAAGAATTTCTTCACAGTGAGGGTGACAGAACACTGGAACAGGCTGCCCAGAGAGGTTGTGGAGTCTCCTTCTCTGGAGACATTCAAAACCCGCCTGGACATGTTCCTGTGTGACCTGATCTAGGTATTCCTGCTCTGGCAGGGGGGTTGGACTAGATGATCTTTTAAGGTCCCTTCCAATCCCTAACATTCTGTGATTCTGTGATTCTGTGATTCCAAATCACCTCCCTGTCTGTCCCAGCTCTTATTCCCATCAAATATCCCATCATTGAATCCCAAAAGCAAAAAGCTGCAGTTCCCTCCAAAACAAAACATTACTCGTTCACATCAACTTCCTACAAACTAAATACATATAAACCATAGTCCTAATCCTTTAGACATGCTTAAAAAGGCAAACCTGATCTAGCTGTCTTTCTCAACACATTTCACTCAAGATATTCTGAGACTCCAGATTTACAACTCAAAAATAACCAATAACCCAATACAGAAATTAGAAAATTATGTCTTAAATACTTATTTCTCTAGCTCATCACTTTTTAAACTTAAACCTGTAATTAACTCTAATTAAAAATTATCCATGCAGCACTACAGGCCTGGGGAAGAGTGGCTGGAAAGCTGTCCAGTGGAAAAGGAATTGGGGGTGTTGGTTAATAGACAGCTGAACATGAGCCAGCAATGTGCCAAGGTGGCCAAGAAGGCCAATGGCATCCTGGCCTGTATCAGAAACAGTGTGGCTAGCAGGACTATGTAGGTGATTGACCCCCTGTATTCAGCACTGGTGAGGCCACACCTCGAATACTGTGTTCAGTTGTGGGCCCCTTACTACAAGAAGGACACTGAGCTGCTGGAGCATGTCCAGAGAAGGGCAAAGAAGCTGGTGAAGGATCTGGAGCACAAGCTCCTCCCCAAGCCTGTAGGGCTGCTGGGGGTTCTTGTGGCCAAAGTGCAGAACCCATCATTTGGCCTTATTGAAACTCACAGAGTTGGTCTTAGCCCATTGATCCAGCCTGTCCAAGTCCCTCTGCAGAGCCTCCCTACCCTCGAGCAGATCAACACTTCCACCCAGCTTGGTGTTGTCTGCAAAGACGATGAAGAAATAACAAAGCACAAAAGGTGTTGGGATACATCAATATGACCTTAAGTGGATCCTAGAGGAGGAAAAGAAACCACTACCACCATACTCCTCCCAGTGAAGGACTCGGGATACTGTTGACTTGCCATACCCGCTGTCCCCAGGCTGAAGCCATTGACCCAGAGGAGCAATGGAAGGGTGAGCAGGACACCAGGGGAAAGGGGTAGAGCCTAAACAGTGTGTGCATAATAGTTTTGACTATATTATTATTATTGAGGCTTTCCATGAATAATATTCCTTTTATTTTTTTCTTCCTGCTTTGAAAAACAAACAAGAAATTGATCTGCAGAAAAACATCTTTTTATTAGAGAGCCCAAATCAGTTCACTGTCCCCAAGACAGTCTCACCTTTCCCTTGGGATTCCTGTCTCTGGACTTGGCTTAGGTCTCGGGGAATGCACTACTCTCAGTGCTTTTCCTTCCAGTTTGCATACTGGCAATGGCTCTTAGGCAGCAGAAATAGTTAATTAGGCACCAAACCTCTGAATGGAGCTGTCATCCAATGGGGTTAATTTAACTCTTTTGCCTTGGACTCTGTCCTGGGACTGTTGCCTCCACACAGACCAGGAGGACACAGTCAAGGTTCAAGTAAACAAAAGATTATTGGTCAGCTTGGGCAACTGAGAAGACGAGGAAAGATAAATTAAACTGCCTGGATAATCATAAAAAGATTGTTACCAGTGTAGGGCGATGATAGAGAGAGGACAAGAGGTTTATCAAAGTTTTTCAGTGACAAAAGATAAAAAAACCATCAAGAACAAAGTCTTTCCCACTTACATTTATATGAAAATTATTATACACATAGACACTGAGTTAAAAAATTTACTGAATGAGTAGGAGGGAAAAGCTTTTTATCATTTCCCCTCTTTTTTAAAAGGAACCAAAACTGAATGTAATGACCTTGCTTACTTTAATAAAATAAATCACCTTATATTCTTTTCTGTTTATGCACTTCATATTTACAAATAATTTACTAAGACCAAGAAATATTTTGACCTACCATTACACTGAAAAAATAAATAAATAGATCTTCAGGTTTTTTTTTTTCATGTTCTTCCAGCTTTGGATGTTTTAGCAAATGGTAATTTTTACAGAAGAAAAGACAACACTACTCTCATTCAGGATGTCAGCTTCATTATGTTTCTCCAGTTAAGCCCACAGCCTGACATAACTATCTTCCTCATCACCATAGAAAATATTTTTGACAGTTAATCAACTTAACAAGATTCCTGCAAGGTTCTCAGCATATGCTATTCCCTTCATGCAACTTTATGATGCCTTGCTTCTAAGGTCACTGAATTTCTTTTCATTAACATGCACTGGTGTGACACAGCTGATCCTGGCACACCTTCAAAAGAAACTCCTCTCACAAGCCCCCGGAGAAATGTTTGTTCTGGGAGCTTTGCAGTCTTCAGAGGTGCCTATGAAAGGAGTCTTGCAAATAAAGCCATACTAACAGAAAAGAAAGAATTATGGAAACACAAGAGGCAGCCCTAAAACATCACCTTTATGACCCAGTCCTCTATAGCTGGACATTTGTTTAAAAACCCTCAGCTGTAGCTAATTAAACTCTTGGCTACTCAGGGAGTCAGCAAGTGCCTTCAGCCAGCAAACCGGCACTGGCAAGCATTGAGAAAATACACAGGGATACAAAGTCTCTTCTGAGGTGGGTGTGCAGAATTTTTTCCTCCTCTGAATCTTGAGTACTTAAAAAAAAAAAATCCACTAAGAATGAGGGAATTACCCAAAAACTCCCCTGGGCACAGACCAAGCCCCTCCACGACTGTTATTTCAGCAAGGTCAGTGGGAGTTAGCCTGAACTTATGGTCAAGCAGCATTTGGCCCAACATTTTTTTAAAAGCACTGAGTTTTCTTCTGTCTTTCAATTAGAGGCACAGTAAAACTGAAGGAGTGGGACTGAGAGGGGTATTTATACCGATGCCCCAGCTGCCCATACCCATGCTGATACTGCTCTGCATCACCCACACTGGGAAGGGAAAAGCTTTGAAGGAAGAAAACAGAGCAGCAGTGCTTACAAAACCCAGGTAACCCCATACGGCACATATTTCTGTAATTTTATCTTGACAAGGAAAAAAAATTAATAGATCACCTCAACCTCTTAGAAAACCTTTTGTTCCTCGCTGGTCATGTTGTCAGGCAACAGAGCAGCTCCATGTTTGGGCTAATTCCTATGTTTCAGCTTTGTTTTGGCACAGCTACAAAATCCAGACACAGGTTTTGCCTCACAGAAAAAGGCATTAAGGATTCAAGAGAGCAGGCGGAAGATAGCCATTCATTCTGAGGAAAAAATTCGCACAGACGTTTTCAAAAAGAAAAGGATTTTTCAGTGCTCAGCTCCCATGGATGAGAAGATAAGCTTCAGAATTGATTTTTCTGTAAGAGCTTTCCCTATTTCTTTTATTAATGTATATCTACATAGATGCAGTTAGATAAACAATTAGGAAGATATCCAAGTCCTTTCAGCAGCACAGAACAATAATCCAACTAGTTTTTGGTATTAAGCAACCTTAAGACCATGATACCTTAGCTTAGTAAATCTGTTTGCTTTGCTCAAAAATTTCTAATAAAAACTGTGTCTCCTTCAGGGTTGTGCCTCTGAGAAGTGCAGCTACCTCAGCACTAGGTTGCAAGAGGCTTGGAACCTCTTATAGGTGGAACAAGATAAGATATTAGGAAGAAATTCTTGACTGTGAGGGTGGTGAGACACTGGCACAGGTTGCCCAGGGAAGTCGTGGCTGCCCCCTCCCTGGCAGTGTTCAAGAACACGTTGGATGGGGCTTTGAGCAGCCTGGTCTAGTGGGAGGTGTCCCTGCCCATGGCAGAGGGGTTAGAACTAGATGATCTTTAAGGCCCCTTCCAACCCAAACCATTCTGTGATTCTTTTCTCTTGCCAGCAATTTAAAGAGCCCTGATGAGCCCATTTTGATTTTACTATGATACTTCTAATCTCTGAACTGCTTGGTGACATTGTAATTTACAATATTGTTAGAAACTGGAGGAAGTTTTGGATGCTAACTTCAGTATTTGAAATGCTACAGTTTGTGGTGGGGTTTTTTTTTCTAAAAAAAAAGTTATGTAATGTGTTGGTGAACCTTTCATTTGTCTTTGAGTGGAAATCAAATCAAGTTCTGACCTTATGAAGTCATTGAATGTACCCTATGAAATTTTTATTACTAGGGGAGATATGAGATGCCTGCACTCTGACTTGGGCACATTAAATTGTAACTAAAAGATTCAAACTATGTCGTGAAACAGAGAAATCAGGAGGAGGATAAATAGGGTATACGGTAGGTGTTTCATTAATGTCTTAGCCACTTAAAAGCCACTAAAACTTGTTTTGATACTACTTTTGATACTTTTTTTATACTACTACTAGTGACAGGATGAGGAGTAATGGGCACAAGCTGGAACATAGGAAGTTCCATTTAAATATGAGAAAAAAACTTCTTTTTGGTGAGGGTGCCAGTCCACTGGCACAGGCTGCCCAGAGAGGTTGTGGAGTCTCCTTCTTTCGAGATTTTTCAAGGCTTGCCTGGATGCAGTCCTGAGTGATGTGCTCTAGGGGAACCTGCTTTAAAGCAGGGGAGTTGGACTAGATGATCTCTGGAGGTCCCTTCCAACTCTGACAATTCCATGATACTTGCTATTGTTTATAGTGCAACACATTGATAAAGATAATGCCCATTTTGTTATACTTGTAGCAGACAAATTTTGTCTTATTCTGAGCAGCTGCTTGAATGGATTTGTGGTCTACAGACAGTCAAGATGCTAAAAAATACATACACGTAAGCGAACATGTTTCTGGAAGAAGGCTATCCTTATTCCAGAGAATTTTGACAGCACTTTGTTGCATATGCTGGATTGATCTCTCTAAAATGGACACTGTTGCCTTAGTTTAAAGCTTATTTAAAGTTTTAAATTTTTTTTAAAAAGTATTTTTATTATATAGCAGTCTGATTTCTGTGGAAATCGTGTATTCTTCATGACATTCCTAATCACTGATCTCCAAAGGGAACATCACAGCCAGGATACAATCAATGAGTCCTAGAAATCATAACACTTATATGACACTTTAAAAACCTAGAAGTCCTCTTTTGTGTTAATAATACAAGTATTAAGGTCAATTTAGCCTCCTCCTAATAGCATTGTATGAGTGGATTACAAATGAGATTATTAAGGGAAGTCTTACCCAAAAGACAGAATGATCAGAGTGCAGTACACCAGAGGGAAAGTCATGCTCAACAACATACACACTCCCCTTGCTTACTTTTAAATAACACTCCATAGCACAACACACAACTGAAGTTCAACACAACATTCACAGGTGGTGCCTCATTTTGTACTCAGTTTCAAGGCAAAATTGTAGTCTTAATTCATTCCATACTTTAGATTTTTAATTGTTCTGGTAGTTTACATAGCAAACAAAAAAATCTAATAGTGACATGTACAAATTTGTATTTGTAAAGGAATTTAGACTCATCCGCTTGCCTGCAAGCCCCATTACTGATACCCTTTTCAGCAGTGTTATTAGAACTACTGAGCACTCCAAACAAGATCAGTCTGTTTGTACTAGGTATTTTACACGCACGAGTGAAGTCCCTGCACTGATGAGTTTAAAATACATGGATTTTTAAAGCACAAAAAGAATGTAGTTTGGTGGTGTGGTGTGTTATTAATGTTAACCCTAAGCTTTTTAAGAAAAAAAAATTCAAATTAGCAGTTGAAAGTCAGAAGGCCATCTATTTTTAAGGAATTCATAATAAGCTTGTGACGACTTCAAGAACAAAGTGAAAGTCTCCCACGTGGAAGTGTGTGACAAGTCTGGAGCTGTATCCTCATGCTACATGCAAACCAGAAGGGAGGCCCAGCAGAAGCCAGTAAGGTCACACCTACGAGAATGACACAGGCACATCCAAGCTCACTTTAAACTAGGCCAGAGTTCACCCAGGCTGTAAAGCTTTGCCCAAGAACCAGGGTAAATATTCAAGCAGCTCATCTGTAGAAAAAAAAAAACTTTGCTTGATTCATAGTAGAGAGTAGGACTCTGTAGCTTAGTAGTTAGGGCACAGAGCTGAGAAAGAAAATCACGGATGACAGTCCTTGCTTCACAGGTATTCTTCTTCTCTCCAGTGACTGTTCCTGCCCTTTCTCACCTGCTGACACTTATTTGCAGACACCAACTTTCCACATGAAAAAGCATAATTTATTGTGAAGAATGTGATCCAGTTGATATGTGTTATAGGTGATCTGAGACAACATCCTGGATCAAGACTGTCATGGGACCTTGAGGCAGGAAGGTCTTGTTTGGTCAGACTTGCATGTTTTGCTTCTCAAGCATGTGAGCATATATCCTGCAGCAAAGGTGTAATAAATTGTCTTGCATGCAAGTAAGAGCAGCCCACCACCTGGAACTGCATAGGACTAGCTAGTTAGCTTTAAATCTACACAGCTTAGTTTATATTCCAGTAACCACTTCACCCACATCCTCAGGTCTGAAGATCTCCTCACCATGACAACAAAGTATATAATAACCTGTATTACTCAAATGTCTTTGTTACTTCAATAGGGTCAAAAAGTAGTTCTGCAAAATCACTGCCTACATTTAGCCTGTACCCAGGGCTAAACTGTAGGAGTTGCTCTGTCACCTGATGACCCCTCCCCAGCTGAGAAGGGGAATGATGGAAAAAAGGGAGAAGCCCCATGGGTTGAAGTAGAATCAGATTTAGTGAAATAACAAAACTAATACAATCACCAACATAAAGTATACAAGGTTCTACTCAGCCTGGTCCTTGGGGTCAGCAGCAAGCACAGGAAACCACAACAGAGAAGCCCCAGAAAAAGGAACTCTATCCTCAGTAAACTCCCTCCTTTTATAATAAGCATGATTATGCGGTATGGGATACACCTGTGAGTCAGCTTGGGGCAGCTGCCCTGACTGAAACTCCCAGCTGACTCAGGGCTACTCATGGCCTGCCTGCCATGGCTGGCCCATGGGTCTGTTCCTGGGGAACCCAGACAATCACCTAAAAATAAAACAAGGTTTTCTCATTCTAATCCCAGAAGCTGTGAGTGCTCAAGTACCAACATCCTTTTGTTATTCATAAATTGCTTGACCTCCTCAGACTGATGCAGGGAACGTTACCTACTGCAACACTATTCTGAAAATGGATCCAAATAAATACCAGTTGGGAATTCATTCAGTTTACAAATGAAGGGACATATTTGCTTGTTTCCAGTTACCAGCCCACTACTCTGCAGGCTTCTAAGCAGCAGACTAAGCTCTTCTTTCATGTCCACCCTCAACACCTACGTAGACCACACACCTATCATGCTCTTATGGATATTCCTGCAAGCCATGTCAAGACCAGATGAGTGACACTAAAATCACCAACTGGCTTCAGAAATTTGTAATAACTCAATAGGAGAATGATCTTTCCTTATTTTCAAGAATACATTTAGGAAAGCACTCCCCTTGCTTGGCTTGCCTTTTTCTGTTTAACCACCCCCTCCTAGACCTCGAAGCAGTTTCTGGAACATATTCTGTTTAAAGAGACATTTTCCCATTGGTGACAAGTAAAAACCTTGTAATTTCAAACCATATAAGGCCGCATTTATCCAGGACCTAAGTAGGTGGAACTCCAGAGATACCATGGAGTGCTCTCACCCCGCAATAGAATCAGTCTAGGATCTAGTCATAGACTAGAGTCTATGGAAAAAGGCAAGGTTTCTGTCGTAATTGTGCTGCTAGGTACAGTTTCCTGGACTTGGGGGTCTGCATGAGTTCTGTGGTGTTCTGTCCAGAGATACCTAAAAACCTTCCCTAAGGTTTTCCTGTGTATAACTCTTCATGGCTGACAGTGCTGCTTTCCTCTCAGCAGACAGAACTGACAGCTCTTGGCAGTACGCTGTCTGCCGAAGTGCTGTAAAGTGTGAGACACAGGCATGGGAATTATACTACACAGGAGAAAAGTAAAATTCATTCCTTACACATGAGACTCTGAAGTGCAATTGAGTACATTCTGAGCTTTGTTTTAACAGCTATCAACATAGGCCAGTAGTCGCATTGTATGTCCCCAGTTTTAGAAAGCTGGAAAAGAAAATATCAAGGATTGGTTTATGAACACTTTTACATGTAAGAAGATTAAGAACAAGTCTAACTAGTTTTCAGAAAGAACAGAAAATCCAGCATTAATCATCTACCAAGATCCAATGTTCCAACATTTCTTATTAATTCACGTGCTTGTCTGCCCACCTACTTATAAGTTAGGTCATTCAAAACTTGAAATATATCAACACATAATAAATTAATAATGAGAAGGAATGTAATGTAGTAATACTATTAATGTTCTACATGGTTTCTATGACACTGATACAGCTCATTTATTCTCATTTAGTTTCCATTAATAATCTTCATTGCCAGCCTTGTACAAAATACAGTAACAGTTTTGCTCAAAATGGCCAAGAATTTATAAGCATTTACCCTCTGTAGTCAAACACTCAGAAAATAAAAACAATAGCATCTTCCCTTTTTTTTGGCCTCTGAAGGAAATTTGTGATCAGCTTCCATTTCCCTAGCTTTCACCCCCTTGCCAGTTTCTCTTTAGCATTCCACAAAATCCTGACTGCAGCACAGCATTCAGAGCTAGAAAAAGGCATTGGATCAGTGTGCCAAAGCAAGTGAGCCCCAGAAAGGGATGGCTCTATTTTTTTCCTTATCATAGCAGAGGGAGCAAGTGAACAAGTTGTGCTGGCTTTACTCCACAGACAGCAAGAGGAAGCCAAGGCCGTCTCCATTTAAGGGAGCTATGCATTTCTGTGAACAACAAAGAAGAGGCAAATGAAGGCCAAAAATGCAATGCTCAAAAAATTTAAGGCAGTATAAACACTGTGGGGCTGTACAAGTAGACAACATAAGACGTGATTTAAAGCAGTAACCATCAAAACCAGCCTCTCCAAACAGAAATTCATATTAAATCTAATTGCCAGACAATCAGAGCCACTACCTTCAGATCAGATATGGGGACAAAGGATTTTGACGAAGGAAGCAGACTCTGTCCATTCTTTTCTTTTCACTGTCAGACTGTAAAAACATTGACTGCCCTTAATTCAGTTGACTAGTTTTTCAATAGCATAGTCATTCATTTCTCACCACACCCATATAAAATCACAGAATCACAGAATGTTAGGGGTTGGAAGGGACCTCCGAAGATCATCTAGTCTAACCCCCCTGCTAGAGCAGGATTGTCTAGAGTAGGCCACACAGAAACATGTTCAGGTGGGTTTTGAAAGTCTCCAGGGAAGGAGACTCCACAACCTCTGGGCAGCCTGTTCCAGTGCTCTGTCACCCTCACAGTAAAGTAGTTTTTCCTCATGTTGAGGCGGATCTTCCTATGTTCCAGCTTGCACCCATTATTACTTGTCCTATCACTGGGCACCACTGTGAAGAGACTGGCATCTTCCTCTTGACCCCCACTCCTCAGATATTTATAGACATTAATAAGATCCCCTCTCAGCCTTCTTTTTTCAAGACTTAACAGCCCCAGTTCTCTCAGTCTGTATTCACTGGAGAGATGTTCAAGTCCCTTGATCATCCTCGTAGTTCTCTGTTGTACTCTCTCCAGTAGATCCCTGTCTCTCCTGAACTGGGGAGTCCAAAACTGCACAGAGTATTCCAGGTGTGGTCTCACCAGGGCAGAGTAGAGGGGGAGGAGAACCTCCCTAGACCTGCTAGACACACTTTTCTTAATGCACCCCAGGATACCATTGGCCCTCTTGGCCACAAGGGCGCATTGCTGTCCCATGGACAATTACTGTCCACTAGGACTCCAAGGTCTTTTTCTCCATGGGGCTGCTTTCCAGCAGGGCGACCCCTCATCTGTACTGGTGCCTGGTGTTACTTCTCCCCAGATGCAGGACTCTACACTTGTCCTTGTTGAACTTCATGAGGTTCACCTTTTTTTATTGTCTCTTCCTCTCATATTCATAATCCAAAGCTAAGATCACATAAAAACTCCTGTATGAATCCCTATGGAAATTAGTTTTAACCTTAAGGTATTAAAAAGGAAAATTATAAGCCTGATCATTTTTTTAGTTTATAGTTTTATCAGTTTACATTTAAAAACATAAAACAGTCATGTCCATCTCTGAGGAACAACTTACATCAGCACTGATTGAAGGGAATGTGAACAGACTAACTACAGGGAATGAGCTGTGGACATCTACATTAGTATCTTGTACCAATTTTTGAAGCATTGCCTACTCATCTCCACTCACTGCGCTTTTGGTTCACATTGTGGAAATTCCCTGCGTTTGCCAGCTCGACTGCTGTTAGATGGGACTGCATAAACAAACACCCAGTATATGGGACCCAAACTGAGCTATACCATTCTAAACTCCCAAAACATACACAACATGGAAAAAAGGCTTTTTGCAGCAAGTGTTTTGCCTTATGGATCCACTTTGACTGCACTACCCTGGCTGTTGATGTGGACATAACTATCCCAGACTGAAATTGTTGAGGAAAAAAAAAAAAGATGTGAAAGGTTAAGGTTTCTAAAGTTACTGGTTTGGTTCGTTGGTTGTTTTGGTTTTTTTTTCTTACCTAGACATCTGAACTTAAATGCAATTTTAAAAACTAACAGAGAATTCAGTACTTGAAACATGACTTATGAGTCTAAATACCGGTGCAGAATTAATATATCTTTTTAAAGGTTATCTGTAAAAAAAGTCAATAAAGCCTGAATTTTTAAACTCTGCTTCACCACATTAAGAGGAAAAGCTAGGGCAAGAACAAGACAAGCTAAGTTAGCACTAGACACAATCCTAAACACTGCAAGTTAAAATTTCTAAGGTGAAGAAGCTGGTGGCATCTACTGTAAGTACATGTCTGTACCTGTAAACCAAGTCTGACAGAACACATGAATATGAATGTAAGACATACTAAACTTTCACAGTTGAAACTGTATGAGAGACCCTTATTTGCTCTAACAATAATTCCCACAATAAGGAATTCTTGAAGGATTCCTGCATTGACATATTGCTATGTATGTTCAATACAATCTCCGGAAGTCACAGCACTTCACCTCCCCCATTTTTTTTCTTTGAAGTTCGTATTTCTACTGGACTGTCTTTCAATTTGATTTGACTGGACACAGGACCTAAACTCCATGCATCTTCCCTAGCGCTGCCAAGACACAGCCCTTAGAATACTTTCAAGTCCTGATAAGTATCAGGGAGACAGAGCTTGCAGTGCCAAACCACTGCTACATCACTAGTTAGTGTTAAGGTCATGCTGAGGAAAACATTTATCTATGCTAACTGCTCCATAACACACTTTTCTCACTTTTTACATGTAACTTCCCTGCATGAGGGACTGGCCTGGTTTCAACTAGGACAGAGTTAATTTTCTTCCTAGTAGCTAGTATAGTACTGTGTTTTGGATTTAGGATGAGAAGAATATTGATAACACACTGATGTTTTAGTTATCACTGAGCAGTACTTATACCAAATCAGGGACTTTTCAGCTTCCCATGCTCTACCAAGGGAGGAGGTGCACAAGAAGCTGAGAGGGAGCAGAGCCAAGGACAGCTGACTCCAACTGACCAAAGGGATATCCCACACCATAAGACATCTGCTCAGAATATAAAGTTTGAAGGAGGAGACATCCAGTGTGATGGCATTTGTCTTCCCAATTAACCATTACTCATGATGGAGCCCAGCTTTCCTAGAGATAGCCAAAGACCTGCCCTGTCACTGGGAAGCAGTGAATTAATTCCCTTTTTTTTTTTTTTTTTGCTTTCCTTACATGCACAGCTTTTGCTTTCCCTATTAAGCTGTCTTTATCTCAACCCACAAGTTTTCTCACTTTCACCCTTCCAATTCTCTTCCCCATCCCACCAGGGGAACATGAGCAAGCAGCTGTGTAGGGCTGAGCTGCCAGCTGGGGTTAAACCACAACTTTCAGCATGCACCAAACAAATACTTCTGAGAAGTATCCCCACATGCAAAAGCATCCCATCCAAGGCCGTCAGGGTTTGAAATGAGTGTATTTGAGCCAGCAAGAGTAAGCAATTAAACTTTTATTCATGATCATTTACATATGACAAAGTGTTCACCAAGAGATGCAAACTTTCAGTTATCTTGTATTTAGCAATGAAAATAGTCATCTTCATAGTAAAGCACCAAGGCGCATATCACAGAACAGTCAAACAGATTCCATGTATTAGTTTTTACCCCTTACAATGCACATGACAAAGTTGAGGATTTTATAAAAGTTTAAAACTTCTAGAACAAATTCTAGAGTCACCTGAGTGCTTGGCAGGAACAGTATTATTTAGTAGCAGGGGTTTTTCTGCCTTTTCTTCCCCAAAAGAGCTACTTTTTCACAAAACAGACAGACTTAATTGGGCCAAACATTGGGTTTCATATTTCACCTGAATTTTTCAGTGGGAGCCAAACAGAACAGTCTGCTAGTAGGAGTATCTACAACAATTATAAGAGCAGATGTCAAGAGGAAAGGGAAAAAAGTCAGCTCATTATAGCCTGATTGGTAGGACCCAAGCACTTAAAAGGCACCTATACCCACTACTCCACTCAGTTTTTCCATTGTTTAATTAGAATTTCATTCAAATATACTACATTTAAGAAGACACCATGGTTTTTAAGTGAAGCCGTGTATGTGGATAAACACACATACGGTTTTGGTAGTCATTTAAAGCTGTAAAATTTGTATGTAGAGAGTCCCATGGACACCATTACAGATTAAAGAGAAATAAGAATCAGGATTACATACAAAACAGTATTCTAACATAGAAACCAATACAGTTATCAAATAATTCACTAGAGAATAAAATTGTTACACATAACAAATGATGCTTTTTCATCACTTCAGAACAGCACATAAGAAGGCAACGTTAAGAAAAGTGCACAGCAGAAAAGAATTCTTCAGTTTTCTGAAAAAGTTGTATTTTTCTTCAGACATCAGGCTTTTGTCCAGAAACATGTTGAGTTAGGATTGCTTATATTCTCTCCCAGATAAGTCTCTTCTTGCAGTAGTTCTCAGTAAGGCGCTTACTCTGACATGTAGGAACGATACATCAGGGCCACGATAATTGCTGCTACTGCTGGGATCACCCAGTTGGACCATGAACTAGAAGGAAGTTTTTGAAACAGTTTAAGAAGTGACAACCAACGAGTTTAAAAAAAAAAATCATTGCCCTAAAGAAGTCCTTCCTCCCCACTCCAACAAATACTTCAACATTAAGGCACCAGAACACCTGGGTTGGCCAGTAATACTCTAGCCAAGTAAAAAAGCTTGTACTGTTAAGGTTTTGTACTAGAGCTTACAAGAAGTTTGCTTATAGAGAAAAGTAAGACTCTAGACACATTCAAAGTCATGGTGTGCTGAAATGCTGGGGTCTGAACCCTGAGCCCTGAATTACGATTGACATATGGGTGGTTCCCACAGTTCTTCAAAAGGAGGGGATGAGTTTGCCTTTTGGCTTTCCTCCAAGGTGTGGCCCACCTTGCAGGGAAAGCCCTTGGGTAAACAAGCCCCAGGTGCCCTGCATTGGGTAAATGAGTGCCAGGTGTCCTGCTTTGGGCATAAAAGCTGGGACCACGTGCAGGAAGGGTGGAGTGTCTGTCTGTGAGGTGGATGTACTTTGCAGAGTTTCCCTGTTGGGGAAGGACCTCCTGACTCTCCCTGCAACTGGGTCCCAGTCAGGTTTGGCATTTGCAGATGTGGGCTTCATGAGGGAACAATATGTGGCTACCTCTCTCCTATATGGTCAGCCTATTGACTTGGCTGTCTCCCATCTCTTCTATGGGAGACTTTGTTTCTTTGTTTATTCCACCTATTATTGGTCTTGCTGTGTCATCCCTGGGGTTGATGTCTAATATGTGTGATCTGATGGACTTGTTTGTACCCCTGGCGATCACCCATATACTGACCTTCTTGTATAAAACAGAAGGTAATTACTGGCTCATTCTACTGCTGGCTGCATCCTTTGTGTTAGGCCTAGTAATTGGCAAAACAGTGTGCTGCTCAATGTCATTCATTCAAAAGCCATTTAAGCAGCAGCATCGCATGACACTCTCAAGCACCCAAGCTCCCCACTCAAAGGGGCATGGAACAGACCCTTGAGGTTACAGCAATAGGCAACTGTCACCAGGATATAGCTTTATAAAAAAGGTTGATTCAGTGGTGTTCTGAAGTGGTTTTCTCCCCCTCCCAACTCTGACAGATTTTCCTTCTTACAGACACAGTCCTCTTAATTCCCTTAGATGCAACAGTTGCAGAAGACTTTAAAAGTGAGGGGTCCATGTCAGCAAAAAAGTCAGCAATGGCCCTAAGTGTCTTCTATTCACCTGACAGCCTCCAGAAATGAAGGCTTATGCACCATAAACCATTTGATACTGATACACATCCACATGAGAAAAAGATCTATGTAGTAAGCTAACATGTGCATAAAGGAATACATAGATGCCTACTTGAGTTACATAGAATAGAAATCTACGTTCTCTAACATGTATGCTTCCAGCAGATAGTAGCTATTCAGCTTTCTAACCTTCAGAAACATCATCATTAAGAACTTGAAGTTTGACATCAGGTGTCATACTATACCTGGAATTAGACTGAGTAGTGGTAATAAGAGTTTCCTGGAAAGCAAAGCATAAAAAGATATTTACATTAGGCAGACACCCCTTTCCATCTTAACTACTCCCACAATTACTCAGGACTCGTTAAATGGGACTAATTTAAAAACAACTCCATGCATTGCATTTGGAAAGCATTCAGAATTCCTGTAATGAACTGTTGTATTAGAAGCTAGTTACCAGCTGTTTCTGTAGTCAAGATTGCATTAGAAGTTATTAAAAAATATCATCACAAGAGATTTTGCTGCAAGTTTTCCACAAATCTAACTTCAACCTCAGGCTACATTTGAAAAAGGTTTAGTCACCTAAAAGACAAAGATCCCTTATTTGCCTAAAATCTAATTGAAGAGACTCTGAATTAATACACAAGTATTTTTTCTATTGAACTTACATGAAGAAAGCTTCTAATTCACATCCACAAGGCTTAAACCCAGTTTTTCAGTGTGGTGTTTCAGACAGCATAAGGATCAAATTATTTAGTTGTTTCTGATACCGATTTGGACTTCTTGTTCTGTTTCCATAGTAAAAGCACTACAAGATCAAATCCTATTTGGGTACATGTGCACATATTATATAAAGACCTATTAATTTGAATACTACAAATTGCACATGGCCCTAAGTGCATTTAAAAAAGATCCAAGCATTAAAACTGTACTTAAATCTAGTGAAAAATCACTGAAAAATGAATTGCTTCAATATCGGAATGCTTGCAATTCATTTAAAGAGCAAAAGATTCCCAACATCCTCTCATAGGTTCAAACAGACTATCATAGGTTTACCTGTGACAAATATCACATTTAAAAGAACAGACTCAGTGATTACATCTACATTGGCTTTGCAAATATCTCTATGAAAAACTAATCCCAAAGCCACACACTGTGGAACAGCTTGTGCCCACACTATCAAGGCCAACACCTTCTGCAACAGACTGGCCACATCCAGGCCCAGGGCATGGTTCGTTCCCCCCACACCAATACAGTAAGAGAAATACGGCCCAGCTCATCAAAACCTGTTTTTAAACATTGTGACACTGGACATGTACACTGAGGAGACTTTAAATCCAGTGCAAGGGCAAGAAGGGACATTTGAAGGCATAAGGCTTTGACAGCTCTTAGAGAGCCAAGGCACAGGGCCTAACCTCCCACATGACCCACCCAGGGCACAATGCAAAGTTAAACTGTCTTATCAGCTACACCCACTCATTTTACTGGAGAAAAGCTCTCCAGCTTCCTTCTGGAATGATGGAAAACACACAGCAGATAACCATGACCAGCACTAAAGCAAGTAAGCCAAATAGGAGTATAGTAAAAAGTAATTTGGATACATCTTAACTCCCAACTGACCCTCCTTTGGCCAACTAATATTTTAAGTACTTCAGTTTAGTAAGTTCCTGGGAACTTAACCAAGGGATTGTGTACAACAACTCGCACTGGGCAGTCCATTTCTCAGTTGTATTAATTGTTGCTGCTCTTACAGCTTAAGTGTAAACTGCCCTGAATTTCAAAAGAAATCTGAATAACAGATGTTATTGGTGGGAAAAAGCTCTAAACTCCAGTCACCACTCCATTTCTTATTTTTATTAGTGTACTAGTTCCAGTCCTTAATAAAATTAATAATTGCTATAGCAAACATTTCAGTGTGTGTATATATTTGGATTTTTTTTACTTTCCTTAAACTTATTCATATTATGAGAAGATCTTACAAAAGCAATTGTTTCTTAGAAGTAACCTCTCAAACAGCAAGACTGTATTCTTACTGCACTTCATTTAAAGATAATATTCAACTATTTCCTAAAGCACACTGCTGTAATGTTAAGCCAGCCTTGAGCAAGCATCCTCTATACACAGCAGCAACTGTAAAAATTGATCCCCAATATACTTGCTCCTTTAAGGGACATTCAAGTTTTATAGTTCAATGTCAATACTATTCTACTAAAGATAGAAAAAAAAATCAGAAAGTGCAATACTGCATTGACAGGACACTCAGCAAGATCTACTGAAAGTCAGTAAGCAAGCAGGATTTGTACCTTGAAAAGGGTTTACAACTACAAATTAACTCATCTATAATACAACAGTAAAATGCCTCTACATTCTCTGTCTACTAGCATATCAAGATATTGTTAAACATCACATATTTTCCCCATAAACAATCAGTTCTGTCTATAAACTGATTTTTTTCTTAAACTGAATACTAGGAAACCACTGACTGATTCTAGACTTAGATTTTGCTACAACGCCACCACACTTAGTAACCTCTTGGTCTGAAACTACACAAATTAAACAACAGCTAACAGGAAGAATAATTTGCAGCTAGATTAACAGGTTTAAGAGATATATGACCTGAAACACTACATTTCAGTCAAGCTGAGTTATTTTTGCCTCTGGAGCTATACCATTTACAGACACCATCCCTCACGCCTAAAAAAAATAATGTGGCATTTCAAGAAACACACTTACTGTTGGTTTCTGAAGCTTCCCTCTATCGTCCTGCAGGAAAACAAGCAAGAAACATTTAGACAAAAACCGTTTAGCACTAAATTCAGTTTGCAGTTTATTCCGTTTAAGTGTAACTATTTTTACCTAGGGAAGAGACTTGTGAAAGAACAGATGTCATTGTATGATTTTGAGCTACCATAAACAAGATCCCTTCCTTAAATAATACTTCCCAGTATAAAATCAAGAAGTGAAACCCAAGTCTCCAGCATATTTCATTATTCCCTGTGCCTATGTTTTTGCACTTGTCCCTAAACAGTACACATAACCTTAGCTTATACACTGATTGCAGTCATTAGTTTACTTCTAACTAGTCTACTCAGAATACCAGGCAAAGTCATTTAACTAGCTTTGGTCCAATGTCCCATGTAAAGATCACAAATTCTAAGGATCCTTCATAAACTCATTAAGTTTTTTGTAATGAACATGACTAGAATGAAAGTCCAACAGTATCATTTTGACAGTGATGTATTTATACATTAAACTACCAAGCTGTTTGTTTCACAAATGAAAACAGGCAAACAATGAAAAATTGGACTGGTAGTCAGGTTAAGAACAACTTTATTGGCATCAACTGCAATCAAATAGATGACAAGCCTGCAAGGTTACAGATGTGCATCAGAGCTGAATTATTTTGTATTAGGAGAAGCTGGAATATTAATACTTACCAAGAGAGGACCCAAGACAGATACAGGATCAGGAATCTTACTGTGAAATGCACTACCAACCTAGAACTTCCAACCCCTAACATTCTATGATGAGCCATGACTGTACTTTTAGATCCAGATGGAAGCCTGGCATATATATTTACAATGATGAAATCAGATGTTAGTAATCACTCTACATATCAACCTAAGAAAAAGGTCTAGGCATTGATATGAGCCTCATTATAAAGCTCATCGGGTACACCAGAAATGGCATGATTCCATACGCAGCTTATTCAAGAACTAAGCTGTAAAAAATTCCCAAAGCAGCAAACTTTTAGATGTCACCATCCTTATGCTGCATTAATCAAATCCCTTCACATTGGGGGAACCTGTCTCCAGCCCAGGTCCACCCACAAACAGCTGCAAGGCTGGCATCCAACCAAACTAGCAGCTCTCCTTTATTATGAATTAAATTACCAGATAAATAGCTAGATGCAAAGACATTATAGTAAACAGCAAGTACTAGTACTCTCACACACTCACCGGATGAAGTTCCCCAACAATAAAGGTTTCTGACAGTGTCCTTGCATCTGTGGAATGGCCAACATCTTCAAAGTTCTCAGTTGCATCTCCCCCAGCTTGCTCCCTGAGGACCTCTTCACCACCTGGGTGCTGCAATTTGAAGGGTTTGAATCTGTTACTGAAAATGGAAATTCTTCATTTCTACATTGCTACAAATAAAGTCCTTGCAATATCAGCTGCTAAACCTTTTAAAGCAAACAAGACACTCTCAATAACTAGAGCACTTTACATACTCTGAAGCCAAAACCAAGGAATTTAAGTCTCTACTCCATCAGCAATGGATCAGTAAGAGGCATTACCCCTAGCAGCTAAAGCATGTAGAACATTATGGGAATCAGTTTTTAACACCCCAGCTACTATCTAACTTTACATTCCTACTATCTAAAGTTACATTGCGTGCTCTCACTTCTGCAGGAAGTGTGTATTTTTATCCAAATAATGCTTTATACAGCAAAAGGATAAAAGCCAAAAGGTGTAAGCTGCAGCAAGAACATTTCAGGTAGATATAACAAAGCTATTCACAAGAAGCACTGAACCAAGTTGGCAAGGGAGCATGAAGAATCTCCATCCTTATATGTTACCTATGCAAAGTGCTAAGGAACCTGACCTTCAAGTCAACCCTCATTTGACATGGGCGTTGGGCCAGATAACCTTCAAGGTTCCTTTCCAAAAGGAGTTATTGTATTATCTAGTAAGCCAGCTACTTTGGAACTGTTTGTGTGATCTTTTAATTGTGCATAAGACATCAGAAGGGTAATTTGGTTTTAGCAGACTACGTATGGAATCTCAAAACCATATTGCTGATAACACCCTTGAGATGTAGAGAAGTTGTCTCCTAGTATCTCCTAATACCTCAAACCATCACCATTCCCTTAATGTAAATCTCCATTGACTTTTATGCTTGCCCAGGATGCACTTCTGGGATTGCATGCAGTTCCACATTTCCATCCATCAAATATATCTTGCAGTACATATAGACAGTTATATCTTTTAGCTCAGTGAATTTTCTCAGCCTCAAGTTTCTCATTCATGTAACAGATCAGTAACATGCCATAAAAATTCACCATTCAACTTTTAAGTCAGGACTACTACTCAACAACAGGAATGATTCGGTAAGCAAGTTGAAAAGACTGTAGTGCTGCTGGATTAAGGTGACCATGAAATAAATTCTAACACTTTACCAGTGACAGAGGAAATAAGACTTTGAGGCCTCAATTCCATTTTTAATGGATTTTTTTTAGACTACAGGATCTAAAATGATGGAAACAGGCAAAATTTCTACTATTTAGGGTTATCTTGCCTGGAGCACAGCTGAACAGAAAGGCTACACTTAGACAGTAGATAAAAAAACTGCATAAACATTTCCACTAGTCTAGGCAATTCAGGTTAGCATTTACTTCAAATCCACCATACGAGTTTCCTATCAATCCTTCTCCTCCAACAAAAATAAGACTTGTTCACACAGATCAGAAAGATAATATTACTACCAGTTTCCAGCAGTACTAAAACACCAGAACTTAAATAAATGTCTGCTTTTAATGTAGAGATTTAATAGATTAAGAAAGTGGGTTTTTTTTAAAAAAAAACAACCCAACACTTCTTTAAAGAGCCAAGATACCTCCTACGACAGCTAGGAGGGTAAAGGATCCCTACCATGACTAAGCAAAAGTAAGATTAAGCAACTGATAGAGAGATTAGACACAGCAGTTGGGCCAAAAAAAGGTTAAGAGAGTGCATGTAGAGTAAAGATTATGCAACCAGACGTGCAAATACGGCATGCTCACCAAAATCCTGGCCTTGAGTCCATTCTGATAAGTATTCAGGGAAAGGACTGGACAACATTTGAGGGATCATTTGAGTTCAGCATCTTGAAATGCACTGCACGTTTAAGAAGCTGAACTTGGGTCTAACAGGCTCTCCCAGATATTGCCAGAGCTAAGTATTCAAATAATTCCTTCTGCAATGTGGGGTTTGGGTTTTGGGACAGTTTAGGTTTGTTTTTTTTAATACCATGCTGAAGAACTGCATGCACCTTTCCCCTGCTCCACCACCCCCCTCCCCCTCAAAAAAAAAAAGTAGCATCTTCAGCAGAAAAGGCAGCAAATCTCCTTGGAAAACATACTTACCAAACAAGACACCAACAAGTAGCAAAAGGCACCAAAATTAAAGTACTCAAAGCACTAGCAGCATGAATAGTATGCAGAATCACACTCATGTATTGCAATGAAACCAAACCCTACTTGTACAAGTAGCTGAAACACTAATTACTCCACCAAGCTATCAAGCTCAAAAACTGGTAGTATTTTTTCCTCACACAGCAAGACTAAGGTAGAAAGAATCATACAAAGAACTCCCAACTTAAGCTATCTAGCAGATGGTTACTAGTAACCTACTAGACATACATAAAAAGTACTTTGAAACTATCCACTTATCCTTTAAATGGCACCTCTGCTTAAAAATGCAAACTTACAAACCCTCTGCAAGCAACCAGCACATTAGACAATGAATTAACAATAAGACTTCACCTCCCCTAATGAAAGGGAGCAACTGTAATGTCTCACAAAAGGCAAGTAGTGACTTCTCTATTAAAAGCTGAGAATTTTCCATGGTTCGATGAGTTTCTCAATGTTTGTTTATACAGGGCCTTTGTTCGTACTTCTGCATGATAAACAAAGCTTGCTACCAAATCTTCTACTGTAATGAAGATAGAGCCTGGAACAGGAAGCACACGAGACTAAATAGATGACGACTCCTATACCGAAATCCTGCTGATACAAATAAAAGTATTTTTGCAGGTAAAACTGTGGTTCAAGGGAAATGAAAAAGCTTTTGCTGATAAGCTAGTCTAGCTCATTGCTAGGGCATTCCGAATACTATAACACAGATATTTAAGTTACATGTGTAACAGAAGTCTGTACAAGGCCAGCACTAGTACACAGGGTACAGACTTAAATTCCTAACAGCAGCACATTAGAAAGTTTTAGATAAAGCAAATGAGCAGTTAAACTCACTGCTCTCATCTGGGTCAGAAGTCTGATTACTTCATCCTGAACGCCTTATCACCTCTTCTCCCTCTCGCTAGTCATGCGACTTTCTCAGTATCATAGTTCAAAACTCTATTAAAGTATAACTACCCTAATCCACAGTTCCTGCCCCCTCCTCCTTCCCATACTGGGGAAATCAGATCTAGGGTCCAATTTAACTTTGGGGGAGACTAGCAAAGGTCTCCACCAGTGGCAGTCTTACAAATTAAAAGTTTTGCTTTCTGCACTACAGAGAATAAGCAGAAAGGGGCAGCAACAGAGCTAGAAAGACATGGAGAACCTCAGCCTTATTGCACAAGACAGATAAACACTTGTTTGTTTTAAGGGCACTTTCATGTAGTCTGAAGAGTCCTCCAAATTATTTCCATCAGCTATTTAAATTACAGGACTGAAATTCTGCACTCACAAAATTTCAGTAGCCTAGCAGAGTAGATCTCTTAATGATTATATTTTTGAAAACTATTATTAGGATTTTAGATGAACCACAAAAGAAATGCCCAGTAGCTGGGTGCCCATTTCCCCAGTTACAAAACAATTACAGCTTGCAGCATCTTGCACAGAAGAACGCTATGCAGTAATATCTTTCAAATCTTCCTGCAAGCTTCATCAAAGCTTAAAGTGACAATACTGAGTTTAATCCTTAGAATGCAAGATTCTGCAATAAAAATCCACAAGGTACCTTGACAGACTTCAAAACATGCTATTACCAGCACCTTTCAATGCAAGCTATTTATTACTTTAAACATGGAAGGCATTATGCTACTCCTCCACAATATCATCATACCAGATGAATGTAACCACCACACAGCAAACATTTTTCATTCTGACAGTGGAACTGTTTTTCTGCACTTTATTTGATCAGCATTACAAAAGACACTTTGTGGGAGCTGTCCATTCTGTTTAGAAAGTGCTATGAAAGCACAAGTTTACACCTTATGAAAAACCCATTTTCACTGGCCATTAATATTTTCAGTAAATTATGTGACCACCAACAATGGAAGTAACCTAAACAAAGTCTGTATTACATTAATATCAAACACTTGGTTAGTTTCCAGAATGAGGAATTTCTCTCAGTTAGAGATGTTGCTATTCTTGTTAGTTTCTCTGCCTAGCTTGGAATCCAGCCAAGTGCCCACAAAAGCCACAAGGAGGACTCTCATCACAATGGCAAGTTGATCAGGACACTGACCATCTTATTTTTATAGGCCCAGAAGCTCTCATTTAGCTCATTACATTCATGTCAAAGCCTGACTACTGGAATTGCTTTATTAAACTGAAGTAATACTATCAAGCATTACCAACATACTTAATCCATTAACTGGCACTCAATATTATTCACATATGTAATTATCTGTAATATAGATAGATCCGTAAAATCCTGCTGTGATTACACATGCATTTCTAATAGTTATTTTCCCCTAAAAGATGTAGGGCCTGAAACTACCTAAATGTTTCCCAAGCTTTCTATAGTATACATCTGACAGCCTTTGAATGAAAAAGATAATACGCAAGTTTCTGGTCTCAAGAACAGTCTTTCATGCCAAGTGCAGATACCGCACTCCAAAAGCTAAGGTATCTGGCTTTCCTCTCCTAGAGGATATACTTTGATAATCAAAGAAAATTCAGAGATACATATTCAAGTTATATAGTCTTCTCAAGATCTGCCATTTAAAAAAAATAATTAAAAAAGCAGTTGCTGGAATCTTCATCTTCAGTAACCCCTAGGATAAGGTGTCAAAGTGCACAAATCTTTCATCCTCCAGCACTCCACCTGTATTTCAAATGATCTTTTTTAAGCCTTGTCCTTAATAAACCAAGCTAATACAATCACACTGCATGATGCCTCCACTCCTTTTCAGCCTCACCACTTCCAACATATACATCACCACCCCCAGTCCACTTATACTTTCACTTATTAGGCATGATAGTATCCAGGATGCCTTTAACACTGAATCACTGTAAAGTTTTCAACTTCAAAATCAGTAAGAAAATATTTCCATAGGTTAATGCAGTGGCTGGAAAGATTGCTTGTTGAATCTGGAAATGAGACTGGTGAAGTCAGCTTCTGTTCCCAGTTCTTAACTCCCTAGTAAACTGATACTTTTACTACTCGTGAAGAGCAGGAGTGAGGTGATGCTTTAGCAGTGCATCCTCTTTAGTACTACTGGATTTAATTTTAGTAGCCTACATTTAATTCTTGAAATATTTTACACTTTTCTACTCCTGCAAGGAACTACAAGTAAAACTGATACTGACCAATAATGCTACTGAAACAGCTAAGGTAATCCCCACTTCACTGAGGAATGTTTACTGTACTATTTTACACACCAGCAATAGGCTAGCTCCAATTTCTCCTCATCTGTCACATGTAATGCCTCAGGGGGTCTGACAGTGTGATAAGAATTAGCACATCACTTGATAAGTTAAGCAGGTATCAACAGCATTCAAAAAAGTTAAGAAAGTGTCCTATGAAGCAGTCTAAGGGTTTCATCCCAAAAATCACCAATACAATGAATGTGACTATATCCAAGAGGTTTCCACAGGAGTATAGTTTCATTTAGGTACTTTGCTGAAAACAGTTATTTATTATCTCAGATGATCCAGAAATTTCAACTCCAAAACCAGCCAAATTACATTGAACGCTGTTCAGTGTCAGGTTAAATTTTGACCCACTTGTACCAGAGTGCATCAGACATACACAATTGTCCAGGAAACAACTATTTAACTGCTTACAGACAAACTGAATTATTTTTATATGCTGCTGAATTAGCAACATTGTACTGAAGGCTGAAATTAAAACTTTCTTGGAGAAATTCACACAAGTTAGAGCCTCTTAATATTTACCAATTTCATCACACATACTGAAGGAAGAGGCTGTCATCTTGTTTGTGCTACTGCTTAAATCCAAAAGCTCATTAGATCCTGAATTTTTGTCAAGCGTCTTTTCTTTTCTGTATTGTGTTAGGTTTGGATTTGTTGTGAGTTTTGGGATATTTGGAGGGGGGGGATCACTCCAGTCCGGAAGCACTTATACAACTATGTATCAACCAAAACCGATCAAGTTTCCACAAACTGCTACTTCAATTTCTCAGGCTGCATGAAAAACTGCAGTCTCCTCCAGGGCTTCTATAGTTACATTGGGCTGGCCTTGCCTGCATAGCCAAACATTTCCATAACTAAAGGATGAAGTAGAGCAGGGACAGAGCTACATGAAAAATAACGAAGGTGAGTCAATAGATCGTTTCACAACCAGCCTTGCTGAAAAGCCAAATACTTGTGCTGGCACACAGCTTAATACTACTACTTGTGACACCACTGCCTTTGAAAAATCGCTTGTCAACCTCTTGTTTACAAAACACTCAATTTGTACTTTGAATTTCAAGTATCTACAACCACAAAAATATCAAAACACAGAACTACAGCAGCTTGGATGCTATCATGTCACTCTCAGTCTGAACTGCATTCTCAAAGAAATCAACGCAAACCCGTGATAACTTTTGAACTACATGCTAGAGCCCCCGGGGAACTTTCCTACGGAGGCGGAAAGCTCGAAGGCGGCAAGAGGCAAACCCTAGGGGGGTTACAGGGCCGCAGAGGCCGGCGTGCTCGGCACGCTCGGGTTCTCCCTGCCCGAGGCCAGCCCAAGAGGCGGCTGCTGCCCCGCCGGGGCGTCCGGAGCTCGCCCCCAGCCGCCGCCGGCCCCGCTGCCGTTACAGCCAAGGCCCCAGGCCGCCATACGGCCGCTGCTCCAGCACGCTACCGCGGCAGGCCGAGGGCGGCACCCTGCTGTAGGCGGCTCCCACCCGCCACCCGGGCGAGCCCGGAGGGAGCCCCCGCCGCGCCCCGGCACACCGCGTGGGCAGCCGGGGTACCCAGCCGGCGAGCACCCGCCGCCCCACACAGCTCGGGGGGCGCTGGCACCGCTTCCCGTCTCGGAAGCGCGGCCGCGGCGCCCCCGCTCCTCCTTCGCTCTTCCCCGGCACCAACCTCGTCCAGAAACTTGGTGACATCGTAAATGCGGTGGTGCAGGATGATCCAGGTGCTCTGGCTGTTGTTGTGCTTCTGCACCTCCTCCAGCCGGTAGTACCGGCCCCGCCACGACTCGGCCTCGCTGGAGCCCACCATATCCCCCCGGGCACGACACAACCACCGCTCCACAACTACCCACCTGCCTACCGCCCACTCACACCCCTGGAACCCCGGCCCGCACCTTATCAGTGCCCCGCTCCGCCCACCCCTCCTTGGCGGCTTCCTATTGGCGGAGCTAAATGTCCTTCAAAGAAGGGGCCCGAGGCGGCCGCGGGGAGGCGGGACTTGTGGGGTGGGTCGGCCGCCTCGTACCCCGCCTCGCCCCCACGTGACCAGTCGCCGGCCATGTGCCGGGCGGGGGCCGCTGCCTTGGCTGGGTGGTGTGCTATGAGCGTCCGCGGGGCTTTGAACCCGCAGCTCCTTTTCCCAGCGTGGCTGAAGCGTGTTGTGAGTGGAGGTCCCCTCAGCGTCCGTCACCTTTGGCAGCAGCCGCTGCGGTGGACGCTGGGCCGCGTAGGGACGAGGTGGTCACGGACCGGCAGTGCCGCGTACAGCGTAAGCGCACGCTCGCTGCCTCTTCAGCCGCCGCACCGAAGCGCTGCGCGGTGCCTGGCTATCGCATCGCTGCTATCGGCGCGCTTTAACGTTAAGAGCCGGCAGATGTTACACGCGAAACCTTGGGCGCTGTTACCGCCCGGCCGGTTCAGGTGAAGACCACCTGTCACGTCCGACCCCCGGCTTCTACCCCGGGCACCGCGACATATAGGACAGTTGTCAGAGGATGTAGAAAGGCAATTAGGAAAGCTAAGGCCTCCTTAGAACTTAACCTTGCAAGCCAAGTCAAGGACAATAGAAAGGGCTTTTTCAAATACATAGCTAATAAAACAAACACTAGAGGCAATATAGGCCCACTGATGAATGAGGGGGGTGCCCTAGAGACAGAGGATATAAAGAAGGCAGAGGTGCTGAATGCCTTCTTTGCCTCTGTCTTTACTCCTGCAGGCTTTCCCCAGGAGCCCCTGATCCCTGTAGCCCCAGAAGAAGTCAGGATAAAGGAGGAGTTTGCCTTGGTAGATGAGGATTGGGTTAGGGATCAATTGAGCAATCTGGATATCCATAAATCAATGGGACCAGATGGAATGCACCCAAGGGTGCTGAGGGAGCTGGCAGAGGTCATTGCTAGGCCACTCTCCATCATCTTTGGTAAGTCACGGAGAACAGGAGAGGTGCCTGAGGACTGGAGGATAGCAAATGTCACTCCAATCTATAAGAAGGGCAAGAAGGAGGACCCGGGTAACTATAGACTGGTCAGCCTCACCTCCATCCCTGGAAAGGTGATGGAACAGCTTGTTCTTGGCACTATCTCTAGGCACATCAAGGATGAGGGGGTCATTAAGAGCAGTCAACATGGTTTTACCAAGGGTAAGTCATGTTTGACCAACCTTATTGCCTTCTATGAGGAAATAACTAGGTGGATCATCTGATGGTAGAGCGGTAGATGTGGTTTATTGTTGGGGGGTTTTTAGCAAGCAATGGTCATGTGAGCAATCCAACCTTCGAGCCTGACCCGGATGCTGAAGCAGGATGGGAAGCTGGGAAAGGTGTGACGGTGTGAATGCATGCTTTAAAGTCACAAATCAATTTATGCCACGATAGTGCTGTTAACCAATTAGTAGCTAGAAGAGTCTCGTGAAGAGTCTTGTGACTTAGTGCTCTGTCTATATAAACCGGGTTGTAACGCCATTAAACTGCCTTTCACGAGATTTATTAAGTCTCTATGTGATTGCTTGCCATGACTTCCCGCAGTTTATCTTGATTTCAGTAAAGCATTTGACACTGTCTCCCACAGCATCCTTGTAGATAAGCTGATAAAGTATGGGTTTGGTGATCAGGTAGTGAGGTGGATTGTGAACTGGCTGAAGGAAAGAAGCCAGAGAGTTGTGGTTAATGGGACGGAGTCTAGTTGGAGGCCTGTGACTAGTGGAGTCCCTCAGGGGTCGGTACTGGGACCGGTGTTGTTTAATATCTTCATCAACGACTTGGATGAGGGTACAGAATGTATCCTCAGCAAGTTTGCTGATGACACCAAACTAGGAGGAGAGGCTGACACACCAGAGGGTTGTGCTGCCATTCAACGAGACCTTGATAGGCTGGAGAGTTGGGCGGGGAAAAACTTAATGAAATTCAACAAGGGCAAGTGTAGAGTTTTGCATCTGGGGAAGAACAACCCCATGTACCAGTACAGGTTGGGGGCTGACCTGCTGGAGAGCAGTGTAGGGGAAAGGGACCTGGGGGTCCTGGTGGACAGCAGGATGACCATGAGCCAGCAATGTGCCCTTGTGGCCAAGAAGGCCAATGGCATCCTGGGGTGTATTAGAAAGGGGGTGGTTAGTAGGTCAAGAGAGGTTCTCCTTCCCCTCTATTCTGCCTTGGTGAGGCCACATCTGGAGTATTGTGTCCAGTTCTGGGCCCCCCAGTTCAAGAAGGACAGGGAACTGCTTGAGAGAGCTCTGTGCAGAGCCACAAAGGTGATTAAGGGAGTGGAACATCTCCCTTATGAGGAAAGGCTGAGGGAGCTGGGTCTCTTTAGCTTGGAGAAGAGGAGACTGAGGGGTGACCTCATTAATGTTTATAAATATGTAAAGGGTGAGTGTCATGAGGATGGAGCCAGGCTCTTCTCAGTGACATCCAATGATAGGACAAGGGGCAATGGGTACAAGCTGGAACATAGGAAGTTCCACATAAATGTGAGGAAGAATTTCTTCACAGTGAGGGTAACAGAACACTGGCACAGGCTGCCCAGAGAGGTTGTGGAGTCTCCTTCTCTGGAGACATTCAAAACCTGCCTGGACATGTTCCTGTGTGACCTGACCTAGGTGTTCCTGCTCTGGCAGGGGGATTGGACTAGATGATCTTTTGAGGTCCCTTCCAATCCCTAACATTCTGTGATTCTGTGATTCTGTGACAGGCTTGCCGCCGCACGCAGAGCGTTACGCCTCCTACGGCCTCCTCTTTACCCGGGGCTCGCAGCCCCTCCACGCAGCGCCTGGGGCGCGGTGCCCGGGGAGCTGTCTCTCGCCTCCCTTTGACTCGCGGCTGCCTCCGCTTTTCTCCGCGGGAGCGGCGGCTGCTGCGGGCGGCCACCTCCTGTACCGGCGGGGAGCACCCTGCCCTCTTCCGGCCGGTTTTGCACAGGGGAACTCGCAGGCGCACCCACATGCCCGCAGTGACCCCGGACGCAGCCAGTACGGCCCTGCGGGGGCCCGGGAGCGGCGCGGCCGCCATGTCTGGGGCGCGCGTGCTGTGCGGCCCCGCGCGTGGCGTCTGCTCGCGCCGAGGGCGGGAACCGCGTGGCTGCTGGGATGCCCCGCGGAGGCCGTGAGGGAGCCTGGCGGAGGCGGCCTGAGGAGGGTCCCTGGCAGGGTGCTTCCTTACAGCTCCTCAAACCCTACCGACCCTCGCAGGAGCCCTTCGCCCTGCCCTGGGAAAGCTCTCCCTGGGGGCCTTGAGCCGAGGCTTCCCTGTGACACCCCTCTACCCCGCCTGCCTTGCTGCAGGGTGGGCTGAGGGCACAGCGAGTAGCGCCTTCCCCTTCTCTGGGCAACTCCCTTTCACCTGCCTGTCACCCTGTTTTCCTTCAGTTGTGCCAAGGTAAATCCTCGTTCCTTTGTTCTGGCCTCAGATGTGTTTTATGGCTTTGCTTGTTGGTCCAGAACGAGTCCCACACCCCCCTTGGGGCAGTACCTTGCACTGTGCTACCGTCACTGGGTCTGTATGCTACTTGGGTTCCTCCAGCGTGATTACAGGCCGGGGTATTTTTTGGTGGGGGTTGCTCACAGAGTAATGTCAGTGACAGAAAATTTCCCCAGTGTGACCTGTTAAGGCCCCTTTCCTCGAAGCTGGTGCTTAGGTAGTTGTTTTGCACCCTGTGCGTGTGCTGTTGGTTATCAGTGTGCAGGACATCTTCATAGTTTGTTGAATGCCACCATGACCTTCAGGTCCTGTCTCCAGTTCATTACAGCCAGCCTAACAGGAAGAGTAGCTACTGTCCCCCACAGCTTGGTAATGTTCTCAGCTTTAATAAGGTTGTTACTGAAAATAGCAAATATCGCTGCCAAGCTCTGTGATTTACCTGTCTGTTCTCACAGAAAAATAACAATAGCCATTCTCTGACTGATGTCCTGTTCAGCTTAGCAGGAGCTCTGTGGTGGTTTCAGGTTCATGTGTTGTGATTATCATAATCTAAAGATGTAATTTCTCCGACACACTTTAAGTCCTCCTACTTATACAGAAGGCAGTTGGGTTTATTTCCTGTGATTTATAACTGGTAGTTCTATGTTAACTGATACTTCTCTCTTTATCCTCTCCCCTGAAGGGAGAAGCCATTTGCAAGCACTCTGTCCCATTAGCTTTTAAGATGACTGAGAAGATTTAACTTATGCTGAATACAGCAAGTAGTTCCCACAGGGGAGCTAGCATCAAACAGCAAGCGGTTCACTGGAGCATTGCAGCATGTGTTTTACAACATCTTTGCCACAAAAATCCCCAGTTGGCCGTTTAGGATTCTTTTAAACATTATGAAAGCTGAGGACCCTGCCTTTCTTTGTTATGTTTGCAAACAGACAAGATTTTTTTTTCCTCATTTGTTTAAAGTGGTCCTTTCCCTTAAGCTGTAGCTTTTGGAACTCCCAGATGAAGAGAGAATCTTGGCTGGCATTTTAAAAAATACCTACTTTTCATGATTGCTAGAAAAGACTCAATGTGTTTTCCTTTAAGGGTAAGAAACAAGGAAATGTCATTTTCTTTAAAATTTCAGTTATAAAATACTGATCTTGTGATTTTTTGAGGATATGACAGAGGTTAATCTTTAATGTGTTACACTGCAAGCAAGGCAAAGCAAAATCAGAACAGCAAAGTTATCTTTGACATTGTTCCTCAAAAAAACATTTCCAGTTCATCACTTTTTGATCACGATTTACAAAATCACTTTTCAGGTGAATACCTGAAAGTTTTATGAAGTAAAAAAAAAAACAACTTGGAAACAACAACAAACTCAAAAGGGTTTTAGGGTTTGGAGGGGGAACAACTATTAAAGCAACTTTTTCTGGTGTGCGGTGTTTGTTCTTAGCTTTTGATAACAAACAGACTTTCTACGTGTCTGTTTTTCTTTGAAATACTTTGATTGAAAAATGTGCTGTAGTTAAATGATTTATTTTCCTTAAAAAATGAGATGTTAGATGTTCTTTTTTGTCACAAACACTCTAGTTCCTTTACACTGAGCCTGTGCTGCAATACATACAGGCCAGGTAATAGCTGTATCTGCATATTACTCCCACACGCATGAAATTTATTAGTATTGCATCAAAGGATCACATTCTCAGTCTGAAATTCTGGTTCTTTTGGTTCTTCTTTTTGATGCTTTTTAGGAAGTTCCAAAAATGACAGAGTTGCAGTACACCTGCTCAGTGGTATGGCAGTGAACACACGTGTACTCTGTTGTAACTTTGTGTGAAATACTGGGTCATGCACTTCAAGATAATGATTGTGGCCTGAGCCCAAAAACTACCTCATACTCTTGAAAACAAAATGTAGTCAATAAAAGCAAAGCCTAGGATGTGAGAGACAGCTTTGGGAGAAACACTTTATGTCTAATAACATTTCAATCCAAGGTTTCACTCCTAGGTTTTCTTCATCTTTTGATACATGTGTAGGAGTATTCCTGTTAAAAATTCCCACCAAGACAAAATGCTATTCTTCATATATTTCTCCTTTGAGAGCAAGAATGGGAGAACAAATTGTCTATGTTCGTTATTAATCATGTAGATGAATGTGATTCTGGATTAGTACAACTTTCGGTTCAGTGTAAGACTATACTCAGTTCTGCATAGGTTAGATTTAAGCAGAAAGCACACAAGTTCTCTGTACCACTAGGAAGGGAGCCTGGTGTGGGTTAAAAGACAAAGATTGCTAGTGTGTCTCCGTGTTTCTGTGGTTTTCATTCTGACCAGCAGGCTGGCCGTTGTCTTTGCATGACTTACTGAGATCACCATTTTGCTCCTGAGAATTAAACTTTCTTGCCAGACAGGAGAGGACCAACATCACAGAGCAATTCTTCGGCTCTTGGATCCCAGATAGGTTCCAGCCCCAACATAGACTGAGAAGGTAGAAAGGATGCTTTTGGCTTTACTCTGAATATTTTGACTCTTGTAAACAATTTGAGTTTTTAGTATGATGCATTATTTATAGCAAAGGAATATTCAGCTGTTTTAGTTCACCAAATTATGTTATTTTGCCTACCTAATCTTAATCAGAAGATAGATTATCCATTTATGTGATACCATATACTTATATAATTCTGTAAACAAATATCTGCCATATGAAAATGAATTAAAATTTTTCTTTTAAGACCTAGATGTCGCTTTGGGGCAATCAACAATATAACATGAGTGACACCAGGCACCAGTCTCTGTTCTTTGTCAGTCTGCCCGAGCTACAAAAGCTCTGTGCCACTACAGTAACACTGAGTTCTCAGATACCGGAAAGTGAGACAAGGACTACACAGATAAAGATTTGTAGGTAAAGCATTTTGAGGGTTATTATTTTCAGAAGCTGTTGGTGGTCGTTATTCAAGGATTGTATTAGCAGTACTAGAATTAACTGTAATAAAATCAGCAAAATTCTTATCAGCAGCAAGCAGTACAAAATTATTCAAAATAGATTTTTAATTTTTTTTTTTGTTGGGGACTTTCTGGCTATTGGGGAAAAAAACACATTTCTACTATGTTTTAAATGTCATCAGGTAAAATTAACAAGGCCACCTACTTCGAATTACTAAATAGTTAATCTATCTTCACATGCAAAGTTGGAATGCTTTAGGTACATCTTTTGAGCTGTTGTATTGTTTTATGTAGGTTGAGACTGAGTGAAAAGAATACTCAAAAGCATATGTATACTTCTTCGTATTCACCAAGCATTATCTCAGTCCCTTTGATAGGAAAGGGAAGAAATGAGAAATTCTGCCCAAAGGGACACTTTTGAACAGTTGTGTTCCTGTGCCAAAGGCTCGTAGTCTGTCTTGGACTGCTGTGGGTGGGTTAAGAGCAAGTAACTTGGACTAGTCCAATATACTATACTGAACCACTTGAAGACAATTAAAAATGGAATGTATTATGTTTTCAGAAGGCAAGGAAAATAAATTTAAGCTGAGAAAATCAAGTATAGAAAATTATTTTTGAATTTTTTTCTAACTTTTTTTTTTATAGACAATTATTATTCCTTCATCATGATGTCCTTTCTGCACCTGTTATTGGAACATTAAATCAAATTGCAGTTGTAATGGCGGTCAGTATCACTGTGTAAATAACTATATATACTTATATACTGTTGTGGATGAGAGGAAAGCACCTCACTCAAAAAACAGAAGGAGCCATATATTTTGTTGAGGTAAAATAATAATTTGACAGAGTTCAAGAAGTGTGATGGCAAGGTTCATCTTATTAATTGTTGCATAGAAGAAACACACAAAGGAAAATTGAGTTAGAATGTTTCATACAGAGACCAGAGGTGCAAAGAGTAAAGAGGACCCTCCCATTGAATCACAAGGTTCAGAGAGGATGCCCTTGCTTTCTAAGCTCCTTTTTGGAGCCTGGGTCCAATCTTAGTCTCAGACTTGGTCAATGGTTCATGTCTAATGGAATTATCCCTACCATGTTTATTATATCTGGGTGACTACATAGATTAGTAATGCTTCATAGTAGTATTTCAGCATGCTATCAGTCATTTACTGAGGATCTGTCATGGGTAAGGGATCTTTCTGCCTTGCATAAAGAAGGATCTCTTAGTCTCAGGTAAGGAATCTTTAACCTTGAGAGGCGTCCCTGCTCAAGGGGAGAGTCACCTGGCGTGCAGGCCTGCTGCCATTCAGGGAGAGCTCAAAATATGCCCATCCCAGTTTTAATGTTTGTAGGGTGAAGTAGTTGTCTGCTAGTCAATAGACAGATGTTTTCAGTTTAGCTGTGATATCTTGTTCTGTACTTTGGTTGTCTTGTACTTTCAAAATATTTTTCAAGACACCTTCACTGCCTTGTACATGAGCCAGAGGCTTTTGAGCTCACAAGTTCACCCCAAGGGTGTAAGGCCTGTTGCTCCTTGGTCAGCCTGAACCAAAGTATGGCTAGGAGTCAACATATATGCACATTTCTCTAAGAAGTGTTTTGTTTGACAATCAAGGATAAGTAAAATTATGCCTTTTAAAGCAAACTTCTATTATTTATTTTATACGCATTAGTAGTGTAGATGACAGCGTATGTCTTCTACTCTCTTGATGAAATGGCCTTTTCAGTTGGTGAACCTTTTGTTGAACAGAATGTACTCAATTGGTAAGATGCCACCGCATTCACAATGAGAGCAGCAGAGGCAGAGTTCTGTGCTCTTATTTTGGGCAGTCTTTTGCTTGCTTATTAATGTATCTTTAGCTGGAAATGAGATTACACTATGACAAGTGCCTGAACTAATTTTAGTTATCATTCTCCTTTAAAATACAGTATATAGTGTTTGCTTTAACTATTACTTATCATGTTTTTCTTAGGCAAAGTCACTGAAGGACCAGAATTTATTTTATGATTTGCTGAAGCACCCCTTAATTTTTATTTTTATTTTTTAGATACCATTTTACAAATCAGGAATATGTCAAGCCTACGTAGAGAGACAAGGTGCTACTGTAAGTCCTGAAAGATGTTACAGTTCTTAAGATTTACACTTTGCAATTGCTGTTGCCAGAGATGAGTGTTTTTCATAGGGCATGCAATTTGCAGTACAGAAACCAAGTTTCAGGGTAAAAAAGCCTGTCCCATAGACAAAATGTCTCTTATGAATCTGTGTATAGTAAATGTACTTTGTCAGATTCCAAAGTTTTAAGAAGTTTCTGAACAATTTCACTAGATTTGTCTGCTGCAGAGGTATCCTGATCTTGCTCAGGGTTGTTGGGGTTTGACTTTCAGGCATCAACAGACCTGCCCTTCTGCCCAAAGACCTGCAGCTCCTCTGCTGGTGTCATCCCCTCAGTATGCACCCTGTAGGTTCCACAGGTGGGGGTGTTCAGACAGCTGAACTGTCTTCCCATTCACATTTTGGGTTTATCCAGCCTGTACAGGACAGTCTCAGGGAAACATAAAAAAACATAGAGAAGGAATGGAATCCACAAGCTTAACAGCTGATATATTTTTAGACCATTATGCATATGCTTTACTATCCTCTAGTATGCACTATTTGTGGTTTTTATGAACGTATGTGTAGGCACACTAAAATTGCTGAGTCAAAAAACTGTTTGCAATCAAAGCCAGTAGTTCTCATGATTCATTTGCACAGCCGGGTAGGTGTATTTTTCTTTGTTCCAAGAAGTGTAAATACATATCCTGTTCAAATGTGCTTACCTTATAAAACTGATTTTATGTTGATATGTGTGACTTGTTATCATTAGATTTTCCAACACCAGCAGATTAGTAGTGCGAAGTGTATTTAATAACCATGAGCTGCAAGCAGATTCTTGCAGGATCTCACTAGAAGTATCCTCCTGCAGGTGTATTAGTTAACTTTTTAACCCATTGTAAATAGTTTCTTTTTCTTGACTAATGCTAACTGTCAACAGAAAGCTATGTAGAACAGGCAGGAAGCAAGTAGCACTGCTGTGTGAGCACAGCTATATTATCCATTCTTGTCATTGCAAGAAAATGTCTCCAGTCTTTAGTTTGACAGCAGAGTTAATATATGTAAATTTTGGATGTTGTGCCTATTGTCTGGAAAGAGATGCATATCTAGTAACATACTCCATATAGTTCAATTCATCTTTTCCCCAAGTCTATTATGAGTCCTGTGAAAACATTAAATGAGTTGTAGTGCACCTTACTTTGATGACGCATGAAATCTAAATGCCTATATCAAACATTGTGCCAACTTCCTCTTGTAGCTAAGTAGATGAAAAGTAAAGATGTGTAACATATGCTAGGATTTGGGTCCAAGATGCAATAGCAGTGTCTTTGATTGAATTTTGACTGAAGCCTTTAAAAAAATCTGTTAAATTATTAATAATGTATTTTTCTTTTCTCACCGATGTTGGTAGCTGGAAGCACCACAAGCACTCAGTCCAGCCATTCTCCAGACCTGTCTCTCCTACACACTCACAGCCAGACTTGCACCCAGGTGGAACAAGGCTGGTCATCTCTTGGTGCAAGGTCAGGGAGCAAGCATTTACTTGTCAATGCTGTATTGTTGCATTTATTTTTCATAATAATTTAATTTCCATCATCATTTTGTTTCAATTATTATTTCATTCATTGTATTATTTCATACATTTATCCTATGATTTTTTTTCTTTAATTGCACTTTTCACGGAATCACAGAATATTCAGAGTTGGAAGAGACCTCCAGAGATCATCTAGTCCAACTCCCCTGCTGAAAAGCAGGATCCCCTAGAGCACATCACTCAGGACTGCATCCAGGCGAGTTTTGAAAATCTCCAGAGAAGGAGACTCCACAACCTCTCTGGGCAGCCTGTGCCAGTGCTCTGGCACCCTCACTGAAAAAAAGTTCTTCCTCTTATTTAAATGGAACCTCCTATGTTCCAGCCTGTGTCTGTTACCCCTAGTCCTGTCACCAGGAACCACTGAAAAGAGTCTGGTTCCATCCTCCCTCAACCCACCCTCTAGGTATTTATAAACATTAATTAAATCACCCCTCAGCCTTCTCTTCTCCAGGCTGAAGAGTCCCAGCTCTCTCAGCCTTTCCTCACAGGGGAGATGATCCAATCCCTCAATCACCCTCGTTGCCCTCCGCTGGACTCTCTCCAGTAGGTCCCTGTCTCTCTTCAACTGAGGAGCCCAGAACTGTATTCCAGTTATTATATTTTCCTTTATCCAAGTTCAATGATTCAAGTTAAAAATCTGAATGAATTTATCATTCACTTTTTCATCTTCATCTTTGTAATAGATCAAATAATTATTTCAACTGAATGCAACATACCAGATGAATAATTTCCAAACCAAATACTGTTGGACACTGAATGTCTTCTAAAAACTGGGCCTGCTTTTCAGAGTCTTGCTTTCATCAGTGGCATTTCTGCATGTGGTTTGCATGCTTTTCTAATACAGAAGTGTTTTTCTGTCAGATGATCTTATTTCCAGCTACAATATTAACAGTATCTTGTTTTCAGTATCTTCAAAATATATAGCTTTCTCAATAAAATCAACTTGTTCAGGAAGAGGAGCTAGAAGTAGAGGGCTTGATGGTAGCTGCTGATACAAACCTGATCTCAACGAAAGACATTGACTAACAGCAATGTGACCCTGGTGCACGCAGCTTGTATAATCATATATGTTGCTAAAGCTGGGAAAAACTGATGATATATGGTAAAATATGTAGTAACACTATACAGATTTTCTCCTGAACCTGAGCAATATATTAACTGTAAGACAATTAAAAGTAGTTCTACGTATACATTCCTTATTGGAAGGGAAAAATGATGCATAAATTACTGTCCACTAATAAACTTTCATACATATCTTTCTTTTTTATATAAGATGTTAATGAATCAGTGAAAAGTTAATTGAGAGACGGTTTTTCCTCTCCTTGAAAGCATTTTCTCTCCTTTCAGCATTCCTGACACACACAAATGAAACTGTGTGATTTCCTTTTTTTTTTTTTTGCATAAAGACATTAGGCATATGATTTAGAAAATAATATCTGTCTATTTTATTTATTAAGGAAAGGATTTTTTGTCTCATTCAGGAAGGCAAAATGCTGTTGGTAAGTACAATATTCTGTTAATGGTAAACTTGTGACAGCAAGGTATAGTTATGTGCTTCCACACTGCTGTGATCTCGGTATGACCAACACAATGTCTTTTCATTTTTCATTCTGAAATAACCTCTGTCAAAATACAATTGTTGGCAGATGATGCTTTGTATGTAATAGTTGTCCGCTCAACTGCATGTATACTGTTAATCTAGAGCCATAGATTGGAATTACCATATAAATTATGATTATTGCAATTAAATATACTTGTCTCAAATTATGAGTCTTGCAAGTGATGTGAAAGTTCCATAATAATAGACAGGAAAATGATCTAAAGTGACTGTCCTGTATCTACTGTTTGCTGTTCACAAAAGTTAAGTCACAAAGTATGCTGCTTAGCTATTGCAGGAATTACAAAGTAATGTTTTTATTCCGGTATAAAAGTTAAAGATTACTTTTGGGGATATTGGTGCCTAAATTTGCAACAGGGATGTATGTTGAGGAACGTAACACGTTCAGTCCCTGTGCTACAGCTTACTCAGAGCTGGG
Source organism: Podargus strigoides (assembly GCA_028020825.1). Taxonomy (NCBI): domain Eukaryota; kingdom Metazoa; phylum Chordata; class Aves; order Caprimulgiformes; family Podargidae; genus Podargus; species Podargus strigoides. The sequence continues at coordinate 60,289,276 of CM051620.1, forward strand.
TGAATGTTCTGGAGATATGTCAGTAAGTGCTTGCCTTGCTCATACTGTCTTTCCTATTGACCACTTCTGCACGCGTAATACTGGCTAGATGACTCAGTATAGCCAACGGTTATAACATACATTTGCTTTGAAAATGGGTGTTTGTGTATCAAGGATATGAGTATCAAGCATCCAGTTTTATGGACAGTCATGAGTTCCTAGGGAGGTGTACTGTATGGATGGTAATTTATTATTATTTTAGTTTTTCACAGTTAAAATGCAATTAATATTCATTTCCCTGCTGAGGTCTAGCCTTTTGATTTTCAAACACAGCATTTTGACTAGCAGTTACTTTAACTAAACATTTGGTTTAGCTTTCTGTCTAACAGATGAACTGTAGTTCAAAACAGGAGTTTGTGCTTTGTTTTTATTTTAGTTATGGACCTCAGTGTATCAGAGAGGCAGCTTTGCATCAGTGTGAAGGCTTGCTCAATTCGGTTACCACCCCCTGAGGTATAAAACAGTTATGTTTTCTATGACTATATTTGTCTTTGTAATCTTTATCTTCTTTTCTGTTAGGTGATTTGCAATTAGCATGATGGAGATAGATAGAAGTGCTTATTTCCGATTATATTAAGACAGTAATCATATTCATTGACTATCTGCATCTGTTCTAGGTGCATAACATACATATTACATCAATATTGATGCATTCTAGCAAGTGTTGTAAAGTTGAGATTCCAGACTAATTAAGAGACCTTTCAAAAATATTAGCAGAATATAGTAGTAACATGTCTAGCAGTGTTTTCTAGAAGGCATTCACTGTAATACATAGGCAGTTTTGAGTAACATCTTGAAAGTGAAGCTATAGGTAAATTGTCAGCACTACGTTTGAAGTCCATGTATGTGATTATTCTGGAATCTGATTCATTTTCTATGCGGCTTCCAAAATACTGGAGCACCCTAGACTATGCTGCTTGTAAGCATAATTAATAAATGGTCTAAGAAATCATGGCCGAGGTTAAAAAATTACCATACTATCTGGCAGCCACGTCACCTGTGTTAAATATATTCATACAAACAGGGACATATTTGTCAAGCTTGCTGGATTCTTCCAAAATAAGTATTTCTGATCCAAAAGCTTCTGTCTTACTATAAAAGAATAGGATTCTATCTGCGACCTAGCTGGACAGCAAGAACATTGAAACTATCTTTAGGAATCCAATTCCAAAATGACACATAGCAACAATGGAAGCAATCATGATGTGGCTTCATTATCAGCTGGATCGTTTGAATACATTTCTAAAATAGAAATGATCAGATTTTTTTGTCAGTGAATAAACGCAAACCCTGGTAGACCATAGAGAGAGAAAATGTGTCTCAAATCTCAGTGGCTGATTATCCCCTACAGTCAAATATTTTCACACTGGTGTTTTTTGACTTCTCACAGAGTGAAACTGTATGTCCCATTAATTCTGTTCCTGCCATCTTTGCACTTGATTAGGCAAGGTGACATATGCAGTTACTAGACTGTCAAACATGGGTTTCTGATTTGATTTTTAAAAATGTGCATGGATGCGAGACAGTTCTTAGTTTGAGAAATTCCTTCTGTACTCTTACTTATAAAACACTTCAAATAAAGTTTAAATCTCACCTTTAAACCTTGTACTCACATAACTTTTGGAAGTGTAGGCTCTAACATAAGAGAGTGTGCAATTTGATAATGGGAATATTTTCTGAAATAACCAGTTTGTGAGAGCTGATAAAAGAATAATAATGTATAAGCTTCAGTGTATTGTTATACACAATTGGTTTTGAAAATTTTAGTTTTGTACTGCTGTTGAAATATTTGCAAATAACTTTTTTTTTTTCTTTTCTGTTTTAAGATGGGAGATTTTGATATTTCAGCAAACACCTTAAAGTTGTTTGACAGCAATGAAAATACAGTTATTCACCAACATTCCGTATTAAATAACTGGTGCTATGTTTTGCCAAGGTAGGAGTCTGTTCACATTTCAGCAGAAACAAACTTTTCCTGGAATGTTTGCCATACAAATTGTGAATTTGTTACCAGTGGTAGAGCACTTATGTTTTACACTCAGGAATCTTTCTTATTTACTTTTATGGTCTCCATGTTATGGAAAATTTGAAAGAAAAATTATTCAGTGAATCATAAATTACACATTTAAGTATGATTTCAATTTTAGTAATCTCTCTGCTACTTTTGTGATATGCAAAAGCATTAATTTTTCTCATATAATTTTGGCATAAAATGTCAATTTAAAGGAAAAAACATCTTTGCCACAAACTGTCTCTATTTTCACCTATGATTTTCATCATAAAAATATGAGAAGTAATGATGTATTTTCTTTTATTCTACATTCACTGGTAGTGAGTATTCCACACAAGACAAATTAGACTTGTAGGTGCCAAGATCTTTTCCATATTGCTATTGTTCTTTCATGAACTTTGAGCTAAAGGTATTAGTCCTCAAGACATAAGAATAGTCCATCCATGCTTTCAATGCCAGACATAAGATTAACTTATTTTTTCCCCCCATAAGTTCAGTATATTTTCAGCTGAGTTTTATGAAGTCCTTTCTAAGCATTCCTTCTTTACCTATGCACAGCATGAAAATGGGTCAAATCATAAACATCAGTCACATACCTCCTCAAGAATCTCCTTTCCATTCGTATGAAGAATTTCAGATGCACTGGAAGAGTCTGGTAAGAAACAATATACACTGCTTTCATTTTTCCCTTCCTTTGTTTGTACCTATTGAATTTTTATTTATAATACATTTTTATGTTTTTTTTTTAAAGTATGGATATATTCTTCCAGAGGATCTTGAAGAGACAAAAATATATGTCAGTGTTTACTTCAAGCCAATAGGGGAAAGGTTCTTTACATATCCTTTCAGAATATTTTTGTTACATTTCCTCTACTACACTTTTAAGCAAAGATCTAAATTTTCATTTTTGATTGTGCCACATTCTCTTTTTCCATAATTTCATAGTCAGTGGAGAATTGTTTCACTAGACAAATTGGAATAAAATGTGGTTTTGTCCTTGTATTGAGTAATAGTAAGTCAAATAGATCAGTTTGCTTCACAGCTTCTGTAAACATGATAATGTTTAAATCACTTTAAATGGTGATGTAAAAAGAAGAGTTAATTCCTGTAAAAATATGTCTAACGGAGATTTGTTTTAATCAGAATTTCTCTGCTAGGAAAGACTAGACTAAGGATTTATATTGAATAATCTTTACTATAATAGATGAGTATGTTATAGTAATGTTGAAGTCCTGCAACTTTATAGGCTTCAGTCCTTTAAGAAAGTAAGTGCTTTTGTTCACCCCTTTTTCAGAAGCTTTAGACATGTTCGTGCTTTCTTCTCAACAAAGATGATTCATAATTATAGAAATTTAAAGAAACTTGTTATGTATCCCTGAACACTTCTTTAGGTACCCTTTAAGTTGCATTCGAAGTCAGCCAGTGCAGTATTTTCCTAGAACAGATTCAGAAAGTGTGTTGAACTCTTTTCTTTCTGACATGAAGTGTAATCTTTCACATCTATGTGGAATTCCAGTAAAGATGACAAGTAAACCACCTTATCCTGCATGGGAACTCTCCAGGGCTCTGGTGCGTGTAAGATTTTTTTAATAAACATATTAACAGCATGTACTTTGTTTATGGTATCAAGTGGTCTTTGTCATGTTCAAAACACAGTAAAAGCCTAAAACTATGCTTTTCACAAAAAATAACTATCAATTGTTTAACTTTTAATTAAGTGTGTAATTAAATATTATATTGCTTTTTGCCATTGTTATGTTGTTGTTCACATCACAAATAAATTTAAAAACTGGACTTAGTGTTAATTAGTTGCTATCAATATTTGCAGTTCTATAGACTTTATTTTACAATTGGATATCGAGAACTTTCTCACACCTCTTCAATGATGACAACAACAAGAACAATAATAATAATAATAAACAAATACTATTAAATTTTGATTTTTAAAAACATACTAAGGAAAATATAAAGTTCTGTGGACTTATGCATTTAGAAGTGCTCAAGCTGTAAGATTTAATCCATGGCTGGTGATGGAAAGGAGATAAGCAATCAAAACTCCTTTAATTTGAGGTTGTGACAAAGGCTGAGACTCAAATTTCTTTGGTAGTAGTGTGTGAAAGAAGAAATGAAGTAATTAATTCTGAACAAAGAGTAGTGACAGAAATTGCAGAGATTCTAAAATACTATAATCCTCTTTCAGAAGGCAGTTCCTGTTTATGTCTCTTCAGTGATCAAAGCTAGAATGGCTCTTCTTTGTCATCTGCAGTTTTTATAGACATTCATGTCTTTTGCTCAGAATACAGATGCCCTTAGAAGTCTAAAGACATGAGGATCCCTGTCAGTCAGACTCTGCAGACACCTTCAAGGGGGCTAGGCATTATCCAATTGGAAAGCACTAAACCTAAATAATGACTGTAATTTAAGTCTTTTCCTTCTGAGAAGTACGATATTCCAGCATAGTTTATAAACAAAGAACTGGGAGGAAAAGAAAACAAATCTTCATTTATAGTGACATCAAAATATTGTTTAAAAATATAGTTCATTCTAATTCAAAACAAGAAATGGATGGTTATAGATTATGATGCATATTAGGTAGATGTCATATAGTGATGCATTAGATGGCAGTATCAGATTTTTAAATCCAGATCGTTCAATTTAGCGACTCTTGTTGTATTGCAGGACATAAAAACTAAGCACAGTAAATTGGCTGATGAGATGGTTTGTGTAGTATCTCTAACGCAGGCTCCTCCAAGGAAACAGACTTTGCCTAGAATTCCTTCACCGTGCAGTATGGAAAACAGCCACTGGATGGAGCGTTTGATCAAAGAGCCGGAAACACAGACTTTTTCGTGTCGCAGTAAGGGTACAGAAAAGGTTAGCGTTGAGGCAACAGAGAAACCAATGAACAATAGGCAGACACCGGGAGCACCAGAGTTACCAGTTGTGAAATCTTTAGGAATGCCTGTAAAGTCAGCCTTCGAACTCCCCCCCAAAAAAGTCAGCAAAATTATACCAATTTTCAAAGGAAACTTGATGCAAACAAATGTAAAGACTACAACTCAAATGGGTGGGAAGAAAAGAGAAAATGCTGAGAGGCATTCACCAATACAAATTATGGGTGTTTCATCTTCTGTGCTGACTGTGTGCAAATCCAGCATAACTCAGGTTTATGAACCCATTCAAAACATGGCAGTTAGAAGTCCTACTCATAGCAGCGTACTTCAGGTAATGAATGCAAAAACATCCACAAAACATGGTATACCTGTATTTCGATGGAAAAGAGAGTCTAGTGGACAAAGGACTAATTCTGATTTTTCTGATAATTCAGCTTCAGGTGGGAATTCAAGTGAGGCCAATCACAACAAGGCAAATTCTCCTTCCTTTCTAAAGAACATTGGGTCAGTGCTTCAGAAATCAAACATCAGTCTGGGTCTGAATACATATGCATCTTCTACTTCCAATGCAAGAAGGGGAAAAAAGTTTGCAAGTCAAAATACCATGCAAGTTCTTGAGAAAAAACACCAGTCAACGCAAGTACCTTTGCAGATTTGTAAATTAGACAATGAAATGACAAATTTTGGTTTATCACAGCAACAAAGAAAGAGATCAAATGAAGGAGCAGGGTTAAATATTCATGAATCTGCCTTAAATGATACAATGCGCATCGCCAAAAATGAAGAAAATAAAGCAACCTGCCATTCGAAGGACTGTATTGCTAAGACAACCAGTCGTCATTCCAAATCTAACTTTGAACAGGTACGGTAAACAGCAGGGCTCGTTCTCAGTGGTTCTCACCAATTCGGTATGTTCTAAAACAACGCTGAGCAATAAAGAGCATGACTTTCATCATGTTTTACCATCATTCTCAGTATAGTTTTCTAAAATTTCTACTATGTAAGTTAATCTTCTCAGCCACTGCTGTTTTTTTTCTGAAAGGGAAGATGATCTACTGTTGTCTGAGAGACACACTTTTTTATTGGGGACTTCTAAGGTACGATAATTAGTTTTTCTTTCTTTAAGATGGTTTATCAATTTATCAAGATTTGTGTGAGATTAACATGGTGAGATTTTCGGTGTTCAGTTTATATTCATATGAAACTGTGTTAATGAACAACTCCTGGAAGGAATCTCAAACCTCATCAGTTGTGTAGAGCTGACTGCAGCGCATGTAGAGGGCATTGTGCTGCTAGATAGACATGGAAGTTTTGCAAGTACAAGTTTAATTACAATTTCACTGAAAGCACAAGTTGCAACAGGATGAATTCCTACTGGGCATAAGGAAAAAATATATTCAGAGTGGTTAAGTACTGGAACAAGTTGCACAGAGGTTGTAGAGTTGCTATCCTTTCAGATTCTCAAAACTCGACTGGATGGCACCCAGAGAAATGTGATCTAACTTTGAAGTTATCTCTGTTTTCAGAAAAAGTTATGATGACTACTAGAGGTACTTTGCAACCTAAATTTTCTGTTACTTTGTCTACATTTCAATAAAATAAATAGCTGAGATTACTTCAGTGCAATTTTTGTGAGGATGATATCCCACAGATTGGGTACATGGATGAAATGTGTTGTGCTTATCACTTTGTCCCACCTATAAAATGTAATTTGGTAGGTTATTTCAACTTTGTGTTATGAGGGCACCTTTTGGAAAAGTAGGTGATTTTAACAAGTGGAAAAAATACTTTGGGTTTTTGCTAATGAAGGTATAAACTTCTGTACTTTAAGATGATTACAGGGAATGAGCATCTGACATGTGAAACACTGACCTCAAAACCAACTTCCTCAGTCAAGGAGAGCAACTTGGAAGCACCTGTAAAGAAAGGTAGTGCCAGAAGAAGACAGGTAAAAAACCCACACACATACATCCCTTAATCCAGTCTACAAGGATCTGAATTGAGAGACAAAAGGCAAATTTTACATTTTTTTTTATTTTAGCATGTTCCAGTTAAAATGGGGAAACCAATAAATCTTATTGAGCTTGCTCTGAATAAAATTAACCTTAACCACTGATTATGTTACTTAAAGCGTGCATTTAAAATGTTTGTCTCTTGCAAAAGATACTACTAAAATTAAAACATTTAATGATGTTACTTAATGTAAATATGTTTCTGAAGCAGAGTTTCTGATTCTACAGAAAACAGTTTTATCCTGCCTAATCTAACTATGGGCATTCTCTTTGGCTCTGTGTGTCTCATCAGCAACTTTCAGCAGAAATTTCAGTGAATTCAGCAACTTTCTGTAGAAATGAGTTCCAGAAGGCTATTTGTAATTCATTCTGGGTTTTTAAAAGTCATATTCTCTTAACAATTTCATATTTAAGCTTTTATTGTATTACTAGATGGGATCAGCAGCAGCAATTAGATAAGTTTGTAGTATGATTTTTTATATATATACTTTTTCCTCTGGCTGCTGCTCTAATGATAGTAGTGTGTACTTCTAAATTCCTCTTAAAAATATTTTCTCATGATTCTTAAATATTGCTTTGGGCTACAACTCTGTTTCTAAATGTCAGTTCTTTAAAACTCAGTTGTATCTTCTGTCTCCTTCTCCTTACAACCGCATTCTCTACGTTTTTACTACCTAGAAATTAGATGGATTAGAAGGAACACATCCCAAGTCTCCAATGCTCAGTACAATTATGGTTTCTTACATAGATATGTATGTATTATTTCTGCTAACAGCCAACTGAAAATACTGTGCAATAACTCTACAGAATAAGCCAGGAAGAAAAGTTGCACACACTTAACTCCCTCTTCACCCAAGTTCCCTTTTGTATTTGATTTCAAGTATGGCCATTTGAGGTCTCTTTACCTCTTTACTTAGTCACATGTTGCAATATATAAACCTGTCTTTTCAACATGCTCATTAACTGTTGATTAGGAGCTTAAAAGTGTATCCATAACTCAGATTCTTTCACTTAATTTGCATTTGTTAACATTAAATTTTATCTTTTTGAGGGTTTATGCTTTTAAAGCCAAATACAAGATGATTCTGTAACTTTTGATGCTAATTAAAAAAAGCACAGTCAGTGCTATCCGTGCAGTTCAGAAAGGGCCAGTAGAACAGCCTCAGGGGCCTGCTGCAGGAGCACACTCATACCCTAGAGCTCAGGCTGGAGCAGGGAAGAGAGGAGTTGGTGTGGGAAACACCAGCCCAGCTGCTCTGAGCTGGCCCCATCCAACTGCAGCTGGGAAAGGCCCTTCCACAGGGCCAGAACTGAGTCACTAGTTAGAGGCCCAGCACTGCGATGCTACAGCAGTAGAGTCGGGAGTCAGGCTCACAAACAAAACTAATACAGCAACTAAAAATAACTGTGGTTATAAGAATAACAACCCCAGGGATCTGAGTACTGAAGGGAGACTTCCACCGTAATAAGAATTAAGTGCTGAAGTCCTTTGCCTGCCACTGGGAATGACTCAGCCCCACTATGGCTTGTGAGCATGGAGCTAGCTCTACAGCTTGGGCAGAGAGCGGAGAGCTTGTAGCTGGTCTGGCAGCACTGCTGGTGGGGGGGGGAGAAGCACTGTCCTGTCCTAGTCATGAGTCACGAGTGCCCCATGCCATTCCTCTCTCTCCAGGAAGGCTGTGTGTAGCACAGCTACCAAGCTGAGCAAGCTGCTTTGGGGAAGCAGCAGGAGACGGCAAGTTCTCACTCCCTGCCACACTGCCAGTGCAGCATTGCCACTGCTGGAGCCAAGTGAGCTGGATGCACAGCTCTAGGGAAGCCTCAGCTGGAGTCTCAGGAATAGGAGAGGGACTTGTCTAGGGGTAGGGATGGACTCTCCAGTGCTCATTAGTCCAATTCTTCCTCTCACTAGATTAAAATACAGTGGTACTGACTGGGGACACTGCTAAATACTTCTCTGAAGAGAAGTCATATCTCAAGTTTGGATGCCAAAAATGTTCAGTTGATTTTGAAAGTTTTGGTTGCCAGAATGTAAAAGGGTATTTTCAAAATAGCTCTGATTTTAATTATTTACCCACTGTACATATAAACATACTTTGAATTATATTTATGTTAGAAATAAAAACTTTCATTAATTACTTCTCATCATTAAACTAAGCATTTCACTCAGAAACTTTTTATTCAAGCAGTTAGCTTAGAATTACTGCTTTGTTTGCTTTACACTTTTTGCGTTTTGTTTGTTTACTTGGGTTTTGTTAACAGAAAGAAGAAGGTTATTCAGAGTTAAAGGGAGTCAAAAGAAGTAAGCCTTCCATTTAGGATGTTCTAGAGTACTGAAGAAAAACTATAGGTATGTGTACTCATTACAAATTTTAAATATTTTTCTTTATTAAAATAATATTGCATGTCTATAATAGTTCCTGTTCTTTTGGCTCATGATGATGATATCAGCAGGTGACATCAGTGAGTGTGTATATCAGTTGCCTGCTTTCCCTAAATTCCATTGTATGGATGGAAGCTTTACGTATAGGGCCTTCATAGTTCAATATTCAACATATCTTGTTCCTGGGTCTAGCATTTCATCTCTCCTGCTTCAAGCCAGGTAGTTCAGGCATGGTCCTTCAGAAGTCATCTGTTCTAGTGATTCAGCATAGATAATTGTAGGTCCAAAGTCCATGACTTTCACTGAGGACTGGTGAACATGGTGAACAGAAATGGTGTCTCTGAGACCAGTCAGAACCTTTTTACTTAAATAAAAACAAATCTGATTGTTTTCTTATTTATGAGTTAAATGCCACAGGAGCAAGTTGATCATGGTAGGTGAAGCTCAAACCCTGGAGAGGAAACAGTGTCTTCCATTAAGGGTTTAAAACATGATTTCTAAGAATCCCATTGGTATGAATTCTTCATTAGTGTTGATGATTAAAAAAGAAAACTATGGCTAAAATAAATTCTGCTGTTGGATCAGTGCCTACAATTTTGATTCTGAAAAGCTTTGCTCTGAATTTATTATGTATTACTACACATGCATTCAGAGTGCATGTTTTCATTTGAACACTTGAGAATTACTAGTAAGTTTTCAAATTTACTGTGTAGTAAGATTTATGGGTGAGAAGGTCTTACAATGGAATTCAGTGATGTAGTCAACAGGAAGGTCTTGGATCTATAATTCATGGCAATAAAAACATTTTTTTTTACAATTATCTTGCAAAAAGAGACAGTTTTTATGACTATCTTGTGCCAAGTTGCACAGCCTCTTAACTTGTCCAGGAAATCACAGCATAATCCTAATTTTCTTTGTTTTGCTGGTGCAAATAGTGGGTATGTTAATAAACCAATGTGAGAAAAGTATTTAACATTTTAGCAAGTTGGACATTATATTCCAATACTAAATCATTCTCATTCATTCTGTTTTTACCCATATGTAGACAATCCTCCACTCTTCTGGGGAAGGACTCAGGCTTTTTTATGGCATCAAAGAGTAGTTACATATTAAGCACGGGTTTGAGATACCCCCCTCCCATCCCCGTATTTAAGGGTCTGGAGTATGCTGGGCACATTGTTCTTTATCAAGGCCATGCAGATTGGGCCAGTGTAACTTCCAAGGCTGCAGAGGTATGGGGGCAGGATATCTGCTGCTGAGTGAGCTCTGTAGAGTCTGTTGGGTGTGTCTACTAGATTTCCATTTAATTTAATAGGAGTTTTGACATCTAAAACATATGTAGACAGCTAAATGTAGGTGATCTAAATCTAAACTCAAAACCTTCCCAAGAATTAGGCTTGAATAGTTATTCAGTTTAAATAAAGGCTATTAAGCTATTTTATGTTTGTTGTCAAACTGGAAAAAAAAAAAAAAAAAGTCTCCATGCTTAGTCTTCTGTTAACGAAAGTCATCTTATCAGTTTTCAAGATCAAAAATTACTGTGAATGGGAATTTTGGCTTCTAAGAGCAATCAGAAGAGCAAAGTTTCCAAAGGAGAGTGTATACTAGTACAGAAAAAATGTTTAAAAGAAGGATTTGCATCATTACAAACATTGGTGCTTGAACAGCTAATTCAAACTAGCAGCAACGAAGTTCCCACGCTTTTTCCCGTTCCGCAAGGGAATTGCATTTAGCAAATGAGAAGCTACAAATTCATCACATGTAGTAATAACAGTATTATTTTACATGAAAATTTCTACCATTTTTGTAAGGTTATTGTATGAACACAAGTTGAAGGCAGAGAATCCACACAACTGGAATTATGTAAAAAATTCTCAGCAGTTTTGTATATAAGGGCTAGAGATCTGTTGGACTGTTTCTTCTATAAGGTGGATTGGCCTAAACCAACATTGAGGAATTTCTCTTCTAATTAGAAAGCTGTGGTACACAAGTTTTAACAAAGCCTGGTCTAGTGGGAGGTGTCCCTGCCCATGGCAGGGGGGTTGGAACTAGGTGACCTTCGAGGTCCGTTCCAAGCCAAACCATTCTGTGATTCTATGATTCTATGAAAGCCATCTTTCAAATGCTTTCTTGATATGAAATATTAGGTTAAAATAAGACCTTTTAAGATATCATGTAAATATAATAGCTTCAGCTGGTTTTATGAAGAAACAATTTTAACTTAAATTTGAAAATATTTTCATGGAAATTGTATGTGGTGAAATTGTATGGGCTTTCACTGAAAAAAGATTCTGAAAATGTTTAGTCTTTCAACAAAAAAGCAACTTTTATGATGGAGGAAAATTCATTTATTTATCAAGTCTAGTATTAGAAATAACCTTTGGACTGTGTTCATTAGTAGGTTCCTATTATTTAGGTACCTAAATACTTGAGATGTACTCCAAAAAATAGATGCTATCATATGCTATTATCTTGTCCATTTTGCATTGCTGCAGGATGGTTCCAGGTTAGAGTTTATCTAATTTACTGCATGGTTGACCATTCAAAAATACTGAAGAATAGTTTCTTAAGAGTCTGTTTCATGCTTTCTTGTAGAGCTCAGATTGTGGTTTGGCTCCCTGGTCTCACCTGGTTAAGAAGTTGTGAATACACTTCTGCAATCGAAGTTCCTTTCTCCAACACCACAACTGATTCTAATATTTTGAGGGCTTTAAATTTAAAAACCCAGACTTAAGAGGAAGGAGAATGTTGAGAATAGTACCATAGATTTATCAAAGAGAGAATTCTTTCTTTGAAAATGCAGACATTTAACTTGAATGCCCTCAATCCAAACTTTGTAAACAGAATGCAAATTCAAATGTGGAAATGCAGCAACTTTGTCTGCATATTAACCATACAGTTCTGAGTTGTCTTTCAGTTTCTATTGTGATCTAAACTTTTTCTCTGTTTTCCTCCATGCAGGTTCCCAGGAGGGCAGTAACGTGCTTGAGGAGCTCTGAGTGTTGTGAATTTTGCTCTGTTTATTTCACGTCATTGGTACCAGTTTCTGGATGAAAAACCGAGTCAAGTGAATCCATATATCAAGAACTTCTCCAGAGAGTTTAGGTTAATAAGCCTCTAATGAATTTGAAAATTTAGCTAATTGCTTATTTTTTGAGTCACATTATGTCTGTTCTAGTACATGCTTACACACTTAATTTAATCATTCTTCCAAGTTATTTTGAAGTTTCAAGTATGTCTTTTTATGATATAATTATATTTAATCCTTTGTCTGCACCTCTTTGTTTCATCAGTAAAACATTCCTAAACAACTTTTCCTTGTCAAGTCAAGTGATTAAAAAATAAACAGTACCATTTTTCTTAGGGGAATAATCTGAGGGCTGGATTTGATTTCAACTTCTTTAATTCTTGTTATATTTTTAAATGAATTTCCATTTTCAGAAATGAAACTGCTCTGTAAAAGATTTTAAGTCTAATTGATAATGCCGTTCTTGCAGTTCATGCAGAATGTGTATAGCTGCCCTTTGAGTCATTTTATCAGCAAAAACATGTCTTCAATGACCTACTTGAAGGTGTAGTTACAAATATATACAAATATATGATTGTTGCCCCATAATTGCTGTTTTTAAGTGAATATTATTGTGTTACCTGGATAAAAAGAATCAAGTCTCACAACACTAACTCCTAAACTGAGAGAGTATAGAACTGTAGTTTAACACTTGCTTTGGATATACATTTGCAAAACTTTTGTCCTAAAGGAATTGGTAGAATGGAACTTTATGCACTTTTTGAAAACCTTTTTAGGTTTATATTGCCATTGTTGCATTTTTATTTTTCTCATTCTTCAAAGCAGGATTTTGCCCTACTACAATGACAATGTCAACTTTTGTTCATGGTTATTTTTTTTTCTCAAATGATGACTGTTAACATAGCTCTAATGGTGCCAGTGTTTAAAAGGCAGTGGGCACTTCAACAACATGTCATTTTCTCATACATAATACAAAAAATACAAACCAATGCAAATATTACAAAAATTAGAGCAGTATGCTCAGCAAGAAATCAAATCACATTTACATTTTGTCTGGAAACTGGTATATAAAGCTACTTTTGAATTGCTGTGAATTAGTTATTCTTTCAGAGGTTTGACTATATGTAATTGATCTTTTTCTTGTCTTACAATATGAAAAAGCCTGCAGAGCGGTTGCACTTCTCCTGTGCTGTACGAATTACTGCTTCATCTCATCTGTTCCCTATTGTTGCTTTTTAAATGCTGCCGGTTGCCAACATTTTCCTTGTATTATAACAGAAGTCATTTTGCATTATTCCTGCATTTTAGAAAGTTTCCATCATTCTGTGTTATCCATTAGAGTACTCAAAATACAGAAAATGTAATTATTGCAGATGTAATTTCTTCCATTTAAAATAAACTATTGAATTATTAATTCATGCTAAATTGCCAAATACATCCTAGTCTATGCTGTAGGGGAGGACCTTGTTATTCTACCCCACCCACCCACTCCTTGTAAATGTATAGTAAGGTGTTGATAGGGCGTGGAAACACGCTGGGTGCAGGAGTGACGGGGGAAATACCACCCACGAGGTGGAAGGGTTAGTGCTGTGGCTGCTGGTGGAGGGTTTGGCCATGCTGAAGGGACATTTGCTGCTGCCTTACCCTTTGCTGTTTATATGGAGGGTTTGTAAGAGCCCATCTCAGTTCCTCCTTTTAATCAGTTTTTACTAACTGGGCAGAATACCCTTGCTTCTGGCAGGTACAAGAAGTGGTCAAAGCACAGGAGCTCTTGATGTCTAGGATCACCTGGAGCCTCCACACGTGATACCTGCAGGCTTGATTTCTCAAGATTAAAGGAGCAGACCCACCCACTTGCCTCAAAATATATAAATGTACATTGGGAACAAGTGGAAATGTAAAAGGTTAAAACAATCCCCAGGTGTGAGAAACTTGTGTCTGGTGAGAGGTCATTTGGCAGAAGATATCACCTGCCCTTTGACACCTGCTGGTTTTTATAGTGTTTTATAGCTTTTTCATCAGTTTTCAAATGATCTGATTCTATGTCTAAGTTGATTCAGATTTACATTTGTGAAAAGTTTCTTTGGCCACTGTATTAAGAGGACTCAGAAAGTTTCAGTTGAAGTATTTGTAAGGAATTTACATTATTTAGTAAATGTGCACTTCCAGAGTGCTCTTTTCTCAAATAGTTTCATAAACTGACAGTGTTGTTTTCCTCCCCAGTCATCACAGATGTAAGCCGAAGGGACTTCTTACATAGTCTTAAATTGGCATTTTCTCAAGCGCTCGGTCAAATCTGAGTTTAGAGGTTTAGAAATTATTTTATAGGTGCTTACAGCAGCAGAGAGGCTTCTTGTTTGGTTCTTGTGGTGCCAGTTTCATACCACTCTGTGGTTAATTGTTGCTTTAAAAAAAGTCAGATTAAGACCTCTGAAAGCACTATGTCACTATATCACAAAGTGATTTAGTGTGTACAGCAATGTAAGGACTTTGGGCTGCATGCTAGTTTGCATCACCATACTCGTCCTGTCTTCATGAGCCATGAATTGAAGAATTGTGGCATCTCTTGCACTAGTTCAGGAAAATGATTCATTGCAGCCCTGCAACAATACAGTGTTCTGTCTCTTCACAAAACTATGTAGTTCTGCTGACCCACAGGCAGCACAGAGCAGCGGCTCAACCTCTCACCTAAACATTTGCAGCCAGGATGAGTAAGGATTGTTTTCCCTGGGATCTCTGCAGAACTTGATGCAACCTCTGAACAGCTTAATCCCCCCAGGGTAGCATTAGTCTGGGACAAAGCAGTCTAACTTCGCTGGAAAATATGTGAAAATTGTTCCTGAAGAGCTTACAATTCCACCAGGAACACATTATAGCTTCTTGCAATGATTTTATTCTTCAAAACAGTGACAACGAATTTCTTATTAAACCCAGTACGTAAAAGGGATTTAACCTTGCTCCAGCGAGAGGCGTTCGAAAGTATTGGAAGCTGATACATGTGATCTTCTTGCAGGATATATCAACTACTATTTAAATAAATCAACAGTGAGCCAAGTGTGCTGAGAGTTGCAGCTTGCAGTGTGGCTGTGTGATGGAATCTTGGGTGATGCCAACTTAGTAGTGAAGGTAAAACTTTCACTCTTCTACATGTCAGGACCTGCCTGCTCAATACGTCAATCTGCACACTGCAGGCATGCCTGGGAGTCAAAGTGGTCACCTGGGTGGATGAGCCAAAGTTGAACCTTAACATAAATAAACATAAAGCACGCGATTATGTGCTTTTCAGCTTCCACAGTCCCATAAAATGCATTTCCCTTAATTATGCATGAGATCGCAGCACAGATTTTAGCAAGAATAAACATCCGTCTTACAAAGCAGCTGGCTGCCTGTCTCTGCTTACCCAGGGACAGTACCAGGGAAAGCTGCTGAGGCTGCTCAGTGCCGAAGTGCTTTCCGGAATAAAAATGAACAGAATCCTGTTCCACTGGGAGGTGCTAGCAAAAGATACCTATGCCAACATAGCCAAAATAGATGCACATTCCTATTTAACTTTATATGTTACATTTTTTATTATATCGTGCAGCAGGCATGTTTTTATTGCAACTGGAGCTGTGTGGCTTTGGGCTCTTTGAAAGCGGGTGAGGTAAATGAAACAAAAATCAGTCTCTGCCGAGAAGGGGAAAGTGGGGTGATAAGTCATAATTCAAAATCATGTGTAGTTTTAAGTCTTCAAAAGAAAAAAACAATCAGAAAATTAACTTGTTTTTTCTACCATTCGTATAGTGGAAAATAATATGGAAAAAAAAGAAAAACAGACCTCCTGTGAAGCAGATATCATCCTGCAGCTTGCCGTGCATCTTTTAACATATGTGACCAGCATCGTGAGGAGCTGAAATTTGTGTAAATTCAACCATTTGTTAACCAGGAAATTTCCGTAGTGCTCTTTCTCTTGAAAGAAAGACTTAAGTAAGCCTCTGTTCCGTAAGGTTTTATTCCTGGGAGAGCAGGCGCTTTGAAGGCTGACAAAAGGATTTAATTTCGTATCAAATCTCACAGCTCCTTCAGGAATGCCCTCACTAAAATGCCACCCAGCCAGAGTGAGCACTTTGTCCTAGTTGACCAAACCTGGGTTATTATTTTTCAGTCTTACAGTACTAATTGAATTTTCTGCCTGTGAAGGGTTTTTTTTAATTTAGAAAGAATAACCGAGTTCTGCACACTGGTGAGAGTAAATGCATTCCAGTAATGGAATCACTCCCAATACCTGGGCACCCAGCCAGCCCAGCTTGGTATTAAGCAAACATCTTCATTAATTCTTATTTAGAGATGAATCGATTGCTGTTAGCAGCCTAAGCTCAGGCAGTGTAAACCACCATTCAGATATAAAGGAGAAAACAACATCAGTTCTGGGATTTCGTCCGTACTGGGAATACTGGGTGTGCCTATATCCATCAGCTATTGGCATGCATGTGTCTCCTGAGCTCTGAGGCCCCAGCTGGGTGAGGGATGCTGACCTGTACTCCCTCACGTCCTGCACTCCCCCAGCACAGCCAAATCTGCCAGCCTTTGGGTCAGAATGCCGATTTTACCTACTTTCCCAGGCTTTTTCTGGGCTTGAGGGAGCCGACTGGGTGGGAGTGGGCAAGAAGTTGTGTTAAAACACAGGGACTGTCCTTTAGAAAGCTGGTTTGCATGTTTGACATATGACTACATAGATTAATCCATTTCAAATGAGCCCAAATTAAAAGGCTAAAAGCTACTTACTCTCTGTTAGTGATAATAGTCAACAGGAATTTAGTATAACAATTACACTGGGAGTTTCAATACTCTGAAAGCTGCCTACCTTTGCAGCTTTATAGACAAAAGTTGTCATCTGCTCAGATCTTTTCAAACATTACTGGAAAGTTTAAAAGGTGCTTTAGAAGAATTTTTTTTTTTCTGCTTCACAGCTTAAAATACTTGGGTTTTTTTCCAAAATTCAGACCAAAAAAATCCCTATTTTTATGCTATTGTATGGAATTTTTAACTGAAGTTGGAGATCTAAGGCAGTCTTACTGGCAACTGGAGAGGAGAACACAGAGTGGAAGGTCTCACAGTAAGTCTCTGTAGATTAAGTAGCAAAATAAAGATACACAGGAGGAAAGCTTTTTGGTGAACTGAGCCCATTCCTCTAAACACTGAGGGCGTACTCATCTAGCTGGAATCTCATCTGAGCAGACTGAGTTGTGCACCAGTAATGAGATAACATTGAAAGTATGCACCATTAATTTCTAAGACAGCTACTGTTGGGAGAAAACTATCAGACTTTGTGAAGAGTATAATAGACCTGTCAGGGCTACATTTTAACACCACAACATTTTTATTTTCACGTCTCCAAAGAGTCAGTACCTGTTTAACTTACAGCAACACTCATTTATTGTGCAGTTTCACACAGTACCCAGGGGAAATTTGATGCAAAGTTTAGCTCCTTCAAATCAACTGCACCTGCCTGTTGCTGCATAATCAGGGCAAGTATTTTCAGAATAATTCAGAATAATGACACAGCAGCACTTTAACACGCTCATTACAAAAAAAAAAAAAGTTTAGCAGAGAATGTACCAAGTGGTTTTTTTATATTTTTGTGAACATAGGATAAAATATTTATGCAGTAACTTACTATTTCAGTAGTATATAATGTGTTTTATTATCACTTTTAGATATAGCAGTCACATAAGCTCAGAAGGTCTGTAAAAATTTGAAAGTAGCATAGCATCACTGGATATGACGTTTGTTCTGAGGAGCTTATGCTTGAGCAGGCAGGAGAGACACATAGCTGGAGGCACAGGCTGCGGATGGGAACAGAGAGCTGGTAAATATCAAAATTTATAACTGATTATAGGTCACCTGATTCCCATCGAGTTCTATGTACATTTAATCGTGTTTCCCTTTATGATTATGCTGGTACTTCTATTAAAGCTAGTTAATTAGTCATCTTTAATTCTGTATTATTTTCATCACTCCCCTCTCCCACAAGCTTGTGCACGCTCAGTCCAAAGGAGCAGCTCTCTGCCTGCATCCAGAGAAGGGTCTTCTCACCTCTGCCTCATGAGCTACAATATGCTTAGGACTTCAGTGTGAATAATGCACTTTTGGCAGTGCTCTGTAGAAAGCAATTAATGGGGCTGGCTTTCATTCCTAGTGAGTCATGTTTGGGCCAGCAACAATTTTCATACAGTTTAGGTTGGTCACTCTGTTGCTTAATAGGACAGATGTGATTAAATGCGTTCAGAGTGTCACAGCCAGGTGTCTTTTTTAAAGAAGGATCTAATGAGAATTGAAATAAGATTTATTTTCCCATTTTGGCCTTTTGAGATTGAGGTATTTCATTCATAGCCATATACATTAGATTTCTTTTACCTTTTCCTTCTAACTTGTATTCTTGGGGGAAAAAGAGTATTTTTACTTAAATTTTACTTAAAATAAGTCGTGAGCATAGGTATTCCGCTCTCATACTTGGTCGTGTCTTTTTACCATTATCCTTTACACATCAGTTTCTATTGCTTCTTGCTCGTGCTGACAATGTGTTGTCTCACAAAGCTGCATGCTGCTGTTCATCATGATGGTTTACTCCTCTTTGCCGCCTGCTGCTTTTCCTCCTGCTCTGTTCCAAAGTGGGTCACCCACATGTCTCTGACCCCACCAGCATCTCCCTGTCCAGGAACACCAGCCCAGCTGAGTGGTGCCAGGGCCAGCTTCGCCTGCAGGCAGGTGTTCCTGTGGTGGCAGGGTTCCCAGGCAGGATGATACAGCTGCAGCGCTGGTCAGGGTGCTGTGCTCAGGCAGCAGGACCCTCTCTCCCATCCCTCAGCTTCCTCCCTCGTACTCGAACTTGGTTCCTTGTTCCTGCACCAGTGGGCAGACAGCAAATGAACCTGTATCTCCCCCACAAGCAGCAGCAGAAGTGGGTGGCAGGGCGGTGCGGCTTGTGTGCCCCCAGTGCTCTTATGCCTGCGGCTGCAGAAGGCACCTGCCATGCTCCTCTCCTCAGACACAGCCCCCACGTCATTTCTGAGCAAGCCAGTGCTTCCCACAGCCACTTTATACAATGTCAGGAAAATTCTTAACAGGAATACTTTTTGTTTGAATGCAAACTATTTGCTGTAAGGTGCTGATCCCACTCAGTACCCAGGCCCTGGCCAGCTGGCTGCCTCCCTTGATGCCCTGACACCCACCCCCCCACGTCCCCATCCCAAACTTGCAGTGTTTATTCAGGTTGGTTGATGGCGCTATGTGAGTCGCATGGAGCTGATTCCCTCCTGGGCCAGGCACCAGCTAATTCCATCTGTGAGTACATGCCAGAAATCTATTTCTGAGCAGCTTGGCATGCCCCAGAAAGTCAGACAGCACCAGCCTCTGCCCCAAGGCTTGCTCTCTCCCACAGTCTTGCCCCAGTCTGATTTTTTCTTAGTTTCCCAGCCAGAAATCTGTGTTTTCTTACCTTTGCCTTGGCTTCCACACTTGTATCAGTCCAAGCAAAGATCCAGGAAGGACTAAGTTTGCCAGTTGTCTATTCTTCCAAGATTTGCTTTGAAGAGACCTTTGAGAGAGGGATCTTGAGACTGGTACTTTAGAGCAGCAGCTTTTCCAGGGTGCGAGGGTGAGAGAATGTGCTTTCAGATGGATTACACTCTTCCTCTGACCACACCACCATCTTTCTTCTAGCTCCTACATCCTTTTAGGTCCAATTATCAGTGATCAGTGCCAAGAATTACATTTCTCTGGTTGTGTATGTGTACCAGAATGACCCTGTGAGTAGGTATATGGAGGACACAAAGTCTAAGAGAACACTGAGAAGGTAGATCCGTGACTGATGCTAATCAGTAGCCCTGTACAGCTCTACAAGCAGCTAATTTCTCTATTTTCAAGCTTTTACTCCTTTCCTCCTTGCCTTCTTAAAGGGGTCATCCTTCAGACTTACTCTTAGTGACACCCCGATCACAAAATGCCCAGCAGTGGGTTTCCTTGGGCTTAACATGGTTTCTTTTGCTTTTTTGGGAAAGCAGATAGCCTTGTTTGTGCTTCTCCTGACATGGCAAGCAAAGGCATTTTTAACTGGGACAATACCAGTGGAATTTGACCTTTGCAATGGAATAAAGGGAAACCTGAGGGTGCAAGTGCTGATTGCTCCATTCAACACCAGCTTCTGGCTGCTGGTGGCTAGTGCAGGGAGCTCAGGATGGGGTTTCCCCACCTCTTCCCTTTCTGTGTTAAGTGAGAGTGGTAAATAGTAATGTCAGCCAAGCAGAGCCTTTTGTGTGGGGTCAGATAGGGCCCTAGATGTCTGTAATGTGAACAAGCTGGGAGAGAGCTGCTCTGAGGTGGCCTCAGAGACGAATCCTGTAGCTCTTGACTGCTAATTAAAAGTCATGGGAGTTTCCCATATGTAAGATTTGGCCCAAAACTATTCTTAGTACTTGGGTACAACATTTTATTGGTCAGAGTCTGTGATTAAATGGTGAAGTTCTCATGCCCCTTCATCTCCCATTTATCAGCATGGCTGCATTGAAGCTAAAATAAATGACCTTAGAAAGGGGAACTTTATGTTACAAAAATACTCGTACAGTATGTATGGGAAGCATGTGAATATTCCTGAAATATGATCAAAACAAAACACAGATGACTCAAAGAGATTGAAGTAACATTATCTTTCCTTTATTCAACCCAAGCAGAATTTAAATCTGCTGCAGGCAGTCTCTAGAAATAGCACTTAATGCAATGTCAGAGTATCCTGCAGAAAAGGTGCAGCACATTAATATATGTGGATTGCCTTTGATTGCCTTTAGCTGTGTGAAAGAGCATAATCAGATAACTGCACTAATGGTAATTGTGTAATCGATTTACTCACAACATTAGTTCAGTGCAGTGTTGTTCTTCCATAGTGGAGAATAACAAGAAGTTAGACCACTTTCTCAGTTATTAAAATAAATCTTGGCCAGTTTGTTTTGTAGAGCTCTTTGAAACAAACAGACTAGAAAGATGACAGTAACTTTCTAGAGTAGTATTTTGCAGGTTCTTTAGGGTTTTTTTAAATTATTCTTACTTTTCTTGACCTTGTCCCTGGGCTCTCTGCCTGATTTTACATCTCTGTGGGCTTCAAGGGTCATGGATTTACAAAGCATTCTTGTGCTTGTCTCAGTTTTTCAGTATGTCCTTATAGTGCCATCCTTCTGAACCCAGCCTGTAAACAGACGGCAGAGGGACCCACACCAGCACAGTGACATTGACACAGGGAATGACATTAACAGTTCTGGAATCTAAGGGGACTGTGTGGAAGAAATATTTCAGTCAAAGCAGTAAAGCATACGTTGTCATTGAGAGCAAAACTTCCATAGATTTCAATGAATGCAGACTCAGATGTTTTTCTTCTCTCTGCTACATTTTCTGTGGTTTTGAGAAATTCCTGTTTCTTCTGGGCATCTGAGACCTCAGATGGAAACATCTGAGAACATCTCATCTGAGACCTCAGATGTCCAGGAGATTTTATGTCCATCCTAACTTCAGGGTAGAGTTGGCACAGAAGAAACAGCTTTCTAATGAAAATACAGCGATTGAATGCCATAGTTGTCTCTTCAATGTTTTCCCCTATGAGTTTCATTAGATACAGGTGAAGCTTTGAGCTTTATTTCATTCTCTTTAGTCAGCCAGACTTTTGGCTGGTATTTCTTTTGAGTTTCCAGTGCTCTTCTGGCCTACTGCTTAGACAGTGAATTTCTCTAACTTCATAAACAGACACTTGAGGTAGACAAGAATGCAGATGTTTGTAATACAAAGCAGAAGAACAAATACATAGGGTGGGGATTTTTTGCCAACTCTCAATAATACCTGCCTAGAGAAATATTAAAATAAAACCATATGCTCATATAGTGCTCAAAGCCTTTTAAAATGCTATATAAAACACTAATTCACTGTGTGTCTTTAATTTCAATTCATTGAAATAAACATGTAGAGAGTTTATTATTAAAAATTCTAAAAACATTCTTGCAGAGCATTTTGCTTGAGTGGACATAGCTTGCCAGTGCCTGACCCTGACTTACCAAAGCTGTTTTACTTCATGAGAAAGACATTGTAAGAATAGATGGCTGGAAGCCAGCGTCAGGCAGATTTAATTGAGAAACAAGTGAGGGTGATTAGCCATTGGAACAAACCCTGAAGAGAAGTGGAGGGCTTTCTGTGTCTGGATGTCTTCAAATCAACAATCAAATCTCACATGGAAGAAATGAGTAATCAAACAAACATTTTTGGGGCCTCAACAAAGGGAACTGTATGAAAGCCTGTGATCTATGGAAGTTTACAATATTTAATGATTCCTTGTGGGCTTAAGTCTGAGTTCAGGGCAAATTAAAATATTGATAACGTGAGAGTGACTTTCTGAACCCTGAATCCCCTTGCAGATCTTTTTCTCCAAGTCTGCCGAACTCCAAACATCCAACTATTAAGTGAGTATGGAAATAATTTTGAAAAAGCCCAGTTTTGAAAAGTTGCCCAGAGAATCACGGGGTGACATGTTACAGTAGACATCTGCAGGTGAAAAATTCTCACAGCCGAGAGAAGCTGTTTTTATCCTGATGGGCCATCAAGGAGACTGACTGAGAGATGATCTGCCTGCCACTGGCAGTCTTTGGTCCAGAAAACCCCTTGCTGACCCCAAGTGTCAGACTGAGATAATTCTTTGACCTGGTAAATTATTCTAGATGGGCATCAAACGTAAGCGCTGCCAGAATTTGATTGTCTTCATGCTTGACAAGTCCAAGGACAGAAAAACAGATTGAGCAAACTGACTTGCAAGTCATCACCAGTTCTCCCAAAACACTTCAACCATCTAAGCATTGACTAGTGATAAAACATTTTATCATTTGATAATAATGATCTGTCAGGGGTTAAGATACAAAAACAGGCTACTACATGGGAAACAAATCATTACAAGCACTTATTGCAGTAGATGTTTGTGGACAACAGCAGACAGACACCACTTGAGACTGCTCGGGGTGTGCTGCAGCAAGTGCTGGGAGCACATGTAACACACTGCAGTCACCCCTCCCTGACAATACCTTTGATAGCAAGCATAGAGTTCATAATTAGTCAGTATTTAAAATATGAACAGTGGCACATCTTCTGCCCTTACATAACAAATGAATAGTAAGTAGAGGAGGAATAATCAGTAGCTCTTCCCTTTGCAGTAAATTATTGTTTCTGAGATATTAAGAGAACTGCAGCTTTTTCAACCCATTTTTATAAAGTTTCTCTTGCAAAATAAGCAGATATGTGTTTCAGTTTCAGGCTAGCACTCTAACCAGTGGAGCTTTTTACAAAAATTAGAAAGAAATATTGGTTCCTTTGCTGAGTGGATTCCTGTGATCTAAAGCCGCAGTGAGATATTTCCCCTGTTACCAGTATGCAGCTGCTTGCTTTAAATCACTAACTTCTGAAACACTTTTCCAAACGTGCCTGAAATAGAATATTTCATGTGGAAATAAATGAGCTTGTGAAGCCCTTTTAATTATTTTACTTCAGTGAAAAGATTAAAATCTAAGTCTCTCTCACTCCACATCCATATTGTAACTTAAAAGAATATAAAAGAGATTAATCGTTTTCACACCAACTACAGAACAAAATCTATTTTTTCCTTTCCCCTGCACAATCCAAAAGCCATCAAATGCCCCCACCCACCTGCTGTGTGTGTGAAGTGAACATCGTCAAGTACAAATTAAGGATCTGATCTCGCAGTTGCTTATGAATGTCACCTTACAGAACCGTGCTGTCTGCGGTGGGGAACGGCAGGCTTGATTCAAAGCCTGCAGAGTGTTTCACTAGTATGCTGAGGATCCAGCTGCTCAGAAAAATAGAAAGGCTCTGAATCTGCAAATATGGCCCATATCTAATTGTAACTGTAAAAAAAAATAAAATTGTTACTGCCTCAATTTTAGAAAAAATTAATAGCATTGTCCTGGTTTCCCAGGCACAGACCCATGGGCCAGGCATGGCAGGCAGGCCATGAGTAGCCCTGAGTCAGCTGGGAGTTTCAGTCAGGGCAGCTGCCCCAAGCTGACTCACAGGTGTATCCCATACCACTGACATCAAGCTCATTATAAAAGGAGGGGGTTCACTTGATGGTGGGGAGTTCCTCTTCCTGGGGCTTATCACTGTTGGTTTCCTGCTGGTGTTTCTCCTGCTGATCCTGAGGACTGGGCTGGGTATAACCTTGTGTACTTTATGTTGGTGATTGTATTGGTTTTGTTATTTCACTAAATCTGTTTCTACTTCAACCATCAGGGCTTCTCGCTTTTTCCTCCGATTCCCCTTCTCAGCTGGGGAGGGGTCATTGGGTGGTAGAACAACTGCTGCAGTTTAGCCCTGGGTACAGGCTAAATGGAGACAATCATTTAACAATAAAATGGCCTAATGAGTTTCTGGAAGGAAGGATGTACTTGTCATGAGGGGCTGTTTGGGAACTGGGTTGATGAGAATCTAGACCTCAAGACTTGGGTCTCTTTGAGTTCATGGGTTCTTCTTATAGTGCTGTTTGCTCCCAGTGAATATATTAAGTCTTCTGCTCTGCTCCCAGGGAAGCTGGTTGCTAGGAATAAATTAAAGAATGAGGACTTAAATAGAGCCTACTGGCCCCTGGGCTACAGCTAGTGAATACCACGCCACACATTGCAGAGCCATGAAAACCTTGGGTGTGGTTTGGTTCACTGTAATTTGTACTTTGTATTTGTCCTATGCATTTTAAATCGTGTGCATTAATGCATCAGTTATCAAGAATGAGTAGTGCAGAGTGTTGAGCTTTTTATGAAGACTTTTTCAGGGCTAGCTGATTTTTAATGTGTGTGTTTAGCTGCAATTGAAATTACAGTAATCAAAATAAAACTATATACAAAACAGAATAGGAAGTTTTTACATGAGAATGGGCCAAATGATACAACAAATGCCAAATTGATTTCTAATGCTGGTTCAAATAAAATGTTTATAATTACTTCTGCTTTGATCTCAGTACTGAAAAACGTATTTTGTTCATTAAAAAAATACTTCAAAGCTATTAAACTCTCTGATAATGGAGGACATGCCCATATTTATAAATACTGCACAGAGTGACACAAAAATTGGGTTTCTGTTTTATGCAGTCTAGTCAGCATCATTCAGAGCAATAGAGCAATCCCAAATGTTAAAAGAAGTGCTGCATCTCAAAGTCCCAGGCGCCCAGCTGGTGACTCGGTTCTCTGAAAATCTTCCTTTGAGTTGAGGCTTCTACAATGCTGGCTTTGCAAAAGGGGTTCTGGAAACTGTGAGGTTGTACGCTTTGAGGCAGCACACAAATCAGGGCTACTCTGAGGTATGAGAACTTTGGCTTCTGTAGGGCTACTCATTTTGCTGAGCAGACACATAGAATCATAGAATAATTATGGAAGGGACTTCCAGGGTCATCAAGTCCAACCTTTATCCCATCATATTCCTAACCATTAAACCACTAGAACATGGCCTCAAGTGCCTCATCAACCCGGTTTTTGAACACCTCCAGGGACAGCAACTCCACCACCTCCCTGGGCAGCCTGTTCCAGTGCCTAACCACCCTCTCAGTAAAGAACTTCTTCCTAATATCCAATCTAAACTTCCCCTGATGCAACTTGAGGCCATTTCCTCTCATCCTATCACTAGTAATTTGGGAGAAGAGACCAACACCAGCCTCACTACAACCTCCTTCTAGGTAGTTGTAGAGAGCAATGAGGTCTCCTCTCAGTCTCCTCTTCTCCAAACTAAACAACCCCAGTTCCCTCAGCCGGTCTTCATAAGGCCTGTTTTCCAGACCTCTCACCAGCCTCTCAACAGATCATAGTCATTAAGTCTAGTAGATAACTTGGCAAAAAAATAGGCTAGTCCAGTACCATTTTTGTGTTTGTGGCTATTTCTCAAAACTGATACCTTCTTTTTTTTCAAAATATTTGCTTTGTTTAATTGGTATTTCTCAGCTTTTAAATAGTCGCTAAAAAAGAACTACCAAAAGCAGCTGGCTGTGGAGGCTTGACACAAGTAATAGTACTTAAATACTCTTGAATCCAGTCCTAAGCAGCACTGCACTTCTCAAGAGCAACTTATCCCCAGAATCTTCTATAATGTCTGCTCAGTTGTCTGTTTTCCCTGGCTCTGCTGTATGCCTTTGAGTAATTTAACTCAGTGGCTTCAACCATCACCAGATTCCCTGCAAATCTTCAGATTTTTCCTGTGCCCCTCAGGTATTCTGGGTTTCCTAACAGAATTAATTTGGGCCTCTTGGCTGGGATTCAACTGATAGGAGAAAGGGTTTCTGTTCCCTGGACTCTGTTTGATGTTTATTCACTTGATTCTCTGTTTGTGCTCTCTATATATGTTTCAACACAATTTATCTGCTTTCCTCTGAAACACTGCCAAATGCCACCTCACCTTTATAGCTGGCAACAGAAGGTCAATCTCTGTGGAGATCCCACTGCCTGATTTTTTTTTTCCCAGTGCTGCAGACCACAGAGGTGGTCAGTGCTTTAGAGCCACCAACCCCAGCACTAGCCTGGGCTTTAGAGTGCTTTGCAGGGCAGGCAGGCTGCCAACACAGGGTGGTAATGCAAGGCATACACAGGGGCTCCAAATGCTATCCCAAAGGGCAGGGTTTCACTCTTAAATTTCCTCCAAGCATCTTGTGTCCTTCAGCATGTCAGTTCAGGCTAGGCTTAGAAGATACTTGTGTGGGAAGGTGCATATAAGTACTTAGCAGGGTTATCTGCCTCTGATGTACCTAGCTCCCCATGAGTGTTAATAATGCAAGTAGCAGTGTAACTAACTACTCCTTTTTATCTTTTAAAATCATTACACGTGAGAGCTGTTTGAAATACATGGAAAATCAATGGTAGCAAAGCTCTGCTTTGTAGAGGTATTGCTCAAGCATAAATGCATTAATGCTTGTGGGGTTCTTGGCACCTGTGTCCTAGGGGCTGTAATAGTGACAGAGGCAATTCGAGCATGGGAAAACACTAAAATGTGGAAAAAATCCAAATCAATAGCTTTCCTTCATGTAGTTTGGAGGCAAGATGTTTGTTGCATCTTTTCAAAGTTGACTGTGAACTTGTTTATCAAGATAGCCCAGCCTGTAACACCAATAACTCTTTGTACAGCTATAGACTTGGTGGTGGTAAAGGGGATACACTGGGTTGGCCCCTGGGATGTAGGTGGTACAGCAATGACCCTGTGCTTAGTAAGAACCAAGCATGTGAAAACTCCCCTAGGTCACAGGAATGAGGCTTTGAACCACCAAGGCTTGATTAAAGCCTGGTGTGTATTTTTGGTAGGCTTTCTTGTTTTTTAAGGAAGACCCAACCCTCAAGAAGTTTGCTGTTATATGTCACCTGCTTATTTCTCATGATTAAAAACAAATTTACTTGTTACCTCAGGATAGAGAACTAACAAATACGAGGTAGTGCATAACAAAGCATATGTCAGAGCACAATGTGACTGTGTAATTTCACTTGTAACGCTAGACGAGATGTTAGTCTGTCACTAGAACGATGCCAGATTGCAGCCATTGAGGACCTGACTGTTAATTTTCCTTTCCCAAGGGTCTGTACTATTTTGAAAAGAAGTTTTCTTTAATGAATATTCTGTTAACGTTCTTTTTCACTACCATTAGCTGAGAAGGTTCCATTTACTTTATTAAAAAATCATTTTTCAAATAAACTGATTCTGACATTTTCTTGTTCTGATGAGAAAGTCTCAGGGTAATGTGAGAGGAATAAAAATGTGCTGCCCTTTTTTTCCCATAAGAAATATATTGTAAAAGATACCAGCTCTACCAGAACTGCTTTTGAAGGAGCATTTGTGGCTTTCCTGATAGCAGGGCTGCTTGACAACTATTTTGTCTGACTTGGAGTGGCTCTCTGACATGTCCCATTTGATAACTGATGAGACTGCGCAGCCAGCTTAAAATGTTCAGTGCCAGATCCTCAGACTGTGTAAAAAGCCCCAGCTCTATTAACTTCACTGGAGATGTCTATTTACACCAGCTGGCATAGTGTGAAATGCAGCTATTGTCCGTGGAGGGAGGAGGCAGCTGCTGACAAATAGGTTTTTTTAACAACAAAAGAGGAGCAGAATGAGATCTCCATTACTTTTTCTACTGCTGCAGTTAAATGCTCTTTCACTAACTACTGCCACAGATGTTTTTTCCTCCTACTAGCAGCAGGCTTGTGTTAGCACAGATCACAATTATGATGTGCTAACAGTTTCTGAGGACCCTTCGAAGGAAAGTTGTAAGGTAACTCTCAGATATTTGCAAGTTGCAACAAAATTAGGCCAAAGATCCTCAAGTGTTCATCCCAGATGTTAAAAAAATCAAAATGTTGATGTCAATAGTAACAAAATAGCTCATAGCCAAATTACTGAGAAGCCCATGCACCTACTGAAGAGTGTTTGATGGGCTTCTTTGCTGTGGCCACCCCATCTTCTGGTCCAAGACAATAAAGCCCCTAGGGTGCAGCATAGATACAGCAATTCATGCCAGTGATTTCTAGATATTTACTTGGTGGATGACAGTATCCCTAATTCTCAGCAACAAACCTTTTCTATCTCTCTAAGCTCACTGATTCAGAGGAGCCGGTTATGTTTTCTTTTTAGCAGATGCCATTTTCTATTTCTTCTGCCATGCAGCAAAGAACACATTGCTGATTAGAAAATAAAGGGGTTTATTGCTTCCTCTCTGCAAATGTGATATGGTACAACAAAGTATGTGTTACCTTTATCCTTTCTGGCATTCTAATGAACTGCCTCTATGTTTTTTGGCAGCCCAAGCTTGCCCTCTCACTGCAATGGAAGGGGAATGTGAGGCAGGACCATCTGTGGCTGCAGTTGGCTGGATGTCATTGCAGCTTCAAGCAGAGGAGGAATCTCAACCTGCCTGAGGTTGTTCCTCCCTAGAGACCCATGGGATTCATTCAGTCCTCTCCTTCATCTGATATGGGTCAGATTTATGAAGACTATTTCTCCAGCATTTCAAGGTCTCCAGCACTGATTTATTAATGAAAACTAAGATGGTTGAAAACTGTGCTAATTAGGGGATCTTAACACCCTTTGACTTAATCTTCAGATCTGTTGCAGATCATGTATGGAGGAATATGGTTTCATACAATTATAAATTAATGAGGAGTATGTTATTAGTGACAATGAGCTCTTTGTGGTTCATGATTTACTGAAGAATACTTTGTAAAAGGAGACTTTGTGCTCTCAGGGCAGTTCATGTTGGAACAAGAGTGTATAAACTGCAGGTGTCTCATTAAATTCTGCTGGTGATTAGAAGAAGCAGCCATGTGCAGAGATGTTCATCAGGGGCTCCATGATTTGTGTTGTCATGCTCAGTTTTTCCCTAATAGCTATACACTACTTAGCATTGATGCTCAGCTGCTGTGACCAAAACTCTGCAAAAATAGTTTCCATTCAAAAGTGAATGGCATTGAGCCAGCTATTGATTTATAGACTGAAACATACCCCTTGATAATGACTGTGAGAATGTTTGTTCCTTGCCTGTTACCTTTTTTCAGGAGTACATTAAAAATAATTTTCCACTTGATAAATGGAAGCATGCAGCATGGTACTTTTACTGATTGTTTTCATAGAGAGATCTGTAAAGGGTTGCTTTATACAATTGCACAGGACAGAGAGCGGTTGAGAAAGTTTGTCAGTCTTCCCGCTTCTGGTTAAATGGTTTGGCCTGAAGGCAAGATGGATACATGCCCATTTCCTCCCAGCATCCACATGTGTTTAAAAACAGTGACTTGGCATAACGCTTTAAAAAAATAAAACTAAACAGAAAACAACAACCTTTATGTATCTGCCACATATACTACTTCTTTGGGGAGAAAAAGTAATAATATTCAAGCTTCTAACAACAGTGATACATTATTTAGAACCTTACTAGCTCTTATTCATCTGAACAACTAAAAGGCATTTATTTTTGTATTTCTGCAGAATTTATTTTGTAATTCTCTGCTAGTTACATGACAGCTACTTTTTAAAATCTTTGTACCTCCCATGCTTGGCTGGTCTCTTTTCATCCTTAATCTTGCAATTGTGCTGAAGATAAAGGAGGAGCAGTGGGGTTTTCTCAGCATGGAGTTTCTGTTTGGGAGGAAGAATCTAAGTCACACCAAAGGGCACCAAACTATTTGGCTTAATTCTGATTTTTTCTCATGTTGAGGTCTTGCAGTATAATCTTGCATACATTATACTGATATCCACTCTTGCCCTTGAAGGTCTTTTACAGAGCAGGCCAGAGGGGTCCAAATGTGAATGCAAACTAGGGCATCGTTTATTACTCTGGTCCTGTTGAGCACATGGCACAATGGGGTCCTTATCCACTGAGCCTAATAGAACAAAATGTTTAAACCATGATCACATTCTAGACATTCAGATGGAGATTAAGTCTTGGGGTTCAATAATTTTGCAGAGGATTCATCCTGTTGGCAATGCAACTCTGCAGTTCTTTGGCATTCATGAAACTCTTGTTCTCCCCATTCCTCAGCTTCCTCAGAGCCTGAGTTGGCTTTGGCTGAGGCAGAGTGTGAAATCTGTCCTGCAAAATACAGTAGAAGATGTCTGCAAACACCTGGATGAGGCACTTGATAGATACCAAATATGTGCTTTTGGTTCCTTCACATAAAGAATATTCACGTTTGCAAGAAACATTTAGGCATTTTGAGTAATAATAAAGATCATTGTGTTTCTCTGATTTTTAAACTGTAGTTGACATTTTTAATTCTGGCAGCCTCTGAGACATGGAGGTTACCTAGTCCAACCCCCTGCTCAAAGGAGGCCCAGTTAGACCAGATTTCTCAGGGCTTTGTCCTGTGAAGCTTGAATTATCTCCAAGGACGGAGACTCCACAACCTCTCTGGGACCCTGTTCTGGTGCTTGATCCTCTTGACAGCATATACATTTTTCTTAATGCTAAGTTAGGATTTCCCATGTTCCAGCTTGCATCTGTTGCATCTCATCCTGCCATTATGAGCTTCTGAGAAGAGTTTGGCTCCATCTTTGTCACACGTTCCTGTTAGCTGTAGATGACAGTCACTTCTTATGGCTGAACATGCCCAGTTCTACTGACCTCTTCTCATAATAACCTTCCCTATTCCTATGCAAGAGAGAGGCTCTATTTTTATGGTATGACTTTCTTCTTCTAATGAAAAGATACTGTTTTCTTCTTTTAACAGTGCTTCACAGTACTAGAAGTGTCCACAGAGATACATACAAGCACACTTTAAAAGCCCATACCTATTGATTTGGCATTGCTGCAGCTCTGCCATGCACTCTAGCATCATCTCAGCTTGAGAACACGCACTTGAGCAGCTATTTTAAATATTTATAGTCATGTAGCTGCACACTCCAGCTACCAGAATTTTATCAAAATGCTTTAGCAGGTGTGTGTGCCTGCATTGAAATCCCTGTTGCTTCCAGAGACAGTATCTGACCTGCCTGACAGCTTTGTGAACTCCTGGACTACAAACAAGACACTGCTTTGCTGTGCTTTGCTGTCTATAATATGAAAGGATGGAGCCCAACAAATTCTTTCTCTTCCTTTACACTTTCCAGAAAAGCTGTCTTATTTTGTAGCAATTATTCAGACAATTCTTATCTGTTTCCCACATGGGAAAGCAGGTAGTATTAAATTCAGCTCTGCAGTCTTTTTGCAGCAGGCTACATTGTGAGAGTTGGGCTTTTTCAGCAAAGCTTGTGTTTGGCTGTCAAAATCCTGGAGCTGTGGCAATGGAGTGAAATCAATAGACAAGAAACTTCCAATGGTGCCACACTTTTCTTTCACTAGCCTTGACATGAGTGCAGTGTTACTCTGAGGTGCCAGCCTCGGCATGGGAAGGGCTCTTGCGGCCTGTGCTGGAGGAGCAGGACAGTGAGTCGTGGGGTGAGCTCCCCATGCAGCACCCCACTGTTGTTCCAGGACTAGGAAGGGCTCCAGTTATAAGACTTTTCCAGAGGAGACACCTCAGCACTGAGAACGAGTCTAGAGACTCACTCTGCAGCATCCTATGAACATCTGTTAGAGAAGTGGCTTTTATGTCCCAGTGGGCTTGCACTCAAGTGCTGGGAGAGTGAACACTTGTAAGTCATTGCCAAACGTTCAGTGCTATTGGAGGTGAGGGGTTGAGCTACAGCCTTCAACCAGCAGGTTGGCCTGATCTGTCTGCTTGTCACTGAAGTGCAGGAGAGAAGAACCCCTGGCCCTGAGCTCCCTGCCCTGCCCTGGAGATGAGAGGAGATGGATGAGGTGCAAGCAGAGATGCAGCCCCACTGCCAGCATGCCAGATGCCATTGCTGAGTCAGCATCTGTGGAGTGATAGTGATGGACGGTGCTGTGGTCCTTGAGGAGCATCCCTGCATCGCTTCTGAGACTGCGCAGCTGCGTGTCATCCTTTCCACAGAGATTTCAGCCAGGAAAGGAAAAAGCTCTGGGCTATGAAACTTCTGTATTCTCACTTCTATTAAATGAGCCGATTGCTCATATTACTCCTACCTCTGCCCATTTAAAATGCAAGGAGCTCCTGCTCTCCTGCTGATGTAAATCAAGAGCATACACACCAAAATGCCTGTGAGTTATGCTGCTGTAAATCCAACTTGAGCCTTAAAACATGCTAATGTCACATGTGAATTCATGTAAGTGCATACGCAAAGGAAAAAGAATGCAAAAAGAATTAGGTGGGACTGAAGATCTGTCCCTGCTATTTAATGTAGAGTCCATTTGCAGCAGACATTTCAGTAGTGCTTATCACTGTCCTGTTGGGCTCTTGGCTTCATTTCTTTGCTTTTGAGAGATATCTACTGAAATGGCAATGGAAATTCATGTAGTATACTTGCATTATCTAATGCCTCTTCAGTGATATTGCTTTGGCTAATATAATACTGTATATACAATGTTTTCTAAGAGTTGGAGACTAGAATGTGATCCAAAAAATTTAACTCTTTAATCACTTAAAGCTCAGTGAAATCAGTGGGTAAAAGTGCAGAATTTGATTAAGCATTCCATTAATTTTTCATTATTTCTCTACACTCTGTGATGGTCATTCATGTTGCTTGCATTTTCCCAATTTACACAGAACATACTATGCAAAATAAAAATACTGGGCATTTGTGGACTATTCACTGAGCAGTTGTTACATGAACTTACAGTTCATAAACAGATGCATGAGTATCTGTGTGCACACACATTGCCTTTACTCCACAAACAATTGAATATGACAACTAAAAGAAAGACCATGCATATAAGTTTGTAAGGGTTATTTCTTGTTCCTCTATGCTCTGGTCCAGATACACAGTTTTGCCAAGAGACAGTTGTAGTCTTAATCTGTATGAAAGCATATCTGAACATACATTTGGCAAAGCACTTACTTGTACATATGTAATCTAGAACCAGATAGGATAATACTGGTATAATTCCATTAAAAGCAAAATTCTGAGCACTGAAGTAATTACATGGATATTTATTTAGTTATTGTTAGACGTTGAGTCCATTAATCAGGCTCTGTATTCATGTAATAAATATTTAGCCACTGATAATGCTCTGCAAGATTAGAATGGTGCTTAATAACCCTTGCATAAGAGAAAAAAATAACTTACGAAAACTATGTTTTTCCAGGTATTCACTTTCTTAGGATAACGGGAAAAAAATCAATTTTCTAAGGACAAAGATACAGCCTGAAATGTCTGACATAGAAATGGGAAAGAAGTAATTGGCCTACCTGTGAAATCTGGAGTAGTAAACACGTTCTGCTTTTTTAATTGTCTTTTGAATGGGAAAGGAGCAGAGGGCTTTAGATTATGCAAATACAGAGAAATGTTAATCTGTAAATGTACATGGGATATTGATTGAAACATCTATTTTTTTTCAGCTACTTATATTTAGCCAGAGAACCTTTTCTTTAGATATAAAAATAAATCTCTGTTCTTTCCTGCAGCTTTGCATGTCATACCTTTAAGAGAATGAACCCATCCTGAACTCGATGCAGTTCTATCTTTTCCTGCTGCAGCATGAATCTTGGAGAGATTATAACCAATTTAAGCAGGATGGGGGATTCTGTTTCTAACTAGCTACAAGCAAACCACTAAGGAACCAGCGAGGGAAAATGAGAGGTATTCACAATAGTCTCCAGCTTGGATTACATCTATCTTGAAAGCACTAGCAGCAGATGCTTGTGGAAGTGATTATGCACTGGATCATACACACATGCTTCTGGCTGCCATCACCACTTAGGCACATTTGGAGTGTAGGAAAAAGCCCCTCCAGTTTACAGAGAAATGAGCTTGAAGTCTGATTCAGAAGACACCAATAATCAGAGTTTAAAGGGGGTCAGCAATCACTCTGCTGCGTTAGGGGCCCAAGCCTGCAGGATCAAAACTTTGAACAAATGGCAGGATTATGGATCAAAACATTTCAGGGATTTCAACATTTTGCCATACTTTAATTTATCAACATAATAACATTTTTATTGAGAAAAGCACTCTTTTCTACTTTTTTTGGCTGACATAAGCTGTTACTAGTTAGGGCAGATTTCTGCATTTATGTAAATAGTTCTAAAAACTTTTGTTAGGTTATTTTATTCTGTCTAGCCTTTAGGCTGCAGATGTCTTTATACAGCTCTGCAGTCTACTTGACAGATCCTTAGACACATGCAACAAATGGCTTTGGAGATGCCTGCACTATATCCCCTGTGCTGCTGTTCTTTATTTTAAAGAACTACAATAGAATTGTTTGGGATTTTTTTTTTTTTTTCCAGTCAATTTATTGACATTCTCTGATTTTTCAGTACAGGATCCTTATTAGCTTTGGTTCTGAGTTCAGGTGTCCTGGATTTTCATACTTCTAAGCAACTCATCTTTCCCTCTCTACGCATTGCTGCCCTTTTCTGCTACTGAAAGTCTAGTAGCCTTTCTCCTGATTTCACTGATGATCCTGGAAAGTGGCAGCAACTGAGGCTCCTGCAGTGACTCTGCTTATTGCTTGGACTCACTGCAGGTCAGCCCTGACAGAGGGATTTCATTGCTCATCTGTACTAGGCTTCCGAGAGCATCTGCCAAGGTGCCTAATCTGATTGTACACTTCCACCAGTACCAGTTATGGGCTTTGTTACAGTTGTTTGTCCAGATGTGTATACTGATATTACAACCACAAGGCTCCGATGTTACAGCCTGATACTTGTTGAAAGCTGGAATTTATCACCTTCCTGCCCATTACATACAACAGTATGATCTGCTGAAAGGCAGGCAACATAGTATGTGGCAGCTTTAATTTTTTTATTTCTTTTTAAACTACATAAAAAAATAAATAGGGCAGCTTGAGTCTATACTTCTTAACCCAGGGAAGAAAAAAACAGTGAGGAGTTCCTAACTCCTTCAAGTTCTTGATCCCATTTTTCACCCGTAGGAAGTGTTGAGTCAGTGTTTCTAATAAGAACCCTTCCCTTTATTTCCCCCTGTCCTAAATATCTGCCACTGACTCGAGCGATGTATCTGAATGCTCTCAGTGGACAGGGAGTCAGCGAATTTATGGTAAGGAGTAATAGGCTCTATATGAAACACCGAGGCTATAGCAATGATCTGCTGTTCTGGGTTAGTCACCATTAAGTCAACCTCAAAACACAAGGGAGACTACAGAAATCCTTTGAGGCAAGGAGTTTTGCTCTTTATATCACCCTAGTGCAAGACTATTGCTTGCAGATGTTTTTGCAGAGCACACAATGCCAATTGGACAAAAATCTGCATTTAAGAAGTAGATGTTCAGTGAAAATCTGGAGCAAAGGGTTGAATTTATCTTTCCTAAAGATTATGAAGTAGAACTCCAACTGGACTCACTTCTTGTAAAATGTGGGAACAGATAGTGTATTTAGATTATTGCAGAGTTGAAGCACATGCTGCTAACTGAGATGCAGAGAAGGAATAAACAATGACTTAATGCCAGTCCTGTTCCACAGAGAGCCATAAATATGGGGAGAAAGTTGCTGACTAAGGCACTAATGCAGCAAGTGGTAGAAATTAATCAAGAGGTAGTGCCACTTTTATAGGGCAAAAAAGGATTCAGGAACAGAATGACCAAGCAGAGAGATGGGGCTGAGATCAATTGAACAGGAACAGCCTTCTTGGATTACGTGGCCATTCGCAGTGCAGCCAAATGCTATTAGTGAACCTATATAAGAGGAGTCATCTTTTACATGGAGGGGACGAACAGTAGGAAGAATCTTAAGTAGTCTATGATTTTGCAAAACTGTGATGAACTAGGTACTACACAGGGATGTCAGTAGGCAGGTGCTTTGGAGATACCTGAAAGTGAGAGAAATCAAGCAGAAAACATTGCAGCCCATGTTAAGATCACAAACAGGACACAGAGATGAACTGGGAAGCAAAGGTGACTTAAAAAACTATATGTGGAACTCCGCTTTCCCAGAATGGACCACTGGGGCTAGGTGAAAAAGATTTTGAGCTTTCACAAAATTTCTCATCTGAATCTGGATGAAAAGCAAACATCAGGAAGTGATGAGGGTACTAACAAGCCTCCCTGCATAGACCAGACAAAGCATTGGTTTTTGACTTGTGATTAATTTCAATCTTTTTTTTTTTTTTATTTTTTTTTTTATTTTGCAAACCTTTTCAGGATAAATTAACTAACACTGGGAAAACAAATTGCTGATTTTTCCATACAGAAACTGTCAAAACTGAGTATGTTAAACATTTTCAAAATTCACTTTAAATATAAAATTAATTTTAAATTGAGAGGTTTCTTGTCTTGTGTTTTTTGTTAGGTTATTTTTTTTTAATTAGACTCTCATAGTGCATGATATAATATTTGACCTTTCATTTTCTGACCATGCCCCAGGACTGTTTCACTACAGAATTTCCCAGCTGTCACTACTGGCTGTCGTATTGCAACAAAGGGTGCCAACAGCCCAGGTTCAACAGCACACAGGACTCTCATTCAGTACCCACCTGATCTGGCCGTGCCCTCTGAAGTACGCGCCAGCTGCGTATCTCTTTGTGCCAGGGCTATTTTTGGTGGGCAGTGCTGCCAAGGCAGTATGAAAAGGGCTTTGTTAGAAGGGACACGTGACCCTGGTTTTTCATTGTCAAACACCTGTATAGGTATTTCTACTATAAAACATGGGTGTAAAATAATGCAGTTTGGACTTGCCTCCTTAAGGTAAATAGCAACTAAACAAGTGCCTTCATTTTCTTTTCTTTCTGTCCCAGGGAGATAAAGGCATGACTACTGTTTTATTCTTGATTTGGTCACTGGTACCTGTGCTAAGTAAGTTGGAATATTTCATTGCTTCGCTGGTTGTATTTTTTCTCCCATTTCCCAGGTTTGAGTGACTTTACCAGGTGCATGGAGGGCAGTGAAGAATCAAGCCCTGTGTTCACACAGCCTGTCAGATTCTCCCTGTCTTTCCACTCACAGGTGCAGGTGTACCAAAGCCAGCCAGAGCTGGCTGCATCGGTGATATGCAATCTCATAACCCAGCCAAGTACAAATAACCCATTTGTGTCACTTTTGAGAGATTTCTGAGGATTATTCGCTGTATCCTGAAAAGAAATGAAACCTAATGACCTGGGAAAGTGCGTGGTATGGGGGAAGCAGGTTCCTGCCAGGTGGAGGTGGCTGCAGCCAGGCCCTGGGGGTTTGGAGAAATCTGTCAAAGGCAGTTTCCCTTCCTAAATCCTGCCAAGGAGAAAGACCTTCTAAGCAGAGTGACGTTCCACCAGTGTTTGGCTGCCACTGGTTTTCATTTTGCCGTTTTTTCTACCTGTTTTGAAACATCAGATCCAACAGAAATTTAACCTGTTTGAAATGCAGACCTGAAGATGGGAAGGAGAGCCCTGCCATGGTGGAATGTAACACTGCTGCAAAGCACCAAGCGCCTGCATGATGCATGCTTTGCTGCGATGGTACGCTCCAGGCCTGGGAAGGAGGAAAGAACTAATGATACCAAGGAAACAGGAGGGCAATAATACATGAGATCTTCAGGTTGCTCAGCAGCATTAGGGGTATATACTGAGTCACTCCTGACCTAGCAAGGACCGGTGTCTTCAGCAGGGAAATCACGTGGAGAACCAGCCTCTGTAGCATCATTTGCACAGCAGGAGGCCTCTGTGCCTTCCCTTCCCCACGGATTTGCACACACAAGATAAAGGAGAGCTACCCATCTCCATGTCTCACACGGGTGGATTTTGTGTGAGGGAGTGGCAAGAGCACTGGTAATAACAGAATCACAGGGCTTGGGATAAAAGGCTACCTCAAGGCAGGATCATCGATGTAACTGCACGTACATCATTCCTGACATCGCTCTCACCTGTAGTTAAAAACACGTCTTATGAAGACTTACGAAGTTTTCCCAAATGGTCTATTCCATATCTCCACTGTTTCTTACTATTAGAAATCCTGTAAGAAATGTCTAACCTGAATTTTCCTTGCTACAATTTCAGCACATTGCTTGTCACTTCCACCAAGGAAATCTGGACAGGGCAGTTCACTCCTTTTTCTACCAGCCACTTTCTGTTTCTGAAGAGTGTTACCATGCCTCTCTTCAGTCTCTTCTTCCTTGGACTCCTCTGAAATCAGTTTTTTAGAAAGTGGGCCATATTTTTTCTTCATTTTTCCTATTTCTCCTTTGTCTCTTTTTCCTCACCTTCTCTCTGATACTTTTTCTGTCCTCAGCCCTTTACCATAATCTGATTCTATCCTTAATTACTTTCTCCTCTGTCAATTTCACAGCTTTTTAACTGGACTTGTTCTGGAATTTGGTTGCTTCTTATTCTGTTTTGCCTTGCTGCTTTTGCGTAGGATAATCTTAATGTAGTGAAACATTGTCTGTCTCCCTGGTTAGAGGAGAAGCACAGACTGAGCACAACTTGACAAGTCAGGAGCTCCCAAGTTGTAGCTCTGGCTTAGCAGCATCTTGCCTTCAGTTCAGCCCCAGGCAAGGTGGCTGACCCTGCCCTCCCTATGACCTTCTTGAAGGCTTGTGTGATTTTTAAAATTGTGGTAGTGTATTGCAAGACATAGAAAAAAACCCCTAGCACTAGTCTAAAAATTTGAGCTAGTTTTGGGTAAGTGTCAGTGCCTCCTAAGCAGCTCATGTTTTTCTGGTCACAGTCAGTCTTTAACATCACTTTGAACAGCCACACCAGAAATGGAAAGTTTATGTATAATTAGTGCTCACAGGCTTCAGGGCTGTCATAAGGCTGGGGGATATAAGACAAAAAAAGATTAGGTTCTGTTACGTGTGTCACATTCACAAACCAGTATTGTCAGTCTTAATATTGAAGAGCCCTTCTGAGCTGAGGGTGGTGACAGGCTGTTAGGGTTTTTTTGTTTGTGGGGTTTTAAACGCCTTTGTGCCAAAACCAGCTCATGGGTATATTGCCCAGTATTGTGCCTAAATACATGCAATGGCTTCTGAACCCACGTGTTAAGATTCCCCTGCCATAGCTACACACGTTTGAAAGGCAAAGTTAATGATTTTAAGTTAATCTAGTGATTTTTTTTGTTTATGTAACTGATTGCAGCATAATGAATTCTTATGAAAAATGTCCTTTTGTTCTTTAAAAAAATACTGTGTAAGAAAACTCCATATCTGGATATTGTTCTGTTCAGTGCAAAGGACAGATTGTTGGCATTCCTGGGTAATTCTGCTCTCTGGCAAAGGAGTGCTTCTTATCAAGTGCTCTGATGTTCCAGTGCCTGAGGGCTTGTTCACATGGGAAAATTCAGTGGTATTATTCATACCTCTCCACTGCAGAATATGAGTATGCACATGGGAACTCAACAAGAGTATAATTATTTTGCTCTAGAAAAGTCCTAGGTATCTTGATATAATTTCTCCACAGGAGGTTAGCTATGGCAAAGCTAATGCAACACACCAGAGAAAATGTATTTGGGGACATCTGACGGGACCACATTGTACAAAAGCAACTCTTAATTCATGTGACAATACATTTCCCTATTTGAAACTATTTTTTCACACAGAGCACTCTGTGCCTACTTTAAAACAAACTCATTAAATTCATGAAATTAAAACAAACACCATGCACATACTTACCCATATCCACCCGCTATTTTAATTATCAATATTAGTTTTGCTGCACTTATACTTCTCTTCTGTAAATGCATCCTCACTCTGAGCACGGCACTCAGGTGCTATCTGAGCAGTGACTACAGCTCTTGGCAAGCAAATGACATGCTGAATGCTGATGGAGAGGGCTAGCACTAGCTCAGGAAAATAAGCAAGAACAGAATCCAGGTAATGTAAACCAATTTCACACTTGAAAGGACATTAACAGGATGTGCTGCACCTGCAGCCATGAATTTCATTTGCATAGGCGAAAAACAATCTCTGTGCTGTAAATGTAATACAATGGGTAGGAGGGATGGAAGAGAAAGAAAAAACAGGCTGCCTCTTATACAGCGTCCCTTAGCAGTGGCTGGGATGTGGCCTCTGCAGTTCTGCCTTTTGTGTCTACTCTGCCCTTTGCAGTTCTCGCTGAGTGACCCGAAGCAGGTGGTATAACTCGGAGAGAGATTTCAGAGTCCTCTGGTGCCCAGCAGTGTCCACATGTCCCAGCTCGGCACACTCCTGCACAGCCTTCTGCAGCTGCAGCTGCAGCGGGAGGGAAACCAACGGTCCTCTGAGATTTGGGGAAAACCAGCGACGGAATATTTTGTCACAAATTACCTGAGGAAAGGGAAAAGAGCAGATTGTTGCCTTTCAAGAGCCACAAGTAATGCTCTGCTCCTTCTCTGGGACTGTAGCAAAAATGTCATCTGCATCCAAAATGCCTCCAGCCATTCAAAGAGGAAGTTATAGAAAAGGAGCATCCACAAAGGCTACGCTCTAGCTGAGGAACCCCCTCAGACTGCTCTGGCGCTTCTGCATAACAAGTGGTGAGGGTGAGCAGGTGGAAGAAGCAGGCAAAAGGCTGCTGAGATACAGCTACATTCCCCCAGCCCCTCTGCTGCACTAGTACATGCACACACTGCCCCACTCCCAGCAGAGTTTGGGTGAGCTATAAGACACCCCATCCCAGGGCCAAGACTCTTCTCTCCACTGCATCCACATACTGTCTGTAGAGTGGAGAATCGCAGCCATAACCCCCCCACTGCTTACACATGGACAGCCATTACTTTACCATTATTGGAGACAGCAATGACAACCCCCTGCTCCTACTTCCTCCCCTCTCCTGAGACACTGAGCTAACACCTACATGAAAACATGGCAAATACACACTACTGAATATAAGGGTCTGTTTGCATGCTCCTAGCTGGGATTTCTGAATGGAACTGGCACTCATGTGGCCACGTTTAAAAACCTGACTGTCTTAATCTCACAGTCTCCTAGTACCTACCACGCATTTTATAGTCAATGTGATTTTAAAATAAATGGATGCATAAAGCAGCTGTGTCTACTCACTTGCAAGTTGTTATTGGCTCTCTGTGCTCCACATTTTCTGATTTTCAAATTACATTTTGAAAAGCAATCAAAAAAATTGCAATCTTCATCTCCTGTGCAGTTCTGTTCAAGGATGTCCCTCATTTTGGGTTCAAAAAAGGCCATATCCACATCAATGGCCACCACCTGTGGATCAAAACAAGCCATCAGATCTGGCATGGCATGGCACAGCCTGCAGGACTGGGCTGAGCAAGCGTTCTTGTGCTGCTTGCTTTTGGAAATGCTGTGCTGAGAGCATCTGGCCGTGGGGAACTGGGATCATAATGAAAGGGCTTTATTTCACTCAACTGAGCTGTACTAGACTTATAAATACCACTTTTTAAACAAAAATAGGCAATGCTTACACCAGGAAATGGAAAATTATTTGTGGACAATATACGTTCCTAGGGTCAACTGGACTGGTTTGCCTTAAACTGGGACTATCCAACTTTAAGATTGATTTACTTATTATTGCAGCATATGCAGATGTCACCTTAACCTTTTAATTGTATGATGGTGCAAAATTACCCACAGGCCAGACAGTATCATTTTACAATTCACCATTCAGACTAAACCCCTGGCTTTACCACTGTGGAGAGGAGCAGTGAGATGCACAGAAATGCCTGCACCTGGTACAGCTCCTGCAAACCAGCCATTGAGTTCAGTCCTGTTCTGCTTGTCCAGAAATATGGTCCATAACACAGTCCAGCCAGCAGCTGGTCTCAGCAGAAAAAGCAAGGACTGAAGGGATCAGTCAATTTTCTCACCCTGACACAAGGCTTGCAAAATAGTGAATACACAGCACGAAGAGGTCTGCGGAGCTGCTGCCGGTGGTAGGTCTCAGACCACTCTGGGAGCGAAGGGCTGGAGTCTCAGTTTCTCCTTATGTCACTCCACTCATTAATACTTCACTTAAAAAGATCACAGTGAT
Organism: Podargus strigoides; assembly: GCA_028020825.1. Lineage (NCBI taxonomy): Eukaryota > Metazoa > Chordata > Aves > Caprimulgiformes > Podargidae > Podargus > Podargus strigoides. Next base: position 60,332,105 of record CM051620.1, read on the forward strand.
AAACAGGGACAGAAAGGAAGCCGCTAACAGGCTAACAGCTGCTTCACATGAGACGAACTGTGGGTAACCACGGTGAAGGCAGCCTGCCTTCAGCATCATGGATGCAGCCATCAGAGTACATTCAGAGCTGCGCTTAACACTTGACGGTCAGGGTCAGAGACACTCCCTTGCAGTCGCTGACAACATATTTTCATGGAGGGAACCATCTGGGACCTGGGCAAAGCAGAGTTACTTGGGCTTGAACAATAGTCTTATTTTTAAGGTTCGACCTCCCAAACAACAGGGAAAGCTGGACTGTGTGGCTGGAGCAGCAGCTGGATCAGCCCCAGGAACTAAAGATGTCTGGTCTGGTAGAAGGCCAAATAAACCTTCCACAAGCAAAAGAAAGAACAGAGTCTGATCTTCATTCTATTCTACTCCTTTTTCCCCAGGGAAAAATCTTAAAGAGGTGAAGCATAGCTTACAAACTCAAGTATTTTTAAGCTGCTTGGAAAGCTTGATAATGGTGACGTAGCCTAAGGAATTTCACACGTTTGGACAGGCAGATTCTTTTTTCCTTTCTCCTTTACTTCCTTAAGCTTTCTGCAGATTTGCTGTTCACTTCTTCGGAGAAGAGAGAGTAAAAGCAGTGCAGGGTTTCCCCAGTCCTAGGGTCGCTGCCTCAGTTCCCAGGAAGGGTCTCTGCCAGCACTGAGCAACTTTGACAATCTGAGCAATTGCTCCACAAGGAAAACCAGCCCTGGTTCCCAAACATGCAACTGCCAAAGGGTTCAGTGGTTTCACTGGAGTTCATCTGTTACAAAAACGTGTGGGCATCCAGCCAAGCCCGGTGAAGATAGATTTGGGTGACACTCTACCTATAAACAGCTACATTTTGGTGGAGTTTGTTATGGTTGTGATTGATGGTGAAGGTACCTAAGGAAATGCAGGAAGGACTCCACTTGGCTCCTGACCTGATTTAAAGCCATGTTTAAGGTACTGTCATCTTTGTAGCTCTCTCAGAGGTGCTGGTAAGAGAGGAAGTTCTCCCAGAGCACTGTATATTCATCCACACCTCCTTCCAACTCTTGCCCCTTATGCAGCTCCATGGCAGCTTAAAATTCCCCTGGATAATGTACCACGCAGTGATCAATCGCCTCCATGCTGCAGGAACAGCATGTGAAGGCTGGAGTGAGGGCTGGAGGGTGATACCAGCGAGCTGTAAGTAATGTACAACTGGGAGAGCCATGTGTGAGCAGCAACTCACTTTTTGTCTTAAATTAATTCTCCTAGAAAATACTAAATTAGAGTACTTTCCTATACAAGAAGGTGACTGCTGTCTCTGGACCCCAGAGAGAAGCAAGCCTCCCCTAAAGGACTCATAAGGGAAGACACATCCAATATTCTTTCTCTTTTCCTAAATGGAAATCTCTTTTCCTGTAGGTAGGCTGTAAAGCAGATGCTGTGCAGTGTGCTCAGCCACACACAGTCATAGCCCTGTGTAACTCAAAAAGATGGGCAAAGCTTGCCTTGAGGAATCCCTGCTGTACCTCACTTCGCCTAAATACTGGTACGTTTCTTTTAGTTTCTTGCTGTAGCTCCTCACCCATTCCCTGTTCAGCTGCTGAATTGCACCTGAATAAACAGTGGGAGGGAAGAAAAGGGTGAAGGGGAAGCAATCTAATTGCTCTTAATGGCTATATGTTTAGGCAATGTTTGCCTAGTACTCTTAAGATGTGAGGGTTATATTAACAATCAGTGAGTACTGAAAATAGCATTGCAGTCCCTGAAAATGCTGTATGTTCATTCTGAGCGCAGAAACTCCACTGATGTCACTGCAAATTGTGAGCCTGGTTCAAACACTTACTCACTACACAGTGCCTCCAGTCGGTACACACAATTCCCACTGAAACCAGTGGAATTTCTGCCCGCAGGATGAATACAAGAGACGTGCAGCAATGTGGTGCTGAGCTACGTCACTACTTAGAAAACACGCAGAGCTATTCAGGTCTGAGTTACGGCTGGACAATGAAAAGTCAAAGAGTAACAGTACCAGGGAGTTTCACGTCGCTATCCCTGGATCATTTCCAGACCAGATAAGCTGAACACTAAAGCACAAATATGCATGTTTGGATGTGGGGGGTTCCTCCTGTGCCAGGCCAGAGAATTCAGCCTTAGCATTCAAATTCAAACAGTTTTTCCTTTCAGCATCATTACCAGAAATAGATGCTGTGACTCAAATTACAGCTTCTTTTACAGCTTTTGCGATCTCCTTGCCTTCAGAAGATGTTCCTCACGACACCCAAGGGACCCTGTCAGTACCAGTGCCTTTGAGGAGTTGAAACAAATCAAAATTGAGCAAGCAGTTCTCAAAACAAGCAGCAGGATTTAGTGCTCTGAAATGTGGCTGCATATATTACAAAGAGGAAAAGCCGTAGAGAAGCTTCTCTGTCACCTGCAAATTCACTGGTTTTGCAAAAACTTGGCCAAAAGCTGTACAAGGAGGGAAGTGTCAGTTTTACACAGCCACTTTCAGACTAGAATTTGACCTTACATTGCTGCAACACTACCCCAAAGACCCAACTTACTGTGAGATCGTGCCTGATAGCAAAGTTTTCTGGTTTGATGTCACACAGGTGAAGTCGGTGGGAGAAATCATTATCAAAATGCTGCACCATGTCCAGAAAGCTGAGTGCAATGTCAGTGATGGCTCTCACCCTGCTTCTGTGGCCAGCAAGGGAGGGACCGACCACGTTTTCCAAGGGAAAAAGAGTTTTGTGCCAGGCATGTCCAGCTGTGAGATACTCCACAGCATAAAAGTGTCCACAAGAGCCAATAATTCGTAGCACGTGTTTGCTGAAGTCCTGCAACAAACTGAAGTAGATATATTCTTCCTGCTGGAGCAAGGACCACATGCTGGCCACCTGTGCTTTCCATCGTGGTCCCTTCTTCCTTGTCCACAGGGGCTCCATGGTATTGTTAGACAGTTCTAGCCCCAGGACATTTTTGACCTCCAAAGCTACCATCAGCAGAAGCTCTGTTTCAGGAATATCCTGTGTGTCCACCTCCTCTAGCATACTGAGATGCTGGTAGCTGGAGAAGATTTCCTTTTTGGATTTCAGGATGATGGGATGGCCTCTCCAGTCAGCCTGGATGACCTTCTTACCTCTGTCATAGTAAAGGCAGTGTTTGTACACCAGCTTCTGTGCCACACACAGGTCTTCACAGAGGTCACCAGTCAGGGCTCCACTGCTGTAGTCAAGACACTGGAGTGAAAGAGCAAAATATTCATAGCAGGACCATACACCCATGGACCACTTAGAAGAAAGGCAAAGAATCAGCAACAGTCCTAAGCTCGAGAGGCTTGCAGCAGTCATGGTACCACAAACACACGCCTTCTACAACTGTTGGATGATTCAATGTTTTCTTATAAGTCTCTAGAGACCTTTTACCAGGAGGAGTCTTGCTTCAAAACAGGGATTATCAGGATGGTAAAGGAAGTGCTTTTTGAGGGCAAGAAAACAGACTAAATGACCTCTTACTCTTAAGTTCTTGCCACATATGAATTCAGTGAGACAAGCTTTGAACACACTTGGCTGCGCTGTGTGAGATTCTGGGCTGTAACCCTACAAGGCACAGGAGATAGATAACTTCCAGTGTAATTCAGGACTTCTCTGGAAGGTTCAGTGCAGCGTATCTGAGACATCTTTACTTAAACTATAGGAAAATCCATGGATAGCTGGATTGCTGGTCCCTTCCACCCTCAACATGCCCTGAATGAAGCTGTTAAGAACTTCCTTCTGCGCTACCAGGAAACACAGACATTGCATTCAATGCCTCTTGGACCAAGAACGTTTTGGGATTCTTAAATATGTAAATGCTGTAGGACAAAATGACTTTTCCAGATGTAATATGTATTATCAGAAGTGACATTTTAATATGAACTGCTTAAATACTTCTTTTTTTTTTTTAATTGGAAAAAAAATCAGCTCGTGGAAACATGGGAACTACTGCTTGATAGTTAAGTGGTCACTGCAAATTCATACGAGGACTGCAAGGATTCCCTCACCAGTCCCTCCTTCAACCCATAATTGTTTCCATACCATCATTTCCAAAAGTGTAGGCAGTCGATATATTCCTATGGGCATTTAGAAGTGCAGCTGCAGGGACTGCTTTGGACAAATCAGTAGAGGGGATGATCAGAGGTCTCTGGACTGTGGTGGTGTAGAAAGCCAAACATGTGGGAGGAGGCTTGACAGTGTTAGCCTTCTTCATTGCTTTTTGGCATTTGAACCTTCATTTAAACAAGCTGGCAGTTCCCACTGCACATGGAGTGCTTGCAACAGCTGCCCCACCTCATTTGTGACTTGCTGTTATATAAACAAGAATAATGATCATAAAATTCAAGTGACACATTTTCTTAGGACAGTCTCTGAGGTGTGCACCAGAGGAATATGTTCTGATGCCAGGCAATGATCAGAGACCAGCCTTAAACACCACACTGGGGAATGGGTGGAGGATTAAGCCCAAAAATCCAGGAATGGTGATAAATTGAGTAAAACAGCTCACTGAGGGCAGTTCAGACAGACATAAAATTTATTTATACTCTGATGTTCTCGTTGGCCAAATGAGAACATTCAATGCCAGCAAGGAGAGCCAGGTAGGCAAACTCTAGCATTAATGTCTTGACCCTGAGTCCAGGGTAATGTACATGTGTGAAACACACACATCTGCATCTGCATCCACATCAGGATGGTCCAGCAGACTCACCGGGCTGTCCACAGACTTCAGAGCATCCAGATCAATACTCTTGCTTTTGAAAATCCACTCATATGAATACAATGCAAATTTATTTTCCCTTTTTAAGGAGGAAATGTAATTTTCTCAACAGAAGTAGTTTAGCAGTTCTTACCATCTGGAACTCTGATTTTAGAAAGAAGATTACAAACAGAAGGAATTTTTTGGGTTTTCTTTGGAGCCTAAGTATAATCACTTTTAAAATCGTTGCTCTCCTATTGAGAAGACCACAACCTAACTCTTCTTGTGCTACAGTAAGAGAATATAGGACTTAGTCCTGTAATTGGATCCACATGGGTGAACACTTGTCCCTGTGGACAATTGTACTGCAGTCCATCAAATCCACTCTTAGAGGGTCCGTATGCATAGACCTCTTGCATCTCGATGAACACATGCCCAGAAGACCTACAGTCAAACATGTGACCATGCAGCTTCTTTTCTTGTGTTGCCATCATGTCATTCTTAATGGCACTAATGAGAAAAAGTATTTGTGGAAAAAAACAGTCTCACATTTCCCAGACATAAGAGATGAGTCATTTTTGAACCTGGCTGCTGTTTAGGACTTGTCCGCTGTTCCAGTTGAACCCATAAGTCTTTGATTATTAACCTAGTTGCTGACAAACAGTCTCTGAATCTAATTCTTCTTACATTGAACTTGCACAGTGTTTTGCAAACCCTTGGATCTGTGAAACAGGACTTGCAGGACCAGGGAGTTCCTGTTCTCACAGTCATGAAACACAGATCTACCTTTCAGAAGTAACATTTTCTGCTGGTCACCAATGCAAGCAAAAATTTCAAAAACCCTTCCTCAAACAAGCAATTAAGAAGTTTGAACAATTTTCAAGGTATTTCTCTCACTCACAGAATGTAGTAAGTTGTGAGTCACTCAATGGCTTTAAAATTCTCCTCACTTTCCTGTTCATTATAACCTAGAAGGTCAGCAAGGACCTTCACATCCTCACTACTTCCCCCCACCCCACTATTCCAACTTCTAGCATTTTATATTTTGCCATAAGCATAATACACTAACTAAGCTTAGCTCCCCAGCCTATAATGCTTATTTTTTTACCCCCTAGATGATTTTTGTGGTTTTATTCCCTCCCTATTTCTTCTCTCCATTTTACTTTCCAACAGCCTTAGAAGCACAGACATCAGAACTGAATGCTGTTGTCCAGAGCCGCAAAGACAGCCAACAGCCCTTCCCCAATTCTCTTTTTTGGAGACATTCAGAGATCATATCAGCCTTTTAGGCACAGACTGCACTGGTAGTTCATGTTGAAGTAATTATTTGACCCCTACAACCTTTCCAAACAAGTCATATAGTTTTACAAGACAGTCTTCCATCCTGTTGGCATAGCTTGTACTCTTTTGCTCCCTAGTGTATTAGTTTGCATTTTACTATATTAAAACACATTTTGGTGGACTGAAAACATTTAACCAGGTGATTCAGGTTACCCTGTGATGAAAAGATGGTCTCTTTATTATTTACCAGCCCAGGAACCTTTGCACTAGCTGCAAACTTTACCACACAAGATTTTATATCATCACGATGACTGCTGATAAAAAGAAGAATCCATTCTCCAAAGAAATCTTCAAGAAATGGTCCTCTACACTGCCATCCCTGTCTTAATGATGCATTTTGAGATCTGTCAATGAGGCAGTTTTAAATCTGCCTAATCACAGAATCACAGAATCACAGAATGTTAGGGATTGGAAGGGACCTCAAAAGATCATCTAGTCCAATCCCCCTGCCAGAGCAGGAATACCTAGATCAGGTCACACAGGAACATGTCCAGGTGGGTTTTGAATGTCTCCAGAGAAGGAGACTCCACAACCTCTCTGGGCAGCCTGTGCCAGTGCTCTGTCACCCTCACTGTGAAGAAATTCTTCCTCACATTTATGTGGAACCTCCTATGTTCCAGCTTGCACCCATTGGCCCTTGTCCTATCATTGGATGTCACTGAGAAGAGCCTGGCTCCATCCTCATGACACTCACCCTTTACATATTTATAAACATTAATGAGGTCACCCCTCAGTCTCCTCTTCTCCAGGCTAAAGAGACCCAGCTCCCTCAGCCTTTCCTCATAAGGGAGATGTTCCGCTCCCTTCATCATCTTTGTGGCTCTGCGCTGGACTCTCTCAAGTAGTTCCCTGTCCTTCTTGAACTGGGGGGCCCAGAACTGGACACAATACTCCAGGTGTGGCCTCACCAAGGCAGAATAGAGGGGGAGGAGAACCTCTCTTGACCTACTAACCACCCCCTTTCTAATACACCCCAGGATGCCATTGGCCTTCTTGGCCACAAGGGCAATGAGTGCCCTTTGAATGCCACTAAGTGCCAGATTTTTTAAACTAAAATATGAAAGTGATACTAAGCCAAAAGCCTCATAGAAAAGCACCTCTACTACACAAAAAATGCAAATACAAGCATGGTTTGGACTCTCTCATCTGGTTCGGTTTAAAATTGGCTACATAATTTTTAATATCCTTAGTACACTTACCAAGACAAGTTTAAAAAGCTGTGTTTAAATCAATGTAAAAGTTTAAATTAATTTAAACCCTACTTATAATTTATATAAATTTAAATAATCTACTGTACCACCATCAATTTGGGTGCAGATCAGGCCTGAGACTGAGTCCTGCCTCGAATGCTTCCCTTATGGAAATTCAATACTGATAAAGGTTTGCAAGGCATTAAAATTAATTAATTGCTCCAGAGAAAACAGAAATTGATCATTATGACTTAGTGTGTTCAGTGTAAATGAAGGTGGAACTAGTGTTAGGAAAGAGTAAGTGATTTTTTTGAGAGTTAAAGTTGGTCTCTGCAAAATACCCTGGGCTATTTCAGCCTTCCCAGCACAGTACACATCTGCACAGATATACATTTACTCAGAAGAAGGAAATAAACCCTTAGAAATATCACTTGTGAGAGTATATACTCGTGCAGTTTTCACCTGCTTGCTTAAAATAGCTCATCTCATCTCCTGCTGAAAATATGACAGAGAACTAGTAAAAAGTTTTTCTTGAAAGTCAAATTTTGCTTAATAAAAGGTGTGAGCCTCAAGCTATCAGGTTGTTCCATCAATCAGCTGCACTTTCTGTAACTGTGAAACTCATGCCGTGTTCAGATGTGTAAAGGCTTATTTCTGGGCTGATGAAGACGAGCTCATTTTCTGAGCATTGTACTGGAAGGACGATGCCTTTCCAATGTCATTTGGGAAAACTGCTGCTTACAAACCTTAGTGATACCGTTGAAGGTTCACCTATAGAAACTGATGAGGACTCACCTACAGAAACATGAGCACAGCAACCTCAGCTGCTCCTCCTCGGGAAGGAGGGTCCGAAATGGAACTATCACAGAGAGACAACTTTCCAAGCTTGTGCCTGAAATCTGATCCCTGCCTGGGCTTTTGAAGTCATGCCTAATGCTCCCCAAACTGAGGAACAGCAACAAGTCTCCATCCGTCTGTTTACTGGTGAGTGTGATGGCAAGGGCCTGGAGCATCCTGAGCTTGGCGGCTCCTTGCACCTCCACACCTCTGTGCTCTTCCCAGCCACATGAGGAGCTAGGCAGGATTTGTTCCTTCAACTGCAGTCCTGAGCTCAGCTGTATGTCAAGCTGACTGCTGGGGTAAAGTACCTGGAGCTCACTGCTGTCAGGACCGCTGCTTAGAGTTTCCCTTCCTTTATTAGGAATTTATTTATTTATTATGGGACAATCTACTATCACTTTCTGCTTGCTGCAGTAATAGATTATTTAACTTCCATTCGGATTCCTCCCTCCCCACCTAACCACTGGCACTACAAATACCTTAATTAAGAAACAAAATTAAACTCGAAGCATTAACCCACTCTGCTCCTCTTCTCGAAGTGCTTCCTGGGAAATTCTAAATTTTTATGAATATTTGCAAATCTTTTCTCGGATTTTTAATTACTACGTCTTCAATGCCAGCCCCTGCCAGCCGTGAAGGAGGCGTTACGAGCCGCGCGGCATTTCTGAAGGACGACTTTTGGGCTAAATAAAAAGAATACAAATAAATTAACCCGGGGGGAGGTTTCCTTCCGCTTCGCAGGGTACGGGATGCGGCGCTGCCCTTCCCAAAGCCCTTCCCTCGGGAAGCTCACCCGCACGCCACGCCGGGAGCCGGCACCTGCCCTGGGCCCGGGATGGGATGGGATGGGATGGGATGGGATGGGATGGGATGGGATGAAGGAGCGGTGGGAAGCGGGGGCAGACAGCCTCCCGGCCCGGCTCTCCGGCGGGACGGCGGCGGGCAGGAGCACCCGGCGGCGCGGCGGGGAGCGGGTGCTCGGCTCGTCGCATCCCCGAAGGGCTCCGGGCAGCCCCGGGATGCCCCGCGTCCCGCCGGGGCACGTACCAGCCTCGCCAGGATCCGGTGGCTTTTCTCGTCCGTGCATCGCTCGGAGAAGACGCTGCCGCGGAGGAGGAAGAGCAGGGCGCTCCCCAGCACCCAGCCGGCGGCCCAGAGGAGGAGCAGCACCAGCGTGCATCGCCGCCTGATCCTGAGCCGCAGCCGCTTGAAGCCCGGGATGCCCCTCATCGTCGCGCCCGGGCTGGGTTGGGGCGGCCGCTTCAGCCGCTGCGGCCCCGGGCGAGCGGCGGTGTCCCCCCCGTACGCCTGTCCCGCTCCCCGTCGGCTCCCATGGCCAAACACCTCCCGCCCCGCCGCTGCCTGCCCCCCAGCCGCCGCTCCGGGCCCCGGGGACTCCCCGCCGCGCCCCCTCCGGGCCGGTGCTGCCCTTAGGGAGCCCGGAGCGCCCCTTATAAATTTAATCCACGTCGCTCCGGCGGCTTTTGTCTGCTCGCTCCTGTGCCAAGCGGCCCCCGCAGCCACTTGGCGGCTTCAGCCCGCGCCCCCCCCGCTTCCCCCTCCGAGTTTCTCACCCGAGAATAAAAGGGGTTTTGAAGGGTGATGGAGGCTGCTGTGGCAACCCTTCCCCACCCCGGCGGCTGCCCGGCGCTTGGAAGGCGGCAGCCTGGAGACGGACGGTTCCTCCCGGTGAGAGCTTCGCCTCCCGTCAAACGGGAGGGGGTGAGGGGGAAGGAAAAAAAGTTTATTCAGGAGTAACTTCTCCAGTTTTCTCCGCCCTGGGCTAAAGGAGGAAGAGAGAGAACCGACCTGGGTGCCCATTCACTAACGCACCCCCGAAGCCCCCCGTGGTGGGTCACCCCTTGGCTCTCCAGCAGCTCCCACAGCCGCCCCCCTGCCCGGCACCGCCGTGTCCTGGCTCCCCCGGCAGCCAGCGGGGAAAGCCAGCGCAGTGGCCCCATTCCATTCATTCATAGAATCATGTCACAGAATGGAATTGCCACAACAGGGCAGGGAGTACTGGGTTCGAGGGTGCTGGGGGCGACAAACTGTCCCCCTGCCTTCTGGCAGAGAGTGTCTGTCCCTCTCTGAGCAGGGGTCAGCTCCATGCGACAGCCTCTGATGTATTTGACTTGGTTAACACTTCTAAGGGGTCTAAGACTCAGCTGTGTGTTCCTGTGCAGCAAGTAAGGACCTGGTATCCTTTCCTCAGCCCAGCTGCAGATGTTCACTGTCTCTGTTTAGACCACTGCGTTCACTTTTTTTCTCCCTGGACTCCCACTTGATAGCATCTCACATCACAGTTTTCAACAGGAAAATTCATATTCTAAAGCACATCCCAATGCAATAAGGTTATCTGAGTCAGGTTTGCCATCAGATATAATGAAAAAGGACCAGATTAATTTTCTTTCCCTTGTATGGATGATTACCTCAGGCTACTTGCAACCCCACAGCAGGAAGATGAATTGCAGTTACTGAAACTACTCGGAGGGTAAATTATTTACCCAAATGAGTAAGGATAGCAGAATCTGGCCTGTGGATGGAGAACTGCAGAATAATTCAATAGATGTATTTTAATGTGCATCTTCTGTAAATTGTTCTGGTGCACATTTTGTTGTAAATTAATTTAATATGATAAGAGGAAAGTTCACTGTTGGAGAGCTGGGCTTAGGGATCGGTGTTCTGTATCATGATGTCCAGCTTCGTGAAAAATATCTCCCTGTACAAGTCATTAAAAAGAAAGATGTGTCTATTAACATGATGGAATCTTACCTCTCAGAACAGCGAGGGGAAGAGCACAGGTGCAGCAAACTTGCTGCTACCCACACCTTTTGCACGATCAGTACAGTTGTCCCCTCCATGGCAGAGCAGGGCTAGACATACAGCTTCTAAGTAGATGGCAGACTATGGCAGAATAGAGAATGGAAAGATAAAAACATTGCTGAAAATACTACAGCTTTCTAGAGACTGGCAGTGGGGAGGGAGCTGCGAGAAGAGCAAAACCACTTTCATCTCCAAAGAGTCTCAGAGGCAGAGTCATTATCACTAGCCACATCTATCGTTAGTGTGTTTTGCTCTTGCTCTCCACCATCACATTTCGTCACCTGCAGAGGCTGTCTGTGGCTATCATTTTTATATTTGCTTTTTTCCCCCTGATCCTTTTCTCTAGAGGAAGCTTCCTTCGGAGGCACTGGGGATACAGTCTGTCTCTTGGGTTTGCAGTGAGCAGGAAAGACTGCCTGGGCAGCTAGGAACTGAAAACTTTCAATCCTATTTCTCAGTCAGATACAAAATGCTTTCAGAAGGTCTCTCTGACCAGTTTTGGGTGTTCATCTTGAAATTTCTGGGACAGTAAGTGGAGAAGAGCAAGAGGGACAGTTACTTGGCCATTCCTTTTGTAGGGAGTACCAGCTAGGCTTGAACACAGCCAACCCTCACCAGCTGCTGCTGCCAGCTAGGAGGAGAAACTGCAGATCTGCGGTAGCAATGTCTGGTAAATTCCTGAGATGGGGGGAGATGTGTCCCACTTGGAAGAGGGAACTTAACGGGACCTGAAGTCTCCATACTTTGTTCCTGGTTAAGTGTCATAGCTGAGTTGCTCTAATTGCTACTGAAAGAAACAAGCATGTTCCCTCCTCCTGCTCCACCATGACCTCCTTGTTTTTCCCTTGGTCTTGCCTAGCTAGTCCAGTCCCTTCCCTCAGTAAAAGACATGTCTCACTGCCCAGTGAGTTCACTCAATGCACTAACAGGGCAGAAAACTGTAAAGCTGTTCTTTGCTGAGATAATTTTCAGACAGGTTAGGAAGTCCTGAGGATACCACCAGGCATGCCGGTAGAGCTGTTGCAGGGAGTAGTGTTGCAGGGCCAGGTGTTCTGGGATGCTGGAGGCAGACCTGTCCCGCTGGCTCAGCTGCATCACCTGTAGCACCTTAAGGATGCAATGCAATATTAGGGATAAGGGGACCTAAATTGAAACTGTTGCCAAAAGGGCCAGTCCTGTCCCCATTTTCACCCCAGCCATATGCTCCCACTGCTTCCTTGGCAGTTGGATCATGATAGTTATCCCACCAGGCAGCACCTGTAGGTTTCTGAGTGCGCTTTTCATTTCCTCCCAAGGTACCAGCTCAAATTTGCTGGATTTTGGGGTGTGTAAGAAGCCCACATCCTTCTCTTATGCATAGCAAGTGCAATTCTACCTTAAAAATACATGTGTTCTGCTTTGAAATTAGGGAATAAGAAGAAACTGACTAAGAAAACATAATATTTTAATATAGTTTTAATTAAAAAAAAAAAAAAAGAAGTACAAAATGAAAGGAATCTGATAAAGCAAATGCAAGTTGCATGACACTCACACTAGACTGTTTGCCAGTTTCATTTTATGGTAAATCCCTCAGGAGGCATTTGCAGGGAATAAAGCCCTGCCTTCCCAGAAGATTTCAATATAGCATTCGGACAGAGAGGAAAGGGTTTGTATCTAGTTATTCAGTCTCTGAACTTTCAAGTATCCCACTGACTTTAATGGGAGTGAAAATTTGGACAAGGCTGGTAAATATGTATGTGTGTATACCTGTATACATACACACATATACATTGACATCTTCAGAACAGCTCAAGAATTGACCCAGAAAGATAGGATTCAGTAAAAGATAAAGGCCTGGGTGCTTTAGGATCAGGGGGTTTGGCCTTCAATAACAATCCGTTGCTAGCTGTAAAATTCAAAGCTAGTTTTAGATTTCCCTGAACTTCAAGGTTCTTCAGACTAACAGAGTTAATTCCAGTCCACCCTCTGTAAAATATGTCTCTAAGTGTCTCTCCGTCCCATAGCAATTTTCCCTTTAAAAAAAAAAAAAAGTCTGCATCAGAGAAACTTTGCTTCCTTTATACATTAAAATATGAGTATTTCATGTTGCCTTCCTGTAGTCCTAAGGGAATCTATATTCCTACTCTCATTTTAACTGAGAATTAAGCTTGATGGAAATTAATTAGTAGAATTTGAATTAAAGCCAATGACATCAAAGGCAGCAAAAATAATCCCGGACTAACTGTATTATTTACTAACCAATTAAATTGCTGAAATATTTGAATTACTGCTTAGAGCATGATGACAACATCAAGTTGGGCTCCTCTTCATTGCTGTTTTGGGCACATGACAAAATTGCGCATCACCAATGGTAAGGTCAGAGCTGGAATGTCTGCAGGCTTCAGCAGCCAGGAGTGAGACACCTTGGCACAGCCAGCTGGAGGAGCCTGGCAGGGTGCCTACCTGTGCTGTCTGCCTACGTGTGGGCTCAGCCGCTCCTCAAGCCAGGTCCGTGAGGAGTCCTCAGCCTGAGGAGCGGCTGAGCCCTCATGTTTCTCATGGCTCAAGCTGTGTTGGGCTGTTAGTCCTTATTTTCCTAATGACTTAATTCTTTATGAGAATTTAAAAGAAAAAAATAAATCAGTCATTAAGAACTACCTCGGCACTCAAGTTAATGAAATGTAAAACTGGTTCATTAGGAATTATTGTTCTGATTTCATCACCTTTTGTCATTATCACTGCGTTGTCTATGGAAACAGGGTATGTTTCTGTTAATCTTTCACAGGTCACAAATGAATGTCCTCTTTTCCTGCTAGAAGCTCAGGAAACTTTCAAGTATTGTTCAAATCTACCTTGAAAATATGTTTGAACATATAAATATGTCTTTCTGATTTCCTGTGGCAAAGTCAAGTTACTGAAAAAAATCGCAAGCTTTGACATACTTTTGAACATGTCCTTTAGGCAGCAAAATTCCCCCGCAGAGAACTGAGTCTACCAGAGGAATCCAAACGTATTGTCTCATTTATTCCATTAATCAAAAAGAATATGTTGCAAACTACTCACAGAAGTTTTACTGCATCAGCATGCAGCGAGTTTATTGGGTCACACTGCAAACAAGAAGCAGAAAAATGGCACAATATTAAATACAGAGTATAGCTTTGTGGACAAGTGAAAAGCCTAGAGTAATTAACTGATTTAAATAAGGGAAAGCGTTTAGACAGAAAAAAAGCTTTCCCATGTATAGATACAGAATTTGTATATTTTGCCCTGTTTGCTTTTCACTTTCAGCAGATATTTCTTAGGCATAGTTGCCGAAGAAAGACAAATATATTTATTTTCTTCTTCCCTTTTACCACTTTCTAGATTCCACACCACAAATTTTCATTGTCCTGTTCTCATATATCCCCTTCCAATTAATCTCTTTATTAATCTCATGCCAACATTCTCCTCTTGTTTGGAAACAGCATCATCTGGAGAAGCCAGTGAGATACCTTGGCAATGACTGTGGCAGACTGCAGTTTACTTGTAATCCTTTGGATTAGATGGAGCAATCAAGATGTAAAAATATTCTGAAAGTTTTGTCCATGTATCTAAAATGATGCCTGACACAGCATCACCTATTGCTTCCCTGCTACATTCCTTGTCTATTCATACTATAACTCACCAACAGGAAAAAGTAGCTTCATTACCTGTAAAATGAATCTTAATCAGTTTGTAACTGGAAATATAAGTGGAATTGTCTTTGCCTGGGACTGGAGTCAGTGACTTCAGAACAACTTTTCTAGCCTAAGAGGATGCTCTCCAATGGAATCTGCTACTGTATGGCACGTTGTATGTCTGTCCACAGTGTGTGAAAGGGAGAACAAAGAAGGGAAAATGCTGCAATTCTTTTCCAGTCTTTCTAGATGCAGTTTCTATTCAGTGCACCAAGTTCAAGCCAAGTGATCTCATTATACCAATACTGAATCTGGCTCTTTGTAGCCTCCCTTTATGAGAGTTTGAACCAATTCCGGAAATATTTTGAAGCTGCGCTAAGATTATGTAGAAAGAAAAAAAAACGCTATCTAATAAGGTAATCCCCAGTGGCCTCTTGCATTGTGCTGTTATTTACATGAGTGATCTGAAGTAATTTAAAAAGGCAGGTTATTTTACACAATATACATATGGCTTTCACAGGGCTGTGATCATTTAGACATGTGGTAGCTCAAAAGAGAGTTAAATGTCATCTTTTCCAGCCCAATGGCTAGATTATACAGATCAAGAAGACGTTTCTACAGCTGATACTGTCAGAAAAGGTACCATGTGGTCATATAGATTAAAATCAGTCCAGCTCTATGGCTATAGACTCTGTGCAATTAGTTTATGTTAGGAATCTGCAGCAGGCTGATTTTAAATTTGTTTCACTGGCAGACTGATCTAGGGTAGCCAAGGCCCACACACTTGCATCTTCTTATGCCATAGTGTTTAAAATGCAGCCTGGCTATTCCCAGAGGTCTGAGTGCTCTCTGTTACTAGAAGAGAAATGGACAGCAAATAACTGATCCTTGGAGACAGAAAAAGGCGTCTCCATTGTAGGCACAAGTGACCACCAAGTGGATACATTTGATATTGCACATGAAAGGTTTTGTAAACTATAAGTAGACCTTCCAGAGAGAATCTGTGCTGCTTTTCTCCATTCACATAAGCAAATCCGAATTTACAGCATTTTTCTGATTGCTTTTCTTTGATTTTTTGGCTCAAGGGCTGTGTACTATACTACTGTATGTTTAAAAATGAAATTAAATGTAGCCATCACATATGATAGATCATAGCTCATTTACAAGTGGGTATGTCTATTTCTTGATTTCTATTCTAAAAATACAAATCTGGGGGAAAAAAAAAAAAGGAGGATTTGGCAAGATCATCAATGACTTTCAGTATCGGTTCTGTAGAACTTAATTACTTTCAGTTATTTCCCTGAAGCTGTTCCTTGTAGTTTCTTTGGGAATGATGAATGGATGGGCACAGAGCAAGCTGCAAAACAATTCATTAGAGAAATTCAATTTTCTACCAGTTTTTTCAAGTAATTAGCTTTTCTTTAGGTAATGTATTGTTACTTTGCATTCATCCAATGTTGTATGACATTTTTTTAACACGTAGCTGATAATTATACCAAGGTTAAATATCCATTAATACAAGTGACTCCCTTATGTTACTCCTAAGCAAGAAATCTGTGTGTGTGATCCTGTGTAGCTGCCTGAGCAGCAGCAGTGCCACTGCTGTATGATGTTCTGTTACACAGAAGCATCCTCCAACAACCTGAGCAGTTCTGGTGGCCAGGCCTATTTCTGAGAGGGTAATTGCCACACAGGCATCAATAGTCAATATAATAAACACGGAGTGCCATAGCACTGCCTCCTGCTTCAAGCAAAGTTGTCTATGGCTGAGAAGCCTCAGAAGCAGATTTCCATAGCTTCCTCCACAGGCACAATCTTTGTGGCCTACTTGCAATGCAGTTCCTCACACAGAAAGAACAGATAGAGAGGATAATTTGTTTCTCATCAAAGCCAAGTTGGTGTGTACAATTTACTCGGTAGATGGGTCTTTCAGGAGCTGCAACATTCCTCTCTGTCATTTCCTATGCTATTTTAAAATCTGGCATTGAGTCAGCTCTTCCTACCAGGCCACATTGGTTTTTGTGAGCTGTCTCTTGATGAGAAATTAAATTGACTGAGAAATACTTTATCAAGCTATAATGTACCTTTTGGACAAACTTTATTTGTTATGGACTGGAGCCAATGGCCACTGCAGTTAGTGTGAGTCGTCTCATGGCTTTCAGTTGTCTTTGGGAGCATAAGTATCTTCCAGCTTTCAGGATGTATGATTACAAAAATCTCCACTTAAGTTGTCTCTATAAGCACTTGTGCAATGGATAATCAAAATGTTGTTGTTGTTGTTTTTTCTGAGAAGCAGAACTTCACAGAAACTTGAAAAATGCCTTTGCATAATGAAGCTTTTGCTATAGAACCTCTTATGATTAAATTGGCATTGCTATTCTTAGTTTCTTTCTGAAGTGACGTTTTTTCATCCTTTTCCTGTCTTCAATTTTCTGACATGTTGCTTCAGTATGATCCTGTTATCCTCCCCACTTATATTTTTTCAATTCTCCTTATTCTCCAATGATTTACCCATTCCATCCTTCTTAGCCCTTAGTTATCTACCAACAACAGTATGTGTCAGTCATCTCTCTGCTCAGAGGACTTTGTGTGTTATGGAAGGAAATCCTTTATCCACATCCTTAGCAAGTGCCTTCTCCAGACAAGAAGAGGCCTAATTCTGACCCAATATCAGTGGAATTACTTTTGGTTTACACTAAGGTACACAAAAGGAGGAACACACAGACATGCCTTTGCTAGACATCATTATTCAAGATTGCTTGCTTTTGTGACTCCCTGTTTCCTGAATATAACTAAATCATGCTTTGAGCCCATGCTATGCAAATGCACACACGTATGTTCTTACCAAACAAACTCATAGCAAGTCTCCCAAAAAATGAGAACAGGGGTTGCATTATTCTGGGTGTAATCCTCAATCTGGGAAGAGAGGAGATCCACCAAAGGATGGGGAAAGGAACCACAGTGAAACCATAGCAGACACTAAAGAGCAGTCCTGCAGAGCTGTAACCCTGGAAGAAAATTCCATCTGGGCAAGCACTTAAGCTCCATTTCCTCGAGGAGAGCATGCAGCACTGGCCAAGTCTCTTTAATATTTCTTTTTCACTTTGGCAAATCAACAACTCATAAAAGACTGAAACAAAGTCTTCCAACACTCAAAATATATTCAAGGAGAAATGTAAAATGACATCTACTCAGGCACACAGCATGTTCCATGCACTTTCAGCATGGATAAACTGGGCATGGTGTTGGTATGAAAAGTTAGGATGAAATACAGGGTAGTTGTGAATAAATTGCAAAAGGGTAAAGGTTTTGGCATTTGGGCGCTGTGGTCATTCCAAAGAAAAGTGCTGGACTGAAGCAGTCTCCAAGGGCTGTGGTTCTCATTTGGAGTCAGGCCACATCTAGCTGGACTATTGACCCTTTGCTTGCCTGTCTATCACACTTGCTTGTTACATGACACACAGCCCGCTGTTCCTGTCTCAGCCATTGACCCCACTATATTAATGCAGAGTATCAGGACAAGCAGGCAGAAGCACAGAGTGCTTTACTGCTTTACCTCCTCCTTAGGCAGAGGAACAGACTTTGAACAATGGGTTGTAGGTGCATATTCTCCTTTTAGAGCACTGGTACAGCTGGCCTAACACTTCAGCAAACAAGGAATCAATTGGCACGCCCATTCAGTGACTTTCCGAGATATGCTGGCTCTGCAGTTTGCGAGCCAGTCCTCCAAGGTGCTGTGGAAGAACAATTTACTAACAGCCTCTCTCACCGTTCTTTCATCCGTGCCTCAAAATCAGAAGAGGGAACAGTACCTGCCCTTTTTGAGGCTAAGATCTCCAAAACAGAAAGACTGTCTGTTCCTGGGCAACATTAGGGCAGTGCAATGGGGAGCCTGCTGCCAAAAGCACATTAATATTTGGGCAAGCTGCACATTAAATTTAGAAGGGTTTCTTTTTGTCTGGCTTTCTGCCACTGTCTCTAATTAGAGACAGTCTCTCCAGCCCTCTACACCCGTTAGCCAGTCTTCAGGTTTATTTTGAGTTCCTAACAGTGATATTTCCAACATGTCACTGCTAAATCTTAACAAGAGGACATGGAAAACACAGACTGCAATATAGTGTACAGACTCAGCAAAATAGCTTGCATAGGGAGGGGTAAAGCCATCTGATATAAAGCCAGGAAAAAAGGAGTGCAGCATTATCCAGCAGTGCACAGCAAGACCCTTGTACTCTACTTTGTGCTCTCATAGTTTGCAGATAAATCTAGTGCCTAAGATGAGAGACTTCAAGATCTACGGTGTCCTGAATTGTCTTAGTTAAGCAGCTAGTGACTTCTGAAGGCTTAGAGTAATCAAGTTTGGGTACTTTGTGAAGACACCAGAGGATTTGAAGTTGCAACAAGCTTTTGAGTGGGGTTTTCAAGAGGAAAGTTGCATCCCTATTGATGTAGGGGCTACCCAGAGGGATAAAATGGGGTCCTGGGCATGGGCAGGGTGGGGGAAGCCCCAGGTATGGGCAGGGATGGGCAAGTGCTTTAGGGCACTGTTGTTTGTTTCTACTCCTGGCCCTGGCCCTTGGGTGGGCTTTGGACCCATGTTGCACCTTTGCTTCCAGCCCAGTCTCTGGCCTCATCTTTTTGAGCTCCTGACAAGAGTCTCTGGCTGTGCCCTGGACCTGGCTCATCACTTTCCATACCGGGGGCCATTGATGAACCCTGGTGAAGGGTCTGGAACACAGGTCATGAGGGGCGGCTGAGGGAACTGGGGTTGTTTAGTCTGGAGGAGCGGAGGCTGAGGGGAGACCTCATTGCTCTCTGCAAATACCTGAAAGGAGGGTGCAGCAAGGTGGGGATGGGTCTCTTCTCTCAGGTAGCTAGTGACAGGACGAGCGGTAATGGCCTCCAGTTGTGCCAGGGGAGGTTTAGATTGGATATTAGGAAACATTTCTTCACTGAAAAGGTTGTGAAGCACTGGCACAGGCTGCCCATGGCAGTGGAGTTCCCATCCCTGGGGGTGTTCAGAAGCCTCGGCAGTGCTGGGTTAAGGGACGCAGAGCAGCACACCCCCCAGCAGCAAGCCCCGCCCCGGGGCCGCGCCAGGCCGCCGGGCCGCCCTCTCCTCGCCCGCCGATTGGCACCGCGGCGCGCGGCGCGGGGCGGGGCCAGCGCGGGGGTTTATAAGGCGCGGCGGCGGCAGGAGCTGGGCTGTGCCACAGGGAGCCGGGACAGCGGGGGCGAGTGAGTGGCGGTGCGGGAGGGGCCGGGCTGGGTCCTCTTCGCGTCGTGGCGCCGTGGCCTGGTGCGTAGGGCCGCGGCCGGCCTCTTCGTGTCCGCACCCGCGGCTGCCTCCGCGCCGCGGCCTTGCAGGGAGGCGCTGGCGGGTGCGCGGCGTCCCCGCCCGGACGGGCCTGGCCCGGGGTCCAGCTGTAGGGAGCGCCTGCCCGGCCTCGTGTCTCGGCCTGGCCGGCTCTCCCGGGGCGCGGCTGCGCCGGGGCTGTCCCTAGAGCGGGCTGCCGCTGCCCCTTTCCCCACGCTTGTCCTCTGTCCCTCTGAGCTTCTCCCTGTCCTTAGGAAACCTGCAGGTGCCCCCTCCCTCCTGCCCTGAGGCTCACCTCTCTGCTGTCGCTGAGATGAGGCTGCAGTGAACTTTCACTTCTGCTGCAAAACTTTCTGAAGTCCAATATTTGACCTTTTAAGTCAACCGGAGCCCAAAGAGCAGGGCACGTAGTGTGGGTGTGGGGTGTGTGGTGCTGCTTTTAGTGGCAGTGAGTACTCTGTGATGGCTGCAGACCTCTCCTGACTTGGTCACATGCTCTCACCTGGGGTACTCCTCTTGGCTGTGGGTAAGGAGGACAGAGTTGTCAGAGTGCACTGGTAGTTCCATGGGTTATCTTCTTTTGTAATGCAGCTATGGTGATGTGAAAGGTAGAACTGCGGAGTGACTTCCCTGCAGGTAGGAAGGATCCAGTTCTCCAGTCTGAAGGACCTACGGGAAATCCTAGCCCTGGTTTTTAGAAGAGGGGAAGTAATACCCAGCCTCGTGCTGTGCAGTAAGCTACTTCTGCTTTTCCAAGTTTGAAGCTGACTGAGGCAGATTTTTTGCAGCTTTTTTTTTGCAGCTCTACAGTGAGACTCTACACTCTAATATTTAAAAATATTTAAACTGTTTAAGATGATACTTAAAAGTAGTCCTTGACTTAGCAGGTAGTCCAGATATTGTTTGTGTTGGACAGAAGATCAGCTTCCATGTAATTTGTTATAGTTTGTGTCTGTGAAGCTAAAGCCCTTATGTTGCTATAGGAACTGGTTGAGTGAAGGGAAGTGTGTTAGATGCAGAGGGCTGATGCCTGTGTGCTGATTTCTTTGAAAAGCTCCAGATGAATCATGCCTGAGCTGTAATTGCATGTGAGGATGGTGGCTTCATTATGCAAACCAGGCTTCAGTGAGAAGCATTGCTTTAACTTGGTTATGTCTATATACTCTTTTTGAAGGCTACCACTCATAACTGTTGAACACTTGAGCTGTCTGGAAGTTTGGGGTTGTTCTAGTCAATGCTTGAAACTTATTATCCAAATTTAAAGTTGGTGGATGCTGTCAATTAAATAGAAGCCATCTCCAGTGAGTGAAAGGATTTTTGTATGTTAGCCATCAGTGATCTAAGTACAACCCTGCTTGAAAGGAAATGTGTATTGTAGGTCTTTTGTATATTTGGGGTGGTGGGATGTGCTTATATCACAGTATATTGTGTGGGACAGTCTTCAGCTTGAAAGTATTCATTTCAGCTCTGTAGATTAGTCAGCTGTTCAAAAAGTCCTAAGACAGTCATATGTTTTCACAGCTATCATGCTTGTGACTTCTGTGTAGAAGTGGAATAAAGGCTTAAAGGATCTCTCATAAAGCTGACTCAACAAAATACTGAATTGCAGCAATTGGTGGTGCTGATCATGCTTGTTCAGTGTAGTGTGTGGACATCAGCGTTATTCTCATGGTCCAGGCACTTGAATTTCAGAAGTATGTTTGTAAAGCTCATTATTTTCCTGGCTTAGAGGAGATGCTGTATCTTTAGTTCTAACTTGGGAGCTAAATTTAAACTTGTTGGTTTTGTTGGTTGAGTGGACAGTATGTCTTTTAAATAAGAAATTTCTCACATGAGCTTCAGTTGAAACAAACCCAAGGAAGTGGTAGCTCTGAACTAGTCACTGACCACTTGGCTTGTGGTCTGGTGGGGCTGGTTTCTGTTCCTGTGGCTTCACTCTGACCTTCTTTGGGAAGGTGAAGTAGCAGGTTTGGACTTTAAAGCTGAAGAAAACACAGTTCTTAAGGTGCCTGTTTTTAACCTCCTTTGTAGAGCATGAAGTGTGGTGCTTTATTGAGCCTAGCTACTAGCATTCAAACCTGTAGCACACTATTAGTTGAAGTCTTATAATAAAATGCAACTTCAAAGAGTAGATTTCACTTGAGGAATGTTTCGTGTGTAATTCTGCAGTAAAGTGAAGTACATGACTTGAAGTAACTTTATAGACAAGTTGGCTGAGTTAACTTCTAAAGTCATTTTGGGGAGAGAGGCAGAAACAGTGGTGTTGAGATTAAATATACTTTTGGTTAGCCACTTCACTGTGTGATTTCGTGAGAGGGAGTGGCCTCAAGTTTTATATTTATATGTATGTGGCATTAGCAGCTGAAAAGTGAAAGTCTTCTGTGGCTGCTTGATTACTGACTTTCAGATTCTGAAATGTGAATGTTAAATTATTTTTCTGTCACAGAATCTTCAGCAGCACCATTCTGGTCAGAAAATGTCTGCTCTTGAAACACTCTTTAGTTACATTGATGAACACCAGGACCTCTATGTTCAGGTAAGTTTTTATTTTCTTTGAGTTTTGTCCTGCAGCACAGGTAGCTATGGGATATTAAAAGTTGATAGGTGATCAGCTTCAGGCTTGTTGTTGCACCTATATAATATGCCCAATAACAGAGTAATGCCAAGTCATTGGGGAGAGGGGGGAGCAGCCAGCAGGTGTGACTGGTTTGAGTCAAGCTAGAAAACTTTGTTTTTTAAGTCTAGGTGTAGTTCTGTTTAAAGACCTAAATCTCCATGGTAGATTTATTAGGAAGTGCTCTATTACTGACTTACTTAGAGGCAGAAGTTTGACACTAGCTGCTGAATGCCAAACTAGCTTTATCCTGTCTTTCCCCTTTTGAGATGAGAGAGGAAAGATATAAACAAATCCGGAATAAAGCTTTTTCATATGTAACTGTTCATATCGGGGGACAGAGGGAGAGGTTACCTTCTGTGCTTTGCTGTTTAACTTGCTATTTAATTGCACTTTGTATTACAATCCCTTTCACCTGTGAAGGAATTGGTGGTATAGTATTGCAAACTCCCAGGCAAGAAATACACTTGACTTCTGACAGTTCCTCTCACTGATCTCACTTTGGGAGGTGGTTTGGTGTGTGAAGCTAAGGCAGCCTTTCTAAGAAGCTCGAAGGACATTAGCTGGTTCTGGATTTTTAAAGAATAGCAACCAGAAAGGCAATATATACACAATCTGTCATACTCTTAAGGCCTACCTTCTATATCTGTAGACTTTGTTCTACACCACAGGACAGCTGTAGGAAAGTGATGTTTGAGAGCTTTTTAGTGTAATATCAACAATTAAAGTACTATTTTGAGCAGAGGACAGAGCTCATTTGCCTCAAGTTTAAGCTTGACTTGGACAGTATTAGTTGAATCGCAAGGTGGTGTGTTTTTATAGTGCCTCCCATGCCATAATTCATGTATAGTGAAACCTTTAACTTTTCCATCTTTCTGTAGCGGCTGGCTGAATGGGTGGCAATCCAGAGTGTGTCAGCATGGCCGGAGAAGAGGGCTGAAATCAGACACATGATGGAGGTTGCTGCAAAGGATATTGAGCGACTGGGAGGCACAACCCAGCTTATGGATATTGGAAAACAAAAGGTATGTGGTCGTCTCCATGTCAGCTTAGAAAAATTTTCTAAGAAGACAAGGTGTTTTGCACCAGGTTGGCTTCTTATGATCCCAGTAAGAAAGGCACTTAAACTCTATAAAGTATCATCCAAAAAGATAATTTGGATGATCTTATGTTCCTTCACATGCTGGGAACCCCAAGCTGTGCAGCATCTAGCAGGCATCCAATCAGTGTGCAGTATGCTGTGCAGATCTCATTCATGGAAATTTTATCCCATTTTATTGAAGTTGTTTGATTTCACTGCCAAACAAAAGGGATATTCTCATGAGAACTTCTTGCTGCACTTTTAAAGACAAGGACATGCAGGTGGTGTAATCGCTAGTATCAAGTGGGAGCTGCCTGCAAGCTACAGTCAACTGGCTAAGTTTATCCTGTGGCCCAAGGCTATACACAGGATGATACAGGCAGGAAAGCAAAGCTGCGTGTACAGCATAGCACAGCACAGGCTTGGGTGTACTTAGGCCAACTGTGTGGGTCACAAATTCCTTGATGTCTGATGGTCTTCTGGTCAGGATCACCACATAAGGGTCCTGTGCGTAGTGGCCTAAAAAGGTAATAGCCTGTTGGGGTGTGGGATAGTGTCTTTCCTGCCATATGGCCTGAGCTTCCTGTGAAAACCTTTTTGTTTTTTCTAGTAAACCATGAGATCCAGGTGAGTTAAGCATGTTGGATTATGTTTTGGACTGTGTATTGTATGTATTTAAAATACTTATCTAACTGAACATGAACAGAGCACCTGCAAGCAAAAGTGTTAGACATTAACAGCAGGCTGGTGTTAGACCTTAGACCCTTAGGCTGTAAAGATGCTTACTGCAGTTGCAGTAAGTCTTTCAAAAGACATTCAGGCTCTTCCAGAAGTGTTACATTTGTCACAAGATTGCACTGCTCCCTCTCAGATACAGAAGGATCTTTAGTAGGATGAGTCCCCTCCTTATTTTTAGTTATCTGGACTGCTTTTCTTCACCTGAGAAATGTGTGTGCTTATGAGAATGATAATCTTGTCCTGGGAAATCATCCACTTGATATACTCCTCCTTTGAAGTGCCTAGTCACTACATGTCACAGAGTAAGACCCATTCCAAATGCTAATCTAACAATTTTGGTTAGTGGCATTTGAAATCCTGTTGTACTGGAGTGTTTGCTAGTTTTAGAAGGTAGTCACTGTAATTGGTGCTAACAGCTGGGTGAAATCTGTGTATCAGGACCCACTGAGCAGTTCTTGCTTTTGGCAACTGGAATACAGGTGTTTGTAGCACTGCAGGTCCCAGCAGGGAAGCAGCTGACTTCATGTGCCCTCTTGGGAGAAAACCTGTAGGGTAATTCTAGCTCTGCTACTACCTATGGCCTAAAATCCCATCAGAAGTGCTTTAGTTGATTCAGAGACACTTGTTGCTTTCATCAGTGTAACTTTTTGGGAGCAAGAATTGATTTTGCAGAGTTTGTTACAAATAACATTTCTATTTAGAAAATTCTTGCAGCTGGATCACAGTTGACTTCAGTATTTGGTTTTATATTAAGTGTAGACAGAGCTAGTCAGTGTATTATGTACATTGCTGCTATATCAATGCAGGACAATGTAAAGCAACTGGTGAACTTTTCTGATCTAACTTAGTTTACTGCTGCCCAGCAGTTTGTACTGTGTGTTGATTACTGCAAGTGTGAATTCTTGCAATAATGCCTTAATCACTTAGAGGTGCAGCTGGCCATGGACTCTGTAACCTGTTGATAAAAAAAATCAGAGCTTGGAGTCCATATGAGCAAAAAGTCAAAGCTGATCTTGATCTGCTGAACAGTGTCTAGGAGTGTGTGTTAGCTCACTGGAAGGGAAATTCATGCTGACTGAGAATAGCATGTGATAATTGCTTATGGGGTGTTCCAAAGGACTAAGCCAAGTTCAACTCTTGGACTGAGTTCATCAGCACTACCCTGCCCTTTGCTTAACAGTGTAGGCTGGTATAGAGAAATACAGCTGTACCCCTATTTGGTTGTAGGCACATGTTATACTCAGTGATGCTACTGTCAGGAAGCTTTTGTCTAGAGAGGTATACTGTGGGCAAGATGAAAGAGCAGTGACAAGCAGTGCAGAATGCAATATTGAATGGAGTTTATCACTTATGCTTAGGTCAGCATTAGATATGGCAATTGGGCATGCAGACAGCTTGCTCTGCTAAAATCTGATGTAGGATTGTTAGTTTAAAGCTAACAGTTCTGAGTGGCTTGGAACATTTTGAGTATTACTGAGACTTGTCAGGAAGCTTTTATTGGCATGGTGCTGTCATGCTTTCCTTGGCACACCACTTCTGGTAATCAGTTTAAGTAGCTTTGTTTTGTTTAGCTGTCTATGCCCCTAATCTCATGACCTCCCTTATGTTAAAGTAATTCATTCATCTGATAAAAATGTGCCACTCTGACATTCCACATTTGCATAAAACCTCTTGCTTCCTATTTCTAGTTGCCTGATGGATCACAGATCCCTTTGCCACCAATTGTTCTGGGAACACTTGGCTCAGATCCATGCAAAAAGACGGTGTGTGTATACGGTCACCTGGATGTTCAGCCAGCAGCACTAGAGGATGGCTGGGACAGTGAGCCCTTCACACTGGTAGAAAGAGACGGTAAGAGCAGTGGCCTTCACACTTGTTAAAGTGCCCATCAGTTTGTGGTGTTTCTCAATTGTTCTAAGGTTGTACCCATGATTGAAAGGAGGAAGGAGAGCAAAAACACACACGGGTATTTATTTAATACTGTTGAGATAAAAGATGTAGGAGGGGAAATGGTAAACAAGTAGAGCTGCAAAATCTCAGCTGCTCTCGGGGCTTGTTTCCTTTTCTGATGTTCTAGACTGTACTTGCATGACTGCTGTCTTCCATGGTAACAATTTGTTGCCAAAAAGCTTTCTAGAACTAGTTTCTCGTGCTGTTAGCAACTTGCTGCCTGTAAGGTTTTCAGACTGCAGGAATTTTGAACTACTACAAGGGACAAACACTCAATGCAGCTTCTTTATGCCTGGAGACAGGAGTGGTACAGCAGCCTTCCTGGGCTGCCTTGTGTTTACATACTGTGCTACAATGAGTACTGCAGAAGCTGTGTTTTACAGAGCTAGTACCCAGACAAGTGTCCCTTTCCCATAAATGGGGATAAAGTAATTGTGCAGGATCTTCTGTTGAAACCACACATTGCCAGTAGCTAAGAGGAGAATAAAACTTTCTTTTATATTTGAAGTGCTACCAACAGCCTCTTCCCTGTTTTATTTGCTCAGTATTGAGTGTCAGGGGGTCATATGAATAGAAAGACATTAGTCATTCTTGTTGCATAAGTGTTAATCATTGCCAAGAAAAGAAGTACATGGTAACTAGTACTTCTACCTAGGCACTTGGTCATAGGCAGCAGAGTCCAAGTTAGTAAATTGGATTATCTTGTCTGATAGTAAGAGCTAGACTTGCCTCAGGCACTCTAGAAATGTAGGAGGCATATTTAGCAATGGCTCCTTACCCTGCAAGCTGTCTAGCCTGTTCTAGCCTGTTCTGTCATTGTGGTTACACCTGGTGCTTAGGGGTTGTAGCCATAGCTCTGAGTTGCAGCAGTATCTGCCTCTACTGTTATCTCGTGCTATATTTCCTGGGACTTCCCTGTAGCCTGTAAAACTTGTCTTTGACTAAAATGTTAATCTCCCCAGAAAGGGTTTATCTGGAAAATGCAGAGTGAGTGGTCACTAGCTACTGAAGTCTTACTTTTCAAACAAAGAATTACTGAATTGAAGCTGATACTACCTCCTTTCAACAGAAACCTATCCAGCATGTTTCTATACCCTTACTGCTGTGTTTGTAGAAAAGTATATTATTCTGAAGGGTATGGGAACAACTTAGCCCAAGGCAGAGTTAGATCTTTTCCAGGCTTATGTTCAACTCCTGTCCAGGGAGCAACTGGAGGAAGAGGTGGAATAGCTCTGTACGTGGGAGACCTATTGCAGTCCTGTACCTATCCCACTTGCATGAAGTGGTATGTAAAAGTGCTACTCCAGAAGAATCGGAAATGAAATTTAATATAAGAAGGGCTAAAAGGCTTATCCAAAAGGATATTTTCTCCTGCAGGCAAGAGGTGACTGAAGCCTCATGTTAATTTTTCTCCAAAGTGGTTAATTTCTATCTTGTTTCTACAGGAAAGCTGTATGGGAGAGGATCAACAGATGACAAAGGTCCAGTGCTTGCCTGGCTGAATGCCTTGGAGGCTTATCAGCAAACTAACCAGGTATGTGCCTAAAATGTATCCTGCTTTTGTTTTTTTACATACAGCCGAGTCTAGCAATACATGTTATCCAAGCCACAAACCTTTGTAAGGCAAGTCTGCTTATTCGGCTGATCGGAGGAATGATGCAGTAGTCCTGTAAATTCACTGATGTCCCAGTAGGGTTGAGTTGACTTGCTGACAAGTTAGTCTTGTAGATGCTTAGATTGCACTTCAAACATTTTTGCTTTAACACAATGTGTAGGAAGGGAAATACATATGCAAGCATCTGAAGCAGGAGGAGTAATCACCTTCATGCAAGGATGTCAAATTAGCTTGGCCTTTAGCAATGCTTAATGTCTCACTGCCACTGAGCTCTAAAGAGATTAACTTAGTAACACTAAATTGGGAGCTTTGCTGTTTCCGTTCAAGAAAAAATGCAACCAGAAAACTCTGGATGTCTGCTTTATCTTGCAAGACAAGTTGGTATTACTTGTGGGAAAAACTAGCAGTTGTCAGGTGCTGTCTAGGCATAGAATATGGTAGACTGGATAGACAAAGTAGCTCTGACTTTCCTACTGTGGCATGCAATTTCTTTGTCTAATGTGAGTTTTCCTAGCCTTGTGACTTACCTTGGGCAACAAATTTATGCTGTGTTCCCACAGTTAAGAGGATTTGGAACAAGTTGTTCCACAGCTTTGTTAAAACTGAAGAGTTTTTGAATTCCATCAAATGAAGGGTAGTGTAAGTGCCCTCTATGTAAGCACAGACCAAACTGTTAATTATACACAAAGTACTACAAAAATTCCACTGTCATGGATGAAGTTATTCATGTCCATTTTTCTGCTTTGTACATGACAGATGAAAATTACTGATTGCTGAAGGAATCCAATGTTTTCACATACTTAATCTGATCTTGTTTTTCATTTTCAAAGGAGTTTCCAGTAAATGTTAAGTTCTGTCTAGAGGGTATGGAAGAATCGGGATCTGAAGGCCTTGATGAACTGATTTTTGCTCAGCGAGACACTTTCTTCAAAGATGTGGATTATGTTTGCATTTCTGACAACTACTGGCTAGGCAAGAAGAAGCCTTGTATCACCTATGGCTTGAGGGGTATCTGCTACTACTTCATAGAGGTAAGTGCTGAAATACACTGCAAAACCGGTATTAAGCTGAATTTTCTACTGGAGAAGTGGTAGCTCAAACTTTCATGCCAATACTGTTTCTTCAGAAAAGGTGAAAGTGACTTCTTAAGTAGAGTAGTTTCTACAAATTGTCTAAGTATCTTCTGTTTACTATCCTATACAATACTTGGATGGGAGGGATAGCTTTCAGATGTATGAAGCAAGATAAGCCAGCACCTTCACTGGAGGATTATCTCATGGCATAGATATCTTCATCCAGATACTTCCTTGAGTGCAGGAAGACATGTCACCACTGATGTATCCAAGGTTGGGACAGTCAGTACTAAGGGGTTGTACTCCACAGAGCAAAAAAAAAAAAGTATCTGCTTTAATGTACTACAACTGAGTTTTTGATTTCTAAAACAGATGCATTATCAAAATAAATGCAGCAAAAAGCTAAGATAAAAGTTGTTTCTGTGCATTTAATGGTATCTTCATGCTAAAATTAACCTGAATCTTAATTCACTTCAAACCAGGTGGAATGTAGTGACAAAGACCTTCACTCTGGAGTTTATGGTGGTTCAGTACATGAGGCCATGACAGATCTCATTACACTAATGGGTAAGAAAGCAGGTTTCACTGAGTGCATCTAAAGTGGGAGCAAGAGCCATTAAAGCATGAGTTTGTTTGCAGTGAGAAGAGTTCCTAAGGGCTGCTTACATTAGCAAAGCAATGACCAGTGCAATGGTGCTTGCCAGGTATGCACAGAACAGGCTGATGCCTTAGATTCAGAAATATGATGAAAGTATTGCCAAGTTCTACCTCCTTTAGCTTCCTTTAAAATCTTGCTGCACACTTGTATGTTAATTAAACCAGCTCTTTTTCTACAAACTCTTCTACAGATGCTATATTAAACTCCTTGGGAATCCTTCAAACAGCCAGCCAAATATGTAGCAGTAGAATTAAATACAGTTGCAAGGATGTGCACATTTTGGATAGCTGCAAATTCCAGTGCAGTGCAGGAAGTGTCTTCCATAGTTAGTGTAACAGGCTCTGGGAAGTCAGAGTTGCATTACATTTACAGACTTTTCAGAAGGCAAGGACTTCTATTTCCCATGGAAAGTGTTGCCAGTGATGACATCTTGGGTTTTTTTTTTCTGCTTGAATCCTGATATTAGGTGTTTGTTTACAGGTTCTCTTATAGACAAGAAAGGGAAAATCCTCATCCCAGGTGTTAATGAAGCAGTGGCACCAGTTACTGATAAGGAGCTGGCACTATATGAGAAGATTGATTTTGACCTGGAAGAATATGCAAAAGATGTAGGAGCAGCAAAACTATTGCATGATACAAAGGTATGCTGTACTCCTTGCCTTTTACCCTGGTTAGCTGGGTTAGTTCAAGCTATATTAGTAGAAGACAAACTTCTGTGGATACTTGTGTAGTTGCCAACTAATTTAGTAGGCAGAGAATTCATCTGATATTTTTTAAAATGGTGAGACTGCCTTGAAGGTAACTTTACAGTCAACTGTACAGCAGCTATACTTAACAGTAGTAGTTCTTCTGCAAAGTGTTAGGTGCTTGGAAACTTAGTCTAGGTTATCCTGTGTTTAAGGTAAGCAGTCTAGGCAACTTTAAATTTGCTACTAAGTCTATGTATAAGTAGCATTTCAAAATTTTACAGAGCTTTCTTTATCTAGTACTGTTCTCTTAATGCTAGATAAGAACTGCTAGCACTTTTCCAGAGGTCAGATACCATATCTACACAAAGCATCTGATTTCTTCCATCTGTTGGAAGTTCAGTGGGTTATCAGACAAAGTTGCTCATAGATATGATTTCTCATATGATAACAGCTTGAGATCTAGCTGCAGTGAGCACAAGGTTGACATAACATAGGAGGTTCCACATAAATGTGAGGAAGAATTTCTTCACAGTGAGGGTAACAGAACACTGGAACAGGCTGCCCAGAGAGGTTGTGGAGTCTCCTTCTCTGGAGACATTCAAAACCTGCCTGGACATGTTCCTGTGTGACCTGATCTAGGTATTCCTGCTCTGGCAGGGGGATTGGACTAGATGATCTTTTAAGGTCCCTTCCAATCCCTAACATTCTGTGATACTGAACATCTTCCTAGACCTGGCAAGCAAGGACTGTTTTGTACCTGTGAATTAGGCAGCTGCTCAAATCTTTGAATAGGCTCAAGTTCAATAAACTCACATATGAACTTCTCAAGTCTTCATTCTTGGAGCTCTCCAAATGAATGCTTTGAACAGCATTGAATCTTGCAAGGTGTAAGTATTACATACTACTTTTAAAGCATTAAACCCTAGGTATAAATATATCTATCATAGAAAGCAGAAACAAATGTTGTAAAAGACAAGTTTACATGTGCAGGTCTGTCTTCTGTCCTGGTACTGTCAAGAGGAGACTTCAGACTCAACTCAGATAGGTATGAGTAACAATTTTATAGCCTTAACCTTGTCTTTATGTGCTCAGGTTTATATCAACTGAGACCACACAGGCTTCCTTGTTTAGCCTTGTCCTATAAAGTAATGAGTGAAATATAGCTTGTATATAAGAAGGAGCTGGCAAGATGCTCTTCATATATGATACTGAACTAAAGCTGTTCAGTCATAGCTAGACTGAAATCCTAGCTTAACTTACCAAGGGAGTGTGAACTGAGCTTGCATGCAAGAAGGGTCTTAGGGCTAAGGAGAGATAGGAGAGAGAAGGCTGTAATCTCCAGGTGAGAAACAATATGCTTGAAAGATTTGCACAGTGGCAGTTAAATTCTCCTTGAGAGGCAATTAGAAGCAGATTGTACCTGGAACAAAACAGTTAACATTAAAGCCTATGAAACTTCTATGTCTCCTGAATCTCTGCAGTGAAGCTCAAGTTTGAGATACTGTAGCTATACAGGACACAAACATGTTGAAATCACAGTATGCAGTGTACTGAATGGCACACTGTATGCCTGTCTGCACAGTGATGAGGCTTTTAGAAAAACTTGGGATCTTCATAAGCTTGTGACTCAGTGATGAAGGCACCTGCCTGACTTGAGGCAGTGGGGACTGCATCTTGCAATACACTCACTACACACTGTGCTTGAGCACCTGATAAATGGTTTTTGTGTCTTTGTCAAAAGCAGATTGGTCATGTTCTGGAAGTTCCATAGAACTAGGAGAAAGCCAAACTAGAGCTACTAAATCTCTTAAGGTGCTGAAAACCCAGCTGTTGTATCAAAATGTGCTTAATGGGAGTAACAGCTTCTGTTTATTACTGATTTTTTTTTTTTTTTGAATGAGCTGCATTTATTCCTGGGAGAAAGCACTGTTTCTTGCAAAGTCTTTATTAGATTGAAGAAATTTTCTTTGGGGAACTCTGTCAAACTTCATGTAACCTTTAATCTTTCCCTTTGCTTCTTCAGAGAGATATCCTTATGCATAGGTGGAGATACCCTTCTTTGTCTCTCCATGGAATTGAAGGAGCCTTCTCAGCCTCTGGAGCCAAGACTGTGATTCCCAGGAAAGTGATTGGCAAGTTCTCAATCAGGCTTGTGCCAAACATGACTCCTGAAGAGGTCACAAAGCATGTATGTTGAGATGGTTTGATGGTCTCAAAACTACTAGTGTCTCTAAACTTCTTCTGTTCTCCATGCCTGGAGAAGAGTATTGCTGGCTTCTTTCTGGTTCTGGTTACTTACTTTGCTACCATCTTCCCTGTTCTGCACCTCAACTTGGATAATTGAGGGAATCACTATATGGTCCCACACAGGGCCTGGCTATTCAATTTTCTCTCAACTAACTTAAAGAGCTCAGGAATAAATGCTAATTTAATAGCAGGGCAGTTGTATTGCCAGAAGTGCATACTCAAAAGCATAAGTATTTGACATATTGGGTAACTGTTCTGCAGTATACTGTTAACTTGCCTAAAGGAGATATTCTGACTGCGGGGTAGAGATACTTAGGAATAATATGAAATAATAGTAATAGGAAAAGTATTGCTGCACAGCAGTAGTGACCTGCAAGTCCCTAAGATGCTTTTAGTTATACAGGTATACAGTTTTTACCAGTGTTCATACAAATGCTAACAGTAGATAAGGTTGTTCAATCTTTCTTATAGGTTGAAGACTACTTGAGCAAAAAGTTTGCAGAGCTGCATAGCCCCAACAAATTCAGAGTATACTTAGGCCATGGTGGAAAACCCTGGGTGTCAGACTTCAATCATCCCCACTACATGGCTGGTAGGAGAGCCATGAAGACAGGTCAGTGGGTTTTGCACTTGGCATTGTGAGTACTAAAAAGCTCTTGTTCCAGCATCTCAAGAAATACTGAGATCATGTTTGTGGTGTTCTGCACTTGTGTAATGTTTGGCTCACTAAGTAAGGAAGCATGTCATGTGCAATACTTAAACTCAAGTCTGAGGTACATGAAGGAAGGAAACTTGATACTGAGCTCATTCCTACTATACTGGAACAAGTCCATTGGTATGGTGTTGCTTTTGCAACAGGATGAGATTGTCAGTAGTTCAGATTCCCTGTTTAGCCAAAGCCCTCAAAGCTTAGTCATCCTCACATCCTTCCTGATTAGTTATGGTAGGGCAGCTAGATTGCATAGGGCTACTAGAGCAAATCTAACTTCTATGTTGGAGTACAAACAGGCTTTCAGATGAAGTGTTGTTTGTGTAGCCGAACTTTGGAAGTGACAGTACTCCAGCATTACATCTAGGGGGAAAATGCCACAATTCTGCAACCTCTGCTGTCTAGCTGATTAAAACAGAACAAGATTTGGCCAGCACATGGTACAGAAATGGTTAGCACTTGATTGCTTAAGCAGCAGTAAGGATCTGTGTTGGAAAAACAAATGCAATTCCAAACTGTCTGGAGTATCACTTTGTTCTAGTTTTTGGAGTTGAACCGGACCTGACGAGGGAGGGAGGAAGCATTCCTGTTACCCTTACTTTTCAAGAAGCAACAGGCAAGAATGTCATGCTGCTTCCTGTTGGAGCTGCAGATGATGGTGCCCACTCTCAAAATGAGAAGCTAAATAGGTAAGAGAATATTTATCCCTGTGTCAGGGATATACACCTGAAACCAGAAGCATTTTTTATACTTTGGTCTCCAAGTGTGGCTGCCCCTTGCCCCAAGGGTGGCATTTCTCTTTTGCAGTGGGAGGTGCAGGGAGGTTGGGAGTAGTCTGCCTGCAACAGTAATGCCTGTAGAGTCTGTGTGCATAGGACTGATACTGCAGAAAGCACAACTACTAGAAATACAGCTCAAACTAAGACAATTCTAATGGAAACTATCTTTTTTCAAGGTACAACTACATTCAGGGAGTGAAGATGCTTGGTGCATACCTCTATGAAGTCTCCCAGCTGAAGGACTAAGTTAGTTGCCTTACCTTCTGGCTTATGGATCAGAAGTCTGAATCTTCATATAAGATGTCGTCATTTACCAAGCCTTGTATGGCTCCCCTATTCTACCAACACTCCACCGCTTTGGTGCAGGAAAGGGGAGCATGCAGTTCTACTTTACAAAGAACACTGTATACAAAAAAGTGTCTTTAAATGCTTCCTTCAAATGACGGACTATTTCTTATCTGGCCAGCAGTCCTGAACTGCATCTTTGTCCCCTCTGTATCACTTCAAAGTTGTGGTTTGCTGTATTCATCTGCTTATACTGTAAAGCAGAAGGAATGGTTTGCTTTCCACTGTTTAAGCAGCCACATCAGTTGCAGAGCTGCTAGCCAAGTTTAAGGTTCTTATTCCTGGATATGTCCTGAAAGTAGTCAAAGTGATGGATTATGGGGCTATACTGGAATGTGTTCAAGCTGTCGTGAGGCATCTGTCTTGTTAACAGAGTGGTTGGGAAGAGCAGTTTGTCTCTTACACTGTATACCTGCCTGCAGGCTTTGATTTACAGTGAATTGGGTTATAACAAAATTCATGGTGGTAATGACTACTGGCCATCTTTTTGTAAAGCTGCCTTTGTATTCCCTAAAAAGGACAATAAATAATCATGCTCTAGAGTTTGGCTCTTGGTCTCTAAGGATTAAATAATGACTTGAGAGGGAAAGGTAACTTGGGAGGAACTTTTCTGGGGCTATAGAAGCAGGTGAGCAACATGGCTTTACAGACTGTACTTCCTAGGAGCCCAAATTTTTATTCCTTCGACTCTGGCTCCATAACAGCTTGCTGACTTGAAGCAGATGTTGCAAAATTCTGCTCTTCTGATAGAAAATGAGATCAGAAAATGTTCCATTTTGGCTCTGTAAGCCATGTCATCACACGCAGCATCATCAGTTATGCTACAAAGGGAGTGGGTGGCATTTGTAGGTGTAAGTGGGGAGAGAAGAGCCTCACTCATTGCAGCTACTGACTGACATCCAACTTCAAGCTGTCTTTTGGAAATGTTAACTCCAACACTTCTGGTATTGTGTCAAAAAACAAGCCCTCTTAAATGTGTGCTGGTCTGAAGTGGAGTTGGCTGATGGTTTCTGAATACCCTGACCAGCACTAGCAGGCTAAACTAGGTAAGTGTTCCAAGTGATGATGCTTTGCTCTGAGAACTGCCTGAGAGCATGATGTAGTCCTGTAGCCTGACAAACAGGTGAGCAGCATGTGATGTTTCCCCCCTTGGGGATAGAAGGCGGGAGGAATGTCTTGTCTGTCTGGTTATCACTTGCTTCATCTGGAGTCTTAACAGTGGGTGGCTGTTGGGGCAGGGAATAGTCTTCTGTTCTCATTGTGAAGCATCTAAAGCTTCTCTGCTTTGTTGTGTTCTGTTTGGTTTCTGTGGAAGTTGATGGCTGGAGGTAATCTGGTACCCTTAAACTTCTCATTTGCAGCTGGAGTACAGGCTGAGATCCCTGTCATGTGCTTCTGTCAGTACTTACTAGCACCAGGCATTGGTACAGACACTGGGTAGTGGGCTGCTAGGTTCTTGCCTTTCAGTGACAGCAGAACTACTCTGATACAAGATGCAGCCTGTACACAGACAATACTTGCATGCCTGAATATTTGAAGGTCATCTGTATGCTGAGATCAATTGATTATACAGGATAACTAGTCCTAGCAGTCAGTGTGTTTAAAGCGGCTTCCTTGGTTACTGAATTGACACCTCAGACTTCTCTAAATGGGGTAACTTGCATGGAAAGACAATTCCCTGGCTGTTGGTGAGTTTATATTGCTTATTTTCTACCTATGAGTTTGAAAAGTGTCAAAACTTGATCTAGTTTCTGGACTGAGGTAATACTAGTTTCTCACAATGTAAAGAAAAAGCTTATTTGGGCAGAAGAAAAGCTGATAATGTCATAAACTATGTTCAGAAAGTGAGTGTGTCTGTAGTTGTCCTATTTAATTTTTAACTATTTTCTTAAGTGATTGACATAATTAAGTGATTAATTGACACTGCATCAGATCCTACACTTCCTGAGTAAGTACAGCATGGTAGAGTTGTGAAGGATGCCTGAAAAGGAAGAAAGTGTTATGGGGTTCGTAAAAGAGGCTGGGAAGCAGATCCTGTTGGGTAGACAGCAGAAATATTCTGGCATGGAGTGAGTGCCAGAACCCTGTGAAATGGAGATTAAAAAGTGACTTTGGCATGAGGAAAATGCAGGGGCCTACTTAAGCATGCAGGAGTAAATTGCTGAAGTAATGGGCCCTTTGAGACTTAATGGGATTTCAGATTTGTTTAGATGTATAACTTTTCAAGTCAGAAATCATCAATATTTGTTATGTTGCTACGGTAGAGCTTGCTTCAGCTGTAACCTCTCTGGTCCCTGCCTGAGGTGACCACAAAAGCAGTAAGTACTTGGCCTGAATGAACAAAAACGTCTAGTGGTGCCAGTCTATTTCTGTAGCCTGCCTGTTTCAGACCTGACTCCTTGAAGACTTGTAGAAAACCAGTTACCTGTTGCAGAGATCGGGTTTGCTACATCTTGGAATGCTTGTGCTTTAGATGAAGTTTGCTTAGCCCAAGCTGTTTGAGTAACAGCACTTCAGTACAGTACAGAAGTGTCCCACATGACAAAGTGTGAGCGAAACATGAAAACCGAAATGCATCAGTGAAGCACAAAGCCTTACACACCACCTGCTCAGTGTACAAAGGCTGCTTGGTATCTTCCACACACTTTATAGCATTGTTTCTGCCTGTTACAATTTACTTGAAAGGCTTGGCCAGCACCAGTTAATATATAACATGAAAGCTTGTATAATTAATAACCCTCAGTTGATGGTCATTAAAAGACTCCAAAGTGGACTGACTTAGCTGCCAGACCAATCTCTGGTTAGGTGGAAGTATGGCCGGGAGGAGGGCAAGACTGCAGATGTTTCAGATGGCTTTGGTTAGTCCAGGTCGCTGCTGTCTTTTCACTGTGCTAAGTAACTCCTATGCAATGGTAAGTGTTGGGAAAATGTTGTGGATGGTTTTGCAGTTTCTTCCTCATGGTCTTTGCCTGCACTCACCATAGTCTGTCTGGGGTGGAGTTATGCCTGAAACAGTTTTACAGACACGAACAGCTACGATCTCCAGATTTCCTGAGTAGAGGTGTGCCAGCTCTATCCACAAGCAAGAATAAGCAAGACTATCAAAAGGAATGTGCTTATGAACTTCTCTTATCTGGCAAGTGTCTGAATCTTGGCTGGGCCTATCAGGAGTACTAACACATGTCTGCTCAGTTTAGACTTATTTACTGCTTAGACTATTGCCTGAAGATGTTATTTTCTGTTACTTGTCTACCACTTGCTTCCTAGGGGTAAACCAGGCAGGAGCCCACCTTACTGCCAGTTGACCCATAGAATCGTTTTGGTTGGAAAAAACCTTTAAGATCATTGAATCCAACTGTTAACATAGCACTGCCAAGTCCAACACTAAAACATGTCCTTGAACTCCACATCTACACATTTTTTAAATCCCTCCAGGGATGGGGACTCAGCCACTGCCCTGGGCAGCCTGTGCCAGTGCTTGACAGCCCTTTCAGTGAAGAATACAACTTGAGGCCATTACCCCTTGTCCTATCGCTGTTACCTGGGAAAAGAGACCAACCCCTGCATTGCTACAACCTCCTTTCAGGGAGTTGTAGAGAGCGATAAGGTTTCCCCTCAGCCTCCTCCAGACTAAACAACCCCAGTTCCCTCAGCTGCTCCTCAAAAGACTTGTGCTCCAGACCCTTCACCAGCTTCATTGCCCTTCTTTGGACATGCTTCAGCAGCTCAGTGTCTTCCTTGTAGTGAGGGGCCCAAAACTGAACACAAATGGCATGTGGGCATATTTCTGTTTAGATATGTCAAAGTATGATAAACTCAAATACTAAAGTAAAAGTAGTTGGATCACCATTGTACCTTCTCTGTGCCCCCAAACCCTGAGATAATTTTGCTTTTTTTGTACAAATTCCCTTCCATTCAAACTTGATGGAACTACCCAACTCTGCTTTATTTGAAAGCTGGAGTTTTATTAAAGATAGTGAGAAGGCTTGTATATCCTTATTTAGCTATTTTTTCCCTTAAATAACTTAAGTCAGCAGCAGTGGTTTCCTGGAAACTAATTCTGAGTACCTGGGAGGATTACTTGCAGAAGGAAAGGTGACTTCATAAATAGGCAGCTGGAAAAAAAAAACCTATATGCCACAAAAGCAAAAACATTATTCTGCACTGTTTCCTCGTGTGAAATAGCTTGATTCCTGATAAGAAATTGGGGAATCTGTTGTTCAGTGGCATGCTGCTGTTTGCAAGTCTAGATGGCTTGTACTTCCAGTTCTCCTACTTCAAGAATGCAGGGAAATCTACAATATGCATTTCACAGTCACTTGTCCATGGGATGAGACTACTGCGAACTAGAGAATGCAGTAGCTTGTTGCTCACTAGATTTCTTGTATTTTAGCAAAATCCATGACAGTGCATCTTGATATGGAACATGCACTTAAAAGAGCAGCTGGAGTTATTACAGGCTATTATCCCTAAATGAATAAGCCCTAACTGCCTTTTAAAATGTCACTTTTCTTTATTTTTGCTGTACTGGGAAACAATAGCACACATGAGAAACAGCCCTGATTTTCAACTGTGTGGCAATTCATTTTAGGCTGATTGAGCACAATGTTTCCTAATTTGAAACTTTTTAACTTGCAAAACAGACTTTGGTTTAGCATAATGAGTTTGGATGGACTAACTAAATAAAAACTTATTTTTTTAATGAAGTTACATGATAGACTGTCTTAACTTCAAGAACTTCAGCTTTGTTATCTTGACCTTGAAGCAATGTGAAAGTAGAGGTAACATAGAGCTAATCTAGGTAAAGTATGTGAGTTTGTTCATTCTGTCAAAGTTTAAAAGCTTAAAAACATTACTAATTTTTTCAGTGTCATCTGAACTCATTCAATTAAAATAGAATAGACTCATGTTAAATATGCTTTTACAATATGAGGAGCCAATCTGAATAAATCATCTTCCTGGTAATTAATAAAGTTATGCAGAGGATTTAAATTGCTCTTCAGAGAATCTGCTTAGGCTACACAGGAAAGCTAAGGAGTGGATAATTTTGATTCTAGTCCCCTGCTAGCTTGATCATACCATTTTACATCATGGTGTTAGGTTATGACAGACCCTGAATGCTAAGAAATACTTTGCTAGTACTTTTAAATATTCATCTTATTAATTTTGCACATGCTTAGGGATTCTGAGATTTCTTGAGGACTGCTTAAAATGCATGCCAATGAAATGTGCCAGCTGATGCTGACACATTGGTATGCAGTGTCCTCCTGTCTGGGCAGGCTTATGTTCTTCTCAATCCTGGAGACAGCCTATGGACCTCTTATATTTGTGCCCTTTAGACTGAAAAATGAGATGACAAATACATTTGAACAGCTTGTTTTGTCATCGTTATTGTCCTGTGCTTTCCTTTGGAACAGCAGCTGTCCTGTATGCAGTGCGTTTGAATCGTGAGACCCATTGCATCCTCAGAGGATGTGTGGCCTCTTCACAAAAAGTAAGCGCTAACTCCACCAAGATATCTTTAAGAGTAGCTATATAGTTATAATCTATGGCAACAAATTTGACCCACAGCACAAAGTGCCAAATATTATTTGAAAGTGAAATATGTTCAGGTATTGGCTCTAGCAATTCTTCATATAGAGACACTTCTGTCTTAGCTGTTGCTTGTGAATACATGTGCCCTATAGTTGTCAACCAGCTGGTCTGTACTAAATGACTAGCCTTAAGTGTAAGTTCATGAAAAATATGTAAGAATAGCATTTAAGGACAGATCCTTTGAAGGCTACTGCTACTATCTACACAAAAATAAAAACATATGTCAAGATGTTTAGCATTTTTATATAAAGATGAATCTTTGGAGGACTTTTCTTGCTCTTCTGGACAGAGTAAGTAGATGGAATTGCAAATCTGAGCTGTTAATATATGTAAAGTTGTAGCCAGTTCCTGAATTTCAAGACAGCTGCTAAGATATATGATGAAATTAAATTTCATGTTTCTGACCTACTTAATGGTTTTAATGTCCATGTAGTGAATACCAGAGTCGAGGTTAGAGACTTGAGAATAAATGCCATCTGCTTTTGGACTGTTTTAAACACTAGTAAGGGAGAATTCTGAGGTACTGCTTCTTAATTTAAAAAAACCCTATTAAACTCTTCCTTAGACTTGCAGTAACTTGGAAAGCAACAATATAAACTAACTGAAGTGTTAAAGTAGTAGAACAGCTACAAAAGACCTTTGCAAGCTAGAATGCTGTATAGTACTTGTTTATTTATGAAAATGCCTTTGATAAGGTGTTTTAGATTGTCTTGCTGTATTCATAATGGGTTGATAGCTTTCTTCCATTATTAAATGTGTATTGATGCATCATTAGAAATCTTTTAAATGCAAAGTTTCTTTTGATTGTCTTTTTAGTAGTATATGCAGAGTACAAAATATCTGGCCTTTGTTCCCTCCCATATTCTCTACTGCTGCAGCTCTTTCTGCTCCCCCCTCTCCTCCTATCTTTTCCTTTCATTCGCACAAGGGGAACTGACTCTGCCATGGGGACCCAGGGAATTTCCCAGGACTATGTCCAGGTTTAACTTCATAATGTTGATAGTCATAAGTTGACTGGACTGAATCTTTTCTGCTTTTTGTATTGACTGTAGTTCTTCTAATGCTAACGTGGAAAATGCTAGCAGGCAGTGATTAATTTCAACTTTACTCTGTAGCCGCCACTGCAATAGTTCTTAGGTTTTAGAAGTTGGTACAACAGTACAATAACACTAAATGGAGTGGGAGAAGGTAACTTTTTTTTTTCCAAATTCCTCTCCATTAACCTCTTTATTGTTTGGCTGAATAGCAACCTGTAAAAATTCTGACAGAAGAGCAGCTATTTCTGCAAGTCTACTGGAACATGCTTTTTAAATTTGCAGAAATGTCAGAAGTTAAAGGCATCAGACAAAAGGCACTCAGAAATTATTCCAGGGGAATGTCTTTAGGTTTTTCTATTGTATGTGTTGAACACTTAGCTGGAAGACTCAAGTTAAAAGCTGTAAAAATACAATATAAATTCAAAATACAATATAGGCTGCATGTCATCGTTTTCGGGAATCAATTGTCAGAGAATTAATAAAAAGAAAGCAGAGATTTATTTCTGCGAAGCTTTGAATCTTGGTTGTATTTTGGAAATATCCTGTAATGCATTGTCAGCAGTATCCTAAACTTTTGTACAAGGAGGTGCAGTACTGCTCGTGATTATTTTAACACAGTTTTAATTCTGAGTGGATGGATTCAGAAGTACAAATTAAGAAGGGGGAAGATGGCATCATGAGCTCAGGCACATGTTGGTTACCAATTCTGTTGTTTGGCAACAGAATTTCAACTTAGAGATGTGAATAAAGATTACTTGAATGTGGAGAGATGGGAGAAAGTCAGGTAGAGAGCAGGTTTCAGAAATAAAGTAAAAGGCTTCATGAGAAAAGTGTAAGTGAATGTATAAATGTTGATGGAGTATGGTAGCCACAGTTGATTACCTTCCAGGCTTTAGACTGCTCATGTTCCTTTGCACTGATCTGGAAATGATGTTCTAATGGAATTTGGCTGGTTGTGAACTTCTGTAAGTTTGTAGAGCTGCATATAATTTTTGGAAGCTTTACTTGGAGTTGTCTGATGCTCATAGATGGAACTTAAATACCTTGAGACCAGTTCAGAAGTCCCTATTTTTTCAAGTTAAGAGGAGTTGTGAGGACTAGATTAGAGAAACTTGAGAATAAAATGTTGTCTTTACCTGCAGATAAGTTCATGCTTTGATTGGTTTAAAACAGAAATAACTAAAAAGTAGCAAACACATCTGAGGTAGGGTTTTTTTCACGGAAATTGGGAGCACCAGATTCAGTGAGCATTAAATTGATATAAAACTATGCTGTATTACATTGTCCACTCTGTGAAAGTGTTCCCATAGGATATGACAGGTAATTGAGTCATCAACATAAAATATTGATATTTAACACGATACATCCTATTTTCTTAATGCATTGTAGTTCCACTTCTATCTATGTACAAATATGACACAGATTTACTGGAATACATCAGTCGCCTTGAAGCTGTGCTCAGTAACAGCTGATTAGCATGATCTGCTCCAAATGTAAAACAAGTTCAGCTTCTCTGGTCTCATTAGAGGGAGCTTGAGAGAACCTCAATAATAAATGCTCCTCTAGCTCCTTCCAGTAATTTGATTTATATGGAAGAAAGTTTTAATGACAAAATCCCTGCCACTAGCAGACCAGCAGTCCTTAAGAATGTAGAAGAAAGATTCTGAAAATAATTAGATTTAGCACTAAAATTAACAATTTCCTATTCTAGCCCCTTTTTTTATTTTTTTTAATAGCACACAGTCTGCAATAGAGAAGTCTTTTTATCCACTTACATTCATAGACATCAATATGGAAGTGAGGTTAATATATCCAGAAGTGAATGGTATAATCTCTTCATAAACTTAGATATATGCACCTGTTTGCTTTTGAATTTGAATGATGGGAGTCTGCACCTATCAAAAATAATTAACATTATGATACTGTTTATTAGTCTTTTTCAATTATTGAATACAAGAGTTTCAGGTGATAAAATAACAAAGCAGTCTATGAATCTGAGAGCCTGCTTTAAGCTTGGATCTAAATCAAAGGTAGAGGTGATTTCAAACTGAAATGTTCAGAAAATGGTTTGCTTTATAACAGAGCAAGACAGAAAATTTTAATTTTACACGCTTTGCATAAGATTATAATGCAAAAATATAGATTGTATTTAATATGTTACAAATATAGTTTTATCTGTGTTGATAGAAATTAGTGTTTCATCCTGAGTTCTTTAAACCTAGTCAGAAATTCTACAGCTCAAAATTAACAAACAGCAAAATGCTATAA
Organism: Podargus strigoides; assembly: GCA_028020825.1. NCBI lineage: Eukaryota > Metazoa > Chordata > Aves > Caprimulgiformes > Podargidae > Podargus > Podargus strigoides. The sequence continues at coordinate 60,375,383 of CM051620.1, forward strand.
AAGCCTCTTTCTTGTAATCTGTGATTAGGGACAACTGGTTACTGTAGGTACGACAGTTATATTGGCAAATGATATATAAACTTATAAGCTTGGTCTGTCACTCATTTTTCCACAGATTTATCAATATTCGGAGAGTTTCCAAGATTGGCAGGAGCAAAGAGTAACTTATATCTTACTATTAGCAAAGGAACACACCAAATGCCAAAAAGCAGACTCTCTAAACCCCTCATTTCAGTACTTAGTGGCACATGTCACCTCGATAACATCCATTTATCTTTCAGTTTAAAGATCAAAAACTCTCTGTATGTTTTCAGTGCTCTGAATTTGAGAGCTTGATCCCACTAAATCTGTTAGCTGGTTTAAGGCCCAATTACTAGTCACAGGAATGAATGAAATCTCCAGATAAGATGACACCATGCTGAGATTATTCAAAAGGAATCAGTCACACTGCTTCAGGCTGACACCTTCTTTTTTTTTTTTTTTTCCCCCTTGAAATGTGACTCTGAAAACTGTTTAGGGGGGGGGGGGGGGGGGGGGGGGGAAAGGATTTCTTTTCCTTTGCTTGCAGGATTCACCAAAAGCCTCAGATGTGTGAGTTGCATTATCTTTCTGATATCTCCACAGAGCATTTTCTGTCTTTCCAGCTGAGAAAGAGCAAGTCTAGATAGACAAAAGGCATGTTTACACATAGCTGGGAAGGCTGCACGCTGATGAAGTATCTGACATCGCTGACACCTTTGTATTCAGCTGAAATCCTTCACAAGATACTAAGTCCAAACCATCCATTTAGTATCCTTAAGTCTATCATTTTGCAGAGTTAGATTCTTCTATATGATTTCTTCATGTAATTACTGCTTTGGAAATGGAGGTATGTGCTGCCTTTAGTGATACTCTTAATAATAACTTTTCCTTTACCCTAATAGTGAATGATCAGGTAGGTGAAAGCAGACTTATTGCAAGTGGAGAAACTAAGGCTGACATAAATATAAATGTGACAGGAAAACTGGGTCCATTTCATTATGCTATTATCTTCAGTCCCCATTTTCTTGTGCTAAATTACCTCCATAAATTGTGTGCTCCTCAGGTAGGTTTTTGTTTTGGGAATCTATTTGCCCAGCCAGTTTCCCCTGTTGGTATCAACATGAAAACAAACTGTCCTAATATCTGTAGCCTTAATGAGGGAAGGCACCATGGGAAAGGAAGAGGATATCAGAATATGGTTTTTGGTTCCTATGTGCTTTTGTGTAATCTAAGATATTGACCTCTGGTATAAGAAATACAAAAAACCTGCTGAAGAAAAAGTTTGTTTATATTCTTCTAAAGAGGCATAGCAAAAGACACAGGTATGGTGGGTTTTCTCAGAGAAGTGAAAACAAAATGCTACCTCTAAATTTTCAGTGTTTCGTTATGGGTAGTTTCTGTGTAACTGCATGTCATGGATTGAGATTTACAGTTCGACTCGATCTTAAAGGTCTTTTCCAACCTAAATGATTCTATGATTAAAGGATATCCAGCTCCACCACTGACCCCATGTCCCCACATGTAGGAAATAGCAAAATAATACAATGTGGTCATGCAAATACATATGAAACAAAAGCTATCAGTGTGTCAGACTGGTGTGGTTTGTGGTTAAGAGATTTTGAAAACCTAGAGCTGTTTGGTTAGGCTGCCCAGTAGCACTCTGCTACTAGGGAGAGGTTTGGATGATGCCCCTTGGAGAGGGAAGCCTGGAGCCCTGTGATGGGGAGCAGTGCCTGTAGCAATGCATTGGACATGGATCCATGCGATTGGGTGGCTCTGCAAAGCTAAGGGAGCAAGCTGAGGGCTGCCCTAAAACTCAGTTCGGTGTGTCAGGGAAAGCCCAGCACCTTCTTTCAAAGACAGGTTCTGTGAGAAGATACTTTTCTTCCTGGTCAAGCTGTGTTCCCCTTAAAAGACTGGTTTCCAGGCAAGAGGAGAGGAGCACATCACAGAATCACAGAATGTTAGGGATTGGAAGGGACCTCAAAAGATCATCTAGTCCAATCCCCCTGCCAGAGCAGGAACACCTAAATCAGGTCACACAGGAACATGTCCAGGCGGGTTTTGAATGTCTCCAGAGAAGGAGACTCCACAACCTCTCTGGGCAGCCTGTTCCAGTGTTCTGTTACCCTCACTGTGAAGAAATTCTTCCTCACATTTATGTGGAACCTCCTATGTTCCAGCTTGCACCCATTGCCCCTTGTCCTATCATTGGATGTCACTGAGAAGAGCCTGGCTCCATACTCATGACACTCACCCTTGACATATTTATAAACATTAATGAGGTCACCCCTCAGTCTTCTCTTCTCCAAGCTAAAGAGACCCAGCTCCCTCAGCCTTTCCTCATAAGGGAGATGTTCCACTCCCTTAATCATCTTGGTGGCTCTACGCGGGACTCACTCTAACAGCTCTTTGCATTTGATCTTTCACAGCTAATGGCTTAAATACATTTTTAAATTTCATTATTATCATGGGATTTCCTCAGTTTCTTTTTTAGTTAATCCTAAAACTTAATTCCCTCTCAGGTGCAGTGAGTGAGAAGATACAAACTTTATGCATCTTCATGAGTTATCTCAAATATTTCAACGGAAATTTCATAATTTATATAAGGATTTAGGGACTCAGAGTGTGGGATTAATGGCTTATATCCAAACCAGTGACTTTCAGAACTGTCATTTGCTTAGAAGTGAAGAGCAATAAAAACATTGGTTCTAAAGGTTCGGGTTCCTATAGTACAGAAAATGCAAAGCCATCATTGCCTTTTAAGCCACGTTGAGGCACTTGCTACACTTTTGTTGAAAGGCGTTTAAACATATGAGAAACTTCTCTGAGAAGACTGTCACAAACTGAGCAAAAATACTAGTCTATAGGGAAAGTATTTTAAGTCTAAACTCTTGCAAAATGACTAGGGAACTATTTTCCACAGAAGTTGTAATTAATTTTATAGCATCCCAGCCAAAGAGCCTGATCCACTAGTCATGGATCCACTTCAGTTGTTAGCAGGCTCAGTGCCTACGTGCAGGTGTTTAGTAAGATGTCCAGATATGAATTAGTTTTCTAACCAAAGGCGCCAGTCTTGTAATTATCTGCCTCTCTGTCTTTGAGATGCTATCGCTTCTTTCACAAAACGTCACGTTGACAGCAATGGGAGAGGAGCATATGGTTTAAAATTTTGGTTGAAATATCTGAGATAATTCATGATTATGCATAAAGTTTGTATCCCCTCACTCACTGCACTTCAGAGGGAGTTCAGTTTTAGGGTGAACTAAAAAAGAGAAACAGGGGAAATCCCATGATAATATGTTAAAAATGCATTTAAACCATTAGCTATGAAAGATCAAATGCACAAAGAGCTGTTAAAGGAGTGGTTCCACCATGTGCTCCTCTCCTATTACCTGGAATATGTGCCTGCAAGATAATTGACTTGCATAGCACGTGAATGGTGCAGAGCCTCAGTTTAATGAGCATCTGCTCTGGGCTCCTGAAGCATGTGCTTCACCCTTGATATAATCAGTGGCACTTTGACAGAAGAGATGTGCTATGAAATATCTTTCACTCTTCCTTAAGGAGGTCACAATCACAAAAACCTTGCAATGGTAATGTCTGTTGCCATGAGATGCAACAATATTGTGTGTGTATATATATAGCTTATACTATATATATATATAAACTATATATGGTTTATATTATATATAGTTCATACTATAGTTTGTGCCACACCCCTGGAAATATTCAAGGTCAGGCTGGATGGGGCTCTGAGCAACCTAATCTAGTTGAAGATCACTGAAGGGGGGGTTGGACCAGATGACCCTTAAAGGTCCCTTCCAACCAAAGTATTATTTGTTTTTATACACATGTATATGTATTTGTTTATGTATAAACAGTGGATTCCTTTATTTTTAAGCTATTTAAGAGGGACTTACAGTTGTCAAGAGAAGAATCTCTCTGCTTGCTTTGGCCTTCTCCCAAATACACTTCAGTGACAGGAGGGCTGCAATGGAAAAGTAGTCATAAGCCTGTCTTCAGAGGCTGCTGCTCCTGGGACATCCAGCCAAGATGCCGAAGTGTCAAACTGAGTTAACCTTGTGGTACTCCAGACATGTGCCTTGAGGGACACCATGCACGTCCTCACCTCAGCGACTTGTGCCCTGTTTCTGCTAATTCCTAGACCTCACAGAAAGTTGGAAGGGGGCAGTGTGAAGAACTGCATAAAGTACTGCATGGTTAGTATCAACTTCATCCTGTCTCTGTTTGGTAATGACTGAGTTATCAGATGGGTAAAAACCTCACCTGCACAGACAGCATTAATCACACTTAAGGGAATGCTGGTGTTATTTGGCTGAGCAAAGCTGTCTGAAGGGTATCAAGATGGGAATAACGTCTTGCCATAGCTTCAGTGTGATTAATATCTGCAAATACTTTTGCTTAATCATTAAGCAAAATGAATTTACAGTCTTGCTCTTGGGGAAATAGGACAGTCTCCTATCTCAGTATTCAGTGCAGTGTACTAAAAAAGGCACTAGACGAGAAGAAGTTCTTTCTTCCTCTCCAATGTGTATCACTCAAAGCCTGCATGCTTGGAGACCTGTGTACAAAGAGCTTGCTGAATTAGCCACTAGGCTGTGAGAAGGCTTTGTGTTCTTGTTCTTCCTTTACAGAGTATCTTGAATCTTTGTGACCCTGCTCCTGGAAGGTGCTGAGTATCGCTGCTCCACACAGAGGACAGTCTGTAGCCACCAGCCCTTGAGAAGCCCTGTGCAATCTCTTGCCTGGGTAAGGGAGACTTTTCTAAACTAACCTCCTTCCACTGACATACCCTGGTGCAATTATCAATGTTCAGGTAACGACTACTAATTCAGCGTCTTCGGGGTCTTTATCTCTCTACCAGTATGATCTCACTCCACTGTCTGTCAAGCTCTTGCAGTGGGCAATATTGCTTAACTTATCTCAAGTTTTGGCATCCATTATGATTTTCTTGAAAGATGATAGCTGGGAAATACTCTTCAAACTGCAGTGTGAAGTGGAAAGGAGTGAGGAAGTGGAAAGGCTTGCTGCTGCTGCATAGGGAGCACAAGCAGAAATCATTATAGGGGAGAGATGCTTTGGGAACTGTGTGAAGGGACCTCTCCATTCCACACTCATACTTCTAGGAGACAATGACACTTAAGTTATATGAAGGCAGTATACTGAGAAACAACAGTAAGCTGCAATAATAACCAGGTACCATTTACTATGACATTGCAATATCATTCCCATTTTCCTGCAGTACACCTTCAAGAAATGAAAAATAGCCAGGTTAAGGTAGAGGTAGTTACTTACAGAGTGACTTGGAGCATTGAAAACCATCATATCATTTCTCAGCCAATTAAATATTGCTCCTAACAGCACATTTCTTACATATTTGCTCGCTCAAACTTAATATCATAATTACTTAAGATACCTTTTTAATTAAGGTAACAAGGCATGCAAATTCTGCTGAAGTGCCAATGAAATTAAGTTACTCATTTGTACCATCACTTTGTAACCAACTGAGGCTGCTACCCTGATGTAGTAATAGAAACATAAAGTAGGAGACCATCCCTGCCCTGGATGGCTTATATTTTCAAAGGACAAGAGAAACTAAGACATTGGTGCTTTTTTACCTTTATCCTATCATTTTAGTTCTGCTCTTATTTTGTTGTAATTAATCTATTTTTTCCTGCTTAAACACTTACTGAATTCCAAAGAGGAGTTGTCCATGCCAGCACTCAGCCAAACTATTAAAATTTCTTGTAGTTAATAAGCTACCATCAAAGAGTGCTTTTATTAAGGAGATAAAGCTGTCTGCATTTAAAAATGCTTCTAAACAATGTTGGTAACATTTATGATACTCCATAAATGGAATAATGCCCATTAAAAAAGTCTCTTACATTGTGGACTCTAAACCTTGTTCCAAGTTACAGGGTATAAAATGAGAAGCAATTAGCAATGAAATAATAAGCTACAAAATAATCATTGTTCTTTTTTTCCACAATAGTATAGTTTCTCAGTAGTATAAAGTGATAAATAAGAAAATAGTTGAATGACTAAATTTAGTGGACCTATTTCTAATCTGATTCATACTATTGTAATTCAGGAGTAACTCCAGTGTGGAACATCTAAAGTTAGGATAAAGGAAGGCAGGGTTAATGTAAAAATAGAATTATTTAAGTAAATGCAAATAAACATTTACTTTCCCCAAAACTTTTGTATTTCATTTGCAAATGAGTTTTGATATATTAATCAAATGAAGAACAAGTACTTAAAAAAAGAAAAGGTCTTTGTAAGGCTCTGAAACAGCACCTTGATCATCCTTTGAAGACTGATGCTTGTTACTGAATCTGAACATGTGAATAGCAGTTCTTTCAAAGTGGATGTAGGGCAATAAGGTTAGCAACTTGTATGCAAACATGAACACTTAACATTTGCTACAAGTTCAGAGGCCCTCTGCTATGGAAGAACTGGCAGCAAAAAGATGGGGAGGCTATCCACATCTAAGCAAGTACAACACACTTAGACGTGGATGTCAAATGCCATCCCAGCAAGTCAGAACATAGTAAATATTCTTCATGTATACTCTGATTTTCCTTTTGGTGCTCACTGCCTTTTAAGGGCATTATGAACTAGATTAGTAGCACTTACCTACTAGTGCACATAGTTTAGTATGTAGCTGTACCTCCTGCAGTTCTTTCCTATTAACCCTTTTTTGCTATGAAAAGAGCAAAAGACAGCGCAGCTGTACTTCCAAGAAGGATCTCTTTATACCACTATTTATCTGATTGCAAACCAATGAGCAGTCAAGGTCAGAAAACTTTCTTAGGTAAATAGTGAATTACTTTTCCTCAGTGGGCATAGAGTGAAATACTACTTCCTGGGAGAAATTCTTCTCCTTAACAGAAATGTACTCTTTTCCAATTTTCTAATCAAAGCAACAAACAAATGCCACTTCTTTTCTCCAAGTAATACTCCAAAATACTCTTGTAAAGCAGCAACACTTATCAGCAATGCTGAAGCGCTTTCTGATGGTGGGATTCCTGCTAGGATCCAGGACTTCCAGGGAGAAAAGGAGGAAAAGTAGATGGGAAAATTTCTCATGCCTTGATGTGGTAGTGATTTGGATATCCTGCTTGGATTATTATATGATAGAGAAGCAGACTTAAGCATCTAAACCAAAAGTTAATCTTTAACTTCACAGTAATCTTCCATAACTGCAGAACACATCAGAGAACTGAGATAAAATTGTGCCTGTTCTGCAGCTTAAAGAGAAGATCTTTCCAGTTCAAGATCTCATCACCAGCCATAAAGGCAGCTGCAAAACAAGAGCACAAAGAGGTAAGTATTTTCTTTTTTAATACTATCTGCATTACAGCAAAGCAGAATTGATAAACAGGGTCTCACTTTTTTTCTCTAAGGGGTTGTCTTGAGCAAGGGCAGGGCTTGTCATTGCCATTCTCTGAAATGCCAGTAAGGCAGCTCATATTGCAACACTTTTTAAGAGCTGACTGCTGGAAAGAGCACTGGGAAATTGCAGCATTACCTGCCAGCAAGCGCCAGACCTAACCTACACTTTTAATCAAATATTTTCATTGCTGTTACACATTTTATTGGATTCAATGACATTTCTTTAATCATCTTTAAATGCAGTGAGGCTCTGTGAGCGGGTGTGCATACCCCCTGCAAGTGTCTGGATCACCACAGCTCCTGGTCATTACACTGACAGTGGCTACAGATGGTCAGGGCTCTGCTCCAGAACTGCCACGTGAAGAGTCATCCTCCTCCAAGGGTCTCACCTAGTCAGCTGGAGAGGCAACTGGGACTTGATTGCCCGTGTCACCAAAGGTAGGACGCTTATCAGTGAATGCTGTTAAAGGAAGTTAAATAATAACCCCATTATCTTGTTTATCTCCCTTGATGGTGATTGCTTAGAGGAAATGTTCCTTTCAATGGAGCTCACCACAGGTTTGGTAAATTAGCTCCTACTGCTATACACATCTTTATCTCCTTTCATGTCAAAAGTTCTTTATACTATTTGCAAACTAGACAACTTGTGACTTTGTTTTCTCTGTCTTGGTTGCAAAATGTGCAGTTTTCATTGGCACCCCCACCATGCACACTCCTCAAGTGCTACATCGCAGGGAGGAAAGCACATGAGGCACACAGTTCAGGAACAGCAAGGAGGGCAGCAAAGCACATTCAGGAGCTGCTTCTCAAGTGTTTGCAAGTGTAGTTGATGTTTTATCAGTCATTCTAGTTAAAGAATCATCTTGGGTTTCTTGTTAAATCACCTCCTGAGAACACTGAGTTTTCTTTTAACACTTCACAAGATGGAGGGAAGTGAGACAAAATGTTCTTACTACTAAGGAACGAAGGAAGAGAAACTGGTGACTGTCATGCATTTTTTCTAAAAATAGTCATACTACATTTTTCTATAAAGCAGCAACTGCTCTTTAAAATGAGATCAAATAAAATACACTTGAAATTGAACACAGAAATCTTTCTTTGATATTTTTCCTCACCAGGCTTTATCATCCTTTCAAATCACTTCCCCTCGCTGTAACACTGAGCTAAACCTTGCCTGAAATCCTTTTACTGTTTTACTAAACTGCCTCCCTTTTTGACACAAGCTTTCCCAGTTATGATCCAAATGCTTTCTTGCAGTATCTAGCAAACATGAAGTCTGCTACTGCCCTTCCCTCCCTCAAGTACAGCACAACATAGTTGCTACCTAATTTCTTGTTTGAATTATTAGTATTTGGTGCACTCTGCTACTCTGGAGGACCACATACGTATCTCTTCATGTTTATTTTCCCAACTTTGTCACTGTTCATGCTTATTTTTGTTTATGAAAGCAACTATTTTTGTGATATTCTATAAGATTTTATTGAAGTCTGTCTTCATTTTGAAAATATTGCATAATTATTTCAAATATTCCTAGGATGTTTGACTTGTTTGAGTGTTTGGTTTTCTTCCTCCACAGCATTTTAGTTTCCCCCTTTCATTCTTTTTAACACTTAAAAGCTAATGAAACATGGTTTGAAGACACATTTCTCTTGTCTGCATCTTTCTATGTCATTTGTCTGTAACACGGACAAAAAGAGGAAGATACCATCATCACAAGCCCTTTTGTGATTCTGACCTTCATGTAATATTAAAAGTTATGTTTCTTCAAGTCACCGTAGGGTGCCAACTATATATACTCATTCTTTTTAGAGTGAAAATACATAGAATTCAGCAAAATTGAATATTTGATCAGAAAGAGGGAAAATCATATATGATGGAGACACTGATACTCATCCATTGCATGAACTAGCAGCCATATTCTGACCTGTGTTATGATCCTCCTTGTTCAAGTGTGGCATACCCAAAAGGTATGTTTTTTGTAAGTAATTGAATCTGTCTAGTTTTCTGTGGTGAGGTTAAGTGAGGGCACATTCAGTGGCCTCTGTTGCAAATATTTTCTAAATCCAGGTTTGAAAATGGCAAGGCAGAAAGAATGAGTGAAATACCTGTGAAACTGAGGCAACTAACAGGCTTTGTGATAAATGAAGGTAACAGCCATAAAGTCTCCCTAGATTAATATCTGATTAAAATACTCACATCCTGGGATCTCTTGACCTGTCTGTTGGCAATGCCCATAGCAAGACTAGGATTTATCCCACTTTTGGATGAATGACCACACTGTACAATGCCTGTTCCCATCACTCTCTTCTGGGGGTGCAGTGCCTTGCACTTTTTTTATAGCCTCTCACAAATGTACCCATCAGGAGTCCTGTCTTCTCCTCAGCCTGTGTGGGAACCAGCTCTCCTCTGTGAGACCCAGCTTGGAGGTGGAAGACACTATGTCTGTAATAAGGATCAGTGTGAAGGTAGACTTTGTTCTCCTGGGACCCACTGCTGGCTAAAGGAAGATGGAGCAACATCAGTAAGCAGAGCCACTGCCTGGTCCCCCCAAAGCACACAGCAACAAAAAGAGAAGCAAACAACTTAATCAGCCTCCATACTTGGCTTCTACCTAATACTGCTCATCTCCCCATACCTTGGGCCTCTTTCAGACATGACCCACAGTGTTTCAGCTCAAATGGCCTCCTGTATCTACACAGGCACCCCTCAGCAAGCACTAGTGTCTCATCTTTGTCAGGAAACTCTGTTCACTGGGGAACAGTTACCACCACTCCAGCCTGGGACTCCCGGTCTTGTCTGCCCTGCGCAGCCTGGGAAGCCCTCCTGACCATGGCTGTGATCACACTCCTATGTGGTCTCTTTCAGTACAAGTGCTTCCAGTGCCAACAGATATCAGGAACAGGACACTGAGGATTATATCTAGTGTCAGAAGCCTTCTCAAAGCTTTACTTCACAGAGTGACCTGTGTCACAGGCAATGTGGATGCAACCTTGCTTGCAAGGAAAGGTTGGAAAATGGGGCCCAGGATCTCCAGCCAAAATGAACAATGTTTCCCTCCTCTTGTTCATCATGCTTGGGTTTTCAATCTTTCTTCTCTGTCGGAGAAACATAATTGAAATTATTAATATTACCATAGCCTGTCACCTTAGCAATGCATCAAAGTTAAGGAATTACGGATGGACTTGCAACCGCATCTTTTGTTACCAGCACAGAATATTTTTAGAATCAAAGTGTTGGGTTTTGACCTTGGAGTCCATCCCATTGCACAGCCCGATACAGCAGCTATTCTGAATTTAGCCTAGCCAAGTATTTAACCATTCAGGTATTACTCTTCTAACACTGATTTAAGAAACTAGTGCAGGAACTGCAAGTAAACAGGAAGATAGAAAAACACTTTTAAAAATCTTATGGTTTTTAAATCTTTGCTCATCTTGTCAAAGAGAGGTTTGCAAGTACTGAATGACTTCTGCACTTATCAAGTGTTTCAGTATTGACACTGTTCTGATTCTACCACAAAAGCTACTTGTCCAATACTCCCTGGTGCCAGGGTTGTTCTCCCTTATTCATGTAAAATTCATAACATGTGTCAGTGAATCCATTCTTCTCCTTCCTTCTGGAAACGGAGAAAAAGAAAGATGAGTCCTCTGGGCCATTGGTGTGTGTTGGTGTTTGCAAGTCTTTCCATGGAGTTGTCTTTCCAGAACATACAATTTGATGTGTGTGCATTGAAAAATGATGTAATGAATGTTTCTTTAGAAAACACTTCCCTTTACTTATAAAGCAGAAATTGTCAAGCTGCTTACTCGTTGGTCATTTTTTGACTTTCATCCAGAAACTTGCCAGCAGGTTTTATATGATAAAATAATTCAGACATACTTTCTCCTGGCTGGAAGGACTTAAATGAGACTTAAATAAGCTCAGCACTTTGCAGTCGTCTGTTTTCTAGAACTGAAAAGAAGTGCATACTGCAGGATGTCTCTAACATCTTGAATTTTACCCTTAACTTTCAGATAGCATCTATCTCAGACTTGCATTACTCTTTAAGGCAGGAATGTCCTCATCATCCTCTTCAGTGTTGGAGATGGAGATCTTCCAGTACATTGATGGACATCAAAGTGATTTCATTAAGGTAGGAACTATATTGCAGTGAAATGACTGGAGTGCAGAACTAGTGTCCCAGAGTTCTGTGCTCTACGTGCCAGAGGAGTGTTTGCCACTAAGGTAATGAGCAGGGTTCCAGGGCTGGCATCAGGTGTGCCCCATGTCATTTACAAAGCAAGGCTGCAAGGGGAGAGTCTGTGTTGGGGACCCTCTGGGTGGAAGAGGGATTTATGTGGATTTACACCTCCATAGACCAGGTTGCTGTGGGCAACCGAGTGTGTGCAGAGAGGCTCCACTGAGTCAAAATGCACCCACATGGGAGAACTGGCAAATCTTTACCAGTTAAGAAAAAACCCCAGAGCATCCATGACATTGCCGTGACAGGATGGAAATGAAACCATCTTCCAATGTTACACTTCTCATGTTCGAAGGCCAAACACTGCAGCATCCTGGGTGGTTTAACTGTGCACTTCTTTCCTTCCTGTGCAGGATCTTAAGGAATGGGTGGCTGTGGAAAGTGATTCTGTTCAACCAGATCTAAGGAAAGAAGTAATACGAATGATGGCATTGGCAGCAGACAGGCTTTCAGCGCTGGGAGCTACTGTTAAATTAATAAACCTGGGGTCACATCAGGTGCTTGTCTGATTCTTGCATTTAAAACATTATATTTACACATGTAGTTTAGCTATTACATTCAGTGCTATGTATGTGCATATGTATGTTATGACTTACTGATATTTTTGGTAGCTACATAACAATTTATCAGTAGCCCTGTAGCTATATGATACCTGCTGAAATCAGTCCCTCCTCAGACTGTCTAAGAAAAGACTTGGGAGACCACAGTGACAATCCAAATGCAAACAGATGTTCTCTGCATAGCAGGGACAGTTTGATGCTTTTAACTGAGGGGAAGCAATTTGCAAAAGTAAAAGGCTTGAGTTTTTTACCAAGGCTCACTTTCACGTTCTTCCAAGTAATGAAGCATGATACTTAATACGAGTTCATCACCAGTCTCTTTATGAGGGAGGTAGCTTTTACAAAGACAAGTGTTGCCAGACAGAAGGGGCTAGCTATCTTGAGCATCATCTTTGGTTTTGGGAGCTTCTGACAGATGCTTCAAGCCATTTTCTTAATGACTGTTGGAAAGCAACAGGGAAGAGTTAATCTCTGAGAAATCTTTGTCTATAGTTTACTTACCTTACTGTAGCTGGGGGCTCTCTCCTGCCCTGGGCTGTTAGATTGTTATTCTAACAGGAATTCAAAAGTTCACTAATAGCAATTCCCTTTTGCTTCCTCTGAGGCTTCTGGGGAGGATTGTGAGAGTATTAGCACAAGGACCTTGCAGCGCAGCAATGCTTTAACATTTTGGATTATGGCATTTAATAGTTGTAATGAATGCATTTAAAATTAAAACCTTAGCATGCACTCGGCTTGCAGTTATGATTGCCAATATATATAGCAACAGTCTGTGTCGATAACAGTGGGGAACAGATTACCTGTTGTCGGAGCAGAGATCAGAGACACTTTGCCTAGGGCCAAAATGTTATTTCACAAAATGGGGTTTCCCTTCGATTGCTGGGAAAGCAGCTACACTTTTGTGTTGCAACAGACTGATACACACTGATACAATTACTGGTGAATATAAGGCAGTACATGCATTCCTTCCCTTCTTATTTCTCTCCTGTGAGACACCTGGCCTCTCTTGGCCAATGCTGAGATCTGTTCTGCACAGCAGTAAGTTACAGGATTAGTTTAGAGCATTAAGCTGTTTTCAAAACAGTCTGAAATAGCTGCTGCTGCCTCCTGCCAACAAAGCTTTGTTTTGGTTCTGTATTTGAAGTTACAGGTTTCCTCTGATCTGTCTGTGGCAAAATCAAACCACAAATTAGTTTGTGTGGCTTTTTGACTATTTCAGTGTCACAACATGTGCTTTCATCACTCCAGCACACAGTCAGCTTTATCTTGTCCAGTGCTGGGGAGTAAGAGTTTAGTAACAAGGTATGACAGTAAAATGTCATAAGAGCTCCATAAAGTCCCTGCAGAACCTAAACAGGTGGAAAAAAATCTTAATTTCTGTGGGTAGATTAGAGCTGGATTCAGTCAGATTTGTGGACCTGATCAAATCAAGGTCAACTGACGATGTAGAAGTATTCTCAATACTGAGAATTCCAGTGTTTGTTTGTTGCTTTTTTATATATATATGACATTTGCAAGTTTTCAAAGGTTTGTTTTTCCTTTGTTGCTTTTTTAACATTTCTCCACAGCTGCCTGATGGTCAGGACCTCCCACTGCCTCCTGTGGTTCTTGGGGAACTGGGGAAGGATCCTCAAAACCCCACTGTATGTTTCTATGGTCATGTAGACGTGCAGCCTGCCAAAAAGGAAGATGGCTGGAAAACTGACCCTTACACACTGACCGAAATCAATGGTGTGTATCTGCTCATAATTTTTGTATTGTTATGTGAATACATGATTCTGAGATTCTGAGTAGAAGGAGGATCCCTGTATGTTTAACTACAGCATGAGGACTTCTCCCATGGAAATCTGTAGGACAAATCCAGTGGCTTTCAGTTTTGATGACCATGTTGTGAGTAGTGAGACTCATCAGCGTTTGGTTAACATTTTGTGTGGAAAAGCCACTTTATAGAGTATTCAATAGTGAATTCATTTCTGCTTTAAAATTCTTGTTGGATTCTTGGATCCACTATTGCCCTCCCTCATACCTCCTGTTCTTACTTCATAATCTTTTAGTACCTCCACCTTTTGCACTGAAGCTAAGGAGCATTGGTGGTGGAAGAATAAGAGGCCCCCCTGCCAATGTACTCATCCTTCCACTACAGCCAGCTGAGCATGAAAAGCTCCATTCCCTTGAAGGACCAAAATTGAAGGATGGAGTGACAGCAGGGAGTAAGACCAAGAACCCAGAAATCCTGATTCCTGGGCCTGTCCTATAGCCATTAAATCACCCTTTCCCATCTGTTGAGACCAGTTTGAAACACACTTACTGGGGTAACTCTTCTGTCTCCAGTGGGGACTGCCACAGATAAATCTAGTAGTGACAATTCACAGATTTATCTGTATATGAAAGAGATTCATCTGTACATGAAACTGAACTCTGTTCCTGTATATAACTGTACAGTTGAACACTTAAGAAAAAATATGTACTTAGACTTGTAGCTTTGTATTTGTGCTGTGGTATTTATCTGTGGGTTTTTTGCTGCTTATTTCCTGGGCTGGATGATGTGCACAAAAGCTGCATATTGCACAAGCTCTCCAGGAATGTCTGGTGTGAGCAAACAGCTCCTAAGAACAAAAGTGAAACTTAGAAACTGGCACGTAGCAGAAACCACACTATGATGTATATAAAAGGGCAGGGGGGGAAAGTGTACCAGTCTACTGGGAACAGCCATCACCTTATTTAAATCGAGTCAATGGAATCCTGATTCTTTTGACACTTCAGTTGACAAACCACTACAGCTTCTGTGGCAACAGAAATCTGCTGATTACATTTGCTGATTACATTGAAACAAGGAGTTTCAAAGACTGCTTAAAAACTTTCCTCTTTTTAAGGAAATCTCTATGGGCGTGGAGCAACAGATAATAAAGGACCTGTCTTAGCTTGGATAAATGCAGTGGAAACATTTAGAGCCTTGAAATTGGTAGGTATCAATAAGGAATTATTATTGTTGTTTTATAATAGTATCTCTCTGGAGGGATGCATTTACCTTCCTGTGAGATAGATGATACGTTTCTGTCCAAACAGACTACATGCATTTTGAAATATTAGCTTATTTCTAATGCTATATCCAGGGCACTGGTCCCACTCCAGTAAGAATCTGTCCTTGAGCATTTCTGTTTTGAACAGTCTGTATGCAATATAAATGTGGTATTGCTGTCATTGCCCTGCAGAGGAAACACACTGGGGCAAGCATTCAATAGATATTATATACATTGAACAGCTTTGATACTCTGTTCTCTTGAGAGCTTTTAAAACAGTTACATTCTGCCAATCTTTGGTTTTGTCTGCCTACAAGCTACCTTCAATTTATGTGTATGCATGAAAAGAAGCAGCATCAAAAAATGCTCATACATAATGGGCTGTTCTTTCAGTGATGTACGAGGTTTATCAAAGCAAATGCTTTGAATGGGTGTATTAACCAAGTACAAATATACTTGCTTGAAGTGTGACATATTCCTAAGAATCTAACTTTTGCCTAAATTATTACAATGACCAACACAGTTATCTTTAAATCAATCAGCTTATTTAATAATTTCAGGCTAGCTGTATCACCAATGCAAAGTTAAACCACACATAATCTAAGCTTATAACTTGGTTAGTGAGCATCCTTTAAGGTGAATTTGCACAACACATTCTGTTATACTGTTAAATTGTTTTGTGCCTCTCATGACATTATGGCACAAAATGAGCATAAGTCTTGTCTTTTAAAGTCCTTTTGCAACCTTCTGGAAAACTGATGTTTTTCTTGCATCAGTAATACTGAATTGACCTCAGTGCCTCTTAAGTGCTAGCAAACCCACACATTATTTGCCTACAGATTAGCTGTTGTAAGTGGATATGGTTATGGGGCTGTCTTTCTGCATCTTTCCAGTTTTTCAAATCACTAATAGCTATTTTGGCATTTTAACAAGCAAGCAAAAGGAAATCTTTGTAATTTGAAGCCTTTCCCTAGAAAACAGCACGGACCATCAAACAATATTCATGAACAGTTTGTTTCTAAATTTCTTGTGGTCGTTCAATGAACCATTGGTGAACCCATCCATAACACAAGTTCATTTAATTCTACGCATTTGTTCCTGCGTTTAATCTGAGCATTGAATCAGAAGATAAAAGATCTTAAAAGCTGTAATGAGAAAATGAATTGGAATGGGAAACTAAGCTCAAATTTATTTCTCCTACAGGACATGCCAGCATTTTTAACTTGCACTATTCCATAATAAAAGTTCTCTTAATTACCCTTGGAAATACATCCTTATGAACCAGTGGGCAAATAGACTCATGAGTGCTAAAAGGACAATTATAGTAGAATCAGCAGCAGCATTTTTACCGCTGTGTGACTAACTCAGGTGATAGATAACATGTTGGGAACATTGCAGCAGTGGACCTCTGCCAGTGGTTCTTCCATGGGCACTAACAGTGGAAATATAAAAGGCAGGAAATACCTGTGAAAACGCAACTGTTAATACACAGGCTTTCCAAGGCAATTAAAATATTTAAAATAAAATGGGATTTCTCTCGGTACTGAGACAGCCCAGCAAGTTTTTTGGAAACACAAGGAAAAAAGATATCACTTATACTCTTCCTTCAAAAATGAAAAGTACAGAAAAACACCAAAAAGTTTTTCCAGGAAACTACACGTGTATATTTATTAATGCCCTTTCTATTGAAACAAGTTATAGATCCTATGTCCTTCTTTTCCTAATACAATAGATACTGCAAGCCAGAATGCTTTTGATTTTTTAAGTTTTTTTATTATTTTTTTTATTTTTGGAAATGCTTGTTCCTTACCCAGACTTCTCTAACGCCCATTTAGGCTATGCCAGTAAACTTCAAGTTTGTAATTGAAGGCATGGAAGAAGCAGGGTCCTTGGGCCTAGAAAAATTACTTGAAGAAGAAAAGCAGTGCTTTTTCTCTGATGTTGATTATATTGTGATTTCGGACAACCTCTGGCTCAGCAACAAGAAGCCTGCCCTTACATATGGGAGTCGGGGAAACGCCTGCTTCTCTGTCGAGGTAAAGGAAACAGATTCATTTGAACTGGGCCCTTGGCCAGTGAGCACTCATGTACCCATAACCACATCAATATCTGCAAGCAGAGAAAGTCTGAGAGCAGGCTTAATAGTTACAAATACAGATCTTTCTTCCATATTCTTTTTTGCTTGTGTAGATTTGCCCCCTCATTTCAGTTCAATTAATTAGCCTTATTTACTTCCATTAACTTTTCTTCAATCGTCATTTCTCCACTTACACTCTCTCCTTGATCCCTTTCCTATCCCATTACTCTCCTGCTGCTCTCCCAGTCTTTTCTCATCACTCTCTCTGCACATCAACTCTGTTCTCTTGCAGCATAGTCCCTACACCCCCCGCCCCCCCCCCCCCCAATTCACTCCAAAACCATTTCTTCTGCAGCTCTGCCCTTTTTGCAGAAGATACTGCTTAGTGCAATATATCTTCCTAAAGGGACTTAATTTAGTTGGATCCCTGAATTTAAAAGCTGCACAAAATTTTTGTAACCAATGGCAGCAGCAAATAATAGTTCACTGTAGTATATTTAGCAGCCAACACGAGCTACTGTGAAATGAAGAGCAGAAATTTCTCATCTGGAAACTTCCTGATGAAGCATAAAAGGAATTCAGAGAGAAGATTAAAGAACTAGAGAACTAAAGAAAAATCTGCATTAACCTTTATGTCTGAAATAGAAAGAAATTTGTTTTTATCCAAAAGAGCCTCAGCAGCCTTGATTCAGTTCTTCTGAGTCTTGGTTAAGAAAAATGATGCTATTAAAACATCAAAAATGATCTCTGCCTGCTACCAGACAGTGGGCTGTAATGAGGTTTTGAGAAGAATAAATACGTTTGTTGCAGGCAAATAGTTTATGATAAACCTGCATATGAAAATGTGTCTGGAAAAAGGACCCATTTAATAAACCAAATGCCTCTCTCTATTCTAAGGACATATGATTCAAGGGACCTCCAAATTCTTAGTTGTTGCAATCTGGAATTAAGGCTGGACATATATTTTCTTAATGCAAAACAAGTAAGGTTCTTTCATGCCCTTGTTATGAGGATTTTGCATTAAATAAAAAGGATAGAGAACTTGAAGAATTTATTCAGCAATGTTAGAAATGGCAATATGCAATTGTTTCACTTCTGGTGTATTTAATCTTACTGAAGCAAAGGAGGGGGGTGGAGAGGGACCCTTACTTTCAAGTGCATGTAAGCGCTATAGACATCTGAATTTCTCTCTAGTGGTTAACAAGAGAGCCTTATCTTCTCTTTACCAGAAGCAGATTGTTCCTGATATGAAGTTTTCCACTTTATAAATAGAAACACGTAATTGTTTTCTATTCATTTCTGGCCTCATTTAAAAAACTGAAGCCACTAGTTGCTATGATAAACACTTGCAGAAGAATAAGGTAGGGAGTGTTTATATGTAACCAGTGTTTTTGGTTTTGGTACAGGTTGAATGTGGCAGCAAGGACCTTCACTCTGGAACTTTTGGAGGCATCATTCATGAGCCCCTGACAGACCTGATAGCTCTGCTGGGTAATAACATGCATTGTTGCTCAGGAGTAACTGGGGAACAACGCCTAGCAATCAGCCTCATGAAGATCAGTGCCATGTTAAATTCACCTGAGTAAGGCAAGCTTAATTGAAGCAAGATTCCCAGGTGTCCAAATCTCAGCACAGCTATGGTGGGAGCAGCTGAGGAGGGTACTGTCCTCTGTAAAGCCAGGACCTCAGACATGTGCTCATTAAGCTGATGTCAGTCGTGTCAATCAAGAACATTTAAGGATTGCTGGTAACTTGAATACATACACACATAGAGAAACCTGACTTTTAATGCTGATTTGCATCCCAGTAGGATGATGTTTTCATGTCAGCAGCTGGGCTGACCCACCACACACTACACACAAACAGCAGCTCATTGATTTTCTTAATAAATATGAGGAAGAACTTTTTTTCAGTGAGGGTGCCAGAGCACTGGCACAGGCTGCCCAGAGATGTTGTGGAGTCTCCTTCTCTGGAGAGTTTCAAGACTCGCCTGGATGCAGTCCTGAGTGATGTGCTCTAGGGGATCCTGCTTTTAAGCAGGGGAGTTGGACTAGATGATATCTGGAAGTCCCTTCCAACTCTGAATATTCTATGATTCTGTAGGTGTCACAACTTGATGGATGCAAACAGTTGCTATTAGTTAGTTAGGCTTACTGATTCGGTAAAGAGTTAGGTAGAAGAGAAAAGGTGGTGTGATTGCCAAGGGGAAGAAATAGGTCCCACTCGTACTGATGTCTCTCTCTTATTTTGTAGACAGCCTTGTGGATCCCACAGGTCATATTCAGATCCCTGGAATCTACGACAGCGTTGCTGCCCTGACGGAGGAGGAGAGGAAATTGTATGAATCGATTGAATTTGATCTAGAGGAACACAAAAATAATAGTGGCGTGAAAAAATTCCTCTATGGCACAAAGGTAACATAAAATCTGTATAAATGGTCAGCAGAAAGATTTTAAATTACTCATTCATAGCTTTTCTGTATAAAGCCAAACTGAAAGATATTTTCAGTCAATAGAATAAAGGAGCACAGAGCATTAAAAGATAAATAGAATTATTCTGTTGAAAATGCAAGCTACATAAAGCTCTAGCCTCATAAAACTAAAGTAGAAGAAAAGGAGCTGTGCCCTGTGTTCTTTGTGAAAACTAATTTATAATTTATATATTTCTCCTTTCTTCTTTAGAATAAACATTTTTTTTTTTTTTTCCTTTTTATCCCCTTCTCCACAAAACCAGATCAACTCAGTTACTGAACATTATCGCTTTACCTCTTGTATTATTTAACACTCATCGGTAGAATTTCTTCCCTGGTATCATGTGGATACCCCCTGGTGGGGTTTGGCTAAATCACACAAATTTCTTCTGTGAGAAGTTCTGAAATCAACAGATGGTCAGATCAGAAGTTGTTCTGAGTTTTCTTTGCATTAGAAAAATTTACTTCTGAAGTGCTGGGGTCTGAACCCCACACCCTGAATTAAGGTTGACATATGGGTGGTTCCCATGGTCCTTCAAAAGGAGGGGATGAGTTTGCCTTTTGGCTTTCCTCCAAGGTGTGGCCGGCCTTGTAGGGAAAGCCATTGGGTAAACAAGCCCCAGGTGCCCCACACTGGGTAAATGAGTGCCAGGTGTCCTGCTTTGGGCATAAAAGCTGGGACCACTTGCAGGAAGGGTGGAGTGTCTGTCTGTGAGGTGGATGCACTTTGCAGAGTTTCACTGTTGGGGAAGGACCTCCTGACTCTCCCTGCAACTGGGCCCCAGTCAGGTTTGGCATTTGCAAATGTGGGCTTCATGGGGGAACAATATGTGGCTACTTCTATCCTATATGGTCAGCCTATTGACTTGGCTGTCTCCCATCCCTTCTATGGGAGACTTTGTTTCTTTGTTTATTCCACCTATTATTGGTCTTGCTGTGTCATCCCTGGGGTTGACGTTTATTATGTGTGATCTGTTTGACTTGTTTGTACCCCCAGTGATCACCCATATACTGACTTTTTTGTGTGCAATGGAATCTGCTTACTGGTTCATTCTACTGCTGGCTGCATCCTTTGTGCTAGGCCTAGTAATTGGCAAAACAACTTCCAAGATATTTTTAAATAATGCTCTGCTTTTTCTGTTGTGCATGAAAAGCTATTCTCATACAAATATTGCTAAGGTAAACAAATTTTGTCTGAAAGAAGCAGCATTTTTTAAAGTTAAGAAAGATGAGTCTTTAAATTACAAATTAAATATCTTTAAAATACAGAGGTCTCCAAGTACAAATTTTAAGATGGGAAAAAGGTTGTTCCTTCACATCAATTTATATCAATTGTGAATGGCTCGTGTCATCCTTTATATTTTCAATGTTACTTTTCTGAAGGAAGAAATACTTCTACACCTGTGGCGTTACCCTTCTCTCTCTATTCACGGGATTGAAGGAGCTTTTCATGAACCGGGAATTAAAACCGTCATTCCAGCAAAAGTCATTGGCAAGTTCTCAATCCGTCAGGTCCCCCACATGGACCTTTCACTTGTGAAACAACAGGTAAGAGGCAAACCTCTTCTTTGGCTTCTACTGTGTAAACTAAGTCCCTCTTAGCACCTCACAAATTTACACCTGAAGTAGTAAACTGAATGTTTCTTGCATTTATTTGTTTCTGAGAGCAGAAATGGGAATGTGGGTGTAAGCTCCGATCGCAAGAACCTGAACCCTTCTGACTGCAGTGTGTCTTCCCTGCAGGTGGTGGAGCACTTGGAGGGCATCTTTTCCAAGAGGAACAGTCCGAACAAACTGAAAGTGTCTATGCCTTTGGGTGCAAAGCCCTGGCTCGCTGATGTTAATGATCCACTGTATAAAGCAGCAAGAAGGGCAATAAAAACAGGTATGTTCCTTCTTTCTTTTTCAGTCCTTAACATGTGTGCAAATACACAGGGGAAATGTGCTCGTCCACAGAGCAAAAGGGATCTCCTGATTTGGTGCTACAGTCACTTGCATCTCATTGATGTACGCATCTTACTAATTTTGATATAAAAAATCAGCCATTGAGTCTTCCACCTCTTGCTGAATTGGGATGTCTTTAATAGGAGTAGCCTGAAGACCTCAATTAGTTCTTTCGTGTACTAATACAAAGCCAGGGGTTCGTGGAGTTCAACTGATTCATGAAATCAATTTGCTACGGACTCAAAACAATTCCTATTCAGAAGCTCTTTATGTTTGAGCAGCTAGTCGATATTTGGCAGCTGAAGACAGCACCTTTATTTCACGTAACGAATTCATTCTTTCCATGTATTTCAGTTTTTGGAGAAGATCCAGATTTTATTCGGGACGGTTCAACAATTCCTGTTGCCAGAATGTTTCAGATTATAACGCAGAAAAGTGTGATGATGTTTCCAATCGGAGCAGCCGATGATGGAGAGCACTCTCAGAATGAGAAAATAAGCAGGTTTATTTTATTTGTCTATTTGTGCTATATGAGAAGGGGGAAGAACTGAGGTCCCCAGGTGCCCATGCATAAGCACTGCCAGATGGGAAGCTTTGCTCTCTGCCAGACAGTCCCAAACTACTGTCTCTGGCAAACTTGCTGCTATGCCAAGCAGAAAGCAAAGTCTAACACATACAGCTATATACTTTTCATGAAGTGTTTACTCAGTCTTTAAATACAGCACACGGGCAATTTTAATTTCAATGCCAATTAAATTTGTCTTTGGTCTGAAAGATAATGATGTAGATGGGCACCTTTCTATCACAGCATCAATTTCAAACTATTCCAGTCGGACATACTCAGGCTAATGATTAAGTAAAGGTTTTAATGGTTTTCAGTATAAATGGATACAAAGATGTATTTGTATTACAGGGACCAAAACTAGTGTAATTATATCCAAGTTAGCTTAAACATGCCACTTGTGTTCATTCTTTGAGGAGTCATGGTAAGTCATTCAGCTTGCTGCCTGAACGTCCGTGCAGCTTCTCAGTCAAGTCCTGCTGAGCTCAGGGAGCTGGAAAATCCTACAATAATTCCCAGATTAGTTTTTGTTGTCCCTCAATATAGCCTCAACCCTTGTGGCTACAGACAATAGTTATATGAGGACATAACAATGGAAGAAATTTCCTCAGTGAATCCTTGAGAGGAATGCCAATTGCAGGATGTCCAGAATTTCTATGCGCTTGGTCCTTTTTTTGGGTGACCAAACTTGCAAATTCCTCTGAAGACTCTGAAAACTTCACCAGACTATGCCACTAATTTGAAGAGCAGAACAGCCTGACAGGGCTTCATTCTCTTTCTTTCCTCCTTCACAGACACAACTACATTGAAGGAACCAAAGTGTTTGCAGCCTTTTTCCTGGAGATATCAAAGCTACATCAGCACTTACACAAAACTTCCAACATGGAGACTAACAACTGATAGACCACCACAAGAAAATCAACAAAGCACTTTTTAAATCTTCAGTTTTCTAACTTCCTGATTTGTAAAAATATATAAATCATATATTCAGTAGGTCTGAACTGGTGGAAAAAATAAATGCCATGCTATTACTTGGCATACTACTAAGTGGCGTGCATTTGTGATCTGGTCAATTGAGTGATCTTATCCCTGATGCTATAAAATAGGACAATTCATTCTTGCTGGAATATGTTACATTTTAGTTTTAAAATTCAGAGCAATGGGAATTTTGGCATAAATTTTATTCAAATGACTTCTTCTATTTTGCAGTATGCCCAGTTCATGTTACCTAGCTCATATTTCAGTTTCTGAATATGAGCAATTTGCAACACTATTGTTTCCTCCCCACTATATACAAAATTTCACTATTTAATTATTTGAAGAAAGGTCCACTATTACGTTAATCTCTTACTTGTCCTTCAAAGATGGCTGTAAATAGGAAATGTAATACAATTAAGTTGCTGAATTTGATGCAAAGACTTGACTGTGAACATTTACTTTGGGAATAATCTCTGAAGTCAATAGAACTGCAATAGTAAATAAACATTTCCAGGTCTGGATTCTGTCTTTTCCTCCCCGTTTAATCCAAATCTCTTCTTACTGTGCTGTGAGCAGAGTTTTAGTAATCACTGCATAATGTTTCCTTAATGTGAGTTTCTTTTTGTGCAACAGAAAAAAAATTTCATAAACAGCTGTTCTGGCCAAAGTCTGTCATCAGACAGGTGTTTTTCCACCCAATTAGCAACTGTTTTTTGCTAATTACTTTTAAAGCATCATCTTATATTGATAATTAAATCAAAGGCAAATTATATATTTTGAAATTGAGAGTTCTGTTTGCTGTTTAGGTAAAACACCTAGCACAAATTACACAGTTCTCATCTGTATGTATTTTTTACTTCAAAATGTGATTTTTATTGTAACACTATTTCACGCACAACCAAAGTGACTGAATCAAATTTAAACAAAAACTTAATAGTGTTACATCTACTGTTAAAACAAATGACATACTGCAGAAAGTAGTTGGTATCTTTCCCTTCTCTCCTGCTCCCTTTCCTGCAAAAATCTGCAAGGATAAAGGTGATTAAGGGTATAAGGTGTGCATGTGGAATATATAGAAGAGAATATTGTACCAAAGATAACTTGGTACAATACCAAAATATTTAGGTACAATAAAACAGCTGATGTGGAAGCTATCAGGATAACAGCCTTGACTGAATTTAAAAATGTAAATAAACAAGCTTGTTTTTTAGTAGCTCCCCTGAAATTCCTGAAAGCTGGACATAAAGGTTGCCGGCCTTTTACGAGGTCTGAGAACAGTAATAATCTGGGATACTTAGGTTTCAGATCAGATTCTCAATAAACACCCATTTTCAGAGTTCGTCGGGGCTGTGAGGCTCACAGTTCAGCTGGTAAGAACTGAGTAAGGATGCTGGCTGCTGACAGCATTCAAGAGGAAAAGGAGGACCCATCTCAGCCTCCCTTACTTGTGTTGGCTCTGCAGACTGTAACTGCAGTGTAACTTTTGGTGCCCATGACAAGAGAGAGGACTCCAAGGCAAGACAAGGACTGAGCCTCCAAGATCAGAAGAGTCCAGTTTGCATATCCTCAACTTGCAGAACAGGTTCTCTACAGCCTCTCAGTGCCCTTTGCTTGTTTAAATCATGTAGGAATGAGCACGGTAAGAAAGGCTGTAGGGGAGGGCACTCTGGTGCCTGCACAGGACTCGGGGCAGATCAGTCCATGCTTAAAAGCTACAACTCCATAAAGGTAAAGAATTGAATTTTGCTGAAGTATTTAAGGACATAAATTGACGTAAAACATTACTTGCAATCTCCTGTTTTGCAGTGGCTTTAGGAAGTGACTTCAACCACCACTGAAAGAAGCTACTCAAAAATATGACAAAAAAATTTGGCAGAAGAGTAGAAAGCTCAGTGAGATGTTGGAGGTGGTATATTTACTCATGCAAGAGGTATGGAGGCTGTGTTTCTAGGACTACAACTGCTGTGGAAAACAGTACAATCCATGCTGTCTATGGGCTCTGCAACATGAAGAAGCACAATCGAAGGTGGGCTTATGCTAGATGTAGTTTTTTCCGTTGCTCTGTGGAACACTAAATACAATTCAGTTAACAAACAGTGTCATTTTATAAGCACACGTGCTATCAGAGCAGCGCACTGAAATAAGGTTCTTCTCTGAAATAGCCACTTACTGTCAAGTTAAAACCATGTGTGTGAAACCAATGAATTATGCAGACTATCTTCATGCCTCCTTCAGTCCCAGAAGAGAGAAGTAGCAGAAAACTTCAATTTCAGATTCTCCTGGCCATGAAAGAAAGCACTGGGGATGCCCCTCCTGCTCATGGGGATATCCAGAGCTACTCTTTCCTTCTTAGATCAAGACACGACATCCACCAGTCATCCTGTCTTTTTGTTTTCTAGTGTGCAGCATCTCATCAGCCTTTTGAAAACAAATATATATATAGATGTACACTCACAAGATCTAATCCTGACATTGTTGTTAAAAAAAAATTCTTGCTCATACTGAGTCATGTTTTTCTTATTAAGAGATGAATAATTGCTTTTGGTTTTGGCCAATTTATGTGCAAAACTACAAATGCTACAATATATTTATTGGCACAATTTATGCAAAGTCACAGAAAAGGGACACCAAAAAAGATGACTTTTCAGTGTAAAATGGACAGGTTAAATTTCATTGCAGACTGATTTTTACACTGTGATAAAGGTCTAGTGTTAATTTGTGTTTACTTCAGGGTACCTCTTCACAGTGAAACCTAGGTACTGTTTGTTTCACATACCATATTTATATAAACATATAAAAGGATGTTTTGCTGATTAAATCTTCCCAGGTAGTAAGAAACTTTGTGGAGATGTCCAACAGCAGGAATGAATTATGCAGACACCTTTAAGAGCTTGATTGAGTATGAGGACTTGGATGCCTAGTGCCACTGGGGGATGTCCTACAGTACCTGAGAAATATGCCCCAGGGGGGTGGCAAACACAACTCAAGGACTGTGTGAATGCTGCCTGTGGAGTGGCAGCCGACCCAATGCAGCACCCCAAAGCACCTCTAAGAACACCAGCTGCCTGTACATAGTGGGTCAAGGTCTGCCTGTCTCCCTGGTATACTGTCCCAACTTCCCTCCTGCAGGCTGTACATACGTGTTGTAGGGAATCAAACACTCAAGGGTGGGCTCATATTTTCCTACTAAGCATTAATGTGAAAGAATAAATTGGAACATTTTAATTTCCTTTTAAAATCAGTGGGCTTAAGTGTGAAAGTTGCTTTTTTATATTGGATAAATACAGCTTTAAATCCTTCAGTAATGTTTCAAAAGTCAAGACTAAAAAATGTGGCAGTCAGCTAAAATCATGGAGAACAAGTAAAACAAGATGCTGACAATAGGAGCTGAAGGCATAGAGAGATGAGAAGCCTCCTGAGACTAAGAACTAATCAGGTCACCATCTGCTTAGCATGTGAAAGGGGAAGATTAAGCTTACTCATGTCGTCGTTATGGTTTTCATTTTCAGTAACATTACTCCCAAGAAGCTTGACTTTGACTCTTGCTCGTTATTCCTCTCAGAATACGGCATTTAGCTTGTTTGACAAAATGTTATACAATGCCTTGCTAGTTAAGGATATTCATAGTCCATGTTTGGACAGGGAAGATTGTGCAACTGTGCCTTTACTGGCTACACAGGAGCCTGTGCCACAGTGGCCGGTGCCAGCAAGGAGCCACTGTCCCCTTGTTCCTGCTGGAAACTTCCACCTGCAGGTAACATGTCAAGTTAAAACACTGGTGCATGAAAAAAGTCCTGAGCACAATCTCACTTCGTGTATTGTTGTTTAGTCTCCCTGGCTCATCTCGAAGTTGCTCGTCACCAGGGGGCGAAGGTTACCTTTGTGTGCAAAACTCGCATATGGCTAAGTGTACTTAAATCATGCCCTTGTTCTCACCTTCCCCCAGAGTCTGTCCTGTTTGCTAACAGCAACACTCACTGCCAGCTCTCTTCTACCACTGGATTTTCTAGGATCCTAAAAAAAAATTGCAGTTTCTCATCCCTTCTCCTGTTTGCTTGCTTTTTCGAATACACCTGGTTTTAGGAAGATGCTAGCTCTGGAACTGGTCAGAACTGCACATATTGCCACGGTTTTAGTGTAAGTTACTCTCTTATAGAGAAAAAGTGTGGCACTTCACCAATACTTATTGCTCCAATGTGAAACTTAACTGATTTTCAAATGTATACCTCGTATCATAGAACCACAGAGTATGTCCAGTTGGAAGGGACCTATAAGGATCATCGAGTTCAATTCCGTATGTGTCCGTGTATGTCTCTTTTTTGAGCTGTAGACACATCATGTCTTTTAAGAGGTAAATCATTACACAAATATTTTAGACAGAAATAATGAATAGAAATAAATGAAGTTCCTTAATAGAGTGCATTTTTGTCTACTTAGCTCTACTGCCAAATATTTCAATGATCTTCTCACTTGCATTCTTCAGAAACATGTATGAAGAGCAACTTCACATTACAGGTCATTTTGATAAATATGTAGTAAATGCTTTTCCTGGAATACTGATACATAAGATTACATAAAAATAGAGCAGGAAATTCAAACTGACCTGCTACCAATGTAAGCATGTGGTATACAATTTGCAAGATCTTTGCAGACTTTTTTCAACTGAAGCATGAGCTTGAACTGATCTCAAGACACTTGGACATAATTTGAATATTTACACTGGTTTCTGAGGAGGTGACAGAGTCATGGACTGTTGTAGTGGGGCTTTCTAACCCTGCCGGAGGACTAGTAGCTCCTGCAACGCTTTCCAGCTGATTCTGCAACCCACACAGAATGACTTGTTTGAGATGGAGAATGATGGAGGCTGTTCCTAGCTACTTCATCTACTCTCACAGAGTTTTAAAAATTTTAAATACTATCTGAAAGCATGCTTGCATTTTGTTATATAATGCCTCTCAGGTTCTTTGTGTGAAACCTGCCATGTTCACTTACTCCTCAAGGCAGGAACAGCAGCCGTGTGTGTTTGTGGTTTTAATTTTATTTTGTGACTTAAATTAAATAGGTGTGTTTGCAAAAATATAACTAAGCATTGAATTTGAATTCTATTTGCTAAGAAACTTCACCCTTGGGAGGGGAAAAAACCCCAACAAAACCTTGATTGAGCTTCAAGGTACATACTGCACAAGGTGTGTCCTGTCAGCAAAGAAAAATAGTCTTGTTCCTTACCTGATGAGCATTTGAGAACTTCAGTGTAAAACTAGGAAATGCTTTCCATGAAGCTGACAGTTTACACATGTTCTTATTTCAGTGGGTGTAGCCCTAACAGGACTTGGATGAGTCAGGTGGGATAAGATGCTGACTTAGTGAAGATGAAAACTAAGGATTAAATCTGTATTTCATGCAGTGTGAATTTCTTTGCAAGTTCTGATCTGATACCACATTAAATCTTAAAGTTAATGTATTGATGCATAATGCACCAGACTTCTTGTTTATATCTGAGGTATTTGTCGTCACGAACTTGCTTTGTGGGCTTGCAAGAGATTAATTATACAGTGACAGAGCTGTAAATACTGGCAAGCCGGACACCTTCACATGTAACAGATAATACAGGGTAATAAATGAATCTCATCTTAGTGCAATGAATTACCTTTTTAATAAAAAAAACCCACAGTACAACAAAAACAAATCCATGGAGGTCTGGCATTCTCAGCCTCCAGACAGACTTATATATAGCCATACAAATGAAACCAGACGTTGTGTACGTATGTGTGAATAATACTGATGTTCCTACCTGTCTTAAAATCATTTCAGTGATCTCACACTGTGAAATAACATGGAGTTCCAGTCAATTGCATGTTCCCCATCCTTTACATGCATTTACAATTTAAATTTTTGTTTTAAATATCTGTAAGACTAATTCAAAGATCATGCCAGCCATGTATTTTTGCTTGTGGAGCTGAAAGGGATTTTTTAATTATTATTTTTTTAATTTTTATTCTTTTTTTCTGAATGTAGGATCAAAACTGTAGTCTCTGTAATAGAAACTGGAAAACTTTCAACATGACACACTCCTGACATGCAGTCTTCTAGCGTGAAGATACAAGTGGTGGCAGAGCCCTGATACATTAATTTCATTTAAGTTTGTGCCACTCTTTTTTTACACTTAGAAATTTCAAGAGTTAGTACTGCTTTACTCACCTCCTCTGCATTATTGCCTTCTTGACAAGACAGCAAATTCTGTACACAAGGTTACCCTCACCAGGCTGGCAGCAACCCTGACATTCCAGTGACTGCTTCAAATGATACAGTTTAATTTAATCAGAGTGGAAGGACCAACAAGAGCTGACAAGTACATCCTTTATCAAGCTGGGGTTCTTTGGGGGGGGGGTCTGGATAACAAAAGTTAGTTATATAGTCCACTTCTTATTGAAAAGCAGTGGAATGGAAGAAAATACATTTTAACCAAGCACACAAACATACCCATGATGAGATGTTGTTCTGGCTGCATCGCTGGTGAACAAGCTAGCAACGACAGTCTGTGGTGCCTTCGCCAAGTCGCCACTGTAATGCGCACACAGAAGTGTATGGGGCCAGGAAAAATAAATTAATCTTCACCCGCAATTCTCTCCAGGGTAGTCTACCTTAAAATGGGATTTTTCTGAATGGAACAGCCTGGAGGCTTAAAAGACAGTGCCCGTGGGTCAAAAATCCAAATAACCTGGTTCAAATAACCTCAGTATTCAGCAGCAAGGGAAAAAAAAAAAAAAGAAGGGATCTGATTTATTGGTATGCTTGTATTGATGTTTGTACCTAGAAAGCCATATCCACAGAAATGCAAGTGATTTCACTCCTTTGCATGTTTTGTATTGTGTATGCAAAAAATGTTAATTGTGTTTATATACAACTGCTTTGTGTGACCACTTATTACTATTTATTTTTGTGATATTGACTACTGTAATATTGAGTAGATAGCTGGCTGACTACTGAGCTAAACTTTTATGTACCCTAATTGTTGTAAACATTTATATTGCAGTTATAATAACAGAAAAAGTTGGGAAACTACATAATTTTTATTGCATTTTTACTTGTTTGCATAAGGTTCTCTACATTACAACTGAAAAATTTAACAAAATGTACCTAGCAGAGGGTGAGCACTTTGTTCCTGTGAAAATGGTTAACTATTTGTACTTCAAACAAGTTACCTGGCACAACTGGGCTGCAAATCCGTGGGATAACATGAAGTGAGTAAGAAGGTGCAACGTTTGATGAAAGAGGGAGTGTGGGTGCCACCGGCAGCGTAACTTTGCTGGCATGTCCCAGCATGAAGGTGCAGCCATGCCACGATGTGTTTTCCAGAGCTGGGTGGCCATGAGGCTGTGGGCCAGGCTGAGCAGACGGCTGCAGGCTTGCCATCCATCCCTTCGTACACAAGGGGCAGGTGGGGCTGAAATGCCAGTGCGGTTCCCTCCCTGGTGGCCGCAGGGGCAGCCCCACAGCAGCCTCCAACCAACCTGCTAAGGCATGATTCTGGTCCCTGCGTGACTCTGCCCAGCCCGCCAGAAAGTCAGCGGTGTTCCCCGAGGCTGCCTCTCTGCTGAGGCAGTGTCCAGAACCAGCTCACACATGAATCACACCAGTGCTGTGCCAGCCGTGAGGGAATGGGATCACGAGATGATGGCAAACTGCACCAGTTTGAACAGGATGCAGCAGCTGACCCGTCAAACAGGAATATGGCATTTTGCTCCCTCAGTCACAAACCCTGACGCTTCTAGCAGTCATTGCCCAAGTACCTTAAAAAACCCCTCAGCATGGCCTTCTAATTTTCAAGGCCGATCTGTGAAATTCTTTGTGCAACACAGTAATACACAATTAAGACTAGAACACTTTTCAGTTTGGTTATCTAAAGACACACATATTATCTCATTAATTTGAGCGTTCACTCAAGGGAACCAGAAGGGAACAGTGAGGCGCTCTTGTTCAGTCACTAATACACATGAAATAGGTTTTTACCAAATAATTTGTGCAATGAGAAAAACATTTAGTCCTGCTTTCCAACTAAAATAAAAGCCACTACTTGGTAAGTCTTTTCAAGAGTTAATTATCTTTTCTGCAGGGAAAAAACCATTTTGGATCAAAAGGGGAAAGCTATATATGTGTATATATGCACATATAATAGACATTTAAAAAATTCCTGGTGTTTGCATCCTAATTATTCCGTTTGATATTTTCTTATGGGTGTAACGGCATCAAATAAAACTGAAGTAGGTTTTCCTCAGAAACTTGCTATTCTAGGGAAAAAATAATGGTGCTTAAGAAATCTGGTCGACTGTTTGACTATCCTATAGACACAACTCATGTCCTTTGCAGGGCCTATCAGAGACATTACCTATGCGACCATCATCAAGTTCCACAGTCATGGGGTTATTTTTCCAAACAAATCTGATGTGCAAGAAAACCCATAATTCAGAGTTGGTAAGCATGATTATTGTGACCACTTTTTCCCAACAATGACTGATTTCTGGTAATAATAATCACAAAGTTGTGTGTGTTTCCTGTACCTGAATAAATACAGAACAGTAAAATGCTGTCTACCTTTCCTACATCAGTTACACAGCTAAGTAAAGAGCTGGTACTACTCTTTAAATGAGAACATTTCTAAAGAAATCAGTATTTTGTTGTGAAAGAAATCATTCCTAATGTCATATTCAGTTAGAAAATAAATACATTCTATATTTACAATCCATTTATAAAGTAATCTATTAACAAATAAATGATTTGCTAATTAATCATTGACTTAGTTTGCATTTTAATGAACTTTAATCAGTACAAATATTTCAGAACAAAGAACAAGCATTTAAATTTTCAGCATGACTTTAAAATTACATACATATCTAAACCGGATTAAATGTAGATATTTCCATAAATATTTAATAAATAGACTTTAAAAATACAAAATTTAATTATTTTCATCACAGATATAATTTTCCTTTTATTAATAATAATTCTCCCTTAATTGCTACATCTACAATAGCAATGGCTCCCTCTTCAGGCTCTTTCTAAAAAATGTTGCTTCTCTTTATTCTATTAGAAATACGTCAATTTACAAAACTCTGGCTCTCATGATCATGCCTTCTCACCCAGTATGTTCCCCCTCGGTAAGCAAATGATGAAATAACTGATGGACCAGGCACGCTGACCTGGATACTAGAAATATTTAAATACAGGTATTTCTTGAGGCTCAGACCTACCAAAATTCTTATGCATATAAAAGGAATTTGTAAACTGCAGAGACAGTGAGCTTGAGGGACATTAAATGGTTGTTTTACCTTTTTTCCATACTGAAAAATATCAAAACCAACTTGACTGTTAGTAATTACACTGTTCTTAATCAGATCATTTGTAAAACTGCCAATGGTTTCCATAGTCTCTTGATAACCTATTAAAGTTCTTAAACGTCCTTATAAAGGTAAGTAAATATACAACTAAAGATACCAAAGGCTTCTTTACTACAAATTACAGAGTTTCCTGTGTAGATTTGTTATTATACAGAGGGCAATTAAAATATGTACCTGTCTACGTTTAGCCAGTACTCAGGGCTAAACTGTAGCAGTTAGTCTACCACCTGATGCTCCCTCCTCAGCTGAGAGGGAGAATCGGGAAAAAAGGCAGAAGGCCTGTGAGTTGAAGTAGAAACAGATTTAATGAAATAACAAAATTGATACAACAATCAACATAAAGTATAGAAAGTTCTACTCAGCCTGGTCCTTGATGTTGACGGCAGGACCAGGCCAGGAGGGAGAAGCCCCAGGGAGAGGAGGAACCCCACCCTCAGTGAGCTCTCTCCTTTTATAATGAGCATGGTGAAGTGGTATGGGATACACCTGTGAGTCAGCTGCCTTGACTGGAACTCTCAGCTGACTCAGGGCTACTCATGGCCTGCCTGCATGGCTGGCCCATGGGTCTGTGCCTGGGGAACCAGGACAGTACTCTATAGCCCTAAGGGACTGAACAGAGAGATATTCTGCTACCTATGTTCTGTGTGATACTTTATCTGCTGATACTCATATGTTTTAAACTTTGTTCACTCATTTCAATCTTTAACATCTGGGTTCTCCATTTCCATTCAATAAATGGCTCAGGCTATAGTGACTGCTCATCCTCAAACCATTCTTAGTCTTTACAACCCACTCCAGAATCAACAACGCTGTGTCACAAGGCTAACAGATTAGTCACTGACTGACGGGATAAATGAAACTGGAAGTTGTTAGACCTAATTAGCAAGCCCGACTGTGCCTTATATATACTGTATGAGTGGAAAGTCAGTGAACTCCAAACATATTCACGATGGTGTGTTCTCTCCTCCTGACACCTCCACAGAGTGGCCTTGAAGAATAAAAAAATGTTGTTTAATGTTTAGCTCTATCTACTAGAAAATATGGTGCAGGAAGAACAGAAATGGTAAATTTGCATTTTCAAAATCAGAAGCAACTGTGAAAAAGCAATCGCATTCCACTACAGATGCAAAACCTCTTTAGATGACACTTCCTTAGTTGTGATATTATACTAATCATGTGACTTAGCTTAGGAAAGCAGGGAAGAACATGTAATGTTTCAGTATTATGGCTTATTCCTGAGCTTACAAAACATAAGAGGTTTCACAAATCGCCTCCGCTTGCCTTACTCGGCTGCTTCTCTTAAGGGCATCCTCTGAAAAATGCTGAAAGCACAGCTTGGAGAGTTTGTGCTGCCTTCAAATGATAACCCTAGTAAACCACTGCTGTGCAGTCTCATCCGCTCTATTCTTTCCCACTGCTTCAAAACACCTATCCCACGGATCAGCGCCACTTCTCAGTGCACCACCCGTCCCGAGCGGCACTGTAAAACACCCGTTTATTTCATGTACGCCCCTGCACGGCACAGGTTTACAACCGTGCAGTCCAACGCTAGGAGCTGCCGCGGCAGAAGCCACACGGACGCAAGGCTTTGCCAGCCGCGAAGGAGGATGCAGTTCTGAGCCCTTCAAACACCGCATCTGCTGGCTTCTGCCAGCGCCGCCTGCTTCCCTCCGCCCGGAACCCGGAGCTGCGGCCTCACTGCGAGCACACCCTCAGCCAGGAGGCTCAGCGCCAGCCCCTCGGGCTCCCTCCCGCCTGTCTCCCGAGCCCTTCCCAGCGAGGGAACCGGGTGTGTCGGGCAGCAGCAGGAGACAGGAGTGCCGCAGGGCTCTCGGCGCCCCCAGGCGCGGGCCGGGGAAGATGGCGGCCGCGAGGCTGGGCGCTCGCGCAGAGCCACACCGTCTCCCGCCCCGGCGCCGCGTGACGTGAGCAGGCCTCGCGCGCCTCCTCCCCGCGCCGCGCGCCTCGCTCTGGGCGTGACGCAAAACGGCGAATCTACGGCGCGCCACTGGTGACCAAGATCATCACAAGCGGAGGCGGACGGCTCCCCCCGCGCGGTAAGCGTTGCCGGGCGGGACGCGGCTACTGCCTCCCCCCGGTCTGTGGCGCGGGGCGGGCTACGGCTTCCGACCCTGGCGGGGGAGGCTTATGGGGCTGCGGGGCCGTGATCGGTCGGCGGCCGGGCCAGCGTCTCCCCTCGGGCTTTTTGGGCCTCTCTGCTACCGTCGTTTTTTTTGGTCCTGGTGGGCGGGCGGCCAGCAGCGCTTCTCGGAGCCAATCCTGTCCCCCGCCCCTCCCTTGCTGCCCGCCGAGTGGCCGGGGCGCCGAGGGCGGGAAGAACGCCCCGCGCGCTCATTGGCTAACCCAGCCGGCCCGGGCCGCGACTCTTCCCTTCCGCTCTGCTGCAGGCGGCCGGCGGGGGGCGAGGAGAGCGGCGGGACGGGCAGGGGCAGCGAAGAGAGCCGGGCGGGGCGGGGCGGGGCGGGGCGGGGGCGCGCGTGCGAGCGAGGGAGCTGCGGGGGGCGTGTGGTGGCGCGCGCCCGGGCTGGCTGCGTCGGGGAGCAGGCCGGCGCGTGCTGCAGGGTCGCCGCTTCCCGCCCCGCACCGCCAGCGGGGCTGTGCGGGGCCGCCGCGCATGCGCGGGGTGGGCGGGGCTGGCTGCGGCGGCGCTGTGCTGCCCGAGGCTGCTTCCGCACCTCGCTCCCCGGGCGGGCGGGAAAATGAGGGGACAGCGGCGGGCAGCGTCCCTTCACCCTTGCGCCACGGCGTCTGCGCAGGCGCAGCGGGCTGGGGGCAGGCTCGGGCAGCGGCCGGCTCCTGTGCCCCCAGCCCGGCGGCAGCTGCGGCCGGGCGTGCTGTGGGGTTCCGGTGGGATACCCCGCTGGGGCCCTGGCTCGGTCTGGCCCCCGGCAGGAAGGCGTTCACTTCTGGCGTAGTTCAGCTTTGCCCTGGGTGCTCTCTGCTGCTCAGACTCACGTTTTATTGCTTTCCCCTCCTTTCACGAAGGCCATATTAGCGTAAGCGTAGCTGAGGTTGAGAAGTTTTGTGGCTGGCAGTGAGTGACAAGGTGTGTGAGCGGCAGGGCTTTGCAAATAGTTCTCACGTGTGGTAAAAGACCAGCTGTAGACATTTTCCTCTTACTTTTCTAAAATTGCAGTCTGCGGGTCTGGATTGCCACCTCCACTGTCGCCATCTTGTGATTTTCAACGTGGTTTTGTCATCTCTAGGGCATCAGTGGACTTTCAGGGGACCCGCCAGATCGCACTAAGGAAAGCAAGTTCCCGGAAACAGCGTAGCAATTTCTTAGTACATTTCTAAAGAGTTGTGCATCTTCAATGGAAAAGATCATTAAACCAAAACTGACAGGTGGCCTTTGAGGGATAGGTTATCATCTCGTTTAATTTGACTTGTTATGACAGGTTTCCTGTTGCTCCTTTGAGTAATTAGTGTGGCCAGGGAACCACAATGGTCATTTTATATGTAGTGTTAGTGAAGGAAAAAGGAGAAAAAAACACATTTATTTTGTGATCTGTATGCTGTAGCTGTTGGTCATCTCCAAATTCACATAGTTGTAGTTTTAATTCTTGTTTTCCTGTACCCTCTTTACTTCTTGTGTAATTGTCCTGATGCAGCCTTGCAAGACCTTGGGTTTGTCATGTATCCATGTTCATCTTGTATCACACTAAGCATGATGGTAACACCTAGGGAGTAGTAAATAATGGGCATCCGAAAGTGCAAGGGTAATAGCAGCAGGAGTGATTTGCTGCAAAACAGAAATAGACTGACGTATAATTTAAACATTGGATGTAATTCGCTGTGATTCCAACCTTTATAATCTAAAGGTGTGGCCTGTGAATACTATAAATTTTCTTTTTCTGTTCTTATATCAGACCATGAGTAATCAAGATGTTTGCATGAGGCTGGAGCTTTGGGTGTTGGGATCTATATTTTCCCCAGGTCACATCTCTTCATGAAAGATGGAGACAATTACAGGCTTCAGTTTGGTCTCTCCTACAATCTCCCCGACTGTTCACAGCATGTTACATTTGTCATAGGAGTAACATTATAGTCATTCCACCCTTATTTCATAAATTATTTCAGCATGGACATATAATCAGATTGTAGCTTTTATGTATAAAATATGGAGCCTGGCAGTAATTGTATAATCCATACATTTTAAAAAAAGTCAAATGCACTGATGTGACAGCATGATGATGGACTGTGACTCTTTCAATATGTTTAAACATGTCAGTTTTATTAGCATTTTGGGAAATGTAATTCAGACGACCTGAGTTAAAAACATTGAGCCAATCTTTTACTATCATTCTTCTGTAGGAACTATTGTATAGTAACAGCATCAAAAATTTCTAATTTATCTGCACAAAAGTTTTCTTTGTTAGGAACTTTCTGCAAACTTAAGCTGTGTTGTCTCCTTTTATAGAAAAACATTACATGGAGGAAGAATCTGTGTGAGGTAGATGCCAGTCAGTACTCTGTAAAACCCAACCTTTTGTAATGAAGAACAGCATATTTGCATTAGCATGCACAACGTTAAGAAAAACATAGCTTTGCTTTGCCTAAATTTTTATTTTTATTTTTTTTAATATTTTGAATGTATACAGACTTGTGGTTTTGTGCATGAGCTAAAATTTACAGACAGATTGATGTATGAAATGTGGTTGAACTGGAGTTGTTGAGCGGCTCCTATGTTTGAATTTTCTAAGATGGTTTAGCATTTAAATGTTCTCTTTTTTTCGGGAAACAAGAAGGCTGCACTGGATGGACGATCTAGCACTCAAATAAAAACATACATTAAAGATATGTCTGGTCAAGTCATTTGTTCAAATTAATGCTCTAGTATTATGGTGCGTGTTGAGATTACTATGTTCACTTTTTAAACTGCACATCCTGAGGTGTAGGTTATTCTTCTGAAGTGAGAACATCACCAAAAATAGGGACTGGGGATGGAAGACGAGGTGACATGATTCACCAGGTGAAGCGGCTGCTATTTCAGTGACTTCTTTTTTTTTTCCCCAAAGGTTGTGGTGACATGGAAAGAACAGCTGCTCAGTTGTTCACAAAGCGAGACACTAGGCTCTCTATTCCATGCTTTGTATTATATGAGTTAAATGGTACTTTGATTATGACAGTCAGCAGCAGGCCAGTGGAGCACTCCTGGCTATGCTGCTACCCCATGAGGGTGGTGTTTTCTGTTGGCCTCACTAGCTCAGGGAGGCACAGCCATCCAGTGCTGCCCAAGGTGCATGCAGTGCCTGGCCAGTGGCACTGCAGGCCTGGGAGCGCTGCTTCCCCCACGGGGAACCAACTGAGTGGAATGAGCAGAATGAACAAGGGTGGTGGACACAAACGTGTGTAGGAAACAAGCACGACGCCTCACTGGTGGTTCTTACGGCTAGTAAGGGGCACAGGATAAACCATGGATGTCTAAGAATGAATGAGGAATGGGGCTGCATGGGAGATGGCATTGCAAACCACTTCAAGGTTGCCTGGCCCGGAGTGTCAAAGTTCATGTGTGATCTCTGTGATAACTCTCCAGTAACGTCAGAGTGGTTTAATCTTTGGTCTGTCTGCCTTTGCAGTGGACATTTTTACAGCATTACACAGAAGTCTATGAAAGTTTAAATGAAATATACCTACTTTTCTTCTAAACTGGGTACTTTTTTCTTATTTTTTGTCATTTTGGCCTGTGCTAAGACATAAGCTCAAAACGTTTAGTGGCCTGTTTGTAAAAAAACAGTGAAGAAGCAAAAAATGTAAAGACAATGTTCTTGTAATCTCTAATTTCTCCCCTGCAGAAATTCCAAAGGTGTCTTTTGCTTCGCAGAAAGAAGTTGTGTGTTTAGAACAGGGGAACCATACCCACTTTCCTGCTCTGCAACTGTGAACTCTGGTGATCCTGTTAATGCCATCTGCCAGTGAAGGGTCTGTAGTTATGGAAGAGTCTATAGCCCATTCCATAGACTAGACATTGAGATGTTCTAGGTGTTTGATGTTAAATATACGTGGAAGGTTTCTTATTTTACTTAATTCAGATCTTCAACATGTGAAGAAGGTTGCGTCCCAAACTTAGAAAACAGCAGCAATCTATAGCTTCAGAGCAGAAACAAGTCTACTTACCTTCTTTCATCAATGTGAAAAGGAAAATTACAGTGAGTGCTAGCCAATTCACTTGCTTCTTTACAAAGAAAGAACCCAAGTGCCATTTAGAAACAGGCAGTAATGACGTTCCAAAAGTAAAATCCTTGTTTGCATGACTCATGACTGCTTTCCAGTCCTACATTAGCAGTTTTGTTTGCTGATTTTTTTGTTTTGTTTTGTTTGTTTGTTCTATAGCAGGCTGACCTTTCTCCCTGAGTAGTCTGGCCTACTACTATTGTCTGTAACATTGTGGGTTATATTTAACTGGGCTGGGAGGCTGCAAATATTCTGAGTTTTCTTTGGTCCTTAGTGGTACAGATATAAATTTTAATTGCCTCTGCCTTTCTGCGTCTAAAAATACAATTTTTTATGTTTGTGTGTGTGGCGTATATAATGGCCAAGGAGGAGGCATGCAGAGTAGTTCAAGTATGCAGTATTTCAGTGTATACATCTCTATAAATTACTGTTTTGCTACAAACATACATATAGATGCTTTCCTGCCTGGAATTTCGTTGTGTCATTGTAGTTAAAAAGTAAGTTTCTTGCTGTCCTTAGACTCATCTTTGGTATTTCAGAAGTGTCTCAAAATGTAGGTACAAAGATTTTAAAAATGCGTATAAATGTTTAAATTCACCGCAATTACAAAGTGTAACAAAACTCATCCAAACAGTAATACTAAGTCATCAACTTATATAGACATCATCATTTTGTGTGGTATTTTTTGTTATGGAATCTGTACAATAATGTGATATACAAATATTTCCATAGGAAACATTCCAGCAAGAAGTTTGAAAAGTGTGGAGGTCCTCAGAAGAGTTCTAATTTATGCAAAGACAGAACCAAACTGTTCTGGTGCCATTTGGATGACCTTGAGATCTCTGGTATGGCTGTACGTGTGAGTTCTATCTCAAGGCAGATTTTCAAGCTTGGGCTTGCTCTGGAGGAGCCTGTGGCCTGCCCCTGTTTCCATTCCGTGAGTTAGTGGTTGAGTTTGTTTGCTTTTGGTAAGTTAGTAGAACGTTTGCTATAAACATTTGCTATAAAGGTGTGAGAGAGTCCACATGGAGTTGGTTTTAAGGCACACCTTAGCAGGAGGAGGCTTGTGTACTTTACCTGTACCGGTGTTATGTGGCATGTTGGTACCACCCATCTCTGTGCTTGAGGGAAAAGTGCAAACAAGGGTGATCTATCAGTCTCAGTTCACGTGAGGAAGCATCAGATTTGCTACTCATGTGCTGCCTGAGGGGCTTGGTGCTTCTACGAAGCACCATGCCGGCTGCAAGGTGTGTTTTCTGCAGCCGAGTCGCACGCCTGCTCTATGCCCAGAGCTTGCTGGAAGTGCCAGGTTTCCTGCTTGTGTTCTGCACCCGTGCAAGAAATCCTGCGTGGCCTAAAAACATCCAATTTCCTGGCGTGTGGGGTGCGGGCAGTAAGCTCAAGGCTTCTGGGAAGCATGTCTTGATGTTCATGTGGTGCCCAATGTACACGTCCATCTTTCTCCACAAGAAGCATGGCATGGAAATACGGCACGTTTGCATTTTGCAATCCCATGTGGTCTGTTAACAAGGAGAAATGCCTGTTGCGTGCTGGTCTTCCATTGAATGTTTAAGCAAAATCATATGTTTTGTATAAGTTGGATTGTTCTGGGTACTTGGGAAAAGGATAGCAAACTCCAGACATTCAATAAAGGCAAAATGTTGCTGTCTCCTAGTTCCTTACTGTGTAACACACCTTCTGCAGGGGTGTATTGACATTGGGTTTGGGGCACTGGATATGCAGCAAGGACAGCAGTGATCCTTGTATGTTGTTTTCTGTTTATTTTATTACTTTTGTCTTCTTAACTTCCCATTCTCAAAGCCAGTGAAGTAAAGGCTGTTTCTTTTCATGCTCCCCATGTGAGGCAAACCTAGATTTATCTTACTCTTTGAAGGGAAAGGGGTTCTCACCTTATGTCATATAAATTGTTAATAAGATATACATTTCTGAAAAATCGTAATGGGAAAATGAAAAATCTAAAAGCATCCATAAGCTGCAGCTTGTTTGTTTCTTTTGGCAGCTGGAGAATAAAACGCAATGAATACTAAAAATTTTTAGTTTAGCATGTGTATCCTTTACTGAGCACAGCCTGATTGTTATAAGTCAAAGCTAATTTTTTTTGGCGTGAATCCAGTGCTAGCATAATATCTAAGTTCAAAGATACGGTACATAAAAATGTTTTCTGGATGTTGTCTTCAAAATCTGCCAACTTCTTTTCTATTGTTCTCAGTTTTATTGGTACAACAATGGAATGATTTGAATTGCATTTGTTTTTTTTCCTCCCTGTTGTTCACATTTTCATTTTAAATTATTTACAAGTCTGAGGCTTGGAGATGAGAGCCTAATGAATACTTTTAAAAATAAAACCTTCTTCTTTAAGCAGGTTATGCTTCATGTTTTGAATTTATAACCCAAGCCTTAATGAATAGTTTCCTAGTTACTCTCATCTTAGAATTCATGAGCTGTCCTATTTACAAGTTTTACCTATACAATGGAAAGATAATTCCTGTTTACCTTAAATGAAAAGAACTGTTCTTGTTAACAAGCTTAAACCGTTAATTAGGGGTAGTATGGCAATAAACACTATGTCAAACCTTTTAGCAATGTGAAGATGCAGTATTTAGTTTTTGGGCCTTTTCCTGGTGCATTCCATGTGAGAAGACAGTGTGTTGTGTTTTTTGATATCTCATATACGTGTCAGGTTAATAAAAAGTATTTCAGGGTAAAACGGTGGCCTTTAGGTCCTTACAGGAAGCAGATTCACTTCTGTCCTACATTTAGGGTGATATGTCAGTACCCACATACGATCATGTTGCTATAAGCCTTGTTATTGTGAGGCTTCAGATAGATAGCAGACATATGAAAGAACCCTGATGACTTCATGTGTATGTGTATGTGATGTTTTGTTAACAGTTAAGTTATTCTGCTGAAAAAATAGTAGGATTAGCAGTAGTTGCTTTGTTTTGAGTGTACATTAATGTAATTTAATCAGGAAGGAAAGAAAACCTGGGACTAGAATTTGATGTCATTTACCTGACTATAAATCGGGATATCTCTATTTAGTTTAACAGAATTTTTTCAATTTGTGTCAAAATGATCAAAATCAGAACCTGACACAAGCTCTCCATCTCATAATTTGTGCCTACAAAACTAAAGAAATAATATCTTTTTTTTTTTTTTTTTTTTTTTTATCCAAATCTTAACCCTGAAAACAGAGCTTGGTTTTTGAGTGGAGTTTTTGTAATACAGTGTTGTTACTTGTTGGTATCAGGAACTTTGCAGATATGTTGTATGAAGAAACATTTTATTTTTTTTAGTTATTTCTGATTAGACTTTAATTCTCAAAGCTACAGACTTGTGAATTTGAGAGTCATTTTAAGTCTAGGTAGCTTGAAAATTCTTTACAAGTATTTTCTTTGACGTCTTTGTGTGTGCCTCTGATGCTGTTTGCAGAGGGTTGTATGTAGGCTTTGTTCCCTGCCTGATGTTCTCTGTGTCGCCCAAAGAGTTTGCAATAGGGATGGCAACCTGAGGAAGGAAGGAGAGGAAGAGACTGAAGAGAAAGGTGGCTTAAGTCTGACAGTGGAGGTGTCTGCTTTGGAGCAGCAAAAGGGACATCTGAGGAGGCATGATGAGATGTGAGAAGCCACTTCTCACAACCCAGAATCCTTCTTGGGCACAAGGTTATTAGGTACAGCACACAGTTGTTTGGAGAGGACAAGTGAAAACCTGACAATGTGTTTTGCACGATCTGTTCAGGCTACTCAGTTTCTGTTTCCAAGTAAAAAACACACTGAGCTTTGCAGATGGAGGTTGACTCTCAGGAATACCTTCTCTTTTTCTTCATATCTTTATGATTTTAGACATTGCTGGTATCAATAAAGTGTATTTTGAGGTACAGTGCTGAATAAACTTTTTTTGGTCAGAGAATGGGTACCTTTGTATTTCATATGCGAAAGGTATATACCATGTCAGGGGACAGATTTCTGAGGAGGTAGCATGCAGGCAGAGGTAATACATTACACCAGCTACTATCGATGGAGAAGTAGGCAAGCTTTCAGGCACACAAGCCTCTCTTCAAATCTGCCACTGTTACCAAGATAATTAATATACTTGAAATAAAAAAAATAAAAATCTCTGAAGTTTATACTTAAATGTTGCATGGAAGTGCAGGAATGTAACGAGTACGTCTTTTTATGGGGTCAAATAATATTTTATTTCTGCATTTGTTGGAAGTACTCAAAGGTCATTAGACTTGTAATTACAGAGTTTTGGATGACACCTAATTTAACTGACAGTGCTCAGAAGACTTCAGTTGATGCAACTGATGTGGCCATGGATTCATTTTGATTTTATTTAAAAATTATTTTTCATCCTCGTAAATTACGTTTCTAAGCTCAATGATACCTGTTTTGTGAGAGGAGAAATACTTTGCATAATATTTAAATTTTGTTTGAATAAACCACCTAGAAAGCACAGG
This sequence comes from Podargus strigoides, assembly GCA_028020825.1. Classification (NCBI taxonomy): domain Eukaryota; kingdom Metazoa; phylum Chordata; class Aves; order Caprimulgiformes; family Podargidae; genus Podargus; species Podargus strigoides. The sequence goes on from CM051620.1 coordinate 60,418,741, forward strand.
AAAAAAATAATGGTATATTCTTAAAATAAAATCCAGTAGAAATTTTGCTTTATAAAGATGATGTTCATAGTGCTGGAATTGTCTAAACCATCAGAATTGCCAAGCATAAATAATTACCTGATTTCACACTTCGCAGTGAAGTCAGACCCTGATTAAGAAGTTGACAGCCTGAGAGAGTCCGCTCTTTGACAGTGATGTCTGTATTCCCTAAATTTGTAGAGACTGCATCTAGGAAAACAGACTGAGCTTTAAACCTTTTACTTTGAATGAGAACCCTTATTGACAAAGGAAGAAAATTCTTTTTTCTTAAAAAAGTTTTCAAACTTTAAATGCACAGATATTTCAGCTTTTCTGCTTCCAGCTAGCGTATATTTTGCTGATACCAGGTCTTCTTGCTGTCTTGGTCCTCACTGTCTTTCAGTATGTTTGATATTCATATTTATTTTTTTTTATTCCTTCTTCCTTGCTGTGCTTTTTTTCTTCCTTTTCTTAAACAAATAGATAATATGGTAATATGAACTCTAATAGGAAAAAGGCATTGCTTAACTCAGTTGGGGTACTACTAATCCAGTCACCAAATGTAACCATAACACAGCATGCATTTTAATTATTAAATATAATGGAAACTTTGCATTTTAAATCTAGAGCTATAAACCACTTGTTTGAAAATGCACAGTTCAGCACTATGATTTTAGCTTGGTAGTGAATTACAGGGCAGTATTCTTTGATCAGTTATTACAAGTTGAAGATTAGCAGCATTCAGTGCTTGTGTTAATTTTGAGAATACATAGAGGAGTCAGTGCAGGTCAAGCTGAAGTTCAGTCCTGTATATTTTTAATTATTTAGTCAACTGGCTGGATAAAGGAATGTAAAAATGTATAGATAATAGAGTCATGCCAGTCATTCTAACTCAGGGTAATTTAAAGGAACATTTTCAAGAGTAGTACTCTCCCAAATTCCAGTACTTTGTAAAATATGCTTTATCATTAAATATATTTTGTTGAGGTTTTCCTTTCAGATACATATTTGTTTGAACAGATCTACAGAGTGTTCCTAAGGCACTTCAGATGTCTTTCCACCAAGTAACAGCTGAAGGGTAGAACAACTTGTGTGTGTTTGCATATTTTTCCTTCATCTTTTTTGTATTGGTGGTCTGGCATAAATTCCATAAACTGGAAACCGATTTTACAGCTGCAGCCTTTGCTGCTGAGTCTGGTTGTTTTAATGGTACATTTGTCATAGAGCACCAACTTTCCTGTTCTTTGTCTTGCTCCTCACTACTCTTCTCTATTGCTAATCAAATTATGGTATCAATATAATTATGATATCAATGTCTACTAGATCATTAAAACTCTTACTTTGTAGTTCTTTTTGCTCATGTGTCTTTTTGAGTGTGTGTAGGTAGTGTCTTTCTACTGCTTTTTTTTTTGTTGTTTATGCATATTTCAGAAACATCCACTGCTGTCTGTGTGTGCCAGATTAATTCAGTTCAGCAAAGCATCTTCACATGAAGGCTTATTTTTCCAACAATGACCACCTCCAAACCTGAATCATAGTACAGGACCTATGAATTTGTAAACATTACTCATTTGTATCGTTCTGGGGATGGGTTGCAAACTATATACGTTAGCCTAGTGGACTGTAGTTTAAAAATTGCTAAGAGAGCACCTTTTCTCATGAATTAGCTATGGACTAAGTAAAGGCTATGTTTGAACCCATGGCCTTAGTTTCCTCTAAATGAAGGAGTGCAGCATCACTTGGGGCAGCCGTGAGCATCTCTGGACTTCAGGTCTTTGCCAGTTTCCCTTGTGCCCCTGAGACAGTGACTGCAGGTGACCAGCCGGTATAGCTTGTTTGTTGCTCCTGCCAGCGTGACCAGCTCACCAGCTGCATTTTGAGAACGACAGCAGAGTTCTGCTCCCTTGCTTCTTCTTTCTATTCCTTTCAGACTGTAAACTAGGGACTCTGAAAATGAAGTTATGTTTTGATTTTGTGCTTTTCGTTGTGCTCTAGGGGAAAGCTGAAAAGAAGATACTGGTAGCAGGAAAGAGCCTTAAGGTCAAAGCTTGCTTGTCTCTTGTTGCCTTATTTCGTGCTGCATTTTGGAATCTACCTTCTTATGTATGAATTGTTTTCCATGCTGTATGAAATAAAGCCCTTTTTATGCCCTTTAATCCTTTGGCTTCCATGAGCTTCTGATGTTTTGTGTCTGCCTTTGTCTTTCTGCTGTAGTTTTCATTACACGATATGTTGTCCAGTCTCAAGTCTTAGGTAATTTAGTTAGGAGAAGCCCTTTTTTATATGCTGTTTTGTCTGTTGTTCATTTTTCAGATGTTCTGGTTTGTTTTGTCTCTTCTCTGACACAGATGATTTTAATACTTCTTGCCATTCCCACTTATTTTCATTCACACAATTCCCAGTTGTATGGATGACTCCAGGAGACAGGATAGGCAGGTTTTCTTCCCCAGTTTGCCAGCCCGGACCTGGCCGAGGTCAGCAGCAGCTGGAGGTCAGTACGTGGTGCCCATCTGCCCAGAGGCTGCAGTGCAGCCAGCTGATCATCTCCCAGTGGTTCCTTGGGGTGGAAGATGGGTCTGAATTCCAGTAGATGGCCCTTATGTACTGATTTAAGTGGCCAAGCATTGAAGTTTGTAGTCTGCTTCTCACATCCTTTCTTGCCCTCTTCCTGGACAGATTTTATTTTTTTTTTTAATTTGTAAAAGGAAAAGTATACTAACTCTAAGTATGAAGTGAATTTTTACAGCTGAGTTATAAATTCCAAAATTCTAGGGGGTTTATAATGGAAATGCTTAGGGGGAAGGGGGGAAAGCGTGATATAATACATATGTAACCTTTTTTCCCTCTCTTTAGTGAATAGACCGTTTAAACTAAATTAAGTAAAGGATATAAATTCTGTTGTTTCAGTTTTTAATATTTCATGGCTGATTTTATAGATAAAAATTACATTTAACAATAAATATGAAGAAGAATTTATACAGCCTGTTCTAGTTTGATATGGAACAGCAAATCCCATTTCTCTGTAGCTGTAAAGAAAATTCATTATAATGTCTTTGGTTGTAAGAGATGGCTTCATTGTGATTAGTTACACTGATAATAAAACAACCTTTTTACAAATGGCACAAGATACATGAGATCTTATGTGTCTGCCTTTTAATAGCATTGAATTCGTGCATTTGCTACCTTTATTCTCTAGTCTTTTTTTTCATTTATAATTGAGTGCTTTCAAAATCTACAAGTTATTAAAAATAGTCTAATATAACTTAATTTTTCCTTTGAAGCATTCTGGAGAAGGAGTTACTAATGTAGCTAAGCATTCTTAATTGTTGAGTTTTCAAAATAAAAAAAGCCCAGTTTTAATTATAGAAATGTGGTTTTATGTCGTTTTGTTCAATTCTGAATAACAAGATTTGAGGATAAAAATCTGTATATCTGACATTACTTTCAGAATCCTTTTTAGGCACCAAATGAAATATCTTGACTTTCAAATGCACTATTCCCAGTGACTTCAGTTAGATTTAGACATTTGTTGGTATTAGAGTAATTTAAAACACAGGTAGTGGTGCATTAAGATGTGTTCTGAGCAGTTGAGAGTCCAAATGTACGCATTTGGGGGTAGGAGGGGGAGGATTTTGTGAGGAATTCATAGCCATTAAAGGGGTATCTATTATTTTTTTTCCACTGTACATGCATTTAGGAATACTTAGGTCTCCTTACCACAATAATGCAGAATGCGTTTGATGAGAAAAGTATAATGGTTGTAATCAGAACCTTTGCATATTTATATTGCTGTGATTAGTGCTGTTTAACCAGTAAAATCTTCTGTATTGTTTAGTTTATAGAAATACTATCGGATATTAGATTGTGTAAAAAAGGTCCATATGTGAAAAAATGATATTTTAAATTGTAAAATGGAATTACATGGACAGTGTTAGAAGTGAATTCCTTTCCTTCTTCACGTAAAAAGCAAAAGAATTTGGTGTTTTAGAATGAGGAAGGCTGCAAAGCCAACAAAACAGAAGTTGCATTTGATTATCAAATATTTATGGAATTCACCGGAAAGTGAAAATCTGAATCTTAGTGCTTGGAAAAAACAGGATGTAATGCTGGAGTCTTCTGGAAAATACAAGATAGAGCAGCACACTTAATATTAGGTTTCACTGTAAAAGACATAAGATGATATTTTTGCTCCTGTTATCTATAAGCTTTAATTTTAGACTGTTGTCTCTTTTCTGTTGATGATTACAACTAGGAAAAGAAAGTGCGTTAAATGTGTTTTCCCAGGATGAATATCAGGAAACACAGGACTAAATATTCATTTTACCACTTGAGAGAAAAATGGGCTATGCCAGCACCCTTTACTGTAGGAAGGAGCCTGTTTAGCTTGCAGCGTGCTTTCTGCCCATGGCAGGGGGATTGGAACTAGATGATCTTTAGGGTCCCTTCCAACCCAAACCATTCGATGATTGCTTCATCAGAGGAATGGGCTGGATCTGTGATTTGGGCTGCTCGGTCCATTGAGAGCGCAGCGCCGAAATGCTGCCCTGTCTGTGGTGGGGAAAGCTGACTTTGTGTCCTGGCTGTGCTCCGCGCTGATAAGTCACCATGCAGGTCGCCCATAAGGGTGAGCTTGTAGTCCCTCAGATCCTGGGGGCATGTGAGCTGAGCGATAGCCTACTTAGTAATATGTCAATTTTTTCTCCCAGGAAAGTGTTGGAGCAGGTGTAATTTCTTTCTCTAGCTTGGTCTCCAGGTACTTGCTGGTGGTTGCCACAGAGTATGTTTTCTGTGTTCATTAAAACCTATTGATCTCAGGAAAGTTTGTGGGATTGATTTTAACTCTGTGCTTTTCAGGGAATTAGTAGTATTTTTAGCAAGAACACTCTCCTAATGCATTCCCGAGAGAGAGCAACGTATTGAGGAAATACAGAGGTTACACGCACAAGTTGCAGCCCTGACCCAACTCCCAAGGTCCCCTCTCCCGAGGAAGCACTATGTGGCCCTGCTGTCATCTCCTGCAATGCTGGGAGCTGAGTCCGGGAAGGGTCTGGCAGCATGCTGCACTCCCTGCCCAGAAGGGGTTTGAGGAGCAGGAGGCAACAGCTGGGGCCACTGAGTTGACTGGCACATATCTTCCAAGCCTGCTGAGGAGGGCTGCGGTGCCACCCTGATCACACCAGCCGCTGGCCAGGTTAGCAGCAGCTCTCTGTGGCTCTGGGGGAATGAGGAGACTCCCCTTGCCTTGGGCTCTGTCGCTGATATTTCCTAGGAAGCTGTTTGATAGTGTGGGTGCTGCTTAGAGATACGAGTTTGTGACAAACCAACAACTGAAGGAAATGCACTGTAGTCTTGTGGAGCTGTTACACGATGTGCTTCAAAATAATGAGAAGATTTTACACACTAGATATCCAAGTAACAGAGAAATAGTAAGCAAGGCGCAGCTCTTAGATAGAACGAAGCTGCATAATTTTTGTAGGTATGAGGGAAGCAGTCAGGTCCTCAGTGCCACTGTTCCTGACATTGCACTGCATGCACCATTCCTGCAGGAGAAATGAAAATTTTGATTGCCAGGTGAGTACTTGTTCGGGGATGCACTTGAACACATGTGCCTCATGTCCAGCCTAGGAGGAATCCTGCTGACACCGCGCACATGCTTAGGCATATTGCTAATTCTGGAAGATAGCCGAATTTCAGGGATTGATTTAGGTAGGCACCAAATTTGTTTCATTGAAACAAATAGACACGGGGGAAATGGGTATTATTGATAAGCAGTGGCCTTTGAAACCATTATGGTATTTGTTCCCAAAGTATCAGTACTGTGAATGCTTTGGACAAGAGGTAGATGGGGCTTTTATAGGTGATGGTGGTGTCAGCAGGGGACAGTCCCGTCTCCTCTTCAATTCATAGAGTCATAGAATGGTTTGGGTTGGATGCTGAACACAGTACTCCAGGTGTTGTCTCATAAGAGTGAAGTAGAGCGGCAGAATCACCTCCCTCGACCTGCTGGCCACGCTTCTTTTGATGCAGCCCAGTATATGGTTGGCTTTCTGGCTGCAGGTGCACACTGCTGACTCATGTTGAGTTTTTCATCAACCAACACCCCCAAGTCATTCTTCTCAGAACTGCTCTCAATCTAGTCTCCGCCCAGCCTGTATTTGTGCTTTGGCTTTAAAGGTGCTCAGCGACTTCAGCTGAAGCATGGGTTCGTTCACCTGAGAGCAATCAAGTAACAGTTACTGTGGAGGAAGCCAAGCTTTGCACAGCTATGCATTGTTTAAATCTTAGCGATGATCATCTAAGGTTATTGGGGAAAAAAATCCTCGTATGTGTTGCGAAGGAGATGGCAGCACTATTGTGATTGCTTGCACATATTATAAGAAACCATTAAGGAGGAAAGGTGTGATTTGACATGCAGCTTTTTCTCTTCGTGTTAAGGGTTTTATCCCCCCTGTAGCTGAGAACCGTGTACAGCAATCATCTTTTTATACTAATTTCTAACAATGGATATTAGTTTATTTTTGTTAGAGATCCAATAATACAAAGAAGCAAAGGCTGCTTCTTACGCTTTGCTGGAGTGTGCTGGAGGACTAATGTGTTGTGGAAGGAATTGGGAACAGCATCTATCGCACAGAGCCCTTCTGAGTGCACCCAGGTGTGAGGTAACCCCCCACTTCCACCGTTCTTTTCCCCGATCACCCTCTGCCTTATTTAAGCAACTGAGGTGGAAAATCAAATCTAGAAAGAAAGTCAGTTTCATATATCTTGTAGGATTGAGCTGAAATACTTCCAGTGTGCTCACTTCTATTTTATTGTACAGAAAAACAGGGTTTGTCTTTAATAGTTAAAATTGTTGACCATGTCTATGTGTCTATACCATAATACAGTAATTAGATATATACAGACATGTAAACATGTATATTCCAATGAGTATATAATTGTTAATAATATCAGCTGTCATTTCCGTAGATGTGCTTACCAAAAGAACATGTAACATTGCTGCTGTTTGATCCCCTTTTCTCAGATGAAACACAATTACTTTCTTGTGTGGAGTGGCCACCAGGTGTCATCAGAATGCTTTTATTTTTATTAATTTTTCCTTTTCTTTAGAAGAGCATGTACACTTTGTATTCTTCTCTGGAAACTTTAACCTACCACACAAATAATCCTAACTCTTTGTGTTACCTGTTCAGCCAAAAACTCATGCAGCCCTTTTCAGCTGAGCTACCTGAATAGGCAGCTGACAGGAGGAAAGCAGGATGCACATTGGGAAGCCTGTGCATATGTACACAGATTGCTACATGCATTCTTTACCTCAGTAATTTAAAAGATGGTGATAGATACAGTATGCTAAACCATGTGGGCCTGATTTACCTTAGTAGAATGTCATTAAAGAGCTACAGGCAAGGCAATTAAAATGATTAGTCAGAAAATACTAGTATTTAAAGCATGTTGAATTTCCCTTTCTACTTTGTGCCATCTTCCCTCCTTAATGCCTTTTCTATAGTTTTGGTGTCCCAACTTCACACTGAATGCATGTGGGCTTTTGTTGTTTGTTTGTTTGGTTGTTTTTTTGTTTGTTTTAAAGTTAGATATTTGTTTATTTAATTTAGCTGTGAATTATTGGCATACATGCATTAATTATGGATAAAGTATATTCAAACTATTATCATCCTACCTTTACTTTAAAATGGTATTGGTTAGATTTGTTTTTTATATTCAGTGAGCTCAATGAATAGCTGGGTAATAAATATCTGAAAAATGCTCAGCATATATATATATATTTTTAATATAAAAATGAAAAGAACATTTCAATGCAAAAATATGCCCCCCCCCCCTTCTTCCCCCCCCCTCCTTTTTCCTTACATTTTTTTTCTAGTTCCTATTTGGGTTCTTGGTACTCAGCTGGCAGAGAGCTGGCCATTTGTGTTGGCCTTTTCGTTTGTGCTGGTGCTGCTGCCTTCTTGGGCCTGCTCAGGCTGTGTTAGTAAAGAAATGCATCTTGGGCTGTGATGGTGGAGTCCTCTTGTTGCATTTGGTATGATACAGTAGTTTAAAACAAGGGGCTAATAAACCCATCTTTTTTTTGTCTTTTAGGTTTAATTTTGAATAAAAGTTAATGCAAATTTAGTAAATGTTCACAAGTATTAAACACCAGAATAGCTGTCTAGGAAATTCATACTCCCTGTGTTTTAACGGAGAACAGAGTCAGGACTTCTAGGACCAGGTTTCTAGGGTAAAATTTCCAAGAGAGGGTTTGCAAGTAACAGCAATTTCAACTTAGTTTTAACTTTTGCTGTCAAAGTGCAGGGAAAAGTTAAGACTTGCAGCATTTTTTTCAGGTGTCAATGACAGTGCCTGTGTACCTCCACTGATGAATTCCAGTTCAGTCCACTGTACATAAGAGGGTGCTGCCTATGGTAGAAAAGATTCAAACTGCATTTACTTTTTGCTTCTCTCTAGTTTTACATGGTGAAGTTGGTGAGAATTGTGTCTTTCATGAAACCATGTCATTCTGAGAATTCCCACAAACTGCAGGAATCACTACTGTATGTGAAAAATTAACATTTCTTTCCTGGAAATTTCCTTTATGGACCTGATAAACTCTCTAAAGTGTTTCAAGAATACTTAAACAGTGCTTTTCGTCCATAAATATCACAGTTCTATACAAATATGATCTTTCTTGGATCCTCAGAATTTTCTGTTGCATATTTTAATTGCTGTCGTTATATGTGTGCCTTGCTCTGGAAATAGACAAAATTCTTTGAATTTATGATTCAAAATATATGGACCTTTTTAAATTTTCAAAAATTGAAAATCTGAGTGTTATTCAACATTTTTTAGGCGATACTAGTGCATTTCCTCTTATTCTCTAACTTGGAAATACCTGCCTATTGATTCTGATAGCACTTGAAATGATTGTGTATCCATGTCTTTTAGGCCTACCTCTTGAAAGTTGATCTAATCAGTGGTTACTGCTGTGTTTAGCAGCATTTGGCTCTTTCTGAGTGGATGACAAACTAGGGAGCCTTCCCTTTTTCTCTTCTTTTTTTTTTTTTTTTGTGTGTGAATTAAAGAATATATTTTTTTATGTCAGGAATTGGTAAGAACTTCCTTTATGTTGGCGATTTTGGCCCACCCAGAAGGACTTTCAGTGGTCTGAAAGCAGAAGCAAGAAGGATGTGAGTGAAATACAGGGTGCGTTTACCTGTGATGCCTTTGCAGTTCTTCCTGATGCCTGCAGGAAAATGAAGTTAATGAGTGCAGATAACTTGCCCTTTTCATGATAAACAAGTGATGACTATCAGTGGGCTTTTTGTTTTGTTACATTAACTATTGTAGATACATCAGTTTGGAAGTTTCAATGTCTTTAGCCTTTGAAAGCCTATAGCTTGTTTGGAAGTCTTCTGTGGAGGTTCTGATGCCCAACCAAAATGAGTGGCTTAACTCTTCACTGGGTTAAAAACTGTCTGGCTGGCCCGCTCAAAGTATTGCGGTGAATGGAGTTAAATCCAGTTGGTGGCCGGTCATGAGTGATGTGTTCCTCAGGGCTCAGCATTTGGGACAGTTCTTTTTAATATCTTTATAAGTGATCTGGATGAGGGGATTGAATGCACCCCCAGTAAGTTTGCACATGACACCAAGCTGTGTGGGAGTGTTGATTTGAGGGGAGACCTTATTTTGCCCCCTACAACTACCTGAAAGGAGGTTGTAGTGAGGCAGGCATTTGTCTCTTTTGTCAAGTAACAGATGATAGGACAAGAGGAAATGACCTCAAGCTGTGCCAGGGTAGGTTTTAGGGTTGTCAAGCACTGGAACAGGCTGTCGAGGGAAGTGGTGGAGTCCCCATTCCTGGAGGTATTTAAAAGACATGTAGATGTCATGTGGTGCTTAGGGACATGGTTTAGTGGTGACTTGGCAGTGCTAGGTTAATGGTTGGACTCGATGGTCTTTTCTAACCAAAGTGATTCTGTGATTCTATTCTATGAAGAAATGGCTCACAACACAAAGCTCAAAGTTCCAGCATTCTTGAGCTGCAAGGGGAAATACATCTTTACAATGGTTAGCATCAAGTAATCCTCAAAATAAACATGATCTTTGTTCCATGTGAACCAATAACCCTATTGTCTTCTGTATTCCATCAATGAGGAGACTATTCTCTTGGATTAGCCTCTCTGAAGGAAGTGAGGTAACTTTGTAAGGCCATAAGAGAGACCTATGATTTGATTTAGGATGTTATACCCTTGAAAATGAGAAGATGTTTATTTGACGTAAAGGTTGTATGTTGAGATGAGTTGTTCACATTCAGTTTTATGCACACTATTTAAGGAGCTCATTAAAATGATCTTGCTTCCTTGTATCCATGATTTCATTGAAATAATTATTTGTTTAAAAAAGGGGAATTTTTAGTGGAAAAAAAATGAAACTCTGTTTGCCATATGTCACATCTTTTACAAACACTGCAGCTTGGGTATTGAGTACTTGGAGACAATAATACTCTGATTGAGAAGTGCTGTGGGAATTCTAATGCCAGGATTAGCCTAAAAAATAAAAACCAAAGTAGAATTTAGCACTTGTAAATATACTTTCTTCAGGTTGTTCTGTACACATCCCTACCCCTTCCCTTAAAGAGCTGGCATATGACTGAACAGAGAAATAAATAAAATTGTATTGAGCATCAAGTTAAGGAACTTTGCTGTTCGTTAGAGGTTTATGGATCATCACTAAATTGCTTGTCCTTTTGATCTTGATTTAAGATTACTACTTTCTAAATTTCTTCTGAGGATTAGGGCAATGCAAGTCTTCCACTGAAAATCTTAACTGCACTGTCTCCACCTTTTTTGGCATAGAGGAATTATATACTATTTTTTGGATCAGAGGAAAAAAGTCAGAGAAAAGATCTTTTGTTCCCAAATGACTGAGGTATTTGTGTAGAACTGTAGCAGATACTATATCAATATACAAAAAAGCATTGTACGAAGAATACGAATGTCTGTGTTGTTATCTAATAAAAAATGGTGTGGCAGCTCAGGAAGTGGTACTTTTCTCATTTTTTGTATTCATTTTCTTCTTTACAGGTAGTGAGATGGTGCTGAATTGTGACTGTGGGATGTCTTTTAAATTAGATTAAATATTGAAACAAAAACTCCATGATTGTGACCAATTCAAAATCCCAGTACATGAGAGAGGACAATCTTTAGCTATATTGGTTTCTGTGGCACAGCCAGAGTATTGCGTATTATGTGCTTGTAATTTAAAAATGTGTGTGTCTCCTCATATATTCTGTAAAACTTTGGATATTTGGCCCGTGCAGATGTAACATATGTAACATAAACATTTTGCCTTTGAAGATCTTAAAGACATGCTTCACTTCTTTTGGATACTTGAAAAATTATTGAAGAAAAGTACTATGTTAAAGACTTAGTTCCAATTTCCAGAAGAATTACTGAGCTTAGCTTTTTCTGAGCACAAATAGTGAGGCCACAAGAGTATTCTTTCCAAAACTTAGGAACTGCAGTGTGCTGCAAAGAACCTTAAAATGTGTTAGGTAATGTATGACTGTCTCCAAGCAGAAGAATTTGTTAGCCTGAAGCTAATGTGGCAAATTAATTTTTGGTCATATCCTTTAAGAATCTGTTCAGCTATACTTGATTTATATGAACATTAACAAAAGATTTATGTTACAAAAAGTCAACCCACTTTTGAGTTAGAACAGCTTCATTTTGAACATCAAATATGATGTTAAGGGAGTGCTGTTTGACAGAACCAGGTTTTAAACTATGGAAATACTGAAGATTTGACTGTTGTCCACTTAGCTTGGGCTCGATCCTGTGGTCTGGTGGTCTGCTATGTTGTACCTGGTGATACCATCAGTGTGGTCTTGGAGCCTATATAAAACTTTTCTGGTTTATTTATGCAATACATTAAGTGGTTACCTATTGTTGCTCTGTAGGTATCTGTTACTTGTTAAAATGTAACCGGAATCTGTAAAAGGTGAGGGTGGAAGGAAAAGCATGAGAGCTTGCATCTTGCATTGTTTTTATTCTCATTGTCCATGAATAAGGTCCTTCAAGAGTGGTTCCTCCTCAGTTCTACTGCTGTCTGAGTTTGCCAGCATTACATTGATATCAAAAGGCTTATTCAATCACACTATTAAGTCACCATGGCTGCAAAGGGTTACTTGTTACATTTAGAATGTGGTTTTGGATACCAGTTGATTTAATCAAATTCCCGATGCTGATTCTTTGCTCCTGGTGATGATCCCTGTGCCAGACTAAGGTCTGATCCAAGATTAATTTGCTGAAAGAAACCCATTTAACCTTATGTATCATGTGGTCACTGGGACTGTATAAACTCAGAGTGCTGCTGATGCCTTCTGTACTGCATCAGTTCCTGTATTAATACCAACTGTAGGCTAACCCTTAATGAGTGTAGTGGCTTTGATGAGAGCAGAGGTGAATTGCCTTATGCAGGCTGTGGATTAGGACCACGCAGATTTGTGACCAGTTTGTTGCTTTGCCGTTGTTGTCCTGTTCTGTGGTAAATCTGAGAAGGGGCTTTCAGGAGAGAAGCTTATAGCAGAGGAAGAGGCACTCTAGGCACCTTTTGCATAGAGGAGGCTTATGGTACACTGAATGCATCCTTCAAGTAGTAATGGTCATTCGTGCAGTAAATCCATGCAGGAAGCTGAGAAGAGATCTGCCCACAGCTCCTTTTGGGTGTGACACACTGATTATGGTCCCATCAAAGAGTAGTGCCAGTAGCCATTAAGTGTCTACCTCAGGAGATGTGCTCTTGTCCTAAAGGCAACTTTAAGAGAGAACTGAAAGAATCTAAAGGCAATTTAATTCCTCAGATTAATTAATATAGGGATAATTTTAGAGAAACAGCAGCAACCACCTCATAGTTGTTTTCTTTCATAGATAATTCTTTCTGGATTATGATTTCATGCAGGTGCATACTCCCATGTAGTAATATTTTGACACAGTTTATATGGAGGAGGAACAGCAGCAAATCTGACTCTGGGAATGATGTGCAGGGGGAGATTATTTTCATGAAAACTCAGATATGAGTTGATGAAACTATTAAAGGTGTATCATTAATTGTTGCTACACCTAACTTGTACTGTGCAGCTGAGGAACTATTGCCTTGATAATACTTGCTAGTAGTTGTGGGGATAGATGTGAGGCTGTTGACTTCATTAGGAGTAGTGCCTGTAAATGAAGTCTGCGTGCTAGAAGTTTATCATGAAATGAAGGCAGAAACAAGTGTCTCCATTTACTATTGACTTGGAGAACTGGAGCGTAAGAAGGCTGGGGCGTAAGGCTCCTTTGCATATTTGTATTACAAATGTGACTATTGTAATTTCAGTATGAAATTATTGACAGCGCCTGTGAGATTTGTGTTTTGCATTTTTCACTTGCCTAGCAACTAGTTTGTAGTTGTGACTACAAACAGTTTACACAGATAAAATAAGAGAAGTACATGTTGTTTTTTTTCCTGAGCACTTGAAAAAATCCTTAATTGATGCAATACAGTTGAGTTGAAGACAAAGTTGGACACCAGAACTGTGATTACAATCCGGGATTTTTGGTAGAGCACGGAGCAGGATGAACTTCTATTGGAGAGTTAGTAAACAAATGCCGAGAAGTAAGGCGAAGCCTGCAGATACTGTATGTAAATAATCAGCCATCTTTTTTTTGAGATGTGCAGGTAGCTAGTGGAGATGAGCTGAAACTGCAGTGGTGGAGCAGAAAAGGCACATTCTGAGACTACTGATAGCTGCCTGTGACAGCTGGGAAGCATCCACCTCCAGTGATTGTTGTATCTCTGGCTGAAAGTGGCTTACGATTTCTGTCAGTGGTTGATCTGGGTGTGACAATGCTTTAAGGTTTAAATCAAATTGTAGGATGGCTTTAAATGGACATGAAGCTTGTCAGAAGAGAGTATGGTGTGGAGCCACCAGTCCCATACTTATATTAATGAATGTATCAGTTTTTGTTGATGGACCCCTAATTATCCCGATACAACCTTCGATAGCGGAAATTTCCGATGCAGATATTAGTTCACTGCTGGACAGATTCTCTGATAAATTATATGGTCTGAGAAGAAAGTATCCTATAAAGAAGATGGAGAATTGGTTTGAGATTGCAAATTGTCTTATACAGCAAAGAAAAACCTGCTGTTCTTCTCCAGGCCATGCAAGGGAAGAGTGGTCAGGTCTCAGTGGTGTGGGCTGGGAACCTCTGCTGTGGCGGTGCAACGAGGAAAAGGACCTATGGCTGCAGTGTGCAAACAGTTAAGGATGGACTTTTGGCACTCGCCACTGAAGTAATTTCTTGATATTTCCCAAGTTATATAAATAAAGCTGCATTGCAGTTAAACAACATAACTTTCATCTGATCTTTTTTTCTGTATCCCAAGCAGTGCTTATAAACGTTTTCAGGGTAAGCTTGCACTTCAAAGGCTTCATCCTCCTCTGCTATTAATTGCTGTAGCCTTTTTGAACATACTGACAATATGCTGACTTACACCAGCTGAAAATACAGACCTGGTTGTTTTACATCTGACTAATTGTGATAATTTCTATCATGGTTTAGCGGCCAAAGAAAAAATAGTGTCTAAGAATCAGAAAATCACAGTTAGAGAAGCAATATCTGGGTTCTCCAAAGGACTATTGTTATCTGGAGGTGGTTATTCTCTTGTTATTTAGGTATAGCTAGCTCAGTATAAGTTTTATCAGTAATTTAGCTCAATGAGAGACCTGCAGTTGAAAAACAGTTCAATGTATGCAACTACTGTGCACTCAATTCCTTATAGGCCTTCCATAAATTATTATTAAGCAGAAAAGCATTTTTTTTACTTCCATAGGTAATAAGTCCAACTGATTTGAGTATATTTCCCCAGTTTAATACTTTCTTACTTTGTCCTCAAAAATAAGCGGCTTTTTTTTTTTTTTTTTTTTTTTGTGTTCCCCAGCATGTACTTGAATAGTTTTTTTGTACCCTGTACATTGCAATTACTTAATCTTGTCAGGAAGTACTTACAATTGTGGTCATGGCCTCATTCAATGGATAACTGAACAAAAAACTGGATACTTGGATCTGAAGCAAATTGATGTTTAAATCATAGTGTAAAGCACGTAGATAAACATTTAGTATTTAATCATCTGTTAAAATGAAATGCATTTTCAATTCTCAGTCGCTTCATATCAAAATGAAAAGGTAATAAATGTCAAGATTTGATTTCCCACCCCCATCCCTCTTATAAACTGTGTTGGTAGCATCAGATTTCTAGTGATGACATCTTTTTTGGAGCAGGAAGGTCACACTGGGCAGTTGAGCAAAAGCTTTTGGTAACTGAATTTGGATGGTTAGAGTTTGTGCTGGGGTTCATAGATGCTGCCCTTCTCTGCGCTGCTATTTCATGCCTTTTTTTTTCTTTCTCGCATCACCCCCCACCCTCCAGTTGGGAAATGAAATTTTAGACAATATTTTAGGAATGATGAGGAACTATAGTTGTGGCGTATTCTTTTAGAACATGGCTCTATTTCTGTTTTCCTTCTGTCTCTTAGTAGGTAATCTAAGCAGAGAAAGAAAAGAAAGCTTCATACTTATAATATTTGAAGTTTATGTTGGCTTTTCTTTGCTTGATGTTGCAGTCATGATCATTTCCTCCTTGAAGCTTTTAAATTTAGGAACCTGGATTTCTAGTTCAAGAAAAGTTGAACATCCCATGGCCTGTTCTCTGAAAGCTGTTAGTGTTTCATGTCCTAAAAATGCCTCTGGAAACAAAGGTTAGGCTTATCTGCCCAAGTTTAAGCATGTAGTAAATATTTTGTTTACACAAAAACTATTGAAGCCTGTATTCACTCACTAACATGGAGCTCTATAACGAAGTGCCTAGAAATTGGTTTGATTTTTAAATGCCATAATTTTAGACACCATGCCAAAAATGCAGCCTCATATCTTTCGTTGTGTTTGTATTCCTGCCATGATCTTAATTTGCTATATTGCTTTTTTTTTTTTTTGTCTTGAGTCTTTTACCTTCTGGTTGTGCATAAAAGACTAATAATAACTCTTTTGTTTTATAGGTATTAAGCCAAATGATCTACAGTTGATAATACTAACGTCAAGAATGGATGGGGAGGAAAATAAGAAGAGAGATGATGTTGATGAGAGTTTACAAACTGAGTTGACAGAAGAATTGCAGAGGAATACATCAGGAGAAAATTCTGGATGTGACTCTTCATCTCAGCAGAAAACAAGGGTTATATCAGATGAAGTGGTCAGGGACCTTGAAAAGAAAAGCAAAGAGAATGGCACAAACAAAAGGCCACTGTCAGGATCACAAAACCTGGATGCTGTTGAAGCAGACAAACCTGAAAATGTCTCCAGAAAAAGAAAGCAGAGTTCTTCCGGAGACACAGAAGCTGGTGAAAGGAAATTGCACAAAGTCATAGCTGCAGAAGCAGGTAGTTTAGTAGGTGGAGCGGTAAAGGCAGGAGTCTCCAGCTGTCTTGGTGATGACATATTTAATTCAAATTTCCTGTGCCTACATTGTGATTTCAAATGTGCTGATGGTGCCATGTTGAAAATTCACGAGGAAAATAAACATTCACAAGAAGTGCCAGCTACTGTTCCTAATAAGTTCTCTTCTTCAGAAGAAATCGGTTCTGGCTATACAGTTGGAAACATGGACAAAGATCTTAAAGGCAAAATGAGTGATCAGTGTTTACCTTCCTGCTCTGATATGGAAAAATGTGAACAAGAAAGCCCCTCTAAACAATCCAAAGAGCAAACATGCCCTCACTGTAGTTGCACAGCTGAATGTCATTCGACATTACACACACATGTTAAGCAAGACCATGAGAAATCCAAGATATTTTCCTGTGATCTTTGTGGTTTTCAGAGTACTGAGGAAAATCTCCTAAATTCTCATTTCCTTGGCAAGACGCACCTTCGACGACAAAATCTTGCTGCAAGGGGAGGATTTGTACAGATACTGACAAAAAAATCCTTTAAAAAACAACAATCAACTGCAACCAGAGTGAGGAATGTCAGAGCAAAACCTGGGACCAGTAAGTTAAGTGCAGGAAGTGCTGATGCAAAAGAATTAAGTGTTTGCAGTGCACTGAAAGGCTCAAAAGTAAGCTTGTCTAAACAAAATGATGGCACTGAACTTGTTGAAATGATACCATTTTCAAATGTTCCCACTGAAAAAACAGAAAAGTTGCTTTCTTCCAGTGTAGAAGGAAATTATGAAGTCCATACTGAAAAACTAGAAATACCAGGACCCTCAGAAAATACCTTGCAGAAATCAGAACTCCCTCCAACTACCAAAAAGCTAGTTAGCAGTTTAAACATGGCAAGGAGATTTGATAGACCAGAACATAAAAGAAATGTTGTCCTGTTAAGGTCTTCATTTGGACAGAGTAGGTCTTTTAGATTAAAAAGACAGGTTAAAAAAAGGTACAATTTGTTGGGTAATAGTAGGAGAGGCAAGTCTGAAACTCGGAGAGTACACATGAAGCGTACCTCCAGCACACATCTTAGACCTGGTGATTCAAGCTCTATGTCACATACAGAATTAGATTCTAAAAGTAATTGTAATACTACTTCAGAAATTCAAGGTCTTACTGAAGATAAGCCAAATATTCTTTCTTCCAGCTCTACAACTACTAAAGATTCTGACATTAAACTTACTGCTGGTCATGGTGTTCTTCATACTTGTATTGATTGTGGTCATGTTTTTCAGAACAGAAAAAGTTTGGAAATTCATATTGCAAAGCTTCATACAAAAAGGATCCAGTTTCATTGTCAAATGTGTAGTTATTCCTCTGAAGTCATGGAAGACATGAAGCAACACTGTCAGGACAATAAACACCAGATGGATGGTTGTAGCTTTAATTGTCAGCTCTGTTCATTTACCAGTTTGAATGTGATCAGCCTTCGAAGCCATATGAGTGAAGTGCATAATATGTCCCATAGTTGTCCAACTTGCATGCTTTTTTTTCAAATGGAAGAAGAGATGATAAATCATCAAAAAAATGAGAAACATGATGGTTCATTATTTCAGGAAGCTACTCCATTGAGTAACAGAGATGGGACCTTGCAAGTGGTAACTTATGCTGACTCAGTATCAAACAATAGCCAAAATCTTGCAAAGGAAATGGAAGTATCAATGAAAGCAAAACCCCCAGACTCTTCCTTCATAAATCATAGAACTGATCTAAAGCATTCTGTTCTGAATAAAACCCAATTTCAATGTAAAAAGTGTTTTTATAAGACAAGATCTTCCACGGTTCTTACAAGGCACATAAAACTCCGACATGCACAGGAGTATCACTTCCTTTGCAAAGCCTGTAATCTCTACTCACTGAGTAAGGAAGGAATGGAGAAGCATATCAAAAGAAGCAAGCACCTTGAAAATGCCAGGAAAAACAACATTGGACTACGTTTTGAAGAATGTATTGAGAAGGTTTGTGTTGGTGTTGGTGGAATTAAAACAGTGGTGGATCCTTCTGTTTCTGGGAGTGGGGATACAGAGTTAGATAAAAAAATTATACACATGTCATCCTCCTCTGCGGAAAACATATCAAGAAATAAGGAATTCATTCCACTTGATCAAAGAACTGGTGAAAATGAATTTGTTTTAGCTAATGCACCCAAAAGAGGGAAATCCAAAGGCATTGTTTCTAGGACCTGTACCCATTGTGGTCTTTTGGCCTCCAGTGTTACGAATTTGACTGTTCATATCAGACGAAAGCACAGTCATCAGTACAGTTATTTGTGCAAAGTTTGCAATTATTACACTGTAACCAAAGGAGATATGGAACGCCATTGTGCAACCAAAAAACACAAAAGTCGTGTTGAAATAGAAGGATGTGGAAAACAGAACTTGGAGATCATTGTTAGCCCTGAAGGAGCTAATTTTGAATCCATGAGCAAGAAGGTTAACAGCCCCATGACTGCCTTGTATGAACATGTTGAGGATGGTAGCCAGTCATCCGATTTGGAAAATCCTGTCTTAGACAATCAGGAAGTTGAGCAGGGAGATGCTGAGCTAGAAGTTGTAACTGCCAGTAGGCTGCCAGATCTGGAGCATGCTAGCAATCCATTAAATATAAACCAACATATATTTCTGGAACCAGCTAGGGTTACTCAAGGTGGTGACCCATGCTTCCAGAGAAGAGCAGTGGGTGCAAACGACAACAAGTGCGTACACTGCAACTTCATTGCTCATTCTTCTTCTTCTTTAGAGCTGCATGTGAAACGAAAGCACACAAAACAATTTGAATACTACTGCATGGCTTGTGACTACTATGCTGTTACTCGCAGAGAGATGATTAGGCATGCAGCAACAGAGAAACATAAAAGTAGAAGAGAATCTTATGTTTATTCTTCTTCTGGGGAGGAATC
This sequence comes from Podargus strigoides, assembly GCA_028020825.1. Taxonomy (NCBI): domain Eukaryota; kingdom Metazoa; phylum Chordata; class Aves; order Caprimulgiformes; family Podargidae; genus Podargus; species Podargus strigoides. The sequence continues at coordinate 60,438,177 of CM051620.1, forward strand.
AAACACAGCAAATATCACTAAAGAAGACACTACTTTGTCTCAAGAGGAGCACCATCACAGTGCAAGAGAACTGAAAACTGATTTAGGTGAAATGAAACGTGCCAATGACACAGCAGAAGGTGATCATATGCGTAAAAGCTTAACTGAGTGTACCGTCTTAGATGAAAACGCATCTCCAGGAATGCCTAAAGTCCTCAGTTCCCAAAATGCAGTAGAAGGTGAACTTGAAGAGGAGTCTAAAACTGGGGGAGAAAACCTTTTTTGTGAAGGATTCCAGCAAAATCCTCAGAAAGATAAAGTTGTTAAACTTGGCGAGGAGGTATCAGTTAAAGAAGCAGGTACTTGCGACTTGCAGCAAAGTAGGCATGTTCAGGAGCTGCTCAACTCAGATGATGATTGCACTGCAGAAAAGCAAAATAAACCAAGTGGCACAAACTTGGGTTCAGGAAAAGACAAGGAAAGCATGGAAGCAAATAGAGAAAACCTTGCAATAGAGTGTAGAAATACAGACATTCTAAAAAAAAAATCTCTGAAAAAAAATAACCCACTTACGCTAACTCTTCCAGAAACAAGTAGTGTAGTAGAGCAATCAAATTTTACTGGAAACATTGGAGAAACAGTACAAAATATACATAGTTTAGAGAGTGACAGAAGTTTCAAAGAGGATCCTACTGGGGAGGAGGAAGAAGCCCTTATGGAAGCACAACATGAAGCAGAAGTAACTATAAATAACAATGTTTGGGAGGCAGATGGCACAACAGCTGAGGGCATGCAAGAAAGTAGTAATGAGGCTTTAGGAATAGTTATAAGTGCTGATGATAAAGGAAAGGCAATGCAAAGTTTGGGCAAGTTTGATTCTTCCATAGTGAAGTTAAAAAGCCATCAAGATGGAGAAGCCACTGACCATTCTGCTGAAGGACAGGTGTCAGGTGGAGTGAAACCTAGTGAGCTCACAGTGAAAGCAGACCCTTCACCAAGTGGTGGGAAAAAGAAGTCAGAAGGAATTTCCCTGGGGGAGCCGACACGTATTCGCTGCGATGACTGTGGTTTTCTAGCAGATGGTTTGAGCGGACTAAATGTTCACATAGCCATGAAACATCCTTCAAAAGAAAAACATTTTCATTGTTTACTCTGTGGAAAATCATTTTACACAGAGAGCAACCTTCACCAGCACTTGGCCAGTGTTGGGCACATGCGAAATGAGCAGGCAAGTGTGGAGGAGCTGCCCGAAGGAGGTGCTACCTTTAAGTGTCTGAAGTGCATGGAGCCCTTCGATTCGGAGCAGAGCTTGTTTCTCCACATCAAAGAGCAACATGAAGAGCTGTTGCGGGAAGTGAATAAGTACATTGTGGAAGACACTGAGCAAATAAACAAAGAGAGGGAAGAGAACCAAGGCAATGTCTGCAAGTATTGTGGGAAGATGTGTAGAAGTAGCAATTCCATGGCCTTCCTAGCTCACATCCGTACCCATACAGGTATGGAAATGCTCTCCTTGCAAGTGGTCTCTTTCAAACACAGTGAATTATACCGTTGGTCTTTTTCTGCTTGTTAATCTCATTAACATTTCTTATGAGCTGGCATTCATACTGCCTGATGAGCTCCCAGTAAAATTCAGAATTACCTAGAGGGGTATGAAAATACAGTGATCAAAGGGCAGAAAATATAAGAACATTTTAAGTGCAGTCACCCTTCTGCTTTTTGTTTCATTTAGAGAGATTTCCTTCCCTTTAATCTTAATTGTAACTATTAATTGGTTCTTAAATTCATACAATGAAGCAGTGGTGGTGTGAGAGAACAATTAGCTTTTCTTTCTAACTTCCTCTTCCTTGCAGTTGTTTAATATCGTAATTGTTTATTTCAGTTCAGTTCCACTTTCAGCATTACATAATGCTTCAGGATAGATATTTGATACTACAACATTCCTAAATAAATACTAATAAGGAGCATCAGGAGGTTTTTGTAGTAATAAGTAGTGTGAATTGGAATTGGTCAGCTTTTTTGGAAGGTAGTGTGTACAGCTGATGTGATGCACAGGGATATAGTATCTGATTTAGTTTCTGTGCTGATCACACTTTCAATTCATTTTTATGTTTAATTTTAAGTGGAAAATTTAAAAACATTTTTGTAGAAAAATGCATAAGCTGCAGTTCTGAATTTATGTAAAAAATCACTGCGATGTTTCTATAAACCTGCCATACATTCTTTATTTTAAATAGACAGCTTTTCTAAATCACTGAGCTCTGCTTAGACAAGTGGTGTCTCCATGGTTGAATTTATGAGTGGATTTGAATAATAAATTCACATTTCAATGAACATATTTTCATTAAAACTGTAAGGTTTATTTTACTGTACTTTTAAATAATGGCTTATTATGGAAGCTATAGTTTAAATTCATGCAGTATTTGAAACTTAGTGCATGGTTACAAGGAAGAGAACAAAAAGGTAAGAAAAAAGAAACATAAAAGAATGGTAATTCCTGGCATAATCCAAAAATAGTTTTGTAAGGTTTTTTATGAAAAGGCAAGGGCGTGACTGGACAACAAAGTTCAAAATTAATCTTGGGAAACACACAGGCATTGTATTTCAAACCTTTCAAAGTATTTTACTATAACTGCAGTATTCATGTATACCAATAACTCACATACTTAATACTTTCAGCATTACTTCTGTCCTGTCAATAATATAGTTATCTGTATCGCTTCAGCTAATATCCAACTTTGAATGCAGTGTTAAGTCTTTACAGGGATGCTCGTGTTCACATGGTCAGAACAGCTATATAAGCCCTTAATATGCCCTCTTACGGCAGATAAAACTGAATAAAACTAAGGGGCAGGATGCTAATGGAGCTCTCTTTAGAATTCTTTATGCAACTGTCTGGTCAAGACATGTTGCTTATAATTGATGTGTCCATTACTTGAATTCTCTTGTAATTATAGTCAATAAGTCTTGTAAATGTGTTAAAGCTCACTAAAAGCATACAAATTCAAGAACAGAGTAAGGCTAATAATTTAAAATAATCAATGTAGGCATTTCAGCACTTAATTTCCCTTGTGTGTTGATAGCTGATCATTCTTAATCCATTAAGATTTATTTAGTCGTTTACAATGCAAAATAGGTTTGCACTGGTCACTTGTGCCATTTGAAAATGTCCACCAGGTTAAGTGCAGAATGTAGTCCATTAGTCTTCCTTGACTATATGTATTAATTGCATTTAAAATCAAGTTAATGTGGATGTGAAAGTGAGGTAACTATCAATATATGACAAAGCAACCCTACTTACGTAAGTTACATCATTGATTGTAACATTTAGTAAAAGTTAGTGTACTTTTTTAACATCTTGTGTGTAGGTCTTATCATTAAGTATATTTTTATTGTGCATTTGGATGGCCCTAAATATGCAAAGCAGTAAAAGAATACATTTCATTTTGCAAGTCATTTTTCAGAGGTGCTTGTAGAGGGGGTTTAGAAGGGTTACAAATAGAGTTTTATCTGCCCTCTTTCTCATGGCACCTTTAAATGAAATGATTTTCTTACGCTTTGCTTATTCACATAAATAGTAATGTGGAGACTTTTATTAATAGTTGATGGGAAGAAGGCTCTCTCTTCCAATTCATATTTTCATACTTGCGATTTCTTTTGTGTTTCATAGAACCTTTTCTTCCAGTCTGTATCACAATGGATGCAGTTGAATAAGAAACAAGTTTTTTGGGTTATTGGGAGTGGTGGCAGGGGGAACTGACCTACTCCACCAACTGCATATACACTGGCTTATAACATTGGTGAGGCAAAGTACAGTATTTCTAGCTTCTCTTCTGTTCCAGAGTAACACCAGCTACATAATAGGGCAGAGCTGCACATTTTCCCATTTATAGTTCCGATTATGTGCTTGTTAAAAAAATCTTTCTTCAGCATCCAGATGAGCGTATATATGTTTATATAGGTATGTATGTGTCACCATATCCAACTCCTTGCCTTTTTAAAAATTAAGTAATTGGTGATGGTTTGGGGTGGCTGGGGGGAAGGGAAGAGAAAGTTGTAGAAAGATACAACTAATGATTTCCATTAATAGAAAAATAATGTTTCAAAATACTGTTAAATAATGTAGGAGATTTTCACATTGCAAATGAAAGGGAAGCTTTGCTAGAAAGGAGATAACAAGTAAGTCCATCACATGTTGACAAGTGAAAATGAGGAAGTGTAAAGAAAAATAAAAGGAGTAGTAGAGGTGGAAGACTTTTTAGTTCACAATTGATGCAGGTCCCATAAACTTAATTAACAATCAACATCTGAGGAAAAATAACCTGCAACCACGTCATCTTTGTTTTGTTTCTCATCAGATTTCTCAGTTAATGGAAGGTTTGCCCAGTGTGAGTGTAGTATCTTACTCCTTATGTCCTAAACATAGGAGGAAATGGTATGATGATGTTTCACGTGGCTCTCCTCACTCTGCACTGGGTCTGAGCTGGGGACACAGCAGGTACAGATGATGTTGCCTTTGGCTGGCTTAAGGCTGAGGCAGTGGATTTTTCTTAAAGTTTTGGGTCTCTATTGTCTTAATGTAAAATAAGGACTATGAACTCTAGTCTTCTTTGTAAAACAGTAGCATGATTTGTGTCTGCCTGACCTGAACTCCTAAATTTTGTCTATTTTTAATTTGATGGGGTTTGTTTGTTTTTATGTAGGTGGTTTTTTGTTTGTTTGTTTGGATTTTTTCCCCAATTCTCTGTTAAGAGCCTTGTTGTTTACTGGTACCATCAGAAAATGTATACTTTGCCATATCTTGTGGGTAAAGTGATTCTGTGGCTTTTTTTTTTTTTTTTTTTTTTTTTTAAAGTCATCTGATTGGAAAGATGCTATATTGAAAGTATTTTTCTCATTTTTCTGTGAACTGAAAGCCAAGTGTGAATCCAGTAGTATCACATTTAAGAGCAGCATATGAGAACCATTAAACTTTGTGATAATACAAGTATGGCTAAGAGATGGTTAATTGCTTCAACGTTGTTTCAGATAGCCTTACGGTAAATACAGATTTTCTTGCCCCATTAGTTTAGCTCTTAGTCTAACATCTTAATCTTAAATATTAAACTTTGGGTTGTTCATCCAAGAACATACTGGAACAAATCTGGCACCAGCAACTTAACAGGGAGATGCCCTGCTTTTGTTTCAGGAGATAAGTACTGACTGGAGCCTGCCAGCACTTGGAATTTTCATGGAGTGTAAATGGAGATGTTAACAGATATTCAGCTTTGGACCTGAGAAATAAATAAAAAACCCCTCAAGGTCTTAGTGATTTTTGGATGAGAGCAGTCAACAGAATAATACATTTCTGTATTGTCAGCACACTGTAGCTACAATTGGTCTGAACTCGAGTTTTTCACAAAGGAGTCATGTAAATGGAAAACAGCAAAGGTCTTGTACGGAAGCCCTGCGGGACACCTGCAGTAACAGAATGAGGAACAAATTTACAATTTAATCAGCAGGAGAGAAACTAGGGGAACATAGGATTGAATCCACATGCTATTTGAATTCTATGACAAAAAAGAGCAGTATAAACACCAATAGATTTTTAAAAATCCTCTTCAGCTGTGGCCTTGATGTTATTAATTGTGCAATTAGTCTTTAAGATCATAAGTTAAAACATCAACTTTTAATACTCTTCTATTTAATGCAAAGATAGGCTTTTTTTATTTGCATGGGTCTCTTTATAGAATGCAGTGTTGATTTGAAATGTCACCAAATTAATGATTAATTTAGTTTTATCAGGATCATTTAAATAAACTGGGGTTTCTCGGTGTGATTGATAGAATGTGATTGCTGTTAGCTGCAGTTTCAACCTGCTTTTGACATTTAAACATATAAAGCTGACTAGATATAACCATTCAGGTGCTAAATATATTTTACATCTACTTCCAACAGTAGAAATGGAAGTATTAAGAGATCTGGCTTCATTGTCATTGAACTGTGAAATATTCAACCTTGTCTGCCTGTGCTTAGTACTGTTGACTTTTTTATTTCAGTTAGAAGATTAAAATTAAATGCTTCATTTTTCGTCAGCTTTTGGGAATTAAATTGAAATTTAAGACTCTAAAAATTTTTACTAAGATCCTCAATTTCACCAATGGATTCTTGGAGGATATTCTCTTTTCAAGGGCAAAGCAAAAAGGTTCATTGATCAAGTAGGATATAGTGCAACATTTTTCTTATCAGAGCTCTTTATGTATATTTATTAAAGATCACATATTTCATATTATGCTTAACTGTATTGGAATAAGTACTTCACAAAACATATACCAAACATAATATGGAGACTCCGTGACCATATTGTACTTACTTTTAAGTAAGTGCAGTACTATGATTTTGATTTATTGATTTAAGGAATTAGTGGTCAGAAAATTGGGAAGTGCTACAGCATGCCTTAGAATGGTGTTGCTGCATAATAACATGGGGACTGACATGTGCCCAATTTAACTATTTTAGGGAAAAAAAAAAAGTTTTTCCATCCTTTGGAGAGGATCACTGTTAATTAAGACAGACAAATATTCTGACTTTTTGCTGAACTGATGTGATACAAGAAATAGGCTGGTACTTCTTCCTTGAAGAAATAATTTCAGAGTTCTTTGGTCTGCAGTAGACGTTTAATATTAAAGTTTGTTCTTGAAATAAATAATAGCCAAAATGTCAATACTTATGGTTTGCAGAATAATCATAAATTCTTGACCATAAAACAGTCATAAAGACATAATATTTTATCCAGTGTATATTCATACATTGCATGTCATTACAATAGCTAGGTGATGAATCATTTTCTGTGTGTGACAGAACAAATCTGAAATACCAATGCTAATGTGAAATCTATTCAAAGTCAGAAGACTTGTAAAATTTACTTCAAATATATTTGCTTAAAAAACAAGTATATTTTGCAGTTTACACCAATGTCAAGCCACTTTAAGATCATTACCTGAGCTGCAGCATTTGGAAATGGGGAAACGTGTAGAACAACTTTTGCCATCTTGTTGAAAGGTTATCCACCTACTATATTGTCTTCATTTTAACATTTTGTTTTTAATTAAAAAGGAGTAAATTATTAATAAAAGTTAGGACAGTAGTAGCCATGATCTTGAACTGAAGGATGCTTTAATGAGTAGTGTATAGTATATACCGTCTGTGTCCTGGGAGTTATAAGTTTATGTACAAGATAATACTTTTTTTTTGTTAGGCAAAAATCTCAAACAAGTTAAATGTGGGATAGGCTTTTTTAAAGGTTATTTTTTCCCAGGATTTTCTAGTTCTCTAACCGTGGGTGATATATTATTCTAATTCAACTCATATCTTATGCTAAATTTTACTTAGGATCAAAGCCATTCAAGTGCAAGATATGCCACTTTGCAACAGCTCAGCTTGGAGATGCCAGAAACCATGTCAAGAGGCACCTTGGGATGAGGGAATACAAGTGTCATGTCTGTGGGTGAGTAAATTGAAACAGTCTCCACCATGGTTAACCAGGAGAAGAGTGCAGGATATGCATTGTTTCAGAATTGAAAACTGTGATGTGAGCAAGAGTGGCTAAAATTATGCATGCATATCCTCCTTTCCATTGTTATGGTAAATTCCTTAAATACAGTTATGACATTCTTTTCCCACTTCTAATCCTGCACTGAAGATGAGCAATTTTATGGGCTACAAGGTCAATTTGAACCTGTAATCTGTAAATTGACTAAATTATAGGATGTTCATTCACATTGCCAGGGAGAACTGTAAATTCCATTTAAAGACATAAAAAATATATAATATAGACTTTACTGTGTGGGGTTTTTTTCTTTTGCTATACTGTTATAATTTTAGTACCATTAACATATTTCTGGACTGCATTAGGGTTTTCATTCTTTATGAAAACAAAACAGAAGACTGATTTTTCAAACAAACGCATCTGAAATATTGCAGGCATAAGACTTTAAAAATAAACTGAAGTCTTTTATGTACGCTTGTGTTCCTGTTTGTTACCCAAAAAACCTTGTTTTTCTTTTTTACTTAATCGTTATTTCCTCAGAAGGATCGTTCATAATGTTTAATTGTCCTTCAAATGTGTTGCATTTAATAGGAGGCATTGAGACTCCTTAATGCAAAACTAATTAATTTAGCAGAAATGTTTAAAAGGTTTTAAAATGCCATGGCATATATGGTACATCATAGGACATTCAAAGTTGGATTTTAATACCCTAGTTCTGATTAAAAATATATTGTAATGTTATTATGCTGGAGAAATTAACTAATATATGCATCATATAAAAACATTTTACTCAAACCTATGTAACCCACTATAGCAGTCTTATGGCTAAAGTGTAGAATGGCAAAGGTTCAATTAGATGATGCAGTGCACACATGAATGGTGTGGTGAGATGTTGGGGATAATATTCAGCAGGAACGTTTTTTTTTAGCCTTAGAGTACCGATCTACTGCAGGACAAAGTGAGTTACACATTTTAAAGGACAAGTGAATCTTCAGCTGAAGATGCAGCTGAGTGATTTTCACTGATTCATCTCTGTTTTTCAAATAATTTTGCATGCAGCATTATGAGATACTTTGGGTGTTTTTACTCACTTAAGAAAATTAATTGCTGACTTCTTGCAACAAGAAATAAAAATGTATGAGCCTAATTCTTAAGTCCACTAAATATCAGTAGTAGAGTAACTTGTGCTACTCTTTATTTTGCAGCATGTTTAAAATTAACATTATGCATGGTAGGCTATTTTATGTTGTTTGAAAATTCTTATTTACTAGCTCTTCTATATGAATTGCTGAGAATTTGGCATGGAAGATAGTTAATGACTACAGAGCCACAGATCTGTTTAGCTAAAGCTAAGTTCTGTTCTTTAGAAGCTGTCAACAAACTTGAGAATGGTTCTTTATTCAATTCCTTTAATTTAAACTGAAAAATCATTGTATTATTTAACTATGTTATCATGAGAGGAAAAATTAAAAAAATCTTAAAATAGCTATTACCTTATCTTTCATGAAAAGAATATTAAAATGATTAGGATTTGGCACAGTACCTCATGTTTTCAAAAACTCTTTCCGTCACTTCAGGATTGACGTGTTCTTAGAATCTGTCTCAGAAATTACACAACTCTCAGTTGCAATTCATGATGGTTATGCGAAAGAGAGCAAAACATGTATGAATGATTTTAACTGTGGACTTGAATGTTAGCCACTTTGCTAAGCTGATTGCTTACTGTATGTTGCTGACATGTCACACCTGGTAGCTGAGCAGGTACTCATTTTCCATTCTGTGTAGTACTGTACAGCTAATTTTCATCAACAACGTGAATCTGTGCTATTTAGATATGACAAAACAATCACCTGAAGAAACATATTCCACAATAACCTGTGCTCACAAAAATCTGATTTATTTACCTGTTTAAACAATTATCACATTTCACTTTATATGCACCAAAAATATGTTTTAAGAATTATACATTAACACTGATTTAATTGGAAAAGACATTTTTGTACTGTAGCTAACAGTCCTGAAGAATTGAGCAGGATTTGAAGGAGGAATGACCAGAGCAGTTTGAACTGTAGTCCAAATAATGAATATGCCATCCTTAAATGTGGAAGAAGAGAAAAAAATGTAATAGTCTGTGCGGTATATCTGCTATTTTAATTGAAAGGACTGGGTAGTGTGTAGGTTAAAAAAATAAAGTAGCAACATAAAAAAAAAATAAAATTGCTAGGATTGGCTATCGGATTAGTGGCACTATAGAGCATTGGTACATTAACACCACTGACAATGTCAATTCATTATCATTGATGGCTAAATAATCTTAGAAATGCTCAGTGGACCTATTAGTTCCTGAACATAAGCAGCTCATGCTGCATTTCTTCATTAGCTTTAATTGCTATAAATTTTACCTTTTTAAAAATCATGCTTTAAAAGGTGAAGTGATCTTTCAGGAACATTAACTCTGTAATTTTGTCACAAACAGAAGGTCCTGCACTATGTTTTCTTTTCTGCGGTAGTTAATATTCTATCCTCTGACTTTTAGATTCATAGTAATAAGCCTTCTGCTAGTTGTGAGGATAAATTGTGTTTCAAAAGCTTTTGAATCTGCTTGGGCACTTTTTAAAGGTGAAATGTCAGTGCAGCATCGTGGAGTAGTGTGATCTCAAAATACCACTTTTTTTTTTTTTAGAAAAAAATTATCTGGAAATTTTTGTCTTTAAAAATAAGCAAAAAGCTGTATCTGTGATGTTGTTTTAGGAAGGGTTTCCTGTGTCTCAGTTTTCCAAATGATCCTTATATTTACATGATACAAAGTACACAATATATAATTCACTTAGTTGTTGAAAAAGGCAGTAATTTTGCTGTGTTGCTTTATTTTTTTTTAATTGAAGTTCAGGGTTTGTTTTTCTTCAACTGCACAGCAGAAACTACATGACACAGAAATTGGACACCGCTAATGTTTTAACATTTGGAATAAACCGTCTGCTACTCATTTCCTTATCGCAGATGTGTGTTAATTGTTTTCTTTTCCATACCCATGGCCGTAAAATACATCCCATTATTTCAGAGGTAGTATCTATTTTCTGTGGGTAGCAAACTGCTGCATATTTGAATTTAATTTTTGGATGTCTGGCTCTGAAATTGACTGGTACCCTGGGTTACATGAGCAAATCTTGGTTGCCCAGCATTTAAAATTTTTGTTTCATTTGCCTGGTGAAATGCAGTGAAAAGGCTTATAGTGTATTTTTCAAATTTTATGCCTCAGGTAGAACATGAAAAATGCATTGTTCTGCACTTGAGATTTTGAACAGAATTTATAGGCAATGTTTGATTTAAAAATGCATCTACTATTAGTTCGCCTTTTTCTTACCTTTGCTTTCAGAAACAGAATTTTTAGGGATGTAGTTGCATGTTTCAAGTAATAGCAGCTGCTTCTTTCTTTTTTTTCTCTCCTTTATGACTTCTTAAAAATCTACTGAGGAAGATGGGTATCAGGTAGGTTTGGATTTTTAGGAAAATTTTCAGTATTTAAAACATACCCATAAACATTTTTATTACCTTCCTAAAAATTGAAAGGACATCTGTAGCAATTTTGTAGTTATGTTTATTCCTTCTATAGTATTCCATATATAGTAGGTAAGTGCTCTAAGGAACAAAAGTAAGTATTTGTGTATACAAAGAAATTTGAAATGGGGTGGGAAAGGTTTATTTTTTTCTTAATTTTGCTGAAATAATTCTTTCTTGTGGAGTGGTTTTTTTGGGTTTTTTTGGGGGGGGAGGGTGGGGTTGGGGGTTTTTTTGCTGTGTTTTGGTCTTTTGGTGGATGGAGCTATTAATCTTTTTTACTTTCTGCTCCTCAGTTCTCAGTTTGCTTTGAAACTTCTTTCCCCAGTTAATTCTGGAGATGTTATAAGATGTTCTGCTAAATACGTGCTTTGCTAAATTCGGTTATTTTTTAAAGCCTCATATAAACAAGCTTTGAGGAGAGTTATAGTGTCCCAGCCATGCAAATAACTTCTCTTTTGCTGCTGTTGTTAATGCTAAGAATAGTTCAGAGATCTTAATCTGTATAAAGTTCAGTATTTTAATGACACTGGGTGCTTTCAGAATGTCTAAAGAAAAATACTTGCCTATATTGAGTATAGTGGCTAATAGATCTTTGTACTTTATAGACAAGAATGTGCTTTGACCAGCTGCATCCAAAAAATTGGCTGTATTCCTGTGTGTTGTGTTCTAAAAAATCTTTCAGATTTTCAGATTTTTTTTTTTTTTAATTGATTACTCTTAATGTCAGGCTACTTTTAGTGAAAACCTGCTCTTAAGATTGCTTTTAGCAAGCACAACAGACTTATTTGTAAATTTATTGGTAGGAGCAGGAAAAGCACTGTATTTTCAAGGATGCCTTAATGTACTATAAGATAAATTAATTATTTATACTTGTGCAGTTTGGGAAATCTGAAATAGAAAGTTGCTACTCTAGTAAAACTATTTTTGTGTGGTTTTACCTAGTTTTTGTGCATTGAAAGGGATCTCTGTGTAGATGATTATAATGTCACTTTCTGACCTTTGCAGCTTGAATAATTGTAAATCATTGCTTCATAACGTGTCAGAGAATGTCTGTACTAGGCAATTAAATGGCAGAATATAATAGACCAAATTATTGCCTGTCATGTTTTCAACAACACAGTTAGTATTTGAGTTACACTTAATCATTACGTGCATTAGCAACTTCATTGGAATCCAGCTTCAGGCTGAGCATGAAATACATTACATTATTTAAACCTCTAATGGTAGAAGTCATTTATTTGTGTTGAAGTGTACAACATGCAGAGTTTCATAAAGCAAGGAACACTTGAGAGCTTAATTTATCCAAATCAAAGTCTAAATGCAGATAAACACAAGTGGCAAAAATTAGTAATTTTTATAGGCTGGAGATATTTAAAAATACATGGTTGTGGGTAATTGTAGGCAGCAGGAATAAATTAAAATCACTATTTTTAGTCAACTCTGAGAACTAAAACTGTTGTATACCTAAATCATCAAATGCATCATAAAATTGCATTTTTGAATGAACAATTAATTACCCACATCATACCTACAGATGTGTCCAAACAAAAAATATGTATTTGGTTCAGCTGTTTAGATCAGAGATAACTGCGTGTGAAATGACTGTTCCAGATCCAGCTATTCTGAGTTTCTCTGTCTGCATTTTGCTGTTTGGTCCTATCATATACTTGTGTCTGTGTTTACTTCAGTGAAGAAAATGAGGTGAACCTGCATAACAGCTTTCCAAACTTGAACACACTTTCAAACAAATTAATAAGAAAATACTAGAAAAATGTGTGGAGTAAGGTAACATATGTGTTACATTATCTTGCCAGGTTTTGTTTGGTTATCCATCATTTTATTAGATTTGCAAACCTGACCTTCAGTACATAGCCCCTATTTTTACTATTTAAGAAAACTACTTGAAATGGAAGCAATTTACTTTTATACAGAAAAACACCCAGCATCTTTAAACAGCTGGTATGGATCCTACAGTGTGTTGTGTGAGACTCTCTTGGCCTGGAAGTCTGCCATGGAGTTGGCTGGAGTTAAAGCAAGTGAGTGGGAGACTCGGGTACAGGCGGTAGAAGGACTCTTCTGTTTGAGACGGGTATTACGATTGATACAGAAAAGTCAAGACCAACTTTCTGACTTAATAAAATGTGCTTTTAGCAATTTGCATGATAAATTCGATTATAATAATGACTTAGTTGTGCTTGCTGAAGAGAGAAGGTATAGGAGGGACATACTCATGAGAGTGTATGTTTGTATTTGAATTGGAGATAGTGATTCAGACTAATATGTGTGCTGCATGCAATTCAGTTCAATGCACTTCCCGGTGGTAATTATTAAGATGTACTGCGGTGTGACTGTGATATGTGCGCCACGTCTAACTAGTGCTTTACAGACATGCATTTTTAAATTTTTACTTTACTGTAGGTTGCTCTGACGTCCAGAATGTGTGTGTTTCTGTTAGGCCATAGGCACCTCGCTCTGAATGGGTCCTCCAAGAAGCAAACGCCTTCTGTGCCCACAGAGGAAGGGCTGGAGCCCCTTCCTGAGGAGGCAGTTGTGACTAATGGGAAACAGGTTGATGGTGCAGAAATTGGGGTTAGTGCTAAGGCAAAC